>CM068988.1:23805676-24454977 GCA_035357415.1 Ophraella communa | reverse complement strand
TTCTCCAGTAGTATCTTAGATTGCCTCAGTCCTTCCAGCTGATTCCAGTACTCGGATTTTTCCTTCTCCATTTCTTCCCTTAGTTTTCTCAAGATTACTCTACTGCTGATTCCACAAGATGTTTCTGGTCCCAAATGTGGTGTTTCAGCTCTTTTTTTGGCAGCTTATCTGCTGTTTCGTTCTCCTCTATTCCTATGTGTCCCGGGACCCATAGGAGGGTGACAGTGTTCTTCTGGCCTAGTTCATTTAGTTTGCTCAGGCATTCCCAAACCATCTTCGAACTGATTATATTTGAGCTCAGCGCTTTGATGGCTGCTTGACTATCCGACATGATCACAATCTCTTGTCTGCGGTAGTTTCTTCCAATATTGAATTCCACACATCTTTCGATGGCGCGGACTTCTGCTTGAAAGATGCTCGGGTATGTGCCCAAGCTTTCTGAGTATTTGGCTCTCGGTCCAAAAACTCCTATCCCAGTTCCCTCGTCTAGCTTGGAACCGTCCGTATACCACTTGGATACGTGAAAAATGTATAGGATCTTAATTGTAGATCGTACAAAGGGCAACGAAAAAGTATGGTACAAAAATTTTCGTTTCTCAACGGGGAACCGAGTTAAGATAAAAAAACTGAATTTAACCCTTTTTTTCAAGATGGCAGAAAACCACGAGGTTATTTTGGTAGACAACTTTAACTTTAGCTTTAATCAATAAAATCCATTGGCTTACTCCTTTCATTTGCATTTCCAAATATACATAATGACTGAACATTAGATATTTGGACAATTTTTCCAAGAATAATTAATAAAAATTGTTAATTAAGCAGATTTATAACCAATCAAAGCCTTGTGTTTATTGATTTTATTTTTGGACATAATTAACCATTAATATTCATCGGTGTAATACATTTAATATTAATAAATGTGTATGTATATTTACGTCATTATATGACACAAAAACCTTTAGCACGTGGTGCATTTATGTCAGGATAATATAATAGTATACAGCATAGCAATAACTGGACACTTATTTAAGGTAAACATTTTGTTTGATCTGATGAATAATATTTAATTTTAATTACTGCAGTGTGTAAAGTTTATAAATTTCTTTATTTCTTTACTCAATTTTTTATGAATCACGATGTTTACTAATAATTTAAAATATTGCGATATAAAAACAGTTTATATTTCCCAATCGAGTGCAGAAGTACGGTATGCGCCAAAACAAAGGAGGCAGAAATTAGGAAGCCTGTGAAATATATAGAATTTTTAAATATTGCTTATTCTAACCAACTGCCAAAAAGATCCGAAATGGTGCTTACAATGCAAAAAATATATAATAAGAGTAGCAAAGATTTTATCAGACAGACTCTTCAGAGTTTCAGAAGCCTGCATAGACTAATAAGAACTTGGGAAGAATGCAGCAGCCTATTTTTAATAACATGTTAAGCGTTATGAGCACTGCATTGGCCAGCACATTTTGTATATAAGCAAAAATTAAAATTCGCATTATTTCAAATGTTGTTATTTAATTTTTCATGTTTAATAAAGCTTCAGTTTTTCAGTGTCGTTTGTTTTGGCCCATACTGTATTTAATTATTAGAAGATATATTTATAGACAAAAAGAAAATTCTGCATTTACATTAATTATAAATGGTAATAATTATCTAATAACTACTGACGCAAACGAACTATCATCAAGCATCAAGAGGTAACTATTAAATTTACTGCAAAGTTTTAATTAATTGAATAACGTCATTGACTTTCTGGTTAACAAATTTTTCATATTAGGAAAAATGAATTACTATTAAATCTAGTTTTTGTGTTCTATGCTTCTTAAAAGCTTAGAGTATAGTCAAATGGCAGATGTTTTAAGTCAATGACTTGATCCAACTGTCAATGAAAGTTAATTTCTTAAATAATCAGTGAAAATATTCTTGAACAGTTATTTTTTTATTGCTATTAATTAAATAAGATAGTAAAATCTACTAGATTTACCATATTAAAAAAAATATTAACCTCTTAAAAAATTAAAACTTCATCTCAATCATTCAATATTTTAAGTTTCAATAAGGATTAGTTTCTGACATTGACTTAGAGTTTTTCTTTAGTTAAACAAAAGAACTTTAAATGCTAATTAGCAAATTAAATTTTTTGGAAAATAGAATACCAGTGGATACTTAATATTATTATAACATAAACCTAATTGCAAATTTAGGCAGATATAGCGTAGAAGACCAAGATATAATTTTAGTTTTTTATTTAAGAAACAATAAATAGTGGAAGTTTTGTTTAAAAAGTTCTATTTTTGATGTTCTTAGTAAAATGGACTTCCACAAAGTAAAGGTTAATACAATCTATTTAATTGAGACTAATCTGCTGATTTAAAGGAAAAAACATAAGGGTAGACACTCAATTAATATGATGCTAGATACCCCGGATCTGTACACGACGCTGCTATTTGGCAGATGTCAGATTTACGTAGATTATTTTTTTTATAAAAATTAATCACAGCACAAGCTTTTTAACTTACAAATAACAGGTCGGTTGAAAAGTCCCCGGTCTACCATAGTAAAACACAATATTTTGACAAAATTCATTTTTTTTATTCAACATAGTTGCCTTCAAGGGCGATACAGCGATTATAGCGACCTTCCAACTTTTCGATACCATTTTTGTAGTACTCCTTCGGTTTGTCCTCAAAATAGGCTTCAGTTTCGGCGATTACCTCAGTATCAGAGCCAAATTTTTTTCCCGCGAGAATTCTCTTCAGGTCAGAGAAAAGGGAAAAGTCGCTAGGGGCTAGATCTGGAGAATACGGTGGGTGAGGAAGCAATTCGAAGTCCAATTCATGCAATTTTGCCATCGTTTTCGATGATTTGTGACACGGTGCATTGTCTTGAAACAACACTTTTTTCTTCTTCATATGGGGCCGTTTTTTCGCGATTTCGGTCTTCAATCGCTCCAATAATGCACAGTAATAGTCGCTGTTGATTGTTTTTCCCTTTTCCAAATAGTCGATGAACAATATACCGTGTGTATCCCAAAAAAATTGAGGCCATAACTTTTCCAGCTGACTGTTGAGTCTTTCCACGCTTTGGTGGCGGTTCACCGGCCGCAGTCCACTCAGCTGACTGTCGATTGGACTCAGGCGTGTAGTGATGGAGCCAAGTTTCATCCATAGTCACATATCGACGCAAAAAATCGGGTTTATTACGACTTAACAGCTGCAAACACTGCTCAGAATCATCAATTCGTTGCTGTTTTTGGTCGATTGTGAGCACGCGCGGCACCCATTTCGCACAGAGCTTCCGCATACCCAAAAATTCGTGAACGATATGTCCAACACGTTCCTTAGATATCTTTAGAGTATCAGCTATCTCGATCATATTCACTTTACGGTCACTAAAAATCATTTTGTGGATTTTTTTGATATTTTCGTCGGTAACCACCTCTTTTGGGCGTCCACTGCGTTCACCGTCTTCGGTGCTCATTTCACCACGCTTGAATTTTGCGTACCAGTCAATGATTGTTGATTTTCCTGGCGCAGAGTCCGGAAACTCATTATCAAGCCAAGCTTTTGTCTCAACTGTATTTTTTCCTTTCAAATAACAATATTTAATAAGCACACGAAATTCTTTTTTTTTCCATCTTTTTGAAAATAACAAAAGTTGCTTCACTAAAAATGCAATATCTCACAAACTAGTAGTCCGACAGCTGTCAAATTTTTACACGAATCTTTTGAAGGTTGATACTATCTAAAAATGAAATGGATTTAATTCTAGTGTCGTCATCTATAGGTCAGACCGGGGATTTTTCAGCCGACCCGTTAATATCACAATAAATTTGATTTAAATTTTAGGTTAGAATACATTCACGAAGTTAGTTACAGAACATAATTTTAAATTTTATTGACGGACCATAAAAACAAAAATCTAAATTCTTTATCTATCGTACTTATAGATGTATGTAACGTTAAATTCTTTATATTTTACAGTGACGACCATAATACGGGCATAGAAGGTATTAAAATATTCTCCCAGCGTGGTTTCTTTTACTGTAAAATGTAATAAGGTTATGTGGAAACAGAAAAAACCGTGTGTATCGTCTCTGCCATTCCCTTGTAATTTCATACTCTTTTAGTAAAGTGGTCGACCTCGTCTGTGCTCATGACAGAATTATTTATTCGAACATTGGCCGTTGTAGTTAGTCCAAGGGAAATTATCAAACGGCAATAAAAATCAGCTAAAGTGCTAAATAATTTTAATCTTAAAAACAACAAAAGATTTTGGGTGTTTCTTAAGTAATCTAAAATATTATATGGGGCGCTTCGTTACTCAATTTTAAGACGAAAAGTTCATATAAACATGTGTGATAGGTGTTGTCGTTTATGAGATACAGGGTGTTGTACGTGAAATTAATTTTTCTTGGTGACGCTACTGATTTATATTTTTTTATTATTTTATTACAAGCAACATGTGTTAAACATAAAGAAAAAATAATACATTTCAGAGCAAATGTTCAAAATGTCCATCTCCAGCTAAAATGCAAGAATCCGCTCGATGTCTAATGGATTGTCGAATACGTTCGAAGATACCAGGATTGTTACGAATAACATTACAGCCGTCTATGATACGATTTTGAAGATCTTGTACGTTTAATATCAGTGTTGTGTAAACAAGCGATTTCAAATATCCCCACACACAAAAATCCAGAGGATTGTGTCCAGGTGATCTAGGGGGCCACGGGTGTGGAGATCCTCGTCCGATCCAATGGCCTGGAAAAACATAATTTAAAAACTCGCGTACAATCACTGAAAAATGTGGAGGAGCTCCGTCATGCATGAACCACATGCGCCTTTTAATAATAATAGGTACATCTTCCAAAAGAAGTGGAAGTTCATTTTCTAGAAAATGTTGGTATGTCTCACCGGTTAACCGTACAGGAAGGAAAAATGGTCCAATTAAATAATCATCGATGATGCCAAGCCAAACATTGACCGAAAATGTTTGTTGAAATCGTTTTACACTTATGGTATGTGGATTTACATCTGCCCATATGTGGTCATTATGAAAATTCATAATCCCATGTCTAGAAAAGTTGGCTTCATCCGTAAATAGAATATTGGCCACAAAATTCGGATTGTTCGCGATTTCACGTAAAATTCATTGACAACACTGTATGCGTAATGGATAGTCAGTAGGTAACAAATGTTGAACACGTTGAACGTGATATGGATACAATAAATTATCTTTTAGAATATTCCAAACAGTTTTGTTACTAACATTTACTTCATCTGCAACTTTTCTTGTACTCGTTTCTGGATGTTGGTCAATAATTTGAAGAATCTGGTTTTCCAATTGGGGATTTTTCACAGTTCTGGGTCGTCCAATAATATTCTTCGATTAAGCAAAAGTTCCAGTTTCTTGTAAACGAATATGTAACTTAGTAAACGTATCTGAACATGGTAAACGATTATTTGGATAACGCTGGGCATACGTACGTCTAGCTTCTAAGGCATTACCATTCGCTAATCCGTACAAAAAATGCATATTAGCCATTTCAACATTAGTAAACACTGGCATAGTTATTAACTAAACACAGAGTCAATCAAATAAAAATGTACGATTTTTGCGTTGGTTTTCAAATTTGACACTTTTCAACATTATTTCAAAGGCCACTTAGAATAAGCATGTTTTTGCGTATTACTTCTAAAAACCAGTAGCGTCACCGGGAAAAATTAATTTCACGTACAATCAGAACTGACTTATTACAATAAATTCAACACCCTGTATCTCATAAACGACAACACCTATCACACATGTTTATATGAACTTTTCGTCTTAAAATTGAGTAACGAAGCGCCCCATATAATATTTTAGATTACTTAAGAAACACCCTGTATAATGGTGTATTGTGTATCTAGGAGTAAAAGCGATACATTCCCGGACGACAATGTAAATTGTCAAACGAGTCCGGTAAATGGCACTTTACCGTACAGTATGAAAAATCTCACGAGAGGGAATTCCAGCATTCTGTAATCAAATTTGATTTCAGAATTGGCAAACTCTGTGATTATCGTGGAGAAATGATTATGTTGTAGTTTTGTTCCTGCATGCCCATCAGCCGACAGCAGTTGTTTATTAAACACATTCTACGTATAAATAAAGTGTTATCATTTAAATTTTTTTTATCAATTTCATTTCTATCCGAATTACATAAAAAATAACAAATACTAATTATCTAACCGAGACTGGTAACTTCGAAGACTGGTCAAGAAATTATGTCATTGGAAAGCTCTCACTTTCTATGAATGTGTAACACTCGCGAGTGAACTTGTAACACTTAACACTGCACCGGCACTGTAATAGTTATTGAAAAGGAAATTTTAAAACCACTCAGTGTGTTCTTACATTGTTTACGAGGATGCCTTCGTAAAAATAAAGAGGGAAACTATCAAAAATCAAAAGATATTTTTTATTTTATCAAGTGGTGGCTTAGACTGTGAATTATTGTTGATGTTGTTATTTATGTATAGTATTTTTCACAGTAAATGGTATTGGCTTATTAACTGCAATAAACTACTTAAGAAATTTTGAATTTTGCATAATATAGAAGATATACAAGTAATTTATTTAAATGTTACAATTTTATTCTATATTTAGTTCACTGTCGCTATCGCTATCCTCATCTAAATTAATTATAATTGGCACAATTGATTTTACAGAAAGGTACGAGTTTTCAATATTTATAACATGACTAACAGAACTTTTCCAACTCTCAGTAGGAATGTCATTCATACAGTTCCTAATTAATTCTACCACACTACCACTTCAAGTCGGAGAAGTATTTTTCCGCGCACACTCGATTTAAGGGATTGAACAAGCAGTAGTAGAGAGGTAGTTGTAACACTGTATGTCCCAATTCTTCAGCCATTGTATCACAAACATACGTTTTTTTTAAACAAAATGACTGCAGCACTTGTAAAAGTTCTTATTTTGTATAATTTTCCTCAAAATATATTTTATTTGCATCCATGAAGTTTTGAATCTCCAATTTCGTATTCTTTGAGCCAGGAATTTTTATTATACCTAACCTAAACTATTTTAAAAATGTTTTAATTAAAATTGTTAGATTTTAATGAAAATACTATTAAATATTTTTTTATTATTCATCCCCTACTTTCTTTAAAAGAAATGCAAGCTAGGTCTTCCTAATGAAAATTTTACAAGGAGCAATAGAAGAGGCTTGTTTTGGGAGATACAGTCCAGATACAGTGCTAGAAGTCAAGAGGCAAATTCTACTCAAATGACTTGTAAACCGAAGATTGGGTTAGTTGATCTTATATAGCAGCATTTTGTATTTTTTGTAATAGATTATTAATTGAAGATTTCTACAAATTGTTCTGTAATCAAGACTACTTTGGATAAATTAGTTTTATATTTTTCGAATATTTTTAGTGACCTTATACGAGGTTATTTAAAAATAACTGTTTACTTGTGAATTTTAAACCGAGTATCCAAGAAGTAACTGTTAAATTGATAATTAAACATTAAAATATGCAAATTGACATTGTTTACGTGTCCCTCGTATTTGAACCCAAAACAATAAGACATTAAAATAAGCAAAGTACTTCCGCATGAGTAAAACTACAGGTGGATCCAATTAATTGTTTGAATCACTAATTTAATTAAGTACTTTCTTGGGTTTTCTTAGTTTGAACTCACAATGACAATGCAACTCTAGTGCCAGACACACATGAATTTAGTGAATATTCTTCCATTCCATTAATTTTAAATTTTATAAACAAAGAGAATGGGGGCCGGTTTATCAATAGGAATTAATCTGTCAGTTAATGCTTAACTACCAGTTATTTTGGAAAGGTTATCTTTATCCGATAGCGAAAATGTCAAATATTTATCTGTAACTTTCAACTGGCAGTTAGGTCGATATCTGGAGGTTATGGTCTATTATATAACCTCACTTTATGCAGAAGAGTTGATTTGTTTTGATTCCGAAGTTTTCGGGTGTGTCTAATTTACTTGGGTTTGAACAAAGTGAAAAATGGAAAGTACTAGAACGACTAAGAAAGCAGCAGATGAGAGAAATTTGCTTTTAAAAATTGCAAATAAACATAAAGATGCCATCGAGAATAAAAAAAATGGATGGGGCAACCTGGCAAATCGAAAATCACCTACCTATCAGTACAAAACTCAAGTGAATCTTCAATCCGTTCTAATATTGACAGAACAGTCTCTTTTGTCATCCTAAATCCTGCATGAAAATCCTGGTCATCCCACTTTTCGAAGTTGTCTACTCTTTCCCTAACTTTCATTATCTATAAGTTAACTAACTAGAGGATAAAAACGAGTTGATAAACCGCTTCCGAACAAACTGGAACTTTATCTGCTAGTTAGTTTTATCTGACGGATACCTAACTTAAAGGATAATAATTGCAATTGATAAACCGGCCCTGAGTGTATTTAGTTTTAAACCCATAGTCGAAGCTTGAAGAAGCAATGCAAAGGCAAATCTTAAAAAAGTAGATATTTCTCAACTAAATTAAATAATGTTTAGATGAAACCCTGAAGATGAGCATATTTCTACTAAAATAATTAAATTTTCCTCATATCGTAAAAAATTTACGGAAAAATATGCTAATTATACCTACTAAATGAATATTTAAATGATGTACTCGTATATTAATTACTAAGAAAACGAAACAAATTACTTTGCAAGAAAAATTCCACTATTTTAACACACTATAACAGGTGGTTAATGCCACCTGTTTTGAAATTACTTTCATTATCAGAGTTCCACAATGTAATTATTAGTATAATTAGATTCATTATTCAATTGGTCGTTCTAATAGATTGAATAGATTGAAATTGCTCTTATTTGGATTGCTCTAATAATTGATAAAAACAACAGTGAATTTTTAAATATTTTTCCTTCCGCAAAATATGTAACCTGCGTCAATAGTTAAAATGTGTGCCCATTAATTGTTTGTTTCTATTAAAACAAACTTATTTTGTGAACACAGGAAAAAAGTCAACTTGGAAAACATGACTTAACAACTGGTTATGGGAAATAATGCAAGATATATCAAGTGGTAGTAAAGATGTTACTATTACTGATGACATGCTGAAGAACTGTCTTCGTTAGCCTGATTCAGATGAGCTTACAGCGACACACAATTACATGCTTTACACCAAGGGAACTGGTGTGAATGAAAAATGAAATTGTTGATATTCCTGCTACTTTTACTGATAAGACAATATTTTCAAACAGCGTGGGGTCTTCAAACTTACTTACCTAACCTAACCTAACCTAACCTAACCTAACCTAACCTAACCTAACCTAACCTAACCTAACCTAACCTAACCTAACCTAACCTAACCTAACCTAACCTAACCTAACCTAACCTAACCTTACTTATTTGTAATACTTCTGATACCCACATAGACAAATTTACTGAATCTTATTTTTTTTTATTTTAACATTAATAAATGTATTATTGTTTTTATTGTCTTTTATTTTTATTGTTTATTTTATGTTTTTGGACAGCTAGACAACCAATAATATTTTGATGTTTAAGACTACAAAATTTTTGTTTTCAAATTTTAAAGGTCCATTCACAGTAGACAATGTCATAGTAGAAAAGTAAGGTATTATTGTGTTGTTGGTTAAGTCAATTGATTTTCATTGAATATTTTTTCATTTTGTTTTTACAAGTTAACCTGGAAATTTCTCTTTTTAACATTGGTAACCAAATTTGACTAGCTCAAATACGAGCTACACATTTATCCGCATTTAGAAAAAGGTAAAACAAGCAGGAGGAAGATTAGCCGGACTCATAGGAAAAAAATCCAAACTAGTACTGAAGACAAAGATACATCTAATAATAATAATGTTGTACGCCTCCGTAGCATGGGGACACACAGCCAAAACCTACAAAAAGAAGATACAAGCACAGCAGAACATCAGCTTAAGGCAAGCAGCAGATGTCCCATGGTACATAAAAAATACACAAACAACTACACAAGGAACTAGACCAAGGGAAGACAGAAGAAATCATGAAAGCCAGAGCCAGAAGGAGATTTGAAGAACGAACACAGCACTTAGGGAATTAACAAACTACACTGCAGAGGACTACAGGAGACATCCAAGACCAAGGAAACAGCTGAACAACTAAGAAGGAACAATATCTGTCAAGAAGCAGACAGAAAAGAAACCACCTATAAAAGACTCTGTCCATCCCTAGGGAGATGCGCAGATTCTTGAATACGGACAGCTTTAACAAGTAGATCTACTCTCTAAGGTTACCTTTAGCCGCAGGACTAACTTTTTAGAGGCATCGAAAAGCACACACTCTAGAACGCCAAAAAAGAAGACAGGAGGATAGAGGTGCAAAGCACCATCCCGGACCAAACAGAAGACACCTGGAAACCATCTCCGAACCAATATAATTGACGGAAGAGCCTGAGGACTGAGGCCCCCATCGGACGGGGCGGGTTTGGTTAGAGTGTGTGTGTGCATTTAGTTGTATTAAAACACTTTCTTTGATTTTTCGTTTTTTATGATTGGGCTCTGTCAAAACTATTTGCGCTCAATCCCCTTCTCGTATTTTCAATGGTCTAGATATTTCAGCTACATAAAATTTCTCGCATTCACAGGTTATCTGATATATATGCAGTTTTTTGAAGATTGTACTGTTTTTTGGTTTAGTTTTTGTTAGGATAGATTTCAACGTATTTAAAGCTAGATTTAAAGCTAGTTCGAATATTAAATTGATTACCAATTTTCTTAATCCTTTCTATAAACCCTTAACATACGGTATTGTTGTTTTTAAATATTATGTTAACTGAATTATTAATATTATTGTTATTATTTATACTACTTCTCTGAAATCTGATCAACCAACCACGTTTAGCAATTGTAAATTTCTTAATTATTAACTTGGTAATATTTTTAAAGAACTAATTGTCCCTTAACTATTTTCTTTTGACGTGGTTACACAATGTAGGTGATTTACTTCGTTATCTTCGTTGCAATGTTTGATAATTTGGAATTTTTTTAAATATCAAATAATCACTGGAAGGTTATTCAAAATTACTTTGGTGTCAATTACCACTTTCGACTTAGTTAAGAAATATTAATTTTCCGTAAATTAATTTATAGACCATATATAAGACACTCGATAGGTAGAAGTAATTAAAAAAATTGACGGGTAAAATTTTTATATAACCACAACATAAATAAAATTTCCGAAATCATTAATATATTGCACATTCAAACAAAGCATACCTACTTGATACACAAGAAGGTTTTATATTTAGCAATTATTAATAAATTTTTAAAGTTATATATTTCATATTAAATTATTTTGTATTTTTTTCTTTCGGCAGGCTCAATTTCAATTCCCAATGTTTAAATGACAATTAAAAATGCACAAATCATCATATTATATGGTTTTTTCCGTGAAGTTCTTTAAAAAAAAAGAAGTTAAATAATTTCTTATTCTCGTTTAATTAGGTTTGCAGGGGTTGTAAAGTTTTTTAAGGGTTGAAAATGCGGTACACATGATGTAATTGTGTTAGAAAACAGTTTACGATGTCACTTGGAGGTTAAACCCTATTTTTCGCTTCAATTACTGTATTATTAAAAGAAATACAAATATTCGATCAAAAACCATTATTTATGTAATGTTAAATATAAATGAATTTTTAACCGAGCACTGCTAGGTCCCTCTGATTCATGCATTCTGACCAGTAGATATTAAAACATCATATTTTTGAGATTTCATGATTTTACAATCTAGCAAACATTTCTCTAGTGGAGTATTATTAAATTTAAAAAATGATCACTTTATCTAGCTGCGCAGTCAATTTTTGTAGGTATGTGTCCAGTTTTGTAATTAGACATTGCCCCAAGGAATCCTGAACTACTTTTTAATTGAAGTTCTTTCCACCGTCCATCAATGTATAAAATGAAATATTAAAAGAAATATTTTAATCTAAGACTTTTTCTATTTTACACACAGCTATTTTGGTTAAATGCTTTCGTTTTTGCAAAAAATTATTATTAATAATTAACAAATTAATTATTAACAAATAATTAGTTGCTGTGGTACATGATGATGATGAAAGAACACTGGTCCAGCTGATTTAGATCAATATTTAATTAATTTGTACAAAACACTGTAACTCTTAAACTATTCAACGTAAATATTCCAGCTTTTACACATATTATTTGCGAGGAAGAATGAATGATTAAAATAATGTAGGTATATTAAAAATGATTTTTTATCAATAAGTTTTGATCAAATAAGGATTTTTGTCGTATACGATGTAACACTAAAAAGCTATTAGCATAGGGCGCCAAATTTGTAACTTATATTTCTGATTTATTGTAAATAATCAAATTTTACAACAACAATTTAGTGTAAATCTAGATAAATACTGATTTTTTATATTACTTTGGATATATTTAGAACAAATTTAAATTCATACACATGCTAAATATTAAAGTAAAGTTGTTGATAAGTAACGTTTCTCGTCCATTATTTTAAATGGCAAAATTTACTTCTTGCTAATTATGTTTTATTATATTTAACATAATTTAATGTTGCTTTTTTCTGTAAATTGGCTACGGAATCTGAGTTCATTACCTTGTGTGATAATACACAGGGTGTGGAACAGTTCTTATAGTGGCTTTAGAAATGAGATAATAGAATATTACCTAACATGTGTGGTTTTTAGCATTTTACGCACGAATGGAAAAGTCCATGAGTGCGTAAAATGCTTTAGAACACGAGTTACGTACTATACCTTACCTACTACCTATTTGTACTTGTATTAACAATGTTATTATTAATAATAATACTTGTACAACAGCAACAATAGATAATTTTGATGATTTTATTGTATAACATTTAATTACTTCATATTAGTCATTATAATAGTTTATAGTAACAGTACAGCTATTAAACATTAATGGTACTTCGGTTATTTTGCTTGTTGAAGCATAAGAAACATTTATTTCAAAAATATAATCTCTAACTGGCTGAATAATAACGATGCGCATACTGTCAGGCGCATGCTCTAATCTACAAAAGATATTTCAAATATGTCGGTTTGGAATGAACGCCATAGTGTAGTGAGTAAATATTTTTAAAAGGTATCTCGGAAATAAAAATATTCTAAATGTCTAAATAATTAACTTTACATAAAAATAACATAAATTAATCTGGAAAACGTAGTTAAATACATTTATTATCATATTATGAAATATTTAGAGAGATAAAAGAAGTGGGTTAATAAAAGGGAACAAATATGTGTTTTTTTATCCTGGTGAAAAAAAAAAACTTTCCAATTGCATTAAGAACAAAATTTTTCAATTACATTTAATTCTTCATCTTAAATTATGTTTTAATAAATATTTTAGCATAATGGTATCCAATGTCAGAGATAGGTAATAATTATTTACAATAATATGAAACTATTATTGTTTTCTGTAATTAATTTATTTAAATTTAAATTTATATAGTAAACAATTACTCAATAATTGTTTTATAATCATTTACATTTGCTGAAACTTTTTTTATTTATTAATGTTTTTAAATTATGTTAATTTAGTGACGGAAAACTTCCATGGTTTTTGTGAGACTAAAACATGGTTAAAACTTTTGAATCAGTAATTAACCACAATCCATTATAAATATTGTTATTCCATAACAATAATATAATAAAAATTATAAAAACATACAATCTTAGTCTGATAAATTGTGAGACTGCTGTACCTACTAAAATTTTAAAATGCTGTGGTTGCACTTTGAACGAAATGAATTGCCCACCTTTTGGTTTTCGTTTTCGTCTACGTGTAGATATTTAGTCCAGTGTATAGGACATTTTGTGGGCAAGAGAAATAATGTCACACGACACAAAAATCTATAGATTTATATTCAATCAAAAGTCAGCTGTTATAGATGAAGAAACAGCAACTGAACATGTACATTATTTTGAGAAACTCATAAATCTCGTTTGATTAGAAGTACCTATAACTGGAACAAATTCAAACTGCGAGGAAATTATTACTCAATATATTAGCCAATTTTTAAAAGTGATTAAAGTATGTTGTTAAATACAGTTTGTTAAATAAAATGGTTAGAAGTGGGAAACAAATATATACAATGTGTGTCAAAATAATTGCAAAAAATTGAAAGACGTGATACATTGTTAAAAATTAGATAATAAGTATTTTCTTAACAAACATAGAGATTTGCATGTTTCACCTGTGTCATACACTTAATGTTGAGGAAATTTTTTTTTCTCGAATATGGATGTTACAAGTTATTCCTATCGATAAATTGGACATCTACAGGTATATTTTTAAACATAATTGAGCTGGAAAAGTTAGTTAAAATTGACTTGGTATCATTATAAACTACAGATTTTTAAAATAATTGAGTTAGTTTAGATTGATTTGATGCTGCAGTTTTTTGAATCGTTTTCTAATTATCTGAGGGGTTGAAACTTATAACCCTTAACCATTTTTTTACAGAAAATAAAAAAATATCTATTATTATACTAAATCTATTGAAAAAATAATTTAATTCTTTGATTTTTTTGATAAACTTTGTGGTTTGTAAATAAAATTTGCAGTAGTGCATTTTCGAGTTTTTCCGGATTGACATTTATGTCACAGTAAAATTTGAAGATTATTATCATATTGTGTATCAAAATATTAAGATGAATAATTACACAAATGCAAACATTTGCCAAACAATTTATACTTTTTATTTCTCTACGTGATAAGAAAGGGTGTTTCAGTGCCAAAAAGATCGAGAAAACAAATGTATAATTATTAAAATTGCGTATTTTAAATAATTAATTGCATTTAAAAGTAATTATGTACTAAATTATTTGGGTATTTAGATGCGGTTTTGTTTCTCAAGCTTAGAATTTTTTATAAATGAGATATACCTACTGCACATACTATTTCAAGTTATATTTTCTGGTTAAATTGTTTAAGACAATATTTTTATTCACCATAGATTTAGTATAACAAAATCTTTGTCACAAGATAATTGTTGTATTAAAAAATTATGGGAACAGACATGCAAGAAATTGTTTAGAGAATGAAAGTGGAGAAAATAATATAGAAGAGGAATATCAAATATATACCAAGACAAATTAAAGAAATTCAATCTAAGTCATTGAACTTAATGGTCTGTTAAACCGATTTAATATAAATTCAATATTAATAATTCATACATTAGAAAATTACATTAAACATTTAATCCATACGAGGATTGCCTTTTATATTTCGGAATTAGAGAACAAAAACAAATATTAATCAACGAAAATCATTCAAAATATTCCCCATACGCTTTTGCATGTGTTTGAACCAACCCTCGTATATAGTTTTGACCCATCAATTACAGCAATTGCATATTATAATGCCATTTTCAATTTTGGTAATATTTTAATAAATAAAATTTGCGGTCTTGACTAAAATTATATTTGCTAATTTCTTAATTTGCAAATTATGTACCTTTGGTTAAAAACATTATATGGTTAAAAAACATGTCTGGCGTTGTTTTTAAAAACATTGTGTTTTCAATTAATAATATTAAACTGTTTTTGAACAATGTTTTACCGGATTTAGAATAAATATAATCAACTTTTAAAACTTCTTAACAACAATTAACTTTAAAGTGTCCACTTGTATTTGCATAACATGGAATTCCATTTAAAATGCCACTATTGGCTGCCACAGTTATCAAATTATCAAGAACACATCGTCTAATGTAAGAAGTCTAGTTTTAGCGAAAATTATAGTCGCTAACAATATGAAATATAACTTTAAAAATAGGAGCTTTATTTTTGATTCTCAGAATATAACAACGCACAGGTTAAATTAGTTCCAAGTAGATAGTTATCTTCAAATTTTAAATTTATTATATATATGTAACATGTTTGCAGAAATAAAACTATTAACTAGTGAAATATTTACTAACAGTGTTCCAAAGAAGAATCAATTTATTTTTAGTTCTGTTTCTAAAAACACAAAAATGTGCTGTATAATTGTTTTCATATCACTGTTATGTAATCATTATTTATGTTAAATATTATATTATCGAGTGAAAAGCAAAGCTTGTAAATGATTTAAGTAAGCAAATTAAAAGGTAGTTTTTACAAATACTATAAGTTTTAAAACAACATAATGTCTATACAAATATGTGTATCCGATTCAAAAATAAGTTTGCACTTATGATTCAACTGCATTCAGTATCAGTAGGCCTAAGAGTTTTTTTAGAAAACGTTGTTTTATTAACTATTAATTCAGTGTCGATTAAAAACTTCTTTTGACTTTAGTTGGATAATAAAATCATTTTATATTAGAGTTAAAAGACTTAATATGTATTGCAAATAATATTTTAAACATTTAAAATCTAAATAAATATAAAAAGAAATTAGAAAGTTCAAACAATGTAAATTTGGTTACACAACTGTTCAATTTCTCAAAGTCACAAGTAATTTAAGAGGATTGACAATTTAATCAATCATATTACAATAATATGAAATTTATTGTATTAACCTTTACTTTGTGGAAGTCCATCTTACTAAGAACATTAAAAAAAGAAAACTTTCTAACAAAACTTCCACCTTTTACTCAACAAACTTATTAAATAAAAAGTAGAAGATTTTTTGAAAAGTTTTATTTTTAATGTTCTTAGTAATACAACATATTTATTAGTTTTTTGATACAATTTTTTAATAAACGTATAATTTCATAGAAATAATGGTGATATAAGTAAGACAAATTCCAAAAGGGTACTATAATTTCTTACTATGTTGGTATACATGCATCTAAAGTATTAATATGGCCAAAGTCGATGACATACTTGAAGAAGACATCACTAAAGTTTTCATTTCAGTGCACCAGTGCTCAGAAATATGCGCTACTATAACGTATTAGTTCAAAAACTAGTGCAAGAATTTGAAACAGAAAGAAGGAATCTAAAATGTTTCGCTGCGTTCATTATTTACTTGGTCTGAAAGGCTAGACGTGTGTTGAACTCAGAAGAAATATTTCAACTGGAACCATTGAAACGTAAATAAGACGTCAATAAACGTAACCCATGCTTCGTCACTTGTTATACCGGTTCAGTAATTCTGCATCGTAATAATATATTTTTGAGATATTTTCATTTACTTTTTGTTTAAATTTTATCATTTCTAGGCCAAATTTTGCTGTCATGTAGATATTTCATACTCAAATTATTTCTATTTATTTAAACTAAATAGTTCAGCGACTCTTTTGTTGTGTACGTTGCTTCATCAGAAAACAAAATACGCACAAAAGTCCAACCTTGTGTCAGGTATGCATGAATTTCGGTTTGAATGGATAAATTTTGTTTTGCTTAAATATTTTCTGTAAGTGACTCTTGCAAAAACCAACCTCCACTGCTCTTTTTCGTAGACTCAACTTGGGATTTTCCCTTAACGAATGCATAGCTAGTGCAGTAGCTGCATCATCCTCCTCAACGAACGCCTTTTTCAATTTCTTTTTGTCTTGAACAGATCCTGTCTCATCAAACTTCTTTATTCATTTTTTTAATCCACACCGCGTAATGGATACATCTGGATATTTTTCGTGAAATTTTGCAATTCCATACTGGTCTTCCCCAATACCATAACACTTAATAATATATACTCTTTGTTGAATAGTTAACATTGTTGTCAAATATTTATTAAAGAATGACAATTTGAAAATTGTTTATAAAAGTTGACAGTTACTTGGGACACGTACCTACGTACCTACATTATTTTCATACGGTTTTCATAAATAAAACTGGCTATAAAATGAGACGGATTTTGAAATACTTGAATTTTATTATATTTTATGGGGTTTCAGAACAAGCAAAACTTTTTATCAAGAATGACATTTTTCCCTAAAACTAATATTTAAACATTTTTCACCTACAGGATACCCCATCCCTGGACACGCTGTATAAATTTTAGGACAAACATTCTGAAAACTGGTAACTATATAAAATGTAGACCCTGTCTGTTGTTCAATAAAACTAAGCATTATTTGGTATTTGGAGCGAAGAAATAATATTTTGAACGACATAATAAAGTGGCAGGGCAACTATTTTGGAATATCTGTTAGTACTACGATATCAAAGTGAAAGAAAAATGGTATTAACATGAACCAGATCCACTTATATTGGATGAAAAAAACTTACAGATAAAGAACTAAAAGCTATTAAACCCCTAAAACAAGAGAAATAGTAGGAAAGCCTGATAATAGTTGTCTCAGGTTCTTCCGATTATAAAATTACAGATCAGCAGAAAAGAAACTTAAATACAAAGACCTGCAAATCGAGATTTAAAAAATGTAGAGTGTAAAAGTCAACGTGATCCTAATTATTTTCGAAGTTACAGGATTCATTTCAATACCTGGAAAACACAACTCACTAAGAATAATAAAAAACTCTTCGTTTTACCCAACTTTCACGTCATTGTGATTAAAAACCTAATTTTTTCATTACACATGAAAGTTGCATTAAAACGAAGAGTTTTTTATTATTCTTAGTAAGATGGACTTCCAAAAAGTAAGGATTAGTACCATAAATTTAATTTACAACTTACTAAGCTCAAACATAACACTGGTGGAAGGAATAAAAGGAAAAAAAGTAATAGTAACCCACCCAAGGTGCATGGTTTGCACTTGGTGTTGCTACTCAAAACGAAAAACCTTAGACCCTACTAAATGATACTCACAAATAATAATAATCAGGAAAGTTATCCTGCGGAAACTGTAAAGTCAAAGAAAATAATACTAAAGTAAAAAAATGTCTTTACGGAGAAGGTTAGTTTCTTGTTTGATGGAAATTCCAAGTTTACTTTAGGTTTCTGAACCCTACAACATGAAACAAACTGTATTTTTTATCGGTACAAAATAAAAAATTGTTCTCTAAGCTAGAAGTATATATTAAATGATTAATAAATGAAAAATAATATAGGAAAAATGCACTGCACTTAAATAAATAAATAATTTTAAGGAAAACTTTTTTAAAACAACATAGAAAATGTATAAATAATAAATAGCTGGAACAATAATTCGTTTTTTAGATCAGCATTTAAAACTGTTCATCTGTTAATTTTTGGCATTTTCACCTTTTACTTAAAATCAATATTTTCTCTATAGAATAATTGGATCAAAATACAAGATCAATTGTCTATATATTTTGACTTTTTATATTCATTTTACCGAATCCATCAAAAATTAGTTTTGAAAACTTGGTCTTCTACTCAATTTAAATAAACGAATACATAAAATAAACGCTTTAATTTCGTTACCAACTTTAACATTAAGTAATCCTCTGGTATTCCGTTTTAAAGCAACAAATTCCATACACTCTTATGCATCACTTGCACTTTTTAATTATATATAGGTACATTTGCATAATATAATACCTTGCTATCGTACGACACAAAACAATAGAATGAAAGTTACATGAAACGCGCGCACCCTACACTCACTTGACTTCCTCGGATGGTCAGTTAATAAGCTTGGATTCGGACCGACTGACAAGGAGTTTGTAACATTTGATGCAATAATTCGACTTCGCTTTATCCCCGCTTAAACAGTGGAGCTCGACATCGTTAAAAGACAAGTTTTATATCATTTTTTACGCCAATTTATACCTACCAGACGATACAATTTAAACTTTTACATGTTTTCAAGAACCAACTTTTATCCAAAGTTCAAAGTTTAGTTGTATTGATAAGGAAATTTGTACTTTATTAATTGTCTACTTTTATTGCTGAAAATGGGACTCTTGTAAAATCTTAATTACGGAATATTTTTTAAAAGCCATTTAAGGATATTTTGTTGGTGTATTGGATATGATGAAAATCTATTTATTATAGATTTATTGTTATTTAGATTTATAATCTATTTATTATTTTCTTTTCATTTTGTTGGGAAATGATAGGAATTATATTTCAAAGTAGTTTATTTAATGGGGATGAAAACGCAAAGCTAATAGACTACCTAAGTCGTGACGTCACTGGGCGGAGTTTATTTTTCCAAACAAAACAAAAAATTTAAAGCCCATGCATTTAAACCACCTTTACTCTTTTTCTTTTAAATTTATTTCTTATTGTGAATTAAATAAGAGAGGTTGTAATTTGTTCTGTTGAGTGTGTGTGTATATTTATTGAAAACCTCAAGAATTTTTAAAGGTAGGTGTTTTTCTGTTATTTTAACACTAAGAAGCCTTTTTAGGTTATATTATGGATTTGAATGGTTTTTAATAATAAAGATTTTAATTAAAACATTGAATTATGTATAAAATTATAATTTATTTCTAGAAAGAGCCCTTTTCGCAATGGTTATGTGTTTTGTACCTTGCTGTAAGCATTACAGTGAGCAGAGAATATGCAAATACTTTGCTTTTCCATCCCATCCAAAAGAAAAATGGATCTCTTTGATAAGGTAGGTAACTAATATATAATATTATTAATATAATAATATCATAATATAAAATTTTAATAAAATTAAAAAATATTAATAGGAGACAAGATAGAGAGCCATCAAAATTCTCATTAGTTTGGAGTTGTCAAAAAAAATGCAGTCACAAAAAAAATGGGCCAACTTTAAAACTAAAAGGAGGTTAATCTTTGATTCCCCTGAAAAACCGGTATGTAGTACATTTATATTTTTACAATAATATAAAGATATAGGTACTCTTTCTACCTTTAATAAGGTAGGTTTGTTTTACAAGTACTTTTTTTTGCAGTAAACGAAATCCACCGTTAACTGATAATGATGGAACCAGCAGGACCTTCAACTTCAGTGCCAACTTTAATTTCAGAACCATCCACTTCTAAACACCCTCCTGCACATTATTTCTTAAAACAAGAATTGGAAGAAGTTACCAAAAAACTGAATAACTTATGCACCCATTTCAGTTTTCAACATATAAAAAATAATGATTCACACATACTTATGTATACTGACATACACAGCAATGATTTATACATGATTCTATTTGAATTAGTGGACATTTCGAAAATTATGCTGGGTGGCAGGTAAAATTATTGCCAAAAATTGATCAAATACTAATGACGTTAATGAAATTACATTTAAACTTGCCACATGAAGATCTAGCTATGCGCTTTAATTGCAGTTCATAAAACATTTTTTGTTGTATTATTTTAAATTAATAAAACAGACCTTATGAATAATATTATATTTTACAAATTTTATAAAGAGTATAAATTTTAAACTAAAAAATCATAAAAATAATTGTATACATAGTCAGACCCAATATATTTATAATAAATAAAAAAATGTTTAATTTATATATACTACAAACTACCTATTATTTCTGTTAGGTACCAAATTTAACCATTTAATAGTTTTGGGAGGTAATGATTTACATAAAATGTTTCCAATAATCATACATTTTCTTCCCAAGAAGCATCATCATCTACTACAACTGTTACAACTTCTGCAGATGGAATGATATCTTTAATAATGGGCAAATTATATTGAGTACCTTGATCTGCAGCATCAACTAGAGCCCACAGTATTACCAAATAAACATTACTTGTTTTTAATGCAGTCATTTGCTCTTGACTTAAAGGCTCTTCAACAGCAGTATATGGTTTTTGAGGATTTAATTCTTCTGTAGTTTTTACTGCTCAATATTTTTGTTTTGGCGCATTCCATATACATTCTCTATCTGTTACTGAAATATTATAGTGTCCAAATAGAGCCAATGCAGCTATACGGTGACATTTTATTCCTCTAGGGCAAGCACAAGTTGCGGAAACAATATCACCCAATTTATTCAATGTAATCTGAAATAAGTTAATATTTAGTAGATATTACCATCATATAAAAAAATCCAAACCTACCTCAGCTTTGTAAGTTTTATCTTTCATACTGGCATATATATATCCCCTCTGATCATCATCAAACTGCATATTTTTTACATGGTTCGACTCCAATGAATTTTCACCTCTTTTAATTATTTTATTATCATTGTTTAAAAAATCATTAATATTTGAAAGCTTTAAAACATGTTTAAAAGCCATATTTTAATCACAAAATCTAAAAATATAAAAAATATTTCATAAATTACAAAACTTAACCTTAATTTTATGAAAATAGTATTAAGACACCTACCTTTAAAAATTCTTGAAGTTTTCAATAAATATATACACACACACTCAACAGAACAAATTACAACCTCTCTTATTTAACTAACAATAAGAAATAAATTGAAAAGAAAATGAGTAAAGGTGCTTTAAATGCATGGGCTTTAAATTTTTTGTTTTGTTTGGAAAAATAAGCTCCACCCAGTGACGTCAGACTTAGGTAGTCTATTGTAGAGTTTGTTTGCCAGCATCCAAATATTTGATTTCGTGATTTTTGAGTTTTTATAAGAAACCAAAATTTGCATTGTATTTTCTTCTGTGAAACATGTACAGTACATGGACGTTAAAAATGTTGAAAGAGGAGTTAAGATTAACAGGTATAATTTAACCCCCATTTTCATGTTATTTTTCTAACCAATTGTGATGAAAAAGCTAGCCAATTAAGTTAAATTTCAAGATACATTGCATTAACTGGGTGCAATCTTTAAGTAGTGCTAGGTTATCTCAAACATTTTATTATTCGTATGCCTTTGAACATAACCTTAAAACCAATGTTTTATTTACATTTTTCAGGCTTGAGAGTTTTGATCGAAATTTTATCTTCGGGATACGCAAGCACAAAATGAAACCGATGACGTTAAAATAGTTTATAAGGTGTATAATAACTATTACCTTAAAACTCTGCATTGGGAAAGTGTTTTGAACATAACCTAGAATTTTTTGTAGGTATTTTTTATTGATGATGATTCCTTGGGAAATGAGTGATTTACATTATTATTGCTACTCAACGGGGCATCCTAGTACGAATACAGTAAGATAATTGCCGTTGTTTACCATTTTCTAATAGGATATTTCTATTATTATGAGTCAAGCTACAGTGGCGACGCGTGGTTGCAAAAATGTGCAGTTTTCTGCCCCATTAAAATTGAAAATCAAGAAATAATGGGCATAATGAAAACAACAATTATTCTAGAAAAATCAAATAATACAAAGTAACAAAATAAAAAATTTAAACGATAAATTTAACATTCAAGTATCTGGTATTGCCTCCTCTGGCTCTAATAACATCTCCCATTCTCCGTGGAAAGCTTCTTTGTGTAATCCAAATCCAAATTTTCCCATTCTTCTATTAAAACATTTTCCAGCTCATCAAGGTTTGGAACGATATTACGAGTTCTTATGCGCCTGTCCAGGTAGTCCCAAACATGTTCAATTGGGTTTAAATCTGGACTAACTGCTGGCCAATCTAAAACTTGGATACCAACCACTTGAAGGTATTCCATTGTTATTCTGGCAACATGCGGGCGAGCTTTATCGTGCATTAGAATAAAATTCTCTCCAATGATTGCAACAAATGGAACTACATTTTCCTCAAGAAACTCCCTTATATACCGATCAGCTGTCAGTGATACCCTACGAAACACAATCAACTCCGTGTGGCCTTCAAAACAGATACCATAATCGAACCACCTCCATATTTTCTGGCTGCTCTTATGTTAAAGTGAGCAAATCGCTCACCCGTGCGTCTATAAACTGGAATACGTATATTGGATCCAAAAAGTGAAAATCTTGATTCATCCGTAAAAAGAATATTAGCCCAATCGTTAATATCCTAATTAACATGTTCTCTTGCGAACCTTAAACGTGCTACACGGTGTGCTCTGGTTAACAATGGAGCAGTAACTGTTATTTTAGGTCTGATTCCAAAATTCCTTAATCTGTTTCTAACCGTATTGACAAATATTCTAACATTACGGACTCCAGAATGAACATTAAAACTATTAGAAATCACTTGATGCCTATCTTTTGCTTTTCATTCTTTGTGAAGATATCTTGAGTACAAGTGCATGTATAGTATGTTTCACCAACATCCTCAACAAGTCTTCGATATTCTATTGTTTGCAATTAATCAATAATCACCGGATTGATGATTAGTTTCTCAATGAAACTGACAAGGTAACAGTAGACCATTAGCGGTCTTTCTGCGCTATGCTAGTAGTTGTTGAGTTTTGAAATATTTTTTAGCTCTGTCCACTGGACGCCAAGGTCACTAAGTCACATCAGTAAAATATATGTCTAAATCTCAAGACATGTTAGCTTTCTCTAGTAGTGATTCCATGAGTATTCCCTTACACCGCCCAAGGGGTTTGACATTTTTGCAGGTTATTTATATTTTATTTTATATCTTTGTAGTGTATAACCACCGACACTTAAAGAAGTCATTAACCCTGTAGAGAACTATGAATGTTAATGAAGTAGATGTTCAAAATGTTCTCCGCGAACGTCTTGGCAACATCCTAATCTCAAATAAAACTGTCTTCTAACATTATTTAACATATCAGGCGTGATCGACCTAACCGCAAGCGTTATTCGTTCTTTTAAGTCATTTAAATCAGAAGGTTTAGTTTTGTACACATGGCTCTTCACATATCCCCATAAAAAGAAATCTAATAATGTAAGATCCGGTGATCGCGCTGGCCATTCAATCGATCCTCGCCTCCCTATCCACCGATTGGGAAATATTGTATCGAGGTACTGCCGGACATTAAGTTAACAATGTGGTGGTGCTCCATCCTGCTGAAACCATATCGTATTCACTGGAACTTGAGGGTTACCTGGATCAGGATATAAATTTGCCAACGTTGGAATGACCAATGATATTGTTCCCTAAAATCCCTGCCCAAACATTAACCTTTTGAGGGTATTGAGTGTGTTCTTCTCTCATCCAGTGAGGATTTTCCGTGGACCAGTAGCGGCAATTTTGCCGATTAGCATGACCGTTAAGTAAAAAAGTACACTCATCAGAAAACATAACGTCTTCTAATTGGATAATATTGTTATCCAACATGTCCATCATTTGCTCACAAAAAAGTTCTCCTATCAAAATCGTCTTCCATGAGCTCCTGAGTAGGTATCATCTTATACGGATGCAATTTATTTTCTTTTAATATGTTTGCTATCGATGTATGGCTAGCATTGAATGTAGTGGATGCCTGTCTACTCGATGTATGTGGGTTTTCCTGAAACTCAAGCAACACATCTAATTTGAGTTCATCACTCAGTGCATTGGCAGCTGCTTTTTTTATCTGCCTTACATGACCAAACTCGCGAAACTGCTTTTCTATTTTACTTATTGTTCCTTGGGATATAGGCGGTAAATTAGGAAATTTCTCATGAAATAGGCGAGTTACTTCCTGTTGTGTTCGGATGTTATCTCTGTAACCAATCATTTGTAAAACTGTTATTTTATGCATTTCCGTTAATCTAACCATTTTTTAGAATTGAATTGAACAAACTTTATACTTAAATTACAACAATGAAAACTTAAAGAAAACAATTTACTACTGCTTTTTTAATGGTTACCATCTAAAAACCACATTGCTATGGTTTTTGTTCACTTTCTCATTATCAAGACCTAAACGGGAAATAAGTTTTAAGTATATTGTAATAAGTTTCGAGTATATTTTAGCGAATTTCGGTAACAACATGATTTTAATTTTTTTTATGTTAATTTTTGCATCAAATTTAAAAACAATAACATTTTTGAATAGAGAATGAAGAGACCTTTCAAATGATATATCACAAGCCTATACTTCCCATTTAAAAAATTGGGGGTTGTACCTGTCATTCTAAGGGGGTTGAAGGTAGGGGTTGCATTTTCACGTTAAAGAATGTCAAGTTATAATTAAAATTTGACGTATTTCGGGATTTTTTAGAAATATGTACAATAACCGAAATAATGAATTTATTCCATTTGGCTTTTACACACTGTATATTGATACATTCATGTGGTTCCCGTTGCGCAAGTCGAGAATTTTAATCTAACGTGCATTCGCACAAACGTAAATCGTGACTATTTTCTATGATTTCGTGAATATTATTAACATAGAAATATTGTTTACATCAAAATGTATTACAGTAAACAATAAAAAGTCTTTGTTATGTTCACTTTGCCTATAGGTAGGCGTTATTTATCCTCTTGCAAAAATTGTGGAGAAAGTTTGAAATACACAAGATACAGAGTTAAGAAGTCATCATTTTTTAGCATGAAACGCACCAAGGAAGAATGATATACAGAGGTTGGAAATGAATAAAGGAGTAAAATGGAATTTACTGCAAGAATTTTTGGATTTGTCATCTTACTAGCTCAGGTCCGATCACCCTATAGGTTTGAATTTTTGTAGCCTACCACCCAATAATACAACGTTGCAATATAATCTAACACAGTTATTGCAGTCGAATTACCTTTTTTTCATGACATAAGTCCGAATTGAAGTAGCTAAGTGGAAAATGATAATGAAGATGAAGACGAACATGATAAAGATGAAGACGGAGATGATGAAAATGAAGACGAAAATGATGAAGATGACGATGAAGTAGAAGTACAAGAGGAAGAAGAATGTAATTCGCAAGTCAAAAGGGCGAGATATAATTAAAAATAAGAAACAGTAAAATTGTACTTTCTTTGTATAATTCCATCGTATGCACGTATAAAATAATTTTTTTTATTTTTTTAATCAATATAGACGTCCATAATTTCCTTTATTTTAATCCTACAAACTGCAATAAGGTGTGATAAATTAAATTCATGTACATGAAATATTTTTGAGAGTAATATAACGTGTAGAAGGGTAGGAAAAAGATACGCGTGAAAAATTATAAATTTTTCAGTTTTTTCGATTTTAAACGATTTTTTTTTGCTAGGAGTAGTATTTTTTTATTATTGTATATGAAAATTAAAGTCATTACGAAAAAAATGAGACCTTCAAGAGGTGTCTAAAATAAAAATTCGGACCTTGGGAGACGTTACAAAATGAGGTCTTTTTTTCGAAAATCGTGAATATGTCGGAAAAATTTGAGTTATCGTAAAAAAAGAATTCTACTTTTTTGGGATACAAAGAGCTATAACTGTACTGAATTTCATAACAAAATATTGATTTTTCGCTGAGTAAAAAATAAAAAACGAAAATTATGGTTTTTCGCTTTTTAAGCCTTTATTTTTAGGTTATGTGAAAAAATGTTTGAGACAAAAGTTGTCGATTTTTTAATTATCTACAACTTTTCCATTTAACTTTTTTTAATAAAATGCGTATTTACGCTGCAAATTGCAAAAAACCGTTTTCACCCCCCTTTCCACCCCTAGCACGCACCCCTCGCACGCATCTAAGATCTTGGATGGTCGCCTTAAGATTTGTAATTATCAAACCTACCCCTTTCCACTTAGCTACTTCAATTCGGACTTAAGTCATAAATTGGTCACTTTTTAACGTAATTCGACTGCACTGTGTAAAATAAAAATATGTAGTTTACAATATTTTTTATTTTGTATTTATATTGTATTACCAAAAAATGTTATTTTACAGACTAAACATTTAATATTTAGAAAAGTAGTCATAGAATCTAATTTTACCTATAAGAACTTGGAAGTAAAATTATCCATAACAATTCGTTTATACCTACGTAAACTTTAAATCAACTGTTTTCATTTACTGCTGCTAAAAGTATGATCAACAATTTAATAATGCATAAAAATAATCCCTTTAATTTTCCTTCACTGTAAAATATTTACTACTCAATAAATAATTAAGAGACTATTTAAATTTATAATATCATAAAGTTTAATTCATATAACTTTCAATTTTTTTGATATTTTATGTCTCATAATAAATGTCAGTAGAGAGTTTAAATTTTACAATTGCACGTATTTAATATTATATAAAATTTAATAGATATAATATATTTAAATATTTAAGTAATTGCATATTGTTCGATACTTAATATGAACATATCATGCATCTTTATTTTTTTACAACTAGAATGGCTTTCAAGAAAGATATATATGACAAGTAAGACAGGTAAATCGTCAATTAATTGTGTCTGAAGGTTGCGCATCGTACATTCGACAGCATCATGTTGTTTTGTATCAAACATCAACTAAAAATATTTTTAAGAGTAGTACACATTTGAACATAAAGTGAGTCCATGTCTTCCATAAAGATAGTGATCGTTTTTCACTTTTTTCATACCGCTTTTGTCTTCAAAACATATTACGTAGTACAAATTTGATATGCGACGATACATACTCGTTTGCATTACAAAACGTTTAAATCAAGGATGTTTTGGCCATATAAATAGGCGGTTCTTCGAGGATAAATCATTGGTGGACGATTTTCATCCTTATTCATCCAAGAATAACAGTACAGGTGTAACATGTATACATCAGTGACGGCTGGTATAAAAAAGTTTACTAAATTTTTGTTTGTTAATAAAGCAGGCTTGTTTATTCAGAAAATTACTGACATGTTATGGATATAACCGGTTTTGGTGACAACTAAGCATGAATTTGTCATGTATATTCCTCCTCTAGAAGGTTCGCTATCATCACAATAAACTGGACTGCATCTCTGAACAGTTGAACTGCTGCTCAAGACCGCTTTATAGCACTAACTGCAAAAAGAAACCGAACATTTACTGCTTCAAGAATTAACAGCTTATTTAGACATGCTACCGGAAGAGTGATATCTAGTCAAACTGTTAGAAGAAGGTTGCATGAATGTAATTTAAGAGCTAGAAGGCGTAGTTCACATCCAAGGTTGACTGCGGATCAGCGTGCATGCAGATATCGGTGGGCGATGGAATTTTCAGAACTTTAGGTACTGTTTGGTTACGGATGAGTCCAGGTTTCGGCTGAATATGTGTGATGGTCGAATATTGGTGTGGAGAGAAAGAGGACAGCGATACAATGAACGTTTGATGGCGTCTTTTTGGTGGTGGCTCTGTTTGCGTTTGGGGAGGCATATGTTATGATGGTCGCATTGATTTAGTGGTGCTAATGAATATGACAATGACGGCTGTACGATATAGGGACATGGTTATAGAGCCAATAATTGTACCATTTTTTGGTCCAATAGGCGAACAATTTGTCTTTGTCAACGATAATGCGCGCCCGCACTGTGCGAGAATTGTAAATGAATATCACGGTTTTATAAGAATGAACTGGCCACCATGTTCACCCAATATGAATTGTATTGAGCATGTCTTAGTCGAAATATCTAGACAATTAGACTGACTCGAACAGACCACCATAACCCTAGAACAGCTCGCCAATGTTTTGCAGAGAATATGGGAAAACATACCTCAGCAAATTATTACTAATTAAGTAAGTAAAGTACGTTTCACAATAATTCGTTGACTTGGTACCTGCTCTTAACTGCTCTTAAGGGATTACTAATAAAAGGTGGTTAATATTTCTTCGAACATTTACAGAAAGGTATTATTTATTTTTGTCCAGGAAGATATATTTTGGATTTTTTATTTTTCAGGTAAAATTTTAAATTATTATTACTGACCATCAATAGTAAATCATTAGTAAATGATTTTTGATTTTCTTAATCATCTTGGAAGAGAAAGTGGGAGTTTCGGGGTAATTTGTTTTTAAAATTCTCTCCTAGAATTTTAGTTTGTACTAAACATTATACTCTGAACGTAATCTTGTGTTTATAACTAAGTATGTGGCGTCCTTGGGCAAAAAAAGTGCATTTATCGCCGGATGCGAAACAAATTGTGAAAAATGTGTTTGAAACATTGAATAATCGAGGTTATAGTGTAACCGATGCAGCAGAAGAAACATGTAAGTTAACCAAAACCCCAATATCCACAGTAAAAGATATTATCAATAAGCCAATAAGTAAACGAAAAAGTGACGTTAATAATACCAAATGTGTTGATGAAATACAAAAAGATATAATCCGACGAACGATATAAATGTCCTATACCAAGAACAAATGATACCAACCCTAGATTGCATAAAAAAACGGTTACTTAAAGACGACACGGGAATTATTTGTAGCCGTACAAGTTTGTGGAGAATTATTTCTCAAATGGGATTTAAATATTGTACCATTAATAAAAGACAAGTGATAATGGAGTCATATCGTTTACTAATGTGGCGTTGTCATTACTTACAAGCTATTCAAAAATATAGAAGTGAAAACCTTTCAATTATCTACCTCGACGAGACATGGTATGACACCCATGATACTCCAACGAAGGGTTTTGTTGATTCATCGGGAAATTACAAAACAAAGGCTCCATCAAATAGAGGACAAAGAATTACAATAATACATGCCGGATTAGAAACAGGATGGGTTCCAAACGCTTTATTGTTATCCGCAAAGAATATTAAAGATTCAAGTTTAGATTATCACGAAGATACGACAGCAGAACTTTTTGAAGATTGGTTTGAGAATTATTTATTGCCGAATATACCGGAAAAAAGTATAATTGTAATGGACAATGCAACTTATCATAGCCGTCAATTAAATAAAGTACCAAATAGCAACAACAATAAATGGAAAATTCAAGAGTATTTGTTAAAAAATGACCTTTATTTTGAAGAATCGTACACAAAACGTGATCTCTTACAGCAGCGTTCGGTATTGAAAAAGAATACGTTTGTGATACTATTGCTAAAAATATGGGCTTCCCCCATATTATTGCATGTTCAATCCTATAGAACACATGTGGCATCAGCTAAAATCCAAAGTTAGATCGGAAAACGTTTCACCCACATTAAACTCAAGTGTTATAGAGTTAATCAGAAATGTGACAAGTAATATTCCCATTGATAGCTGGAAAAATTTGATTCAGCATGTTATAAGGTTGAAGGTACATATCGAAATGTTAATATAACTGTAGAACCCTTAGTTATTAATTTAAATGAAGACGATAGTGATACTGAACTACATTTAGATTAAATAGTTGTAAATAATGTAGAATTAGTTCATTTGTTTAATTGCAATTAATAAATAAAGTTAAAATTTGTTTTTAAAAAATTTCTTTTACAAAATAAATTTAAGTTTTAGTAAATGTTAACTTAGTTTTATTTAAATCAATTTTTTGGGATACCCTGTAGTACAAAATATTTTTAAAATGTGGCCATGATTAAACTACATCTTTTTTATTTGAAACATTTTTTGACAACATCTGCCAATTAGATGAAATAGACCAAAGCGTATATGTAAGTTTCAACAGTTTTGTTTAATTTCAATTAATAAATAAACTTAAAATTTGTTTGTTTGTTTTTAAAAAATTTCGTGATTTTTTTTACAAAATAAATTTAAGTTTTAGTAAATGTTACTGAGTTTTATTTAAATCTATTTTGAAAACCGGATTACGGATCTGTTAGTGAGAAATTTATAACCTTTCATTACTAATCCCCTAAGGTCAGGTACCGAGTCAACGAATTATTGTGAAACGTACTTTACCATGCCAAATAGAGTGACAGCACTAAGACAAGCTAGGGGTGGATCTACAAGATATTAATTTTCGTGAAAGGACTTTATGACCTGCGCAGTAAATGATTTAACATTTTTAAATTTTTTCTGTTTTATTGTAATGGTTTTTTCATGAAAAATTTGTTTATATTATTTTTTTGGGTATATTGTAACGTGAAAGAATAAAGATTAACTTATTTCATAACGTCCACAAGTTTTGAAAAGTGTCAATTTGTAAATCAAAATTGGAAAACGTTTTCCTAATTGAATCCATTATCGACTAAAAATGTAAGCAAATAATGTTTGTAGTTATTTTCCATTATTGGCGATATTGATTGTTGGATATTATATTTCTTTTAATTCCTTTTTTGGCTATTAATTTTTTAATAAAATAGATTAGGTATAGAGATTTAGTTTTATTATTATATTAATGTTAGGAAGAAAAATATTAGTAGGCACTTTCAGTTATAGTTTTTTTCTTCCAAATTTTTTTTGCAATCACCTAGGCTTAGTATTTTTATTTTATTTTATTTATTTTGTTATTTTTTACATTTTTCAATGAAAAAATACTGTTCTACTTTTTCATTGAACAAAAATACGGTACAAAAGTTTGAGACGGACTACTTTGTCTTCTACAACTGAAACAACGAATATCCTTTGTATAATTTTTTAAACTAAGACTGTATTAGCTTTTCGTACACTATTCTTTATTTATTTCATATCAAATCAATTTATATCTCAACCCACGCTATTAAAGGTAGTCGACCTCTACGTTAACCATATTAAAGCTGCTAATTTCGTCATTGGGGGTCCCATTATAGTCAGGTTATTTAAGAAACATTGTGAATCTTAAGAAAGATCCGTAAAATCTGGAAAAAACTCATAATGTGGACCCACCTTTTTATAATTATTGAATACACAGAAAACGTCTGAGTATATTCATTTTGTGGACGTCATTAGGCTTTTTTAAACAACGTGTATATCGAAAGGATGACCTTGTTAGGAATTTTTTACACCGTAGAGGAAATATTTTGTTTACTAATCATCTATTAAACTTGTGGAATTAGTAAAAACTTCACGAAATAAAAAAATTACACGTTCTAGTAATTTGAATTTCGAACGTCTTCATCGAAGGACATTTTTAGACGAACTTCGTCACCAAATTAATGTTTTTTTTCTTCAAATATACAGAATCTTGTTTTTTTATGAATTTAAATTTAGCTGGTTCTATTGTATAGTGGTATTCGTAGAATCATTAGAATAATAGCTCCTGCGGATTTACGAAAATTTTTTACTTACTATAGTGTATTTGAAAATCAAGAGAGAGTAAATTCCCAGAAATGTTTTGCAGTTATCAGTGTTAAAGGCAGTAAACCATAGACGTGCGTTTTCAAAATTAAATTAATATGGAAATAGAAATATTTAATTTGTTTTAGTTATTTATACCTAGATTACCAATTTTAGATAGATAAACATAATTCGTAAGTAGTAATTTAATTTGGGTAAAATGAAAAAAAAGTCAATATTATTTTAGGCATTTTGTTTTAGGCATATGTTTATTTACAAAATATGTATATAATATGTACAGATAATTACAATTACTTATATATTAATATGAGGAGCTAAAAAAACAATTAAGTAGGTATATGAGAAAAAAAACCAACCGCAAGGATAAAATTTGACGAGCAACATGCAAAAAATACGACAATATTAAATTTAAAAAAATAAAAATATAAAAATAAAATTAAAGTACATAAATTAATAATTTTAAAGTTATGGTTCCTCGCACTCTGTCACTGTGTCAGAAAATTCATCTGATTCTAGAGAAATTACAATGGGCTCTATAGTAATATCAATTATGTTATCTAGCTCCCACATTTTTTTTTCTATTTCTGTAACGTGTCTAATACATTTTTGCCAATTTTCAATTGTTACTTCAGATATTGCCTTATTGAAGAGATTTTTAACATCTGATAATTTAAAAGTAGTGTTATTTCTGGCAACATATAACATATAACTCCTCAATATTATATTTTTTATAATTTTGCTTATGTTTTTTAGCAATTGTTAACAATTCTGCCCTCAGCATTGTATTGTCAAAGGCTAAATTTTTAGAAAATAACCATTTTGCAATTTCATCATTTTTCCATTTAGTGGTTGGTAAAAGTTCAAGTAATCTGGAGTGGTAACTTGCATTGTCAATTACAATAACCGATCCTTTTGGTATGAATTGAATCATCTGTTCAAAATATTCCTCAAACACGTCTCATTTCATTCAATTCTTCGTGATAATCAACGGGTTTTTTTTATTCAAATAAGAGTAAACCATTCTCAAGAAAACCGTTTGTACTGCCTATATGACAAATAATTAATCTTTTACCTTTTCCTATAGGTTCCTTAAAACCAGTAGTATATCCTTCTAGAAAAGCTTGATGGGATGATTTTTTATTTTTGTCTTTCCAAACTCTTCCTACACAATGTCCTTCATTAACCCAAGTCTCATCTAAATAATAAATGTTTTTATTTTGAGCTTTAACTTGTTGTATTCTTCTGAGGTACTGTCTTCTCCAACATACAATTTCTTCAGAATCAATTAGCATTGATTGGAAAATTTATTTTTGAAATTTAAATATTATTCAGACGGATTATTAACCAATGGACACAAGCCGTCTCTGCTTATCTGTACGTAATGTAGATTCATTTATACCTACAAACACAGGACATGGATGTATGCAATCCGTCACTGGAATTTTATAGTATTCCAATGTATAGTTTAGAAATTATGACAAAACAAAGGTTTTTATTTCGAAACTTTAGAGGTCTATAACTCGGAAACGAAGGCTCGTACGACAAAAATTTATTTTAACATTATTTTGACCTCTTCTATTTGCTCCCGAATTTTTGGCATTAAGTTCCTGGACACGCTGTATAATGAATTTTAAAAAATACATTTTATTTTAAAGCTACTCATGTTTAAACTTGCATTAAAAAAATTTCATGGCCGTTTTAATTTAGAGAATTATTATTTGATTTAAAGTAATTTTTCAAACAATAACTATTTATGAAATTCGTGTTGACAGAAACTGTTAGAAATTCTAAAAATAATTGTGTTAATCCTGCCAAAGGTTTATAATATCCGACAAACATTTCAAAATTTAACAATTCGTAATAGCAGTAATAACAAAAAAAAATATAAATGATTCCACTTTTATCAATTATTATTACAAAACATCATAGGAACCATCATTTTAGTAAATTATTTATGTAACGTTATTTTGTCTGATTAAAGTAAATTGTTTTTTAAGTTTTTGTTAATGTCGGTATTGTTGAAATGTATAATTTGCACCAATCTTACGGGTTTCTGCCGAATCTAATACTTGGTTAAGTGCATTAGTTCACAAATTTTACAGGATTTGACAAATGGAATTTTAATTTTAACCTACTATTTAAGTTTTAATCAATGGAATATCTGAGAATTGAGCTATCCGGATACAATAATATGCTGAAGAAAAGGTAAATTAATAAATAGCGGAAACAAATAAATCATAAAAAGTGTACTAGCAGCTATTTCTGAAAAGGGAGAGATAATACTGTTTCAGTGCTGATAGGGAAAATAATACTCACTGTATTACCATCTAAGATTACCCAAGGTCGGGTTCTTAAAAACCAAACTGGTTTCAAAAAGGTAACTAAGGTTCAAAAAGTTTTATTCACTGCAGTATGCTTACTCTGATATTATGCGTTGCCAAGATTCATCAGTTGCATAGATAAAGATTTTTATTAATATTGTAGAATTTAACTAATACCTTTATTTTTTATAAAGCACATTATATTTCCATCGATATATTCTAAAAGAGAAATATTACAGAAAAGATTGTACCTAATTGTACAATTTTAAAAAAAATTAAATATCTGTAAATATCTCAGTAATGATGATAATTCCCCTAATAGAGTTAATTCCAATCAGTTCTTTTCAAAAATATACATTGATTATTCAGTCATTTACGTTTAATACTTAAAAAAAAATAATTTTAAAAAATATATTTGTGTAAATTATATTAACCAATAATAAGAATTTTTACATCTATATATTGTTATGTATATCCCATTATTATAGAAACTGATAATCCAAAATAACTTTTTATTTGAAATTTTGTTCATTTCACAATTGTACCAGATACTTCTTTCCGTAACAAATTCTATTGTAATCTAGTGGTAATCATAATATAAATGTCAATTTGTTCTATAATTCCTTTGAAACTCTTGCTAATTAGATATTTTTTAATGGTATAAATATTATTATAACATAAACACATTCAATTGTGAGTGGTATATATTTTTTCAATTTGCCAATAATCGTAATTGCAATTTATAATGAAACAATGTTTGTAATAATGGATTTAATTTTAACCTTGTGAAATAAATATATCTTACAAGGTAAGTAATTGTTCGTTGAAGATAATACACTTTTCCTATTCTGTATTATTTTTAAGTAGTTCAGTGTATTATTTGTAATTTGCCATAATTACAGATCAGCTAATTTTTAAAATAGAAAACTACTTTAATAATGGTGTAAGTTAAAACATACGCACAACATGGTCTAGGGATATTAATAAAAAAGTATTTTTAAAATTTGTAATATTTAATATTTCTTATTAACATTTTTAACATAATAATTATTAAATTTTAAATTTAGTACATTATATGACCCCCTCTAGCTCTACATCTTTTTCCAATACTTAAAATCAACTCATCTATATCTCGCTCTGCTCAATAGCTGCCCATTCTGTTAGAAGACTAGTAATTAATTCCTGTCGATTTTTAAAAAAAGGACGTTTGCAAATTGCCCTTCTTTGTAGCATATCCCAAGTGGATTGACTCATTTTTCAAATAATCCAAAATTATCCCAGCAAGATGAGGAGGAGCATTGACTTGAACCTCTGACACAGCGTTTTGAGAAGCACCAGCTTGTAGCATTCCTACAGCCCTTAACATTTGCTTCTCTATTAAATGTCGTCTTTCTATGATTATTTAAATTAAACCAAGCACCAACAGTGTTTATTTTAGAATAAAATGTTTAAAAGCACTTAAAGTAAACATGTAGTTCAATATCGATATTTTATTGCTTCGGTTTTATGTTATTAGCAAAAAGAATTTTTAAAATAAAGAGTAGAAAATTGTTTCTACCTGCACCAAAGGTAAAGAAACTTAATAGTTTCTATACCAAGCTTGACCGTTTTCTATGTAAAAACAACTACTTCCTGGGCTATATACCCCAACGGACATTGAATTACATTCCAATAGAAATTCAATGTGTTTTATCTTATAGGTGTTTTGACCCTTCAGATACTACATTTTAATAAACATGGAAGCCATATAACACTTGAATATTGTGAAGTTGTTGCGAAAGACTTCAGATTTGAACTAAGTAATCTATAAATGAACATTTTGCTTGTCAAAATCAAACCTAATACTATATAACTGGGTTTTTAGTATGACTGGATGAAACAAAAAGACAGATATTGGCCTTATCCCAGAGTTATGTTATACCTTTTTGTGACTAGTTCAGAACTACACAGCCACTGTAGTAAGTTGTATTTAAGTAATATTAAAGATTAAGAATAATAAAAAACTCTTCGTTTTAACAAAACTTCCAATATTTATTTAAAAAATTGTTTTTTTAACCTCAATGACAGCCGTTTCGCTAGACTTAGCATCGTCAGATTGACATATTGAAGTTACATTTTGTTTGTAGCTAGGTACCTGATGTTTATTAGGTAGTTACAAGGCTAGATCAAGTATGGAAGTAATAAGACATAACAATATTAAAGCCTAGATGTTATGAGCCCTAAGGGATTATCCTGGATGTACTTCCCTCTAAGATCAGTATAACTGTGCAATGATATAGAAAAACCAGGAAAAAACTATATCATGCTGATCTTTACAATAACTTGTTATTTGTCGTTCGCTACCTACAAATCCTGCTAACACATCATCAACATATCTATAGATATGTTGAACATCCAACCTCTCTCTTACACACCAATGACATCCAAATACTACACACTTGTAATAAAAAACAAAATTTAGATTTCCTTGAAGAACTTGAAATAAAAAGACATCTAGCAGATCCACAATTTAAAGTTGTTAATGAACAAATAAATCTGGGAAGTTCTCCACTTTTAAAGTGTTTACTTTGATTGAGTCTTCATTTTATACATAGATAAGACGTAATTGTAACACAAATATATTAAGTTATTGTAAAAATCAGCTTGATATAGTTTTTTCCCTGGTTTTTCTATATCATTGTACAGTTATACTGATCTTAGAGGGAAGTACATCGAGGATAATCCCTTAGGGCTCATAACATCTAGGCTTTAATATTGTTATGTCTTATTACTTCCATACTTGGTCTAGCCTTATAACTGCCTAATAAACAACAGGTACCTAGCTACAAACAAACAAAATGTAACTTCAATATGTCAATCTGACGATGCTAAGTCTAGCGAAATGGCTGTCATGAAGCAATTTTTTAAATAAATTTTGTTAAAACGAAGAGTTTTTTATTATTCTTAATAAGATGGTAAGGGTTAGTACAATCAATTTAATATTAAAGATATTTAGGTTCTATAAAAGTTATTTTTGGGTTCTAATGAGCTGTTAAGATTTAACATTTGAGTTCTAAAAAGGGTAAGTAGGAGGTTTTGAGGAGTGGGCCCTTTTTGTCATCAGGAGGTTGTGTAGCCAGCTAGAAGAAGTTATTTGCTACTTGGGAGTATTAGATAGCTGTCATTGTGACATGGATTAAATACATTTTATTAAAACTATTATAGTAAGTTAGCAAGTAAGTTAAACCAGGTTTTCTATATTTAATTGAGGTTTATACTCTCTTTCTCTTTTGAGAAAGACTAAAGAACTGTTAATATCTATTTTTTTTATTTCACCATTGAATTTTGGCAAAGTTATTTGTTGATATATTAAATTCAAGCAAGTTTTACCTGAAGACGTGTGTCTTAGATGAAGACTTGTGGCAACCTCACCTAAAACAAAAAATTCAAATTAATTGCAAAATACATCCATAAGAACAAAAGCAATCGGCATTCATAATATATTAAGTGTTGCTTTTCCTTGCAAAATAGAACGAATAAAATCCATGGATAATTATAAAACATATTTTTGTCTTGAATAAATAGAAAATAAAAAAAATCAAATGAAGTATTATAATTAATAACGGGATGTTTTATATTCAGGCTCGATTTATAAGAAATTCATGGAATTTGATCCGCCAATTTTTAACACTAATAAAAAATGATATGTTTTGCATAAACTTTTCGCGGTTACTTAAACATACTGTTAACTTTTGACACAAACAAAAAACAGGATGCTTTGTATATAATCAGAAAAATAACCGAGTGTTTAATTAGTTTTTCTTTATTTAAAAAGTCAATATTATATCTCTTACCTCGTACTGTTCACGAATAAGATATTTTACGTGTTTAACATTTTCATTATCAACAGTGTTTCGTACATATGAAACCCAAAAAAACTAATATCCGTTGATTATAAATTAATATCTAGTAATACCATTATAGAAAATCGCTTTTTAATAAAATAGCGTAGTTCAATTAGCGTTACATGAAGGTATCTAAAAACCTTAATCCATAGAAAATCATTTAATGCTTCGATGAACCATAGATAAGGCAATTCTATTGGCAAAATTATGGAATGAAATGTATTTTATAAGGATTACATATGGACATAATCCTCAATTAAAAGGATCCTATCCAGTTTTTTAATCAAAGGTGTTGGTGTCTAATTTACTAATAATTAATTTCCTACAACATACCGATTTAAAAAACCACGCCCATGCAAAGTAATGTAAATAATTAAGCATTGAGACACAGCAAATAGAAAGTATTTTTTAAATATTCAACTATTTCCACAATTTTCTTCACATCCTTCATGAACTAGGTATTTATAACATTTCTAATACCCCAAAAATACCACGCTAAACATTCATAAAATATTTTCCAACTGTAGAGACTGTTAACCATTTGTTTAATTACTAATAATACTAGGTAACTAAAATATTCTTTTAAAAAGAGATGCGATTTTTTACATAAAACAATGAGTAACGTATCTTCTAGTGCTATATTTGAAAGTTTTTCTTATAAATGTAAATGACAAGAATCCGAGGACGTTCAAGTATCTTTGTATTTTGTAAATCTATTTCAATGCTAAATAAAACAAGACAAGGTAAACTTACCAAACTGAATTGCCAAACTACACAAATATACGTGATATTTATGTTTAATATCAATATTAAACTTGGGCCAAGCAATTTAATACATGAGCTGACTAACGATAGGGACGTAAATAAGCATCAATATTTTGCAATATTATTTTTATAGGTATGAGAAAGTAAAGTACCTACTGTCAAATGTAAATTTTAAACCGATTATTTTTTTTCACCTGTAAAAATATGACATTAAGTACTAGTTTAAACGTCTGTGCCATAGATTAGAAAGAAGTCTGTGCCATAGAGAAATATAATATATTTTTATTTCTCTGTGGCACAGGCTGTTGAGAAGATCACACAGTGCATAACATTCAATTTAATATATTTTATCATGTTTTCTATTTGGAGTTTATTTTATTATTCTGTAACTGGGATACGGATGTTGATTTATATGATATGTAGCTTTTTGACAAATAAAAAGTTTTTGCAGTTTTTCTCAATATTCCTCAAAATATTCAAAAGGTTATGGGCTCAGTTCCATGCTAAGTAGTTTCGATCCAGAGATAAATAGATTGCGACCTGAAAATTAAAAAAGCAAACATAAAATAGTTATATCCAAAGATGGACAAACTTCCAAAGTTCGTAACCCAGGATGAGAAAGATCCAGCCAAAACACCTCCTTCAAGCGAAATATCCGAAGCTGAATATACCCAAAGATGTGAAGATTGGAGATATAGACATTCATTGGCACGAGCTTTCATATTGTTCAAAGTTGATTCAGACATCGTCAGTCAAATTACATGTTATTCTGATGCCTGTAATGTGTGGAAGGCACTTAATGATATTTATGACAAGAGATGTGAATAGGTATTAATTACATGATCTCGTCAAATCTCTAGTGAGTATCAAATGCGGAACCAAATTTGATATTCCAGATCATATCTCAAAATATAATGAACTTTGGGCTAAATATATTGAGAGCAGAAAAAAACTCTGAGAATAACGTCATGACTGACTCTCTAGAAGCTGCTTTGCGTCCTTTAGCAACTTCTACCAAAGCGAAAGGTTCATTTTTTCTCACCACATTGCCCGAAGAACTAGACAATATAGTGGATAACTTGAAAACGAAACCAAACTTAACATTTGATGATGTATGTTCCCGATTGATGGAGTTATTCATGTCATCAAAATCTGAGGAGAACGAAGCGTTTTTTGTCAAGCGAGGCAGAAGATCAAAAATTCCTTTGGAATGTTCTTTTTGCAAAGAACAAAAGAAATGGTAAAAGGGCCATACTGTTGAGAATTGCCGTAATATCAAGAAAAAAGCTGAAAATGCTCATTTGGGTTGTAAATCCGACGAAGGCGATGTAGCATACCCCGTAATACTTTCTGACTATGATGAATCAAAGTGGATTTTAGATACCGGTGCTTCATCACACATGTCTGGAAATAAAGAAATTTTACCAATCTCCATCCTCGTATTGGATCCGTTCGACTTGGAAACGATAAAAGAATAAAAGTTACTCATATTGGTAAAGTTAAGCTCCAGGCATTGCTACCCTCAAATGAAGTCGAAAATATTATTCTCCATGATGTTTTATACTCCCCTGAATTTATTGTTCTCTGATATCTTGGGAGGGGATACGAAAAAAGGGTATTACAATGAAGGGTGACGAAAAAGAAATAACCCTGTGGAAAAATGGACGCATAGTTGGATGGGTAGTCTCCAACAACAAAGAACAGATATTTCAACAACCAAATGGATTCAGTCACGATGTAGCCAATGTTAGTATTGCTTCATGGCATCGTAAATTAGGCCATTTACCTGTGGAAAGTCCGATAGGAAGATGGTGTATTTTCCTATCCACTGGATGAGAATAATCACCAAAATATCTTAAAGATTATTGTAAAATAGCCTCAGATGAAGTCAAAAATATTATTATTTTTATTTCTCTGTGGTTTCAGCGTTCTATATTGTTTTAGCTGTCAAAAAAGTTCTACGTAAATATCATGGCGCGAAATTTTCGATAAAATTTTTAAGACTCGTGGTATTATCTTTGAGAAATTATATTAAGAAAATATATGGTTAAACACCAATATCAAATTAAAAATATTAAGCTTAGAGACAATCCAGAACTGTATTTTAATATCCATTTTTATAAATATCAATGTTAATGTTCAAGAAAGTCTTACTTCATTTTTGATTTGTGTATGGTGATGTTTTTGGTATATTTCCAAATTAGTGGTTTTATGCAATTCTATGTTACAGTTGAAGAGATATTTTAAGGAATCTATTTAAATGAAAAATAATTATGAAACTTTTAATTATAAACACTTAAGCGAAACAAACAATTTTTTGTAATATTATATTGCAAAAGCAGTAAGTAATAATATTATAAAAAATCCATTAGAACAGTTACGAAGCAAAATTTATAATAATTGTGGATTGTTATAATAATTTACCAATAATATATACAGTTTACATAAATGTAACGTTTGAGTTTGTAAGAATGTTTTACCGAATTTTTTGATTATTTTGTCCACGTGTCCAAAAAATGTTTTTATTGTATAATATTAAAACCCACAATATTGCTGGGTATTAAAGAATGGTCAAGAAATATGCATAATAGTTTAGTGCTGCTACCTTTAAGAAATATCTTGAACTATTGATGTTTAACTGTGTATTGGGAAAAGTAGAAATCCATAGATGGCGCTCTGAAATGTCAATCTCGTAATCTCATGAACGAGTAAAACAAAACAGCTGTAAACCTTATTATATTTAGAGGTTTTATATTGCTGTTGAATAGAAAAACACCGATACAAAATTAAACAAATTAAGTTAGATTTTACGAAAATTTATTTCTGTCTCTTCTACTCACTCAATTGTTATTGACGATTTTAATAATTTGATTATGACTGTCATACATTCTTCGTACCTATTTATATTAATGAAGAAACTTTATTCGTGAAATAGTCTAATAAAATTCAACTCGTGATTGAATTTATCTCATAAGTCTGTCTTTTATTTCTGAACTCAACTGAATTGATTCCAGAAAACACGTCCGTAGGACGATTCAGTTTTGTGAATCGACAGACTTATGGCGAATCCATAAGAACATCTCGTCTAAAACCCAGTTCGATGTTTTTCCTCTAGCTAAGAAATGGTCCTGGGCCTATAAATATTCCTATCATTATTAGATGATATTTATTTTATTTTGTTTTGTTTTTCTTATACATATCCAAATAAACAATGCGCATTAAATAAATGTAACCGTTAACATTGAAAAATAATCAAACGGTACAATAAATAAATTAAAAGCGTAAAGTATTCGATTAGGTTAACAATCACCGTGAAATGTTTAGCAATTAGATTGTCTCTGTCGATTTTTTTTTAATTATAACAATTATTATCGAATGGCTCATTTAATCGACGCACTGATTTCTTTGAGTGACAACATCATTTTTCTATTAACAACTAAAAAGTTAACACTAACTTTGTTAAGAACAATAAACGTTTCAACTTCCTCTTTTTATTCGAAAAATAGTTTTTAAAATGCGATTACAGCTGTTTCGCTAAATTAGCATCATCAGATTGACATATTGATGTTAAATTTTGTTTGTTTAAAGCTTGAATAGCTTGAAGCTATTTGATATTTTTTTTATAATTAATTATTTAAATTCTGAATGCAAAAATAAATTAAGGTTTTTCCTACTAATAAATATAGACCATGAAATTACCATTAATTTTGTTTATACTCTTAGTTTTATAGAAAACATGCTTTACCACTTAATATTTAAATGAAATAAAAGTGACGTACAATGTAAATTATTCAATAAACTGTTGATAACAATAAGGTGACAAAAAAATTAAGAAAGGAAACGTAAAAATGCCAATAAAAACAAAGCTAATGAAAGAAAGCACTAAAAACAACAACAAAAAAACGAATTCTTGACCTACCCTATTGATAGTCATTACTGACAACAACCAAGTTCAGTAAAACAAATTTAACGCCCATGGGTTGGAAAGGTTTTGGATAAGCTAAAGTTTTGTACCCAATTGAAATTAATACTATACTAAGTGACATAAAACTCCAAACACCCAGTTTAAATGATTTTATTTTAATAAAATTTGGTGTATTTATTTTACTGAAATAAACAATTGATAAAGTTTCCAGCCTTATCAGTTGAAGATTCCGGTTTTTATACTGTTTTTTTTTTAAATCCACTAACAATCCAAAAATTAATATTGTAGCCGTAATAAAGATTCAAATTTTGCGGATTTTGGTTCTTGACCTTCTTTACGATTTGAAATTTTTATCATTTAATTATTATGCTTCAGTAAGTACTTATACAAAATTTTATAAAAATAAAATCATTTAAACTGGGTGATTTTTATGTCACTTAGTATGTATGTAATTGTGTTTTAATAAGAAGTATCAAATCAATCAATTCCTTAAATAAAAACTAAATAAGTGGATAGCTGTTCGTTCAATGCTGATCCGCTAGTTGTCTTTTAATTTTAAGTTAAGGAAGAAAATCTTAATCTTAATCACAAACGTGTTGTACTTCTATTTTTTAGTTTGCTAGAGGGAGTCTTTGTGTAAATAATTTTTTTTGCATTTGAGGTTTCATTCAACCGTTTAGTTGTTTACTGTGTTTACATTTTTCCAAGATCTAGGCTCTGTTTGATTTTTTTCTTAGAAGCTCTGTAAAGAAATTTGGATTGTTAAGATTGTGTTTTTTTCTGTCTATTCTTCTTTATGATTTGAAATTTTTATCATTTAATTATTATGCTTCAGTAAGTACTTATACAAAATTTTATAAAAATAAAATCATTTAAACTGGGTGATTTTTATGTCACTTAGTATGTATGTAATTGTGTTTTAATAAGAAGTATCAAATCAATCAATTCCTTAAATAAAAACTAAATAAGTGGATAGCTGTTCGTTCAATGCTGATCCGCTAGTTGTCTTTTAATTTTAAGTTAAGGAAGAAAATCTTAATCTTAATCACAAACGTGTTGTACTTCTATTTTTTAGTTTGCTAGAGGGAGTCTTTGTGTAAATAAGTTTTTTTGCATTTGAGGTTTCATTCAACCGTTTAGTTGTTTACTGTGTTTACATTTTTCCAAGATCTAGGCTCTGTTTGATCTTTTTCTTAGAAGCTCTGTAAAGAAATTTGGATTGTTAAGATTGTGTTTTTTTCTGTCTATTTCTAAGTATATTAATCTTTCTTTTTTAAGTGGACTAATTACTCATGATTCTTGAAAACGAGTTAAATCAAAATATCAAATGGCAAGTCCAAACTTTAAAGATGGCATTAATTCAACTATTTTACATTTTTAAGCAAGTCCATCCCAATATTACGCAACGTAAAAAGAAATTTCAGAGTTCTAATAATTTTGTCAATCGATTAAAGCTTTTTCTCGGTACGAAACGTAAATAGTAGGTCAAGAAATTTGATGAAATATGTACCTAGACCGAGTAAATTTTAGTTATTAATTCCAATTAACAGGTTGATCCACTTCTATAATGATCGTTTACGTATTCGGTGACCTCCACCATATTTTTCTTTAGAATTAACTCTCGTATCATGTCTACAAGCAAAAAAGCAGAATGCAAAGTGTGTTAAGTTATGTAAGGCGGATTATATCAGGAAGCCATGCTACTTTCTCCACGCCTTTAGGCGGACTTCGAACCACGAAAGTGATTACTGATCGCACTTTACTGGGTTTTCCGATTAACGTTTTATATTTATATTATGAAATTAAATAGCGGTTTTTGATAGAGTATATTTAGCATTGTCAAATGTATGGAATTGGTATTATAAATTAAGCTCTCTGAAATTTATTGTACCAACATTTATTTCCATTCTGTATAAACGTATGAGTATAAACAAATAACTTTTTAACCAAGTGTTGGTTTTTTTTACTTAAAAAACTTAAAAATCTGAAGAGAACAGAGATTTGTTTTTAAATTCAAATTAGGGGCTTAAAATTCATTTCTATTACACATATTATGTCCAAAAGTGTGGAATATTTAAAAATAATATATCTACGCCTATGGTTTTTTAAAAACTCTTGTTGATATTTATTTTAAAGCGTTTTTAAATCAAAATAATACTAAATTTGATTCGTTTTTGGATTAATTTGGTCATATTTAATTGATTTGGGTGCTTTCAAATTATTTCAATTCTTGTTTAAATTTCATTTGAGCTGTTTAAAAATGCCCAGAGACATGAAATCATATTTTAATAGGTCTAGGTCTAGAGTAATTGCTTTGCTACAACAGGGCTTTAGGCAAAGTGATATCGCGAATATTGTTGGTGTTACTCAGGTGCTGTATCAAAAATAAAAATAAAAATTCCAAGACACAAATGATGTAAAGGATCGTCCCAGAAGTGACAGAAGTCGATGTACATCAGCAGCACAAGACCGGCAGATAACATTGATAGCTCAAAGAAATCGACAGGAATCTACAAGTGGCATATCCAGAGAAATTGCTATATAGACTTGAGGGACTGAATATATCAAGGGAAACAATTACACGAAGATTAAATGCGGTAAATTTGTATCGCAGAAGACCTCTACGTGTTCCCAAACTAACCTATCAACAAAAAATTGTAAGGTTGCAATGAGCTCAAGAAATGTTACACCATGGTCCTAACTGGAATTACGTGATGTTCTCTGATGAATCAAGAATTGGCTTGGTTTCTGATTCGCGAAGAACGTTAGTTTGGAGAGCCCTTGGACGATAAGCCCAATTAGAAACAGCAAACCACGTTTTCCATTTGAAGGCGGGAGTATTATGGTTTGGAGAGGTATTATGAGGGGTACACGGACGCCTCTCCTGGTTTTGGAGAGAAGAATCACTGGTGCTGTGTACATCCGAGGAAGTTTTAAATCCTGTTGTGCGTCTATTCCGGGGGGCGGTAGGTGATGGATTTGTGTTTATGCATGACAATGCACCTCCACATCGAACAGCTGCAGTACAAAATTTTTTGGAAGAAGAAGAAATATCCACATTAAGATGGCCATCAAATTCCCCTGACATAACGTCATTGAACATGCCTGGGACATTCTTAAAACACGCATTAAGAAGCAAAACCTTCCCCCAACTGAAATATGCTGCTCGTGAAGAATGGGAGAGAATTCCGCAAGCCCAGCTCGATCATTTGGACATATTTGTACAGGGTGTCCAGGAACTTAATGCCAAAAATTCGGGAGCAAATAGAAGAGGTCAAAATAATGTTAGAAGTTCAAATAAATTTTTGTCATACGAGCCTTCGTTTCCGAGTTATAGACCTCCAAAGTTTCGAAATAAAAACCTTTGTTTTGTCATAATTTCTAAACTATACATTGGAATACTATAAAATTCCAGTGACGGATTGCATACATTCATGTCCTGTGTTTGACGATATAAATGAATCTACATTACGTACAGATAAGCAGAGACAGCTTGTGCCCATTGGTTAATAATCCGTAATTTTAATAGGGACTATCTGAATAATATTTAAATTTCAAAAATAAATTTTCCAATCCATTTACTAATGAAAATGTACTCTTGTTTGAACTCGATAAAATTAAGGGTTTAGGAGACATTTGAACTTTTAGATCTGATCGCCATATTTTGTAAAGACAGACATTCTGAAGAGAACTATCAATAATTGTCACAACTTATAATTAAAAATTCCTTAAGATAGTATTTAAACGCAATAAAACAATTGCTTTGCAGTTTTAGTTTTAGTTCCCAAAAAAATGAAAATATAATAATAAAAAAATTAGTTTAATTTGTATTTGATAATTGCAATCTGATCGATAGGACCAGTTAATACAAAAATCAGAATTGCAATTTTATTTATTTATTAAAGTAAAATTTTGTTAAATATTTGAAACACCAGTCAGTTTGCAAGAGATTTTTTTATTATATTATATAATATCATGGACTAGACCAATTAAACAAAAATATGTAAATGAAGTTGAAATAATCATGTGGGACTTATAGTATTTGACGTCACTTAACTCTTACTGCGTATATAGTTGTTAATGCTACCTTAACGCTTAATAATATCTGTTGTTTAAATAATTTTTGACTCGATATATTGCGGAAATTCTAACAAGAAACGAATGTCGTAAAATAACACTGAATGACGTAAGAGATCACTAAAAAACAAGAATGTTAAATTTTTATAGAATTCACAAGCTCAAGGTCTATTAAAAATACCAAAATTGGAATTTGTCCGGTAATTATGAATATTTAAATTCTCAAAAAGTACAAGCACAGATTGTGTAGATCAACGGTAACCATTCTTAATATATTATGTAAAATCAGTTTCGGAAATTACTTAAATATTTAAGAAATTTTAATAAAAACACGTTTTTAAAACTTAAGAATTCATAAAACACTAAACGGTTCTTTGTCGCGACACAATTTTTCTACTTTTTTGCTTGTCACATATTTTTCTTAAATCTGCTGTAATAGAAAAAATGTATATCTAATATGCACCTCATCTAGCTCTGATTTTTTTTTTATATAAAATTCATTAGTCTTAATAATTGCATCCTTCATTTGTTTTTATGAGATATTAGATAAGGATTAAGCTGTATTTTTAGACCACACCAAATATTCAATTAAGAAACTTTGTTGAATTGTCTTTTGTGTTCTCAAAATCAATTTTAGTTGGTACCAAGTTCGTTAGAACTGTATTTATTCCGCATTTTTTACATCCTCTACCGAAATATTTCTACAATATTATCTATCATAAGCAGTCTTAGAGGGTTAGAGGCTAATCTAATCTAGAATCACTATCATTTTTTAAACTTTTTTACGAGTTATGCATGTTTAAAAAAAGTTTTTTTTTATCTAAACTATCGCTGATTGTCCATCGTAACAACAAACCACATCAATTATATTTTTTTGTGTATGATGGCAGTTATAATCTTGAGTAATTTATATTTATCTAAATTCCCATATTTTTATCTACTTAACACAAAACATTTATTGCTAATCAAACGTAAATGTATTCATTATGATAACTTAATTATGTAAATATTGTAATATAATATTTATAAACTGAAAGGCTTATATTAAAAATAATTGATTGCAATTATTCCTATAAAATTATTATTAGACTATGAAGTTAACATTAATTTTTGAATGAAAGATTGAATTGTTCAATATTATCATTCTGTAAAGTTTTTCTTATTAATCTTTAAATTATCATTAGTCCAACTAATTATAGGAAATTCAGTAATTTTGGCTTTTGGGTACACGTATTTATCAAAGTTGATGATAGACATCCCATTTTTTTATTAAATTTTTAACGGAAGTGGATTATCTATTACATTTTTATACTTTTGGCCGTCTGAGCCATCTAAATTACGTCTGAGGCATCTAAATTGCCTCAGTTTCTTCAATTTTTAATATTGAACAAAGTCCATTGAATTAGTCCTCTTTTAAAACGCACTGGTTTTGAAATTATGTTATAAAATTTCATGTTTGTTTTATTTTTGATTAGAAACTTTACATAAACGTTCACCATTTTTAGTTACACCCAGTAAAATTTTTAGTATTCCGTTTTTCTTTCAAATTATATTGAAATTGAAAAGTGTACAATTTTAAACTAATTTAAATTAATTTGGTGCTGCGAACCTCGCTTCGCTCGGCACGCAGTGGTTCACTTATAATAATATCAAATTTAAAAATAATTGAGTTACAATAAATGAATCTCTGCGTGCCGAGCGAAGCGAGGTTCGCAGCACCAAATCAATCTAAACTAATTTAAAAATCATTAGTTATAATGAGGATTTTTTGGATTCTAAATTCCGATGTTTCTTTGGAGGATTTGCGCTGGTTCCACGATGGACGTATACCTTCTGAGATTGTAAAAACAGCCAGCACAACTTTTTGAACAACATGAACAAGTTCGATATGATCACGTTCACGTTCAATGCACGAACTCCCGGATATCCTACTGACTGCGCCAATTAACTAAGCATGACGCCAAAGCCCGTGTTTACAAAAATACAATTGATTATTTTTCAAAGTTTACAACATAATAGATACAATAAGATTAACTGAAAAATGGATAATATAATACAATGACTTCAATAGCCTGCAGCAGTCAGTGATTGGGGAAAACTGACCCAATTTCCCCATAACTTTTGGAGGCTTTTGTTAAGAAGGTTCAAACAATATTTATTATTTTATTGCAGTTGATAATATATTTTATCTGTAGATTAACTAACGTTAATTAGAGAACACCAAATACTACTCTGCCAAAAAAGTAACAGGATAAAATCAATAATATACAAAATGTTCCTTATAATCCATTGATTAAAACATTTTTAAAACATTTAAGACAATTTCTTCTTCTTTTTTCAACGTTAATTTTTATTTTATTATAATTTAACAGGTTTGTCAGTATTGCAAACTTGGCTAAAATTTATCATATTTTATACATCTTACATTTGACGTATATGTAAAAAACAATTAATCAAAAAAAAGTTACATTATGTTGTATAATGTAAAAAGTGGGAAGTTTCCATTATTTTTATTTTCGTGTATTTTACTTATAATTAGCGAATTTTAATTAAATTTTATTTTATTTTTTTATTGAATTTGATTAATTTTCTGAAAGAGATTTTACCAACTACATGTTTAAACAAAAACAAATACCTGTTTTTCAACAAACATTATTTTGTTGAGTAAGGTTAACAGGTTAGAAAACAACAATTCTAGGTAGACCGGTCACCGTTTTAGAAACAAAACCACTGAATAGTTAATTGTAAGGACAAATCAGGTATTTTAATTTTTCGTTAATAATTGGTAATTAGCTGTTCAATGTTGGGCTAGAAATTCCAAAAAATCATGTTATATAAAAAAGAATACAATAAAAGTGGTAGTTTTTCGAGACAAAGAGGATCTGGCTGACGACGAGCTACAAATGCTCGAGATGATCGTTTTGTAACATTAAACGTTTTGCGAGAAAGAAATACTACTGCTATCATGGCTCGAAATCGTTTAGAAGTACGTCAAGTAGCTGTTAACGAAATGACTATCCGAAGGCGATTAAGAGAAAATGGATTACGCTCTAGAAGACCTGCAAGTGGTCCGGAGTTACATATAGCGTTTTCGGTTGAAATGATCTGAAGGTTTATATTCATGGTAGTAATAAATTAATGATTTTGTTTTATTAATTGTCCAATGAATTTGTTGTGTTACTGGACCATCAGATACTTCTTCTTGTACCACACAAATAAAATATTGTAATATTTAAATATTCGACAATAGTATAATGATTATAATATCAACAGAAGTTGTTTAATATAACTAAATTTTATTATATTGTATTATTTTATTATATATTTTGTGTATTTGTAAGAGAATTTTAAGTTAGAAATAATTTTATTATGTAATGGATCAATATTATATCTAGTACATAAATATGTTATTTAAAACTTACTAGAAACTTCGCGAACATTGATTATATAATGTGTAAAAAAAGACGGATAATGTGTAAAAAGGAGACAGATATATTTTACTATATTTTTATTCTGGAATGATCGATGATAGACGAAGTAAGTATGTCTAGTCATAAATAGGAAAGAAAGAGATATACATATTTTTCCAGAAATGACTAATCCATAGAACAATTCAGGAAGTTTCTATTTCTATTTTAATTTAATCAAATTTTATTCAAATACCCACATAATAATCCAACTGGAAACTTGCATAACCAAACACCCCTGAGAAAAATAAGATCTTGTTGCTATATTACATTTAAATAAGAATTAATCATCCAAATAAATAAATAAATCAATAAATAATCTCAAATCATAACATTCATTACAATATATTATTTTTACAATGATGATGATTTAAATATTAAATACTTATAGATAGTATTTGCATTTGCATCCATATTAAAAATAAAAAGGACAGAATAATATAATAAATATAAAAGCAATATAAACAATGATTTCCTTCTAACAATTCTTCTTCTTAGGTAATACTTCAAGGATAATTTACTCATACACATTTTGTCTACAGTTTTCACATTAATCAGAGATCAGTTCGGGATTTATTTCAAACGTCAATAGTTTGAAAATTGTGAGAAATAGGTTTGTGATTTGATGTGAAAACAAACCTAATGTGATTTCAGTAGACGACAACCACAGGGTGTTTTGCTTAAGTTTATTTTTTCAAACTACACGTCAAGCCCGCAAGTATTCAAATAAACATTTCTTTCATGTTTTTTTTTTCGTAAACAAACCTGTTTTAAATTATAATATAATCTTTAAATTACCATTAAACGTAAGCTATTAATATGCTATTTAAAAAAACCATTTTTTCATCATTTGGAACGAAAATGGGGATTTGGAAAAGAACTAAAAATAAATAATTTCCAACTTTTAAACCCATCGTACTGATTCCATTGTGTACAAATTAATATAAAAAAGAATAATATGCATTACTTAAAGAAATAATGGAATAGTCGGTGGCTTTAATGTAAACTAGTTTCCGCCATATTGTTTTCTAACCACACTTTTATATTGCTTGTTTACCATTGATTTTATTAATTTAGTTCCTTTGTTTATAACTTCATTATTTGATCAATATAATTTATTATAAAAAATTAAAGGAAAAGCGACCCATCTGTTCCTATAATGGCGTCAGTACCTACGTGCCACAGAACAATTCCAAAAGAAATACTGAAAAGAAATTAACATGTAAAGGGCCCAAACCACGCTTCAAATACTATAAATACGACATAAACAAAGTTAACAATGAAATCTATCTGGAAGAAAAAGCAAGATTATAAACCAATGTGGTAAAAAGTTGACATGTCCGCCGCCATAGCGCTATAATCTTAATTTGATATCCCAATAGTGCAAGACGGCAATGTGTTACCTGAAGAAAAAAGCGGTGGATGAAACCCGACTTTTGCAAGCGAATATGGACCGTTTTGCCACCACTTTGAATTTAAAAAACCCTACACTTTAACACTAACTAACACAGAAGAAAGGAACTTGGCAGGTATAATAGATATCTACACAGATAGATTTAAAACATATGTAATAGGGAATGGCACAAGGAGTTTACTCAAAATCTCTAGGTATACAAATTCAATTCAAGGTAAATAAGCAAGTAGTTCTGAGCTGACTGGCATGCTTTTAGAAGCAAACTTATTTTAGAAATGTTACAGGTAAATTAATTGTCATTCATACAGACAGAAGACAACCACCACCAGGAAAAAAAATGTAAAATAACTTTGGGAGCAGTGCTAGAATGTCACCGGTGCCAGACTAAGGCAATTGTAGACCACAAAGCCACAGTAAGTTGAACGCTAGCTCAGAAGGTTGTCGCTGACTCTCTGACTAGACAGGCTGCTTATCTATGTACTAGAACCCTCTATAGGTCTTACAAAGTTTAAAAAAATTAGTTTGTTATTCAATGAAAGATTTTTTTTAGTTTTACATATTATCTATCACCTAGATTGCTCTCAAGTGTCTGATTAAACTTCTGATTTTGTTTTTCTTATGATTATTAGATTATCTATAAAAGTAACGATTTAACCAATATTTTTCCTGATAAAATTATAGATTGTACAGTATGTCCAAAAGAGAATTTTTATATACTATCTATAAAATGAAATATAATTCAATATGTATGAAATTCAGATTCTACAGATTCAAGACTAGACTAAATATTGAAGTAATACGAGGGTTGCTTTTAATATTTCGGGATTTGGCAACCCTGTTGTTGCAATCTGGCAACTGACAGCTCTATCGTAAAGTTGGACATGTTTGAGGTTATACGTACGTTTTGACATACGAGTGCTATTTGTGTTGTTTACACTAACTTAAAAGATTCATCTGGGCCCAAAAATGCGATTATGTTTTACAACTTTCGACGTGGATTAACTCAGCAACAGTGCATGGATGACCTTAATTCAATTTTTGCCGATGAAGCTCCATCAAGGACCAGTGTTTATCAATGGTATGGTGAATTCAATTGTGGCCATAGTTCACTCTAAGACGGATTTCGTGCAGGTCGTCCAACAGAAATTGCAAGATCGTCATGTGACCTATCGTGAGATTGAGACAATCTTAGGCATAAGTGGGACCAGCATATATTCAATATTGCAAAAATATTTGACGGTCAAAAAAATTTGTTCGTGTTGGATCCCACACAAACTGAGAGATTAACGTTTTTCGACACCTGAAGAAGCGGTTGCTGCATGTTTTGGAGATACCTCAATCAGAGTGGCAGAAGTGCTTCGACAATTGGTTCAAACGCATGCAAAAGTGTATAGATCTGGGGAATATTTTGAAAAACAATAAAGTGATTTTCGATGATTAATATTTTGTTCTCTAAATATTAAAATATTTAAGATTTTTTATTAATAGTAATAGATTATCCTGGATATATTTCCATTCAAGATCATAACTCTGCAATGATAAAGAAAAACCAGGAAAACTATAACTTCATAATAACTTGTATATTTGGGTTCCAATTATGTTTACATAAAACATGAGGATCCAAAGTAAACAGTTTAATGGTGGAGAATTTCCAATAATAATATTTGTTTTATTGGTTTTGAAAATCATAAAAATATATTTATATACATATGTGCTAGTTTTATTTCATTTAATTCCCAATTATTTGTCGATGAAAAACAGAATTTTCTATTTTGTAAAATTGTTCTTATTTCAAGACTTATTTAACTTGAAAAAAAGTTGTTCTCAAGTAAACGGAAAATTTAGAAAGAATTTACTCGCTTAGATTTCCACACACTTGAACATACAAATAAATGTAAGTGTTGTAATATTATTGGTTAAATTGTTTTGTATACCTCAAAATGTTCATTAAAGTATTTACAAGATAATTAACAAATAAGTAATGTGTCATAAGAAAAGCGTAATTATAAATATTTAAAATGCCTAGTAACACTTTGTTGTTAAAATAAGTAACAATTGCGTAACAACTGGAAGAAGTAGTCATTTAGAAATTTCATAACTTCCTTTTTATGTTTTGTATATTATATTAAATGGCGCGGCTTCTACTCATTTATAATTCTTTCTCGGAAAATATTCCTATATTAGATAAATTATGTTTGTATAAACAACAAGCAAAATCTTATTTCAGATTAATATATTTATAACATCGAAGATTTTTTAAATCCTTAAAAAATATATAATTGGCTTTGTTGGTAAAAATATTAATTAGATTTCTTGCCTACCTGAAAGTCATACCCTGCCAAGAAAACATCTTCTTCTGCTGTTTAGGTTCTGAATTGTCAATTGAAGTGTCGTTATCCATTTGAGAATTCATAATAAAAACTTCCAAATAAGATAAAAACTTTAAGCACAAATATTAACGCGCACTTAAAACAAGAGACGAGATTATAACATGCTGCGAACAGAACCACAAATGTCAAACTATCATCCAAAATTATTTGAAATTAATAGAATAATACACACCGGAATCTTAATTGTTATGACGTAGAGAGCTCTATACAGGTCGAATCTTCTTTAAACTTGAGAATTTTATTAATTTTTAAAGAAATATCCGTAAAAACATTCCGATTTTAGTTGAAGTTATTGACTAGACTCACGTTGACTCGTTGAAATAGAAAGTGAAACATGCAATAGGTTCCTTTCTAAATCTTTATTGGCTAATGGTGAACTCCGATGCACGCGGTATATTGTAAGAAGAAAGTTTATACCGGCCTGATAGCACATACCACACATATGGAAATACTTTTGATTTCACGCAGGTACATAATCATTAAATTATGCAGTACATCTGATAATATTTATTACGAGTAAAGATTATTCTTCTAATAAATAAATAAAAAGTAATGTACTCTTCGGAACTCATGAGTAGTAAGTATGTCATCAGACAACATTTAAAATTTATCAACGTTATCAACGGTTATAATTTTGATTATGTTCCGATAAAATAAATAAACAGATCAATCAAAACAAACTTTATTGTCAATTACAAAAAATTGTAATCATACAAATGAGGTTTTTTCTACATAATATACCCTACTATACTTTACGGACACAGTATAACTAATGACTATACGACCATCTTGGAAAAGGTAAACGTTAGAAGTTCAAAGATGCACTAACAATTTGAGATTAAAGTATGGTTAAAGATATAGCGTTGGCCTTTGCTGCCATAAATTAATCAGAGCTTTAAATGTTTAAAGTTTAAATGGTTTTATTTTAATAAAATTTGGTGAATTTATTTATTTTATTGAAATAAACAATTGATAAAATTTTCAGCCTTATCAGTTGAAGATTCCGGTTTTTATACTGTTTTTTTTTGAAATCCACTAACAATCCAAAAATGAATATTGTAGCCGTAGATAAAGATCCAAATTTTGCAGATTTTGTTTCTTGACATTCTTTCTTTAGAAGTAACTTCCACGTTTAATTATAAAATTGGGTTTTAAATTACAATGACAGCTGTCATAGATGTTATTAGCCCTTAGGGTTTAATACTACCTAATCAACAGCAGGTTCCTCGCTATAAACAATCAAAATGTAACTTAAATATGTCAATCTGACGATGCTAATTCTAACGAAACAACTGTCATTGCGATTTAAAACCTAATTTAATAGTTGCGTTAAAACGAAGAGTTTTTTATTATTCTTATTAAGATGGACTTCCAAATAGTAAGGGTTAGTACAATAAATTTAATTATTATTATTATCAAAAGAGTTATGCACTTACTCAGCAATTGCTGATAATAATTACCTATTCCGAGCGTAAACGCAAATGGGTTTAGACTCAAAAATTACTCTTTTAAGAATTTACAAACAGTGTGACATGTATATAAAATATCAATAAAAGTGTTTTTCGTCGACCTCTACAAAAAGTTATATTTTACGTACTAATTTCCAGATGAAAAATCGACTAGCGATGCCCAATATGTTGCTTTGTATCGATATATCGTATCGTAATGTATCGCAACTCATTGTATCGATACATGATATATATCGTATGTTTTTGTATCGATATTGTAAATATCGTATCGAAAATATCGAATCAAATAGATAATTAAAACTTATATGACAATCAAAAAACAATTTTATTCCAATACAAAAAATACAAAATAAATAACAAAATACAAATATCTTTAAATAAACAATTGTAGGTCTCTGTATTTGCCAATGTTAAAAATCTAAATAAAAAAGGAAAATTATCAAAAGATAGCAACATTAGCTTTGTTCGACTATTTTTGAAGGCAAGTAGGGGAAGGTAGCCTATGTTGGCACACTTAACTTAAATACTCTTTAATTTTCTTATTTACAAACGTCATAGTTTCTGCTTTGACTGTATACATTCTGCCTATAACAGCTATTGATGATCATAATCTGCATGTCAGAACCTTTGATAGCATATACCCCTCATAAATTAAATACAGGGTGTTTCTTAAGTAATCTAAAATATTATATGGGGCGCTTCGTTACTCAATTTTAAGACGAAAAGTTCATATAAACATGTGTGATAGGTGTTGTCGTTGATGAGATACAGGGTGTTGAATTTATTGTAATAAGTCAGTTCTGATTGTACGTGAAATTAATTTTTCCCGGTGACGCTACTGGTTTTTAGAAGTAATACGCAAAAACATGCTTATTCTAAGTGGCCTTTGAAATAATGTTGACAAGTGTCAAATTTGAAAACCAACGCAAAAATCGTACATTTTTATTTGATTGACTCTGTGTTTAGTTAATAACTATGCCAGTGTTTACTAATGTTGAAATGGCTAATATGCATTTTTTGTACGGATTAGCGAATGGTAATGCCTTAGAAGCTAGACGTACGTATGCCCAGCGTTATCCAAATAATCGTTTACCATGTTCAGATACGTTTACTAAGTTACATATTCGTTTACAAGAAATTGGAACTTTTGCTAAATCGAAGAATATTATTGGACGACCCAGAACTGTGAGAAATCCCCAATTGGAAAACCAGATTCTTCAAATTATTGACCAACATCCAGAAACGAGTACAAGAAAAGTTGCAGATGAAGTAAATGTTAGTAACAAAACTGTTTGGAATATTCTAAAAGATAATTTATTGTATCCATATCACGTTCAACGTGTTCAACATTTGTTACCTACTGACTATCCATTACGCATACAGTATTGTCAATGGATTTTACGTGAAATCGCGAACAATCCGAATTTTGTGGCCAATATTCTATTTACGGATGAAGCCAACTTTTCTAGACATGGGATTATGAATTTTCATAATGACCACATATTATGGGCAGATGTAAATCCACATACCATAAGTGTAAAACGATTTCAACAAACATTTTCGGTCAATGTTTGGCTTGGCATCATCGATGATTATTTAATTGGACCATTTTTCCTTCCTGTACAGTTAACCGGTGAGACATACCAACATTTTCTAGAAAATGAACTTCCACTTCTTTTGGAAGATGTACCTATTATTATTAGAAGGCGCATGTGGTTCATGCATGACGGAGCTCCTCCACATTTTTCAGTGATTGTACACGAGTTTTTAAATAATGTTTTTCCAGGCCATTGGATCGGACGAGGATCTCCACACCCGTGGCCCCCTAGATCTTTTGGACACAATCCTCTGGATTTTTGTGTGTGGGGATATTTGAAATCGCTTGTTTACACAACACTGATATTAAACGTACAAGATCTTCAAAATCGTATCATAGACGGCTGTAATGTTATTCGTAACAATCCTGGTATCTTCGAACGTATTCGACAATCCATTAGACATCGAGCGGATTCTTGAATTTTAGCTGGAGGTGGACATTTTGAACATTTGCTCTGAAATGTATTATTTTTTCTTTATGTTTAACACATGTTGCTTGTAATAAAATAATAAAAAAATATAAATCAGTAGCGTCACCAAGAAAAATTAATTTCACGTACAACACCCTGTATCTCATAAACGACAACACCTATCACACATGTTTATATGAACTTTTCGTCTTAAAATTGAGTAACGAAGCGCCCATATAATATTTTAGATTACTTAAGAAACACCCTGTATACTTGTGCCAAAAAGTAGTTTTATTGAACAAAAAGTAACAAAATAAGGAAAAATCTTATAATCAACAATAAAAAAGGTAACATTTTCCAAGGCGTTAAAAAAACAATGCATAGCAAAATAAATATTCTTGAAATTTAACTAACAGATTAGGATGTATCACAAAAAAAATCTTCTGGCATAGCTCGCTACTTCAGCCCAATCATATTGGCACCACGACAGACACATCTGAGATCCAAATTTATCTAGCACTAGACTGAGTACCTGCTCTATTTGATGTAAAAGACCCTACACTCCTCTAGGCCTCGTTTTTCAAGTAAAAGAGGTTTATTCTTAGAGAGAGAAAAAGCAAACATCAAATCATCGACAACTTCAGAATTAACTGCCCAGTTACTTGTACCATTACTAAAAAACACTAATCTTTCTCTAACTACCTGCCTCCTTCTTTCTTCTACTCCCCATTGACCAAACATCTACTCGTTTTTAATACATCTCTAACCAATTTTAACAAACATAACACACCTAGCACAGTTATAAAAAAAACATTCCTGAAAATCTTCCAGAAGTAGCCTTACGACTTGGTTCTCTATTTCGATGCTTCCACAACTGTTGATGGTGTTGAACACGATCTCCTAAATTACTCGAGGTTATCTCCAAACATGTAATATCTACAGAGAGCCTTCTAGCATTCTTTTAGCCTTCAAACTAAACACTAATGACAATTGCTAATGACACAGTGCCATTTGTTCTGATTTTCTCTTCTCGATTCACTGAATCAATGGGGGAGTCCCTTCATGGTAGCCAACCTGGAAAAACCACTGCCTTTTTTTTGGGAATTATTCAACTTTGAATGTATAGTTTTTGCCACATTCAGTATACTGTAAAAGTTTTTCGTGTCACGAAGGTCTCATTTATTAGATATTGGAAAAAAAACGATTTTTGTAGGATATTTTCGTATGTTATGTTTTCAGTAATGAATTGTGACAATTGACAATTTTCATTCATGCCATCATTGTTAATTTTGCTATTTTGATTTTTACTTAAAACATAAACTATTTTATGTTCTAAGGATTTTTATTTGTTCTGTGTTCTGCTTTTGTTTGAATTTCAATTCAAATTTCAACTAAGTAGACAAGACAATTTTGGTTAAAAAATGAGAATAATTCATTAACTTGAAACTACTTGCTGATTTTTGCGAATAAACTGAATCTACAAAATCACCTTAACCACGAATAAAAACACATACAATTAACCTCCAAACATCCACCGCTATAGTGTCAAAACGTTGTTGATATATTAGACATTTGACAGAAAAAGAAATAGAAAATGACATATGATAATGGTTTCTATTGGTTATCCTTTAGTGAAAACATAACATCAGAAAATCCCTACGAAAAACATTTTATCCAATATCTAATAAATGAGGCCTTCGTGACAAGAAAAACTTTTACAGTATACTGAATGTGCTGAAAACTATACATTCAAAGTTGAATCATTCCCAAAAAAAAGGCAGTGGTTTTTCATCTATTTTTTCAGGTTGGCTACCATGAAGGGACTCCCCCATTGGGCTTTCCAACGACCTGTCAAAAATGGCGGCTACAGGCAAACAATAGTATTGTTTTGTATTTTTGTCATGGTGCTTTCTTCATTTAAGTTGGTGTAGAAGTTTTTATTGTTTCGAGAAAATAGTTTTTGTGACTTTATAAAATGGATTTTATATATTATTTGGACTTGTTAACGTTATAAGTTGAAAAAATGCCTGTTACATGCCTTGTGATTGGTTGTGCAAGTAAATCAAACAGAGATGACTGACAACAAACAAGTGTTTATGAAACTTTGATTATATGTGGTATGTGACTTTGACAGTGTTATGTTCTAAGGTTTGCCTACAGACGCCATCTTTATGTCACGTGATTTGGAAAGCCTTATAGAATTTACACTGATCAGCCAATTGCTCAAAATATACCGATATATGTACCAGACCCTAGTTGCTCGTCTCACTCATTTGGTTCCCTTCTCACATTGGTAATAAAATAGCAGACCAACATGCCAAAGAAATTTCCTCTAGTACCAGCGAACCAATCTAATACTCACAGCTCTCTGACCAACCTGCCATCACTGCAATGTACGCAATATATGTTTAACATCTACTAACAAAATGCAAGTCACATGCATCTACACACAACTAGATTTGAAGCCCACTCTGAAGGAAATGTTGAGTGGTCCAACCAAGATTAACAAAATCATCAAGTTTTTAGTTTATATTATACAATTTGTAGTTGAAGTACTAATGACCACAGCTGTCGAGGCACTTAAAATTTAAATCAAAAAAAATATTAATAATTGCACAAACTGTACCTACTTTCAGTATCCATCTTCGAGATTGACTTAATTTTGTAGTACTCGTATATGTTTTATGTAGAGAGTTGTTACACTTCAAATCAGATTACATTGTTTATAAATCTATTTATTTTTAAAAAAACTGAAAAAGTGGAAAATTGTTTCCACCTGCACCCAGGGTAAAGAAACTAAATAGTTTCCATACCAAGCTTGACCGTTTTCTATGAAAAAACAACTACTTCTTGGGCTATATGCCCCAACGGACATTGAATTACATTCCAAAGAAAACGTGATGGCGACCGACTTCGTCGATACTTGCAACCATCTCTATCGATTTGCAAATCAACGGGCGAACCACGAAGGCAAGGTGCTTATGTGCCTAGTGCACCGTGGACGCCTTAAAAAAGAAGTGGGGGATTTGGTTAATGCAGGATTTGAAGGACTGGAGATTGGGAGGGGAAGGAAAAACATGAGCAGACAAAGAATTCTACATTGTTGACACTCTGGGGATAAAGGATCTTCGACGTGGTTCGAACTGAATGGTAAAGGGATGCATATGAGACGAACTCCTGTGGGCCTTTCTGTAGTTTTAAGAGGGGGGATCAGGGATGAAAGTCTTTTGGAGCAGAAGTAATGAAAATAGCGGTAGACGAGACAGAGGTCGCCTACAGCTCTATGGTGATCCAGTCTGCAGTTGGGAGGACGAAAAAATGGAATATGCATCTTTTCCTGTTTGCTAGCCTCAGCTGCACCTAGAAATGTGCATGCTCGACTATAATAGACAGCTTTTCGTCCTTCAGAATCTAATACGCCTAGGGGGGAAAATAACAAAGTAGCCTTATCGGCAATGAAGGGAAAAAGTCGACATTCTATCAAGAATGATGAAGGAATATTTATAGGCCCAGTTTTTTAAGTCTGTCTTCAAAACTTCTGTGGATGAGTCCAGTTGATGATACGATGATCGGCACTTTTTCTGCATCTTTCCCAGTTGTTACTGCTTACTGGTTACTACTAGTTGGGTCATTGGGTTGAAATCTGCATATATTTCTCGTGCTGCAGCAAGTTTCTACTTTCAACACAGAGCTTATCACGAATTTAAAGGATAGGATAATTGTTAAGCCGCTACATTTTCACTCCATGGGCTTATTAAATTTTATATTTTAGTGGCTGTAACAACAGCTAACACAAGTAATAAATAATTAATCGTCTTAAGCACTTTAATAACATGAAAACAAGCCTTTATGTAAATGCTATGAAGAGATGCTTCGAGTCAAATTAATCCGATTGTGATATTGTAACTAAATATAGAGAATAGCTTGTCATAAAGTATTATTGGATAATTTGCAATAAAAGTTATTAATTATAGACAATAATAATAATGATGATTACGGGTGGGTCGTGTAAAGTGGATAATGCTGAACATCATTTAGTGTAACTTTTCTCTGCCAAAAGATACTAACCAGAGACAATAAACAAAAGCCTTCCAAACAATTACAAAGAAGACAAAATAAAACATCTTATAGCATCACTATAATTCATAAAAACTTATAGTTCTACGAAAAACGCTCAACCAAATTGTCTAAAAGAATTACGCACCTTAATGTACCCACCTATGTTTGTAGGTTTGATGTTCAATTTCTTTTCTGAAAGTGAAAACAACTAAAAAATATAAACAACTCAGGAAAAAAACTTTATGGTATACAAGTAGTGTGCATTAAAAATAGAAACATAATTATAAAAAAACACCTTTGACTGGCACATGGTTATAAGGAACATTAATCAAATAATACCCAACATTTACTATCAGTTGATTTCGTATGGAATCCTTAATTATATTGAAAGATGTTCTCCTTGAGTAGGTTTTTGGTAATTCAAATTATTTCTATACTTAGATACTACAATTTATCTTTTTTTTTTTAATTTTTAACACAAAATTAATTTATATTTTGCTAATTTGTGGAATAAATCACACAAAAAAAGTTTATACATATGGATAAATATAAAAAATGTTGGTGTCTTTTATCAATGAAAAAGGAGCTACAATAAACTATAAGGAGTAAATGAAAGTCTGTGAGGCACTACAGTAAAATAAATAGTGAACTAACCCTATACTCAAATTTCTAAAGTAAATGTTTGGGCAGATTTTGAAAAACCACCCAGTTGGGCCTGTTCAAATAACGTAGAATTCAAAATAAAAATTCGAGCGTCTAGCAGAAATAATTTTATTCCATATTTGGTTTCCACACTGTATATAAATAGTGTAAGATCGCCATGAAACAATCTGTATATTTAAATTAACGGAAAATACCCAGCTCAAATAAAACTCTAAGGTTTCTATTATTAGTACTGTTTACACTTCATATAAATGAATATTTTTAAATAAGTCAAATACGTGAAATCTGATGGATTATTACTTTAAATAAAAAAAATATCCCATTGACATCTTCATATTGTTTGTCAGCTAGACGTTATCTAATTTTTTATTCCACAAGAATAGGTATATAATTAATTTTTTATTTTAAATATGCTACACTAGTCTCAAGTAGATATTAACAAAAAATGTTGATATAGGTACCAAAAAAGTGAGCTCAAGTTTATATGCCCTAAACTAATCACACATCAAAAATTAAATTAAATTAACATTGTTTATAAAATATAATAACTTTTTTTGTAATAGTATATTAAACAACGCATTTCATATGGCTTTCTGTTATGACACGAGTTTAAAAAACGAATCGCGAAGCGACTTTTTTAGTTTTACTCTATTATAATAATTGTTTAATTTAGGTAATACAATATAATATATCCAATTTGAGGTTAGAATTATACACAACAAATGCAAAATGCACGAAACAAAACATGGAAATGACAGAACTACAGAATTTATATTTTGGATTTTTATTCTGTGCTCTGCACGTTCTTTCGATTCGACATATTTAATTATTGTTTATAGGAACCGTCCTAGAATGGTTTTAATATAAAACAAACCTAATGTCAATCACTATATTTTTAAAAATCACCCGAAAAACCCACCAGCTACTAGATGCCATATTTTTTCACAAAACGAAATCTCAAACCACCAGTTCTAGTATAAAATCCACCAAGTTGGCAACACAGGTTGGGGGTTGAGAGGCCGCCAAGGGTGAAATAAAACTAAGCATAGGCGTAACGTCTATAAATATTATTTTTACTTAATAATTTTTATAAACCCATTGTTATCTGAAACAGTATATTATTTTCTTTAAAATCCGGAAATACTTGGTTACAGTATCATAGTTTGTACTTGAATATATAATTAACATTAATCACAATCAACACAAAAAATTAAACATCAAAAATACCATCAGCTTAAACACATTTTTGCAATTAGTATTAAACATTTTACAACTATAAATGTAGGCACCAAAGTACAATATTTTATTTGTTACCTTGCTGTAGCTAAACTATTTTGTATACACAAATTTAATGGTTGTCAAAAATCCTTGAATATACTTGTTTTAAAATTTATAATTAATAATAGTAACCATAATTAGTACCACCCTCGCCTAGACACCAATTAAAGTAAATGGTAAATTTTATTATAATTTATGTATTTATAAATAAAAGTAAAACATTAGTAGCAAATTAATAAAAATATTTTCCAAAGATACTTAGCTATAACTTGCATGGTTTTAAATTAATATAAATAATTAATGTTTTTTATATTCATTTCCCGAGCTGACTTGATGTAAATACATTAACGGTACCTGTATTATATAATAAAATAATATAATAAATATGTAGAAAATTTTATTGTAACAATAAGTAATTACATATTATTTGTCTTGTGTTACCGATACTATTTTTATTTATAATAATTTAAAGATTTATCATCAACCTATGGTTCTAAACATTTTTTCCTTTTAAAATCATTTGTATTTCCTCCAAAGTCTTACCTTTGGTCTCTGGAATATAAAAATACGTAAAGAATGCGGTTAACAGGCAAACACATGAGAACAAATAAAATGGATACTCGAGACCAAAAGAATCTGTAAGACGTTGGTATAATACAATAGATACAATTGAAGCAGTTATATAACAACCATCAGCCAATGCCATACCATAACCTTTCATATTAGCGGAAAATAATTCCGCAGTAAGAACCACTGGAACCATGCCCAAACCAAATTTAAAACAAAATGCATACAACATAACACTCGCAGTGGGGATCCAACTCACAGAAACCATATCATAACCAGAATTTTTTAAATGAAAATAAACTGCAATAACTGCCAAACATACAGCAGTTAAAATTGATGATATTATTAATAGGGTTTTTCTACCGTATTTGTCTACACAAAAAGAAGCTGTAGTAGCAGAAAATAACATGCATAAAGCAAATAAAATAGCGGCAAGTTCAGATTGCAAGTAAATGGAACCAGCTGCTTCTAAAATAACGTGCAAATTCATCAAAAGTACGCTGATACCTGCGAAATGTTGTGCAGCATTCACAATGGCCATGATAAGAAATCCTTTAAGATTGCTAGGTACCATGAATAAGTCTTTGAATTGTCCTTTTTCTGTTTTTTGTCGAGTTATTGCATCACTTATACTTTCTAATTCTTTTTTAATATCTACTACCTGAGGTCTAAACCATGTAAGACTTTTCTCTGCCTTTTCTGGTTTATCTTTGAACAATAAATAATATGGACTTTCTGGTAAAAATGGAAATATTACACATTGTATACATGTTAAGCAAGCTCCAACAATGCAATGGACGTAAAAAGGTGTATACGGCACTATTGTATAAATTAATACAATCCCAGTTAACATCATTAAATATATTAAACTGCTTAGGAAGCCTCTTATTTTATGTTCAGCTATTTCTGCTATATACATCGGAGTTGCTACAAATGCCATATTTCCCACTGCTCCAGCACACCCACGAACTGCAAATATATACTCTACTCTTGGTTGAAGTGCTAAGACTATCCAAATTACTGTGGATACAAATGACGCTAGTAATATAGATTTTTTTCTTCCTATTGTATTTACTAGATGCATGGTAAACCAGAGTCCCACAAAAGCCCCAATCATTACCGATGTTTCCAACCATTCACCATCTGCTTTGGTAATTTTTATTGGAGAATCAGGTTTCAGAAGAACTGGTAAAACTGGAGCAGACCATCCGTAGTGCATTCCATCACTCACTGCCACTAAAGTACCTGAAAATGCAAAGAATTTAAACGGTGCTATTGCAGTGATATATTAAATCTTGAAAGCAAACTCGAAACGCAGATTTTATCCAGTTAAATTGAATATTTAGCGAGGAAAAGCCAACACATCAAGGCTACAATATTTGACAAATGAAGAAATTAAAACTATGTATACAGGGTGGTCCTTAAGTAATTGTACAAAAAGAAACAGTAGATTCTACACTCTAAAATATTACGATTTAACCCAACTTACTTTAATAAAATGTTGATATTAAGAAAGATACAGGGTAGTAAAGTTGAAATTTAAAATTTAATTTTTCGCCATAACTTTCATGTTTATGGAGATTTATTTACAAAAATTTATAAGTAGAGGTTTTGAGTATGAGGAATTATAATTTGATGCATAATTTTGATGTATCTCATAGAGGACGCCACATATGCCACATATTTGACATAAATTTGCGCTTAACTTTATTGCTCTTCGACTTAACAATATTTTTCTGATAAAATATGAAAGATACGATATTTCAACAAGAAAAGATGTACTTGTTAATAACTTCAAAACTGAACAGTTTTCGAGATAATCGCATTTTACAAATCAGCTGCATAACTTCGTGTAACGCAATTATTCCAGGCAACAAATGAAAAATAGAAAAAAACATCAATAATTATAAATTTTGGTATGGAATATCTTCAACTAAAGTTGATAGTTTCGAAAACATTAAAGAAAAAATACTATAGGCTATTATTTTTTATATACATCATTAAGATAATTAATATGTAATCTGTTATTGGATTTGACATCAAACATTTTACATTTGATATTAAATTAAAGTCATAATAATATCATATTTTATTTTCAATTGAAATTAAGAAATAGTTTAACTGAATAACATAAAACTTTTTATCAAAGTAAGTGTTCGATATGTCCATCATTTTCTTCAATGCATTTATCAATGCGTTCCATAAAAGATCGTCTCATATTAAATAGCATCATTGGTTGAAAAGAAACAGTTGCAGCATTTATTTCTTCCCAAAGTTGGTTGCGAGTGTTTATGACATTTTTGTAGACATGTTGTTTCATTGCTCCCCATACACCAAAATCGAGCGGTTTAAATTCTGGGCTACGTGGTGGCCAAGGAAAATGACTACCACGACCAATCCAGCGTTCAGGAAAGTTGTTATCTAGGTATGTTCTCACTGCTCTCGTATAATGTGGTGGTGCACCATCTTGCATGAACCACATATTTTGCCTTAAGTTTAATGGCAAATCTTCCAGCAAATCAATAAAATCATTTTGTAAAAAATGTAAATAGTTATCACCATTTAAATTACGAGGTAACTCGCATGGCCCTAAAAAATTATTTCCAATGATTCCACACCATACGTTTATTTTGAATTCATGTTGAAAATGCCTTTCTCTTTTAACATGAGGATTTTCAATATCCCAGTAATGATTGTTCCGTAAATAATATTTTATCGACGAAGGAGTGGTCAAGATTTTGCCTGTTTCGGATATCATTTGCAAATCTGCATCTTAAAGGTAAATCTGTTGGCAATAGATTTTCTACAGGTGTAAAGTGGTAAGGGTGAAAATGCTCGCGGTGTAGGATTTTTAAAATTGAAGTTTTGCTAATTCCTAAGCCTAAAGATAAACGTCGTGTACTTACTTGAGAATCATCTGATTAGCTGATTCCAATAACAGATTATTAATTATAAATAATAGCCTATAGTATTTTTTCTTTAATGTTTTGGAAACTATCAACTTTAGTTGAAGATATTCCATACCAAAATTTATAATTATTGATGTTTTTTTCTATTTTTCATTCGTTGCCTGGAATAATTGCGTTACACGGAGTTATGCAGCTGATTTGTAAAATGCGATTATCTCGAAAACTGTTCAGTTTTGAAGTTATTAACAAGTACACCTTTTTTTTGTTGAAATATCGTATCTTTCATATTTTATCAGAAAAATATTGTTAAGTCGAAGAGCAAAAAAGTTAAGCGCAAATTTATGTCAAATATGTGGCATATGTGGCGTCCTCTATGAGATACATCAAAATTATGCATCAAATTATAATTCCTCATACTCAAAACCTCTACTTATAAATTTTTGTAAATAAATCTCCATAAACATGAAAGTTATGGCGAAAAATTAAATTTTAAATTTCAACTTTACCACCCTGTATCTTTCTTAATATCAACATTTTATTAAAGTAAGTTGGGTTAAATCGTAATATTTTAGAGTGTAGAATCTACTGTTTCTTTTTGTACAATTAGGGACCACCCTGTATATGCAACAGAAACCAAATCAAAGAAGTCTGAAAGTACTCGAACAGCAACTTTAGAAGTCTTATCCGCAGGCAAGGGGTCACCAAAAGGACAACGCCTACATGAATCCAAATATCTCGAGCTACAAAAGGAGTTGGACAGCGATCCAATATTCCGAATGCCATCGGCTCAAATGGTGCCGGAATATAGCTTTAAGAAAACTTTTAAAACTATGATTATGGACAAGGGAAACTTGGAAAAACCGTCCGCAAATCCAAGCAAAGCTTGTCTTCTGTCACAGACAGCTCAAAAACCAAAAATGGTGTGGTGTAAAATCTCTCTTAATCTAGGGTATGTCACAGTGTTCCAGGCGGAGATAGCAGTCATTCACTGCGGATCCCCTGAAATCAACAAGCAACCAGATTCTATAAAGTAAAAGGACTAACACAATATATCTGAAAAGGTGGAGGTGGTAAAAGCGAAAAGACTGCACAGTCCCTACATAATTTAATCTAATCTAAGAAGTCTGAAATGGTTTGAACTATTATTAATGAGGATGCAATAAATAGCCGCTATATTTTACTCGTGCGTAATATTTCACATTCTACACGTGTTATGTAATGTAGGTACTATTGTTATTAGGCCAAGAATGTTTATAGTTATAAAAAAAATTTGGACATACCTGAGAATACTGCGATTAACTGAGATAATGTTCCTTTAAATATATTAACATTTTGAGAAGTCATTTTAGTTATTTTCTATTTGTATTGCTAAAATAAAAAAAATAACGTTTACAAGTAAAAATATAACAATTTATGTAGATTATAATGAATTTTGATCAACTTCAACAAGCTTTAATTATAGTGTATATTTTTATGTTTTTCTACGTTAAAATTTTATTAATCACTCTGTAGAGACTTTAAGTATAGGTTTACCTACTTTTGTAAGGTTTTATTTCCTTTAGACCAACTATTTAGGTGGAAATTCAAAAGTCAATATTATTAAATACGCTGTGAACTTCACTATAGGTATGTCTAGATGCACCAACAAGAACTTGAATGTAATGTGACGAATAAAAAACAGGACATTTGGTATTTTTTTATGCTATCTTACTTGACTTATATTGTATTAAAATGTAGGATGTAGGAATTGTATTAAATAAATAATGGTTTTATTGAACTTGCTCTGTTAAAATAAAAGAAACTGTAGTTTTCATTATTTTATTTGAAAAACATATTTACACATTATTTAATCTTATCAAATCTACATGTGTCTGTTATCGTATTACAACAAATTCGTGCAACAATGGTTAATAATATGTAGTTAAGCAAGAATGACCATAAAAGTGATTATTATTAAAACCAAGAAAAAATACTAAAAATAAAAGATCACTTGGTAGTATGAAAAACTTTATAAATAGGGGAAAGGTGGGCTCGTTCAACCATCCACTCAAAATCATTTAATTATTTGAAGTTAGCGTCGAAAAGAAATAGCAAAGAAAGAAATTTCCTACAATAGAAAGAATTTCCTTTCTATTCTCTTACAGAGTTCACACTCTGTTGGTCAAAAAATTCAAATGTCATTTCACTACCAATGTTTTTTTAACTTTTATACAGAGTTAAAACATTAACCTCACTTTTGAGGGGGTCTAACATTTAATATGAAGATACAGAAAACTCAGGAAACGTGTGTTACTAGCTCTTGGACTGTATAGTCTTTCCAATATTAATTGCTTTTAATGGTCCGCGGTATTCTGTTGTATCTGGGGGTTATTTTTTGCGTCAGTTTTTGTATAACTCATAAAGTCGGTGTCTAGTGCGGAGGCGGAGAGTCCAGATTTTTATTTGGGGCAGTATTTAGATATATCTTTGTTTCGGTTATTCATTTTGAATAATTGGTTGACGTATTGTAATTTTTGCCCATATTAATTGATAACCTTAAATTGGTTACATATATTATGGCAGCGTTTTGGAGACCTTTTGAATAAGAAAATGAAATTCCAGATCAAGATTAAAATTCAGAAGATATGATATCGCCAACAGGTGAGTTTAGAAGCGAATTTTGCAATAAAGATTTACACATTCAGTGTCAGAGGGTTATTTTAAATATGTATCAGTGTTTGAAAAATGAAGATAATAAAAAATCAGATGCGATTATAATAAGGCGAATTAATACCTTAACAAAAATTTCTATTTACACTATTTCTCGGGTTGTTAAGCGCGGTGACCTTATAGATCATTCGCAGGTGCGGAAAAACAAAAAAACAAAATTTGCAAATGTTGACGATGCTACAAAAGATGTTATAAAGCGAACGACTTATAATTTATATTAAGAAAATATTGTACTGACTTTAGAAATCGTTCAAAGGAAAATTACGAGATTATCCTGATTATAATTATACAAGCTTAGAAACTTTATGCGGTATGCTATTAGAATGCGTTTTTAATTATAAGAAACTAGATAAACGAATGGTATTTGGATAAAATAACGAAGTATCGTTAATTAAAAAGGCATATAGTTTACCTAGATGGTACTTGGTTTGACACACATGATACTGTTCAGTATGGATGGGTAGATCAGTCTCAAAAGTGTAGTTTAAATGCGCCATGTTCGAGAGGAAATCGTATAATAATTCTTCAAGCCGGAAGTGAAAACGGTTTTATACCAAATGCGTTACTACTGTCTGCGAAAAATATTAAGCAATGTACAACCGACTATCATGAGGATATGACTGCAGATGTATATGAAAAATGGTTTCAAGAGCCTCCAAATTCAATAGTCGTTATGGACAATGCTTCCTATCATTCGTGGATATTAAATAAAAAAAGAATTAAGTGCAATTTTGGAGTAATGTAAGTTTTTCGGTTTTGTGCTAAAGTTTATGGTATTATAAAAACTAGATATTTACTTATGATTTCGGAAAATGTAGGTTAATTTACTAGATGCAATTTTTGGGAAACTGGTTGAAGGTGTGCCCCTTTCCCTTATTTAGGACCTGAACCCTTCCTGGAATCGCAAATACATTTAAATGGGTGCAAAGAAAGTCTCTTGAATGGTGGAAAGGTACCCCTAGACAGAGACAGGCCAAACAGGGCTTGAAGAGGAAAACCCGGAAACAAAAGGTTATATGAAACGGGCACTATCAAGGCTGCTGAACTTCATTAGAAAGGCAGGGCTAGATAAAGTGTTTTAAAAATACAAGATCTCAATATCAGGTCCAATTTGTAATCTTGTAATTTTTGTTAAAATGTCTGTATTGCGTTCTCGATGCCAATCATTATATTCATATTCATTAAAATTTATCATCAGCCTAGACAGAACAATAAACAACTAAAAGGTTGAATTAACTTCCACTATTTATTCTTTAAATATTTTAAATGTAATGACATCCGTTTCGCTATCGAAATAGCATCGTCAGATAGCGAAACGGCTGTCATTATATTTAAGGTATTTAAAAAATAAATAGTGGAAGTTAATTCAACCTTTTAGTTGTTTATTGTTCTGAATAAGATGAACTTTCACATAGTAAGGGTTAGTACACTAAATATCATCAGCCTAGACGTTTTTTCCTTTCAAAATCATTTGTATTTCCTCCAAAGTCTTACCTTTGGTCTCTGGAATATAAAAGTAAGTAGTGAAAGCAGATAATACGCAAATACATGAGAAAAAATAAAATGGATACTCAATACCAAAAGATTCTGTAAGACGATGATATAAAAAAAGAGATATGATTGAAGCAGGTATATAACAACCATCAGCCAATGCCATACCAAAACCTTTCATTTTAGCGGAAAATAATTCCGAAGTAAGAACGACTGGAACCATGCCCAAACCAAATTTATAACAAAATGCATACAACATAACGGTCGCAGTTGGAATCCAACTCACAGAAACCATATCATAACCAGAATTTTTTAAATTAAAATAAACTGCAATAACTGCCAAACATATAGCAGTTAAAATGGATGATAGTATTAATAAGGTTTTTCTACCGTACTTGTCTACACAAAAGGAAGCTATAATAGCAGATAATAACATACATAAAGCAAATAAGATAGCGGCAAGTTCAGGTTGCAAGTAAATGGAACCAGCTGCTTCTAAAATAACGTGCAAATTCATCAAAAAAACGGTTACGCCTGCGAAATGTTGTGCAGAATTCACAAAGGCCATGATAAGAAATGCTTTAAGATTGCTAGGTACCATGAATAAATCTTTGAATTGTCCTTTTTCTGTTTTTTGTCTAGTTATTGCCTCACTTATACTTTCTAATTCCTTTTGTATATTCGCTACCTGAGGTCTAAACCATTTTAGACTTTTCTCTGCCTTTTCAGGTTTATCTTTGTACAATAAATAATATGGACTTTCTGGGCAAAATGGAAATGTTACACATTGTAAACCAGTTAAGGCAGCTCCCACAATGCAATGGACATAAAAGGGTGTATAAGGCACTATTATATAAACTAAAACAATACCAATTATCATCATTAAATAGATTAAACTACTTAAGAAACCTCTTATCTTTTCTTCAGCTATTTCTGCTATATACATAGGAGTTGCTACAAATGCCATATTGCTTACTACTCCAGCAAACGCTCGAACTGCAAATACATACTCTACTCTTGGTTCAAGTGCTAGTACTATCCAAAGCACACTGGATATAAATGCAGCTAGTAATGAAGATTTTTTTCTTCCTATGGCATTTACTAGATGCATGGTAAACCAGAGTCCCACGAAAGCTCCAATCATTACCGATGTTTCCAACCATTCACCATCGGCTTTGGTAATTTTTATTGGAGAATCAGGTTTCAGAAGAACTGGTAAAACTGGAGCAGACCATCCGTAGTGCATTCCATCACTCACTGCCACTAAAGTACCTGAAAATGCAAAGATATTAAACGTTGCTATGGCAGTGACATATAAATCTTTTACAAATGAATTTTATATAATTATATTTTTTAGTTTTAATCCACATTTTGTGGATTACAACTAGAGGAAAATAGAAAGTGGTTCAAATCAAAAGATTATCTAGATATTTGTATTAAAAATTTTCACTCAGATTTAATTGCACTCTGTTGAATTTGACTGCTTAGATAGTAAAATTGGAATACCTAAATATGTATTAGGTACACTCACCGGCAAATTTAAAGGAACAATTATAAAATTTAATTAGTTCTTCTATATAACATACACATTGAAAATACTGTACAGATAATCTCTTAAAACGAAGTTCCATTATAATTTTGGAATGGGTTTTACAAAAGTTGTACCATGTGTAACTTGCTGAAAAAGAAAACAAGTCGAAGATAACAGAATGAAATAAAATACTGGTTTTAAACAGAATAACTTTATTGTACAATGCATTTTTTCTTTCGCTTAAATAGCGTGTGTTTCCTCCACGAGCCCTGACAACTGAGACATTCGTCTCACCATACTTCTAATGAGGTCATCGATCAGTTGTTGAGGCAGTCTCTCACATTCCTCAATCAATGCAATTCTTACTTCCTCTTTAGTTTGAGGTACCGGAATTCGTGCCCTAAGATTTCTGCCTAGCATGTCCCACACATGTTCTATCGGATTCAGGTCTGGGGAACACGCTGGCCAATTCATTGTTATTATACCCACTTGCATTAAAAAGTCTCTTACACAGTGGGTGACGTGTGGGCACGCATTATTCTGTATTAAAATGAATTGTCTCCAATATATGGGGCAATGGTCTTGGAGGTACCACATGGTCTTGGAGAATATCTCTAATGTACCTATCTGCTGTTTAATGCCCCGCCATCATCACCAGTAACTCTGTTCGTGCCCCCAAACATATACCACCCTATACCATAATTGAACCTCCACCAAAAGGTATAGCAGTAGTGAAATTAAAAAGTGCAGATTGTTCTCCTTGACGTCGGTACAATTTTTCCCTACTGTCGATGAAATTTACACAGAAACTGCTCTCGCCCGTGAAGAGAATGTGACCCCAATGTTAGCATTCCAATTTTGATGTTCTCGACCAAATTCTAGTCGCGCTACACGATGGTGTCTCTTGAGTCTTGGGGCTTTTATTGGCACATATGACTTAAGACCAACTTCCTTAAGTCTTCTCACTGTACGCTCACTTATGTTGGTTCCACAAGCATCTTGTAGTACGTTTTTGGTTTGAACTGCCGTTTGACGTCTGTTTCGTAAAGTTTGCAACGTTATAAAACGATCATCTACAGCCGTGGTTAAGCGTTTTCTACCTTGCCTCCGTGTTCTTACATACTCCCCGGTTTGTCTCCAACGACTTACACTACGGTGGATAGTTGATGGTGACTTACCAAACATTAAAGCAACTTCCCTGTATGTTCGACTACATTCGATCATTACTACTGCCCTAGCAATATCAGTAGGTATTAAATCACTCAGTATTACTTGCTCGTTGCAATAAGAACACAACGGAGTCAAAAGAAACACCAATTCCAACAAACGCGAACAAATTAACTGATGAATTCTGCTTATCAACAAATAATGTGTTTAAAATGTAAAACACAACAAAAATAAACAAATAATTTGTGGTTTTGACATTTTAAAACTTCACTTGTAGCGTGCAGCATTCAAAGCTATCCAGACATAGTCTATAAAATAGTACAATAAAGAAATAAACTACAATCATAACCCGTTCCTTTAAATTTGCCGGTGTGTGTAATTATGTTGGAATAAATAATATTGATATAGCTTTAGATGTATTTTATACTATAAAATGTGGACCTGACTTTAAGTTTAAATAAAGCCGAAGCAAAATTTAAAGTACTTATTGATGAAGACGTGAAAATAAACCAAGTTACAACAGATTTTTTAAAGTTGCTGAGTTACTTGAAATCACCACGAGGATCGAGACTTCTGGAGAAGAGGATGGAAGGTAGCATTGAAATGTATATTATATTATGTAGGTAATCTATTCTGTTATTAATCCGAGAATGTTTGTAGTTATATGAATAAAATGTGGACATACCTGAAAATACTGCTATCAACTGAGATAATGTTCCTTTAAATATATTAACTTTTTGAGAAGTCATTGTGGTTATTTTCTATTTTTATTGCTAAAATAAAAAATTTATTACTAACAAATAAAAATTTAACAATTTTTGTAGATTATGATCAATTTTGAACATCTTCAACAATCTTATACTGTATATTTTTATATTTTTCTACGTTAAAATACCTACTTTTCTATTTCCTTTAAGTCAACTATTTAGATGGACATTCAAAAGTGTAAATTATTAAACACTCTGTGAACTTATCACTGTAGGTATGTACTGTCACCAACAAGAACTTGAATATAATATGACCAATAAAAAACAGGACATTTTGTATTTTTTTATGCTATCTTACATCACTTATATTGTATTAAAATGTAAGATGTAGGAATTGTATCAAGTAAATAATGGTATTATTGAACTTGCTCTGTTAAAATGAAAGAAATTGTAGTTTTTTTTATTTTATTTGAAAAACATATTTACACATTATTTAATCTTATCAAATCTACATGTGTCTGTTATCGTATTACAACAAATTCGTGTAACAATGGTTAAGAATATGTAGTTAAGCAAAAATGACCATAATATTATTATTGTTAATACCAAGAAAAAATACTGCAAATATTAAGATTACTTTTAAACGTTGGTAATTCAATACTTGTGGCTTTTGATAACAGAATAAATATTAAAATGACTACTGAAATAGATAAGAGTATAAAACAAATTGATTTATTATCACAAAATAATTAGCAACAATAATGAAATCATGATCAACCCAAATTCTAAGAATGCAATAAAGTAGAAATACAGTATTAACAACCATACAAGAAAATGAAACAGTTATAACATGTTTTATTCCTCTATATTAATGAAATAAAAAACATTATAAATATGGGAAAGGCTTCACATGGTAGGGCAAGCCGCCACTTGCTTACCTGCTTATTAATTCAGTAGATATTTTGGCTCAATATTTTTAGATGAAACAAACTCTTGGACTACACGAGAAAAGAAATTAAGTGCAATTTTGGAGTAATCATAGTTGTGTTTTTTGTTATTGAATTAAATAAACATTTCTTAAAGTTTATGGTATTATATACATATATTATTAGAGATTTTGTTTTACTGCCCATTTTAACCTAGAAATAGTATAATTCTTAAATCCACTTGTTACTTCTGAAAAAAAGATTAAGAGGTACATTCAACCATCTTGATTTAGTTGTCTACAGAAAATGTGTTGGGCCATTTCCTTAAGCAACTGTAAAGAAGAAAGAAGAAATTGAAAAGGAAAGAAACAGGCGAAAACGGCTGCAAAAGCAAGTGTTTCTAGAAAATAAAATGGCAAAGATTGCAACAAAAGGTACAGGCATTACAATAAGTTTAGATTCTGACGAATCCTTTGTCCTAGTAGAATCAGAGGATTGTTTTTATGGTTTAGTGATGAATAAAATGTACATATTTTAACAGATAACGAAATAGCTAAAAATAACTTTGTTTTTGTAAGTTTCGTTTAAAAATGGCAGCATATTATTAAGTATTAAGGTCTTAGATAGTTTAAACCTCAAAAAATCTTAAAGTTAATATTTACATCCAAAAATAATCACGGTACAAATTTTATGACCCTTTAGTTGATGACAAATCTACAGTTGGCCGCTTTCATTTCCCATACTACATACATTATAAAATTTATTGTACCAATAAATAATTATAATTAAATAGGGAAAGAAATTTTGAAGTAAGATTTAACGAACATTTAAGAGCATATACATTAAAACAACCAGATAAGTCAAATTATGCAAAACACCTACTTGAACATCCAACCTCACTCTTACAAATCAATGACATCCAAATACTACACACTTGTAATAAGAAACAAAATTTAGATTTCCTTGAAGAACTTGAAATAAAAAGACATCTAGCAGATCCACAATTTAAAGTTGTTAATGAACAAATAAATCTGGGAAGTTCTCCACTTTAAAAGTGTTTGCTTTGATTGAGTCTTCATTTTATACATAGATAAGACGTAATTGTAACACAAATATATTAAGTTATTGTAAAGATCAGCATGATATAGTTTTTTCCTGGTTTTTCTATATCATTGCACAGTTATACTGACCTTAGAGGGAAGTACATCCAGGATAATCCCTTAGGGCTCATAACATCTAGGCTTTAATATTGTTATGTCTTATTACTTCCATACTTGGTATAGCCTTATAACTACCTAATAAACATCAGGTACCTAGCTACAAACAAACAAAATGTAACTTCAATATGTCAATCTGACGTCTAGCGAAACGGCTGTCATTAAAGTTAATAAAGCAATTTTTTAAATAAATATTGGAAGTTTTGGTAAAACGAAGAGTTTTTCCTTATTCTTAAGGAAAAATTTGGTAAAATCATTAAAACGTATCATCAACTTAGAGGCAGATCTTAGTGCATCAGGCTCAATTTGTAATCTTGTAATTTTTGTTAAATTGTTTGTATTGTATTCTCGCTGCCAATCATTATATTCATATTCATTAAAATGTAGCCTAGGGTGGTATAATATTCTAAACATTTTTTCCCTTTAAAATCATTTGTATTTCCTCCAAAGTCTTACCTTTGGTCTCTGGAATATAAAAATAAGTAAAGAAAGCAGTTAATACGCAAATGCACGAGAAAAAATAAAATGGATACTCAATGCCAAAAGAATCTGTAAGACGTTGATATAATAAAAGAGATACAATTGAAGCAATTATGTAACAACCATCAGCCAATGCCATACCAAAACCTTTCATTTTAGCGGAAAATAATTCCGCAGTAAGAACGACTGGAACCATGCCCAAACCAAATTTAAAACAAAATGCATACAACATAACGCTCGCAGTTGGAATCCAACTCACAGAAACCACATTATAACCAGAATTTTTTAAACTAAAATAAACGGCAATAACTGCCAAGCACATAGCAGATAAAATTGATGATATTATTAATAGGGTTTTTCTACCGTATTTGTCTACACAAAAAGAAGCTGTAGTAGCAGAAAATATCATACATAAAGAGAATAAAATAGCGGTCATTTCAGATTGCAAGTAAATGGAACCAGCTGCTTCCAAAATAACGTGTAAATTCATCAAAAGTACGCTATAACCCGCAAAATGTTGTGCAGTATTCACAAAGGCCATGATAAGAAATCCTTTAAGATTGCTAGGTACCATGAATAAGTCTTTGAATTGTCCTTTTTCTGTTTTTTGTCGAGTTATTGCATCACTTATACTTTCTAATTCCTTTTTTATATCTGCTACCTGGGGTCTAAACCATCTTAGACTTTTCTCTGCCTTTTCTGGTTTATCTTTGAAAAATAAATAATATGGACTTTCTGGGCAAAATGGAAATAATATACATTGTATACATGTTAAGCAAGCTCCAACAATGCAATGGACATAAAAAGGTGTATACGGCACTATTGTATAAATTAAAACAATACCACTTAGCATCATTAAATAGATTAAACTACTTAAGAAACCTCTTATCTTTTCTTCAGCTATTTCTGCTATATACATAGGTGTTGCTACAAATGCCACATTGCTTACTACTCCGGCACACGCACGAACTGCAAATATATACTCTACTCTTGGTTCAAGTGCAAGGACTATCCAAAGTAATGTGGAAACAAATGAAGCAAGTAATACACATTTTTTCCTTCCTATTGCATTTACCAAGTACATGGTAAACCAGAGTCCCACGAAAGCCCCAAGCATTATCGATGTTTCCAACCATTCACCATCGGCTTTGGTAATTTTTATTGGAGAATCAGGTTTCAGAAGAACTGGTAAAACTGGAGCAGACCATCCGTAGTGCATTCCATCACTCACTGCCACTAAAGTACCTGAAAATTCAAAGAATTTAAACGTTACTATCGCAGTAAAATATAGATTGCATCAATCAAGACTGTAACATGTTACAAATAATAAAGAAATTAGAAATAAAGTACATACAACAGAAACAGTAATAAACCAAATCAAACGTAGATGTGGGTGCTAAAAAACATCGGTGGCCAAAACGAATATTTGAATGGGTTTCACCAACGAGAAGGAAGCGAGGAAGGTCTAGATGCCACTGGAAGTGAATGTTGATACAGGATCGAAAGAGGACTGGGTAGGTGTCATGAAGTTTTATCTTATTAATATGTACAAGGCGCGTTCATAAAGCAAGGGCCGTTTGGTCATAGAACAAAAAGACTTATAAGAAACAAATTTTAGTTAATAAAGGAAGGAAAATTTTTTTGTTTATTAAAAACCGTAGGATAAGTGTGTAAAGTATATTAAAATCGGTAATTGAGCGCTTTCGGCTTATAAGGCCATCATCAGAAGAGATGGCAACACATTAAAATTATATAAATTAGTTAAATTTTAAAAATAAAACAGCTTTAACATTAAAACATCTTGAAGACAACAATATATGAATTTAATATACAAAAAAATTTTTCTTTCTTTATTATTTCATCAAAAGTGTGTACAAAGTCTACAGACTTTCATTTAAATTTTACTTAGGTACATCTCATTATATTTTGACCCCCACTTATTTTCCTTAATTTCAGTAATACAAAAAAAGTTTCAAATAAAAGTTGTGTTATTTTATCTGTACCGACCAAAAATGTAGCAACAGACCAAATTTTGTATAAAGGGAGTGTCCAATAAAATGCATCAATATTTTAAATGGGACACCCTGTATTTTTTTATAGTTTTTAGTGGCCCTGCTTTTATTGATTACAAATATATAACATAGTGTAGCATTAGTTTTGTTCTATAATGGCTTATGGTACTACAAAAATCACGACACCATTTTCTAACCTTTCTTTCACTCATAATATTAAGGTCTATGCATAACTCCCGTGAAATAACGGCAGCTGACGATCCTTTTGCATGTAAGAAACGAATCACAGAACGCACCTCACAGTTGGCGGGATCAACGAAAACAAATGATGCTATAGTTTAGCAGCGAGGTAGTAGATGGCACCGCAGTAGTAAAACTGCTCTCCAAATCAACAATAATTATGCATTAGTGAACGGCCCTTACTTTGTGAACGCTCCTCGTATATTATATTATGTAATAGCATCTGTTATGAAGCCAATAATATATAGTTATATATAAAATATGGACATACCTGAAAATACTGCAATCAACTGAGATAGTGTTCCTTTAAATTTATTAACATTTTGAGAAGTCATTGTTCTGTTTCTTTTACTATTTTTATTGCTAAAAAAGGGAAAATTTTAACATTTTATATAGGTTAAGTTCAATTTTGATAAGCATTGGTTATATAACTTTTGCAGATTAATATTTTGCTACGTTAAAATGTAATTACTCAGGCTGTTTAATACATGAACGTCAAAGAAAATAATTAAGTAGCAAAATTTGATTTACTCCTTAGAGATCTGCATAATTTATTAAATATTACCTTTTACCTACTTTTTTAAGGTTATATTTCCTTTAGGACAACTATTTTGCTTGGCATTGGGGAGTAAATAACTCCAAGACCCTTCACTGATTTAGATATTTTTTGCTTTTTTCACCAACAACAACTTAGCTTAAGTGACCAATGAAAGACAGGATATGGTTTATTTTTTTATAGGTACTTATAATTTATGAAAATGTATGGATTGTACCAATTCATTGTTATAGTATAGTCTATGTTAATGAATAAGAGAGTAATAAAGTAATTAACTATTCGTGACCCATTGGCGTACCACTTCACTTATTAGTAGGTATAGGTACAATTCAAATATTTAAAAGAGATTTTCTGAATATTATAAGATGTACTTAACTAGTGTACATTATATTTTTACCTATTTAAAGTAATTTTAGTCTGTCTTTCTTAAATGATCCACGATATTAACATTTCTACATAAATTTTTGTATTTGTATTGAATTTACAAATTGCAACTTTTTCCATTGTTCTAGGCAGTTCATTTTCATGTAGACCAAGAACATCTGCTAGCCCATGTAAATTTATGAAATTTTGCAAGATATTTAGAATATTTTGTAATAATATGTAAGATGACTGTACTACATTTGGCATTAGAAATAAGGTATTATAATTAATCTTTTTAAATCTGTCTCTATTATCGTATCGGAACAGACTTGACAAAGTCAGTGCAACAATGGTTAATTATATGTAGATAAGCAATAATGACCATAAAAGTGATTATTTTTAATACCAAGATTCTGAAAATGTTGACATTGTTTTTGAACCTAGGTAATTTAATAGTATAAGATAAAAAGTTAAAAACTAAAATTACTGACAACATAAAGCTGATGTTTGACGAAAAGTCTGAAAGCGAGTCGTCGTTTCAACACGGAAGAAATTTAGTAGGCTCGTAAATTCGAGATGAGAAAACCTACATAAATATAAAGATGAAGTTATGCGTAATATAGTAATAGTCATATTATATAAGTGACGTAAGTAACTGATTGTTGGAAAAGAACAATAAACCATGTTATAAAAGTGGAGGATTCATTTCATACTATTTCATACATAATGAAACTGAATTGATATATTAACATGTTTAAATTTTTATTAAATTTTATTGTGAATATCCTTTAATATGCGTTTCTATTAAAAAAATATTTTTGCAAATTTGATCCTGACCTGCATTCTTTACCCAAACTTTCCAATACCTGAGATAAAAGTACCTAAGTAGGTTTATTATCACCATCGGCACTATATTGTTGAACACACTTTACTTATTTTACCTTTACAATTTCAAAAGTAAATAAAACCAATATTCCAAGTTGAGTAGTATGTCATAGTTATACATTATGTGTTTCTTAGGTTTTTCCTAGCTTTCATAAACGTTGCAAAATATTAGTTGAAATATAATTAAACCATAAAATATATATTCAAGCACTGTCCACAAATCTTAACTAACTCAATTTATTATTGATTCATACTTGGAAATATTAAATAACCAAGCTTTATGTTGTGAAAAATGTGCGAGATGTATGAATGAATTATTAAAAAATTTATCACATTCGTAGTAACATTGAAATTTCCTGTCCAGTCTCGAAATATTCTTCTTAAAACGTCAATTGTTGGGTGCAAATTAAAAATATAAGGACAATTCAAAACAAAACAGTTATGAAAGATAATTTATTGAAAACTGGAATAATGGTTGCCAGTTACAAAATACAAAACTATATCTAAATGACTAAGATATGTACCAAGTACTCAGTTTTAAATAAACGCTATATTTACATGTAAGAACTGATTATTTATAAACAAAACCTTTGGTGTTCTCCAGCTATCACAAAACAAAATATATGCAAAAATAATTTTGAAAACTTTATACAACACTTCCTGAGCATCCTCACTTTCGAAGAAATAAACAGAAAATAATATTTATAGTTATAATACCTACATTCAAAACCATCTAGAATTATATCTTGGTTTGATGTAATCTCTATTTTTGCTATTTTCGCAAAATTAAACATTCATTAGAAACAAACATTTAGTTAAATTAGAAGAACAATGATTATATATGTTTGCTAAACTGAAAATATATTAAGTAAAAGTTAAGTACTGAACCAACACTATAGCAAGTTTTGAAAATTCAGCTTACCAACAGTTAATAATTCTTTGTTTTACAAAAATATCACATTCACTCAAACTCAAAATATAAATATTTAAAATAAATGCATAACTGTTCCCAACTGAAAAATACCTAAAAAATGTGAGACTCATGATTTAATTAACTATAATAGTTATTTGTAATCAATCTGTTAGTTACTACACCAAGATCTGACCAAAAATGTTTTGTATATATCCAAATATTTGTTACTAGAAATAATTTACTTTACAATGTGCATTATAGTCAAACGGTTAAATAATTATAGTTCATTTCATAGAAATACGAACTTAAACAAAACAAAATGCAAATAAATGATCCACATGTATAGGAAATTTATTGTACAAACCCTTACTACGTGAAAGTCCATCTTATTAAGAACAATAAACAACTAAAAGGTTAAATTAACTTTCACTATTTATCCGTAAAATACTTTAAATCCAATGACAGCCGTTTCGCTAATTCTATAGCGAAACGGCCGTCATTGCATTTAAAGTATTTTACGAATAAATAGTGAAAGTTAATTCAACCTTAATCACATGTATAGGGTTAGTTCATGATTTATTTTACTGTAATATTTCACAGATTGAGACTTTTATTTGCTCCTTATAGTTTATTTTACCTACATTTTCATTGTTAAAAGACCCCAACATTTTTTATTGAACTTAGTATTTCTATGAAATGAACTATAGTAAAAATAATCTATAAAAATTTAAAGATCCAGGATTGATAAGTAAAACTTCACAAGTTTCATAAAAGTTTTGGTAAGATCTTAGATTGGTAGGTACTGAGAGCATTTATTTAATTCAAGATTTATTTGTATATAAATCATTGCATAGTAATTTTGACTCGATTTTCCTATCGCTATAATACCAACGATGCAAAAAATATTTATACTTCTCGATGATTTCCGATAAGCAGAAAAAAGGGTTGTCTAACTTATTCCACAGTGAACTACAGACAGTAAATGAATGCCCACAGTTTCAATAAAAAAATATTCCTATGTACTTTTTAGCTGACAGTCTTCCATAATGTTTTATTATACAGTTCAACTTTTTACATTTATACATTTATATACAAAAGTCGATAAAATGAGATCAAAACTAGTAATAATTTATGAACAATTAATTTGAACAAATACAAGGAAAGTTTCCATTTAATTTGAAGCACCCTTACTGAATGTTAAACAGCATGTTATCCTTTAAGGTTTTTTTAAACAGCTACAATTTTACTGGGATCCACTTTTACCCTGATAAACATTGTGTCATCTTTCATAAAATGCCTTTTCTTGAGCATTTCATGCGAAACAAACTTGGGGAATCCGAAGCCCAAGGAATCTGGTTCTCTGCTGGGTCGTTGAAAGTTCTTCCACGTCGGATCTGGAATGAAACTCTCAACAATGTTGCAGGCTTTTTCTGGACATGTTGACTGATCGAACAAAGTAAATGATACGGAATGGGAAAATGGCCATCTTAAAAGTGCATCATATTCGCCAGGTAGGATCTTTATGTAAACTGATATATGTGAGTCCTCTCCAGCTCCATTTCCATTTGGAAAAAGGGATGCCTGTAATGTTTAAAAAATCATTAATTAAACATTCTTATAATGCTAACCTTAAGATAATGGGATTTTAACAAAAATATGATGTTTTCTCAATGTTAATAGTTAGGAAATCAATTAATTTTATTGTATTTATTATCACACGGTTTTTATGTCGATTTGAAAATTCAACTTTTGGATGATTTAAATAGTCCGCCATTCGTTCTTTGACGTAGGTAACCCAAACAAAAGTAAAGTTAGATACATAAGGGTCGACATAGAACCGCAATTCTGTCGTCTTCTTTTTTAAAATTTTGATCCTCAAACCACAATGTTCGTCTAACTTTTACTGAAGGCACGGTTACAAATTTTTTATGAGGAGTTCTAGCTGTTGTGTTCGTGCAGTATGATACAAAACAAGATTTATATGATATTGACTTTATTCAAATTTGAAAAAAAATGTAGAGAAAAGCCAACTAAACTTAGCTAAAAAAATTTTAACACAATGTATTTTATTGAAACGTAACTGTAGACAAATGTAAGATACAGAACACTCCTTAGACAAGGAAAGAGAGAGGACTGCGCATTCGAATCAATTTGTGTAACCCATTTGCCACCAAACTAATGGCGGTCAATATTGACATAGGCGTATCATACGATTTTTCTTAGACGATTATTAAATAATCATTTTCATTATTTCGTATTACAAATCTAATTTAAAAAAGTCTTTAAATATGTACTGCTCAAAAAAAAAACAACAATCATTTTAAAACATATTTATTTAATAAATATTACAATTTTAATCAATTTTATCTATTTTAAATATATGTTTTTGTTCCACGCCACTGGAAAACTATTCAATCTATGAGCAAATAATAACAATTAAATGAAAAATAATCTTTAAAACTGAATGAAAACAATTTTCAAAATGTATGTACAATTAATTTAAGTTATCATACATAACATATGTGATTTAGTTAAACATCTATTACCTGAAAGCTGTAATATTAATAAAAATAAATTTCAAGGAAATAGTTGTAAAATACTTTTTACCTATGAAATGAAATTCCTTGCTCTTTTTTAGCACTGTGACTGTTGCACTTATAAGCTACACAATTAACCATTTTAAAATGTCTATTCAGGTATTGAAAAAGGTGAAAATAAATAAAAAAACTAAAAAAATACAATTCGACGTTCCAAATTTGTTTGCCACCAAACGTGTGAAAATTGGCTTCACTCACACGCATAAGGTTTTCATTGCCATGCGCTGTCCTCTCTCTTTCCTAGTCTAAGGAACACTCATATATTTTGAAAGTTCTTCAAATTTCAAATTAGATTGGTCTTTTTGTAACTGGCTATTAGCTCTAAGTTCATAAAACATCTAAATCAGAAATTGACTTACTCCATATATGACTGTAGTGAAAGTTGCAAATATTTAGGAATTCTCAATTTCCAGTTTTCTCCCAAAATATTTGATTCAAAAATTTTTTAAATATATTTTTGCAAATTAGTGCTAATATACTTTAACACCCCATTATAGTACTGTTTGGTGTTTTACTGAAATGAGTTGATTTTTCATAGAAATGAGTGATGTATGTAGTATTGCATAAAATTCGAATCTTACCTGTAGTTTGTATCCATATTGACTAGTGTAGAATGGCGGAGATACCAATTCCATTCCTTCCTTACTTTTAGCTTCCGTCATTTTAGCAGAAAAGTCACTAATCTTCCAAATTAAGGTACCAGAATAATTTAATGACAACCTTGATAAAGCACTTTTTAGAGATGTTATTTGATGTTGTTGTTTCGAAACAACATTGCACATAAGACTTAGATGCTGTTGGCAGTTTTCTTCTAAATGTTTTTCTATAACGTATCTTGGACCTTTAAACCTACAACCGGCGTCTTTAAAACTACAACTATGTACCGAAACTGTACATTCCTCTTTTAGGTGGGTATCCAATTCTTCCCTTGCTAACACACTTATGTCGCACCTAAAAAATTGAATGAAATTTTTATTTAAAGCCGTAATAAAAATACAATTTAATAAAGAACACTAAAAAACAACTTTTTAACAGAATTTTTTATGTATGTACATTTTTATTAATATTATGTAGTATTTAAATTTATTTCTACAAGTTTTGTTAAAAAGTTGTTGGTTTCTGTTCTTAATTTGATAAACTGCGAAATATGGGTTAGTACAATAATTTTAAAATTAATTTATTGATGCTACTAGAAAGACAAGTGACTAAGATTAATTATTTTTTAAATGTAATAACTATATAATTGGACTACCAATGTGTAATAAATGTAATAATAATAAATGTGTAATAGTGTTGTTAATAGAAACAATTAGGATGGGTCAATCCATCTTCAGAATTTATTTTTGTTACAATTTTTTGTTTTCAAATGTTTACATCTTTAGTCTTAAGTTTGAGTCTGCCTTTATTGTTCAAGTCTAATTAAAATCTTCTAAGTAAGCAATACAATGTAAATATTTAATTGAATAGTAATATTATAAAATGAAATAAATATGTTTACCTATTAGGACACTGTACAGGTACTCTTCCGCATTTTACATGGTGAGCTGGTAATGTATCAGCCACAAACTCTTTTGTGCAATACCTACAGGGTACGAGTCTCTTGGAACAGTCTCCTACTTTGTGTTGACCAAGATGCCGTCGATGTATTTTGACTCCACATTTATTTTCACAGTAAAGTGGTTCATATCCACAATGACCAAGGTGATTCTGGAAAAAAAATTGTTTAATGATGAAAAATTTCAAAGGAAATAAAAAAAAACCTTTAAAAACCAAAAACCCTCCAAAAACTTCAACACAAAAAAGTTTATTTTAAATATAGCAGGGTCTTATAATAAAATTCAAATTGTTACTTTCATATTAGATTTTACATTTTTTCTTTAACATTAGTTATTACTTAAAGAGTTCAAGATCCATTCGCAGCAAAGACATTTTTGTTTTTTAATTCCAATGTTTACATAGTGGTTGGCATGTGGTCTTTCCATTAAATACTATATGATACAATCACCATTCATGTTAATCATGTCTATGTTTATATTTAAAGATATTCTGGTTTGCACATGGCATCTGCTTGTGTGAAATATAACATAAATGTTAACGAACCCACATATTTTATATGTTTTTATCTACGAAATTCTAGTAACATATTTATTTGAAGTGTGTAAAAAGTAATCTGCAGTTAAAAAATGTTTTAAACTATAATAAATAAGCTCTTAATACTTACTTCTAAAGCGTGCCCAGTAAACTCCTTATTACAAAATTCGCACCTCGTTCTTCTTTGTGGGCATGTGTATTTGAGATGATCTTCCATCAACACTCTAGGTATTTGCGCTCCACATTTACTCGTGCAGGGTATGGCGTCATGTTTACAAGTATTTAAATGCCCCTGAAAAAACAAACGTATTCTTTTAAAACACCATTTTTTTTCCGTCATGGCAAACAACTGTTGTTACATTGGTACCTGTATCAACTAAAATTTTAATGATGCATGTTTGAACAAGGTATCTATAAATGTTTCTTTTATTTTACCTTGAATTACACATTGTATGAACTTTTTTTATCTTTCAAATAATTATTTGCAACGATTAGGTATCTATGTCACTAAAAACCTCGGTTGCAGTTTACAATTTTTAGGATAACACTGTACACCTACAGATTTTTTTTGTAACAAATATTTGAGCAAAACAGAGAAGGGTAGTAGGATATATTTTAATTCTGGGTTACATGGTTCATAGACTATTACAAGGTCAGGCCCCAATAAGCTGTAGATAAGTTAAATCACTGCCTCTAGACCGAGTGGTCGCTCTTCAATAAAAACACGGCTCAAAGCCAAGGAAAGAACTGCAGCTATAGTTAGAGAAATGTATAATTAAATTAACATTTGGTCAGTTAATTATTTAAACAGTCGCTAAAGCATTGACAATATTTGGATAATAATTAAATGGGAATTAATTGTTAAACTGGGAATAAAAAATTGTATTTTTCAATCCAAAATTAATTTTTAACTAAATGTATCTACTCCTAGGTTGAACTTTATTATTTGAATATTCCTATTCAATGTAAAATAAATAATAAATTAAAATCCATATTCTGAATTTCAATATTTTTAAATGATTTTGTTACTCTATTTTTCTTTTCGCATTACTTATAAACAATTATGGAAGTATCTTGTTTATCTTACAACAGGTAAATTTCATTTTTTTTTGGGGATTCATTTATTGAAATTATTATCAGGATACCTATAATTTTTAAAATAAATATTCTTTATAAGGTAATTTTTATTTTTAAATAGTTCTTTCTGTTTTAATAGATTAATTTGGTTTCAACACAAAATAATGTTTACCTTTAACTTTCTAAGTTCATCCGACCATTTGCAACCTTCCTTGTGGTGAATGCAATAGACAATTGAGCTCATAATAGCCTTTTCTGATTCAGGATCCGAGTAAATCTGCAACAATGAAAAGAAAAAAATATAAATTCCGCAACTCTGGCGCAACGGTACTTCTAACGCATTTTACATTGACCAGACCTTGCAAAACATGTAAAAGAAATAAATAAGTAAAGGTGGGCGCTAATTAGTTACTTTGGAACCAATAGGTAATTGGTGAATATTTTATTTCATTGAAATATAGTTCCAAAAATACTGAATCAATAAATGGTTAGAAATTATTTTATAAAACAAAATGGTAGGTATACATTTTTGATAAATAGGTATCTGTTTTATTAGATGTAAATATAAGAGCGATTAAGAAATGACATAATAGTGTTTTTTGGTTAGTATATATTTATTCGGCTTAATAGTTCTTAATGTTATCTTTACAATCTTTAGTTAGCACCTCTAGGAATAAATTCAATGTAATGTAAATCTTCGTACTTTGATTCTAGTTTCTGATTCATTTTAATTCTCTGAACGCTAATTTAATTCAGTTCCCACAGAAACCGCCATATGTGGACTTATCATGATATATGAGGTCAATCTGAGGGTCATAATTACAAATAACTTAAATTCTTGCGACAATCCGGTTGATTTCCGGCCTCTGTCTCATTAAAACACGAAGCATTTCCAAATACTTTTACTGATTACTAATTATTACTAAAGTAACATAGATAATTTTGGTAAAACATCGTTTTTAAGAACTAAAATTTTCATTTAAAATGTAATTCAATCTCATTTCTGTTGCAAATATATTTTAACAAATATTTTTTATAAATTATTGCAAAGAGAACAAAGAACACAATATAGGGATAAGATACAATAAAACCACTACAAGTTTTATGTAAATTAAATTGCAGAAAGCAGGATAACGGTACCGTTACGTAAGGAACGAAATATATGAAAAAAACAGGTTAACTGGCATGTGGTGGAATCACGAATTCTTAAGCGACTCGAAATATTTATATATCATTGTGACTACAAGGCATCCAAAAATGAATGAATAACATTGGTAAATATATCAATGGATCTTTGCAGAAAATCAATGTTTTTTATTATTTAATAAGAGGAATGGCAGTCATATCATTACAGTCAAATCAAGGTTTATTTTATTTTGGCTTGATGACTTACTAAACAAAATATAAAATTAGTTGAACTTGGTAAACAAAAAAATTTAAGTAATATTTAACTAACTTTAGCAATTCTCGTTAAAGATAAATTGGATTCATTTAGATAACTGAATAATCATCAAAATTAATGTGTTGGTAGTGAGAACTCCCACTTAGTTTCTTATGGTGACTCACATAGGTCATCTTTAACATAGATGCATCGTTTGCAACTATATTTAGTGAATCATTTCTAGATTTTTATTACAATATTAAAAGCTTTAAATAAACCAAATATTGTTAGACATTTATAGTGTCATTAATTAAAATTAAAAGAGATATAGCAGATCAGCAATTCTTAGATTAAAAGTTGTAAATGAGCAAAAATATTTTTGTTCTCCACTATTAAAACGTTTGCTTTGATTAAGTCTTCATCTTATAAATAGATAATGAAAAATAGTATCTCAAAAATATTAAGTTATTGTAAAGATCAGATAGTTTTTTCCTTAAATTTATTGTACTAACTCTTACTCTGTGGAAGTCCATCTTATGACATCCAAATACAACATACTTGTGATAAAAAACAAAATTTAGATTTCCTTGAAGAACTAGAAATAAAAAGATATCTAGCAGATCAACAATTTAAAGTTGTTAATGAACAAATAAATCTTGGAAATTCTCCACTATTAAACTGTTTACTTTGATTGAGTCTACATTTTATACATAGATACGACTTAATTACAACACAAATATATTAAGTTATTGTTAAGATCAGTATGATATAGCTGGTTTTTCTATATCATTGCACAATTATACTGATCTTAGAGGGAAATACATCCAGGATAATCCCTTAGGGCTAATAACATCTAGGCTTTAATATTGTTATGTCTTATTACTTCTATACTTGGTCTAGCCTTAATACTACCTATAAACAACATCAGGTAGCTACCTTGAAAAAACAATATGTAACTTCAATATGTCAATCTGATGATGCTAATTCTAGCGAAACAGCTGTCATTGCATTTAATAATCTATTTTTTAAATAAAAGTTTACTTCAAACTTTTAGTGTTTATTATTTTTAGTAGTTTTAGTAGTTTGATTTGTGTATATGTGATAAAACTATTTATCTTTTGATAAAACAGATTAGTTTATTTAATTTCATAATAATAATTGTTGAAACATATAACGCATAAACAAATAAGCCAGTGAATTAATTGAATGAAAAATGCTTTTCATACATTTTAAGGAAATAATAAATTTACCTACTTGTTATTTTTATCTATCAAAAGTAAACTAACGGTTCTTGATGCAACTACATAAGAAAGTAGGTTGATGGAATAAATCTAAATATCATTCTAAACCGGATTTAATTGTCAGAGCATTAACTAAACTATTTAATTGTTAATTAAATTTATCAAAATAAAAAAAATGATATAATACCATTATTATCACAAAATCCTAAATAAAATATGATAATAAATAATAATTTTTGGTTAGGTTAGGTTAGGTTAGGTATAAGATAATAAATAATAGTTTTTGGTTAAAGTGAATGGTAGAAGTTAAAAAACACCCAGTATCAATATTTTCCGTTTAACATTTCAATACGTCAGTATTATTTATTATTATTGTATGGGATGCTCCAAGAAAAACATAATTATTCAAATAACAATCAAAATATACCTATTATAATTGTATGCGATGCGCTAAGTAAAACCTAATTAAGCCCCATTTGGTAATCTGGTATCTGGTATGTTAAACATTTCCGTAGCATTTTTATTATACAACAAAGTTACGTGATTTTTCGTATAATATGTTCAACTAATTGAAAAATCTGTTAAATAATACCCTGTCGTCGAGTATTACCGAAGACCATATCAATAAGAAATCATCACAATATTCCTTTTGATTAGCAGTATTCTTTAGTTGGTAAATTTTGATCTTTTAAATTTATTGAAGCAATGATTTTATTTCATTTTACCGAGGTGATTTGAAATCAGCCAGAAACGGTGAGAGTACACGATAAAATAATACTTTAAATACTCTAAATAATTTTATTGCTTTTTAGAGGCTATCTACTCCGAACAAAAGCTGTGATCAAAAGGCTCCCTGTATTATATAAAAATATTGTAATTTATTCATTATAACCTTTTATACTGCCATTGATATTAAAATAATCATGCCGTTCATAACTATATGATTTGCAGTTTGTTCACCGTAACGTAGAATCTCAGATCATAATAAGTAATAAGAATAAGTTACAGTTTTTCGTTTAACTATAGCTAAGTTGGAATACTTCCTATATTTTTAGTAGGTTATTAACCTAGCGTAAGTCCCGAGTTCTGCATTTCTTCGTACAGCAACGAACGAATGTATTAAAACATGGGAAACTAAGTTTTATTGAGTATTGACTTGTTGAAAGCAATAACGACACTCGCATAACAAAACATTTAGATGGAAATAAGGAAATAGAATATTTTCCAATGGCCAAAGTCACAGCAATTACTTTTACTATGTGTATGCAGTAGATGTTCGTTAAATTAAATTTATTGTACTAACTCTTACTTTTTGGAAGTCCATCTTATTAAGAATAATAAAAAAACTCTTGGTTTCAACGTAACTTCCAAGTTTATTTGAAAAAATATGTTTTAAATCACATTGACGGCCGTTTCGCTAAGAAGCATCGTCAGATTGACATTTAAGTTACATTTTGTTTGTTTGTAGCTAGGTATCTGATGTTTAGGTAGTATTAAGGATAGACCAAGTATGGAAGTAATAAGACATAACAATATTAAAGCCTAGATGTTAATAGCCCTAAGGGATTATCCTAAAGAATATATAGTTTTTGTTAAAAAGCTATTAGATGAAAGAAATATCCATCCAGGTTTAATATCAGACCCATTCAATGTATGCATTAGTCAAAATTATTTTACTTTTGATAACAAAGTATATATTTAAAATGAGGGTTTTCCAATGGGAAGTCCTATTTCTCCAATTTTAGCAAATATATTTATGGATAATTTAGAAAACATAATCTTCAATAATTCTAGTTATAAAAACAATATTGTATTTTGGTATAGATATATTGATGATGTGTTAGCAGGATTTGTAGGTAGCGACCGACAGCTAGATATATTTTTTAATTATTATATAAATACCTTGCATCCTAAAATTAATTTTACTTTATAGTCCAGGAGGAATCGGCGCATGAGTACCGAAAACTATTCCACCTCAATTTTTTTATGTGATCCTCTTCAAATTGTCCTCCTAATGATATAAATGCATGTTGCCATGGCGCAACCCGGTGCCATATTGTTTAAACCGAAATTGTTTAAACAATTACAAGGAATTGTTATTTTTCAAACGGAATTTTTTTTTTATATTCCTTATTGAAATACCAATAAAAAAAGTCCCATGACTTTTCACGATAAAGTTAATATTTTTAAAGATATGATTTTTTTAAATTTCGAAAAATCTCAAATTTGGGTACTTTCGACCCATGAAAAATATATTAAAAAAAACAGATAATGTGAAAGTAATATTTTTTTTAATTCTCTATACAATAGTTAATAATATTGTTAATAGAGATTTAAAAAAATTTCATTGTTTATATCTTTTTTTTAATTGTTAATTTGTATGCATCGCTTACCTTAAGTAACGCTGTCTCTCTCTGACTCATGCGTTGCGTCGGCCTCTCTGTGTCTTGAATCATTATCATTTATCTTAAAAACTATCAACTTTATCAAAATTTTTAAAGAAAGCAATGTTATTAGATAATAATTAAATTGCCTACAATTTGTTTTTAATAAATTTTTTTCTGAAATCAATTTTTCAAAAGTTAAGCATATGTCATTAAAATTACTTTTATCAGTTTATATTACTTTTTTGTTATTATCATAGTAATTTTTGCATTTATATCAACAATAATAAGATATAATGGTATTTGAACATTTTTGAAATCACAATTATTTATAAATAATAAAAATATATTGGGTATTTAGAAAAAACATTCAAATAAATTGAATTGAATAAAAATAATTTTATGTATATGTATCATAGTGTGTGTATGAGTGTGTCTGAGTAAGAAAAAAATTCTTTCTTTTATTTTTTATTCTTTCAAGGTTACTCTTTGTATAAATAATAACGTTTAATAGCAAAAAGTAATATAATCTGATAAAAAAGTAATTTTAATGACATGTTCCGATTTATGCTTAAAGAACTTTTGAAAAATTGATTTATTAAAAACAAATTGTAGGCAATTTAATTATTATCTAATAACATTGCTTTCTTTAAAAATTTTGATAAAGTTGATAGTTTTTAAGATAAATGATAATGATTCAAGACACAGAGAGGCCGACGCAACGCATGAGTCAGAGAGAGACAACGATACTTAAAAGTAAGCGATGCATACTTGTGAGCGCGCCAAATTAACAATTAAAAAAAAGATATAAACAATGAATTTTTTTTAAATCTCTATTAACAATATTATTAACTATTGTATAGAGAATTAAAAACATTTATTACTTTCACATTATCTGTTTTTTAATATATTTTTCTTGGGTCAAAAGTACCCAAATTTGAGATTTTTCGAACCTTAAAAAATTCATATCATTAAAAATATTAACTTTATCGTGAAAAGTCATAGGTCCTTTTTTATTGGAATTTCAATAAAGAATATAAAAAAAATTTGTCCGGTTGAAAAATAACAATTCCTTGTAATTGTTTAAACAATTTCGGTTTAAACAATATGGCACCAGGTTGCGCCATGGCAACATGCATTTATATCATTAGGAGGGCAATTTGAAAAGGATCACATAAAAAAATTCATGTGGAATAGTTTTCGGTACTCATGCGCCGATTCCTCCTGGACTATTTTTAATTATATAAATACCTTGCATCCTAAAATTAATTTTACTTTAGAAAACGTTGAAAAAATAATTACTATAATTACCTGATATACTTTTACAGTATTATTTATCAGTATATTAGTTAAAGTTACTTATATAGATCTCGATAAAGATTTACTAAGTATTATTGTTTTTTTTAGAAAAAACTGTGTTTCTTACTTTTTAAATTTTTGTAGGCTTTTGTTCCAAAAAAACAGACAGTGTTTCTTACTTTTTAAGTTTTTATACACTTTCTTAACATAAAAAATATATAGTCAAAATTTATTTACTTATTTTTTTATATATTAAGTTTACCCTTGAGTTTGCCTCAATTACTCTTTTTATTTTATGATAAAGTAGCTACTGTTCGTTTCAATTATTAACTATGGACGCGTTCAGCCACTCTAGCACAAAGTTAGCGCTGGCTACATTTTTTTGGCTTTCTGAACTTCTTCAATTCAATCTTTTTTGCGTTTTGAATAATTTAATATTATTTTGAAATATTTTTGAAATATTATTGAAATATTATTGAAATATTTTTGAAATATTATTGAAATATTTGAAACATTTTTGAAATATTTGAAGTAATTGAAATACTTATATTTGAAATTTTTGAAATATATTTCAAAGTCATTATGGAAAGTCACTGATTTCAGGGGATGTTTATAAAATAAGGAAAAAGAGGGTTATTATTGCCAACTCTTAAAATCACACACTTATCTGAGTTTAAGGGAAGTAGCCACTCGAGACTCCACCTAAATATGGAATCTAAATCATCTGGCTAGATAGATAACTGGTGTGGATGTGGGTTAGCATAAACTTTGGTATCATCGTCTTAAAAGGAGACATGTGTAGGTGACATGATACTGAAGATCACTAGTGTACACGTTGAATAATAAAGGACCCAGCATCCAAACCTTGTGGGACACTACTTTTTACAGTTTTTCCTACTGAGAAATCCTCGCCAACTCTTACTTTCAATGACCCGTCTATTAAAAAAATTTTAATCCAACTTATTAATGCACCGCGGATTCCAAAAGTAATCTTTGTATAGGTACTCTGTTAAATGCTTTCGAGAAATCCAAAATGAGATATAATTAAAAATAAAAAATAACCTCAGAAAACATGAAGAAATATGAAATAAATGTATAAAATAAAGAACAAAAAATATGCGTAAAGAAAGCTTCTTTATTCACATTTGCCGCGCTTCATGTTGACCCCACTAGATGGAACAGTAAATGGGATGACTGACAGATTTTTGAAAATTTGACAAGAATACGTCAATCAGAAAATACAGAGATTTTGAGATTTTCAGTTAAGAAAATTCAAGAGATAATAATAAACTTTAATTGTTGTTTCTTTCGTATTACAGAGATACAGAAACTGATTATTATCTCGATTATTATTATCAATAAAATATAAAATCCTTATATAAAATTATAAAATTAGGTACTTGTAAAGAATAATAAGATTATTATCAAAGATTATTTTGAATAAAGGCATTTTTTATATTATCTAGTAACTTACTGATACGCCAATGTTGCAATTTTTGGTGAACAGGAAGTTTTTGACCTCGGCATAATATTTCTTAGGAGCTATTTAGCGTAATAGAAAATAATAAACCAGTCGAGCGTTTAAAACTTCAGGTGATAGGTGAAGTTGAGAAAGGAATGTTTGTTTTCGATTTATGTTTCCGATACGTGATCGAAGACTAAATAATATGAAAATACGGATGTTTCTGCTTATTGCAAGAATGGGAAATATTTTTCATTTGAATCGACAAAAAAATGAATCCAGACGAAAACACTCCGACCGTTAAAACATGTACCAATGTTAAGATATATACCGAGTGTCACAAGAAAAGGATACTCATAGATATACGGAAAGTTAAGTTGTTTTTCAAATAACAAGGTTACTAATAAAAAATGTGCAGTTTTAGGTCTGACAAAAATTAAAACATTATTGATAAAACGTCGATCAACTAAAAAATTATAATTCAAAACTTTTAGGTAACCTTCAATTAAGTAACTTTTAATGTTTTAATAACCTTAAAAAACACCACTTCTAATAATAATCGTATTATATAAGCTAGTCAATATTTAGCAATTATATGTTGGAATAAAAATATAAAAATTCGATGCGGTAGGTCTGCATAATCCGCTACCATAATATCGACTTTCAATACAAACTGCCAACACCAATAATTGGAAAGTCACCCTTAAAATTATCTATGCTAGCCCATAAATTTTTACAATGTATTCTTTAGAAACAGCACTCCGTATATAATTAAGAAGTAAATTGTTACGTTTCACCATTTTTAGTATATTAAAAGTACAATACAGTTCGAATTTGGCTATTCATCTAAGAGATAAGGGGGTGTAAATAAAATAGTATTGTAATAGATATTTACGTTACTAGTCCTAGTTACAGTACGAGTACTGTAAACATTTACATTTTATTTCACACTGTATGTTAAGTCAGTTTATTTGTATATGTATTTATTTATTTAAAATTGATAACATAAGAATTATTAAATTATTGTATGGGGTTTTGTACGACTTGTACGACCAACTTTTGTAATTTTTTATGCACGTAAATTCACAGCTGGTGGTGAATGTAAAAATTGTAAAATTTAAAGTTTTTCAGTAGGTGGGCTTGTGTGGGATAATATTTTTCATTTTGAAACAATTAAAAAAAATAACGATTTGTATAATAATAGTATGGAGTTACAATGTAATTGAAAACGGGAAAAGTCAAATGTTTTAATAATGTTCAGTAGTCAAGAATATTGGGGAATGTTTGAAATACTGAATCTTTACTTTTATCTCCAGTGTTCATATCAATCATAGTATTTTTGCAGTTTATAAAATAAAAATTAATATTTTCACAAATAAATATTGTTATGAAGAGTGATTACAGTAATTTAATAAGAAATATATAAATTTTAAAATAATATGATTCCTATTTAATAAAAAAAATGTTTAAATCTAAAATACCACAATATATTGCTTATTGATTATTTCTATTAGGTTTACCTACTCTTTTCTTTAAAAAAAGACCTAACATTATGTTCACTTAAGATGTTCAGTTATGCTAACAAAAATTTTATACCTGCAAAATATGTGAAAGAGAAAGTTTAAAATAAACTTGTAAATGGTAAAAGAAGTATGTCTATTACAAAACGGTTAGTTCAGCAAAACATTATTTTTATAGATCTGTCAAAACAATATAATATTTATATATGGTGCTATAGTTAAATTAGCAATAAATTGTTTTTTAAATGCAGTTTTATAAGTAACAAATAAATATGGCCACAAAGCTCATTTATTACATTAAATACACTCCGCCAAAAAAGTATCGCATCACTTATAAAATTACAAATATTTATTACCGCATTTGGTTAATTTAAATTATATCTTTATGGCCCCTAAGAATATTAAGGCTAGAATAAATATTAAAATAAAATTTGTAAATACAGCTTACTGTTTAAGAAAAAAAAGTGATAATTGCTATTTTGTCTGGTTTTTATATTATCAGTCTTTATTTTACTTTGGTAAAGAGTATACAGTTTGCGTTTGAATTAAAATTTTGTATTAAATATCGAGTATGGAAGGTCGTGACAATATAAATTTAAATTTAACGAGGGATCAAGTGGTTAGAATAATTTCCCTCATTGAAGATGGAAGGAGTCAGAGATATGTGGCAAATTTAGTGGGTGTAAATCAGTCGACAGTATCACGAGTGGTAGTAAGGTACCGAGAGACTGGTCTTTATGAAAGACGAGCTGTAACAGGTCGGCCAAGAGCAACTACGCATGCAGACAATAGATTTTTAGTCCTTCAGGCTTTGCGTCGAAGACATGTGACTGCAAGTCAACTTCAACATGACTTAGCCGAGACTCGAAATGTACGTGTGTCTTCAGAAACTGTTAGGCACATCTTAAGACAGTCTGGAATTAGGGCCAGAGTAGCTGCCACTGCCCCGAGACTTACAAGGGAACACCGTATAGCACGATTAACATTTGCAAGAGAGCACGTAAACTGGAATATCGACGATTGGGGTAACATACTCTTTACGGATGAGTCAAGATTTTGTTTATACACTTCGGATCGAAGAATACCAGTTTATAGACGAGATGGCGAGCGTTATTTTCAATGCAACCTAAGACCGGCGTCAAATTTTGGAGGAGGATCTATTACGCTCTGGGGCGGAATATTTTTAAGGGGTCGAACCGAATTGGTACAGCTAGATGGTGCTGATAGGTACATAAGAGAAATTTTGGAGATGTATGTTGTTCCTTACGCCCCATTTATTGGTGATGACTTCGTTTTAATGCATGACAATGCACGCCCACACGTCGCAAGAATCGTTACAGAGTACCTTCAAGAGGTAAATTTACAAGTTTTAGATTGGCCAGCGCGCAGCCCGGACTTAAATCCAATAGAACATGCTTGGGACTATCTTTACAGAAGGGTGAGATCCGGTAATGTGACGCCAGCTAATCTTCAGGACCTGCAACGGTTGTTAACCATAGAATGGGATAATATTGATCAAGATTATCTGAGAAGATTAATTGGATGTATGCCACAACGTTGTCTAGATGTTATAAGAGCTAGAGGAGGCAATACGTCTTACTAAATTACCATTACTTTTGATTTTTATTTATTTTAAATCAATGCTGTTTATGCGCTTACTTCTAATTTATGAAAAAAATTAAATAAACCCTCTGTTTTTCGTACATTCTGCATTTTTCTTTAGATACTTATTGCTTACTTAAAAAACCAAAAGAAACAACAGTAAAAAAAATCATATTTTAAATTATTTTTAATACAATATTTGTAGTTTTATAGGTGATGCGATACTTTTTTGGCGGAGTGTATTTAGTTACTATTATAACAAATTTAAAGTTACATTACAGTATACTGAGGTACATATTAACAATAATACATAAATATTTAAAATGCAGTCATAATGAGATGTAAAATCCCTTTAAATGCATTTTGAGTTAAATACATTGCTCCAGCTTTTTTGTACTGCAATTTTTTATTTTTAAAGATCTAAAATTCCTCGAAAATAAGAAATGTACAGTTAATTTAAATCTACAATTATTTTTCCACCTGTTTGTTTTTTAGCAAACAAATAACATTATTGTTACATGGGAAATATGTAGGAATTCTGAGATAAAGTGAAAGCAATTTATTGCCGAAGACATTTTATTTGATAACTATTAACATCCTTCTGTCCCACGCACTTAATCACTTCAATTTAGGCTAACAGATAAAAAAATGTAGGTGTTAAATAATGTGAATGTACTAGCGGTGCTGGTTAGAATTACTCAAGTAGGGATAAATTTGTTTATTTGGCTCGTGCGGCCACTTTTTGGTTTATGTTTATAACATTTTGTTTATATACGATTTGTCAAATTTCTTAAAAAAAAGATTAATTAGCTAATTAATTTCAAATTGTCATGGCAAAATAGATTTTTAAATCAATTCAAATTCAAGAAACGGCTGTCATTGAGTCTTTTAAAAAAGCAGTTTTTAAATAAATATTGGAAGTTTTGTTAAAACGAAGAGTTTTTTATTATCCTTAATAAGATGGACTTCCAAAAAGTAAGGGTTAGTACAATCAATTTAATCAAGAAAAATACATTGAAAAAAGCGGCAACAACGTTTTGGTCATGCAATTTTTAATTGTTTTCAAGAAATGTATAAAAATTCATTGCCAAAAGGTTAATGACCTATTTATCTATAATATTTAGAAAAATAAACGGTTAGAATTTTTAAATTGAAGCATTAGCAAAAATTATGTCAGCTATTAGTTCAAAAAGATATTAAGAGGTCAACTAAATGTTAAATTATTGCATACCATAAAAGATGACTAATCGGTTCGTTTTGAATTTAATGGCGTATGCATTAATGATTTTTAGCATTTTAGACACTAGACCACATTTTTTGTGATGACATATAAACGATAATAAAATACGTAAATTAATATCATTTTGCATAAAAAGTTTATACTTAATATCGTTACAGACAATGTAAATAATAAAAAAAATGACATACACACGCTCAAAAATGTTTTGCATATTATCCGAAACGTCACTGGAAGTTTTTCAACTGGAATCTTTTATTTTTAACTTGGTATACTAAATTTAGAATTATTTCATTATATTTAGTGCATATTCAAAACATTTTTGAGTGTGTGTAGTTGACCGCGCGAAACCGATAAACTTAAATTCTGCGAAAGGACCTAACAGCTTATTGTTTGCCTTCAAAACTCTCATGGTATGTCGTGTGACCTCAAATTGTGGTTTATAGTATCACCAAATATTTACTAAGCTGATAAAATTTCTGATAATCACATACCAAGAAAAGCAAGAGGTTCATTTTAAAGGGAATAAAATTTTGTTTATTGTAGATAGGGACTATAGAAAGTTCCAATTCACAACGAGTCCTTATTAACAATCAGTTAGAAATTCGAAAATTTTAAAAATCATAAATAAACAAACAGAAAATGAAAAGTAGAATCATTTTTAGAGCAAAATGTAATTCCACCCTGTAGTATATGCACATATCAAACGACGGTCTGCATTCTAGACCGTACCGACTATATTTTAATTCTCTCTCCAACAACCAGGTGTTCGTCCTTCTTTCTGTACCAAACAGGATATTGGCCGACAAGAGTGAACAAGTCTGAATATTTGTAGAGTTAGATCAGGCTTGAATTAATTAACTACCAATATGTGTGAAATTGAACTACACCACTTTTTAAGTGTATTATTAAAAAGTTATTAAAGAAATAATATTGAAATATTTTCATGTATGTTTTGCAATACATTTTAAACAAAATAAAAGAATTAAAAAGATGAATAACACTAGCAATTTGGTTAATAGTTTACACATTGCTAACCAGCAATGCATTATGGTATTGTGTAATGTTATAACATTTATAAACCGAAAGAAGATGTAATTACTTCAAATGTTGCACATACCTAATATCTCCAACAAGTTATAAAATAATGCACATTTTTCTTGTTTTCTTGTGTAATTATGCAAATGCAAAAATGTTGTAATAAGATTATAAATTACCTTAAATTTGATCATATTCTTCTTATTACTTTGCTTTACTTTTTGTAAACAATTGATCAAAGTTCAACGAACCTTAGTCATTCATGTTTTGCTTCTTATTTACATAGGTAACAAATTTAACAACAAATCATTGAAAAAAATTACCCATTGGTGACAATTTTCTCGGAAAGACCTGAACAGGCACATAAAGGTTCGGGTGACAATAAAACAATAAGATATGTATGTGGTTAAGTACAGACGTGACCTGCTTAGTGTAATGTCAAAACAGTGAACAAAAGAATAAATGGATATTGGAGTTATATGAGTTGATGATTTTAGACTATTGAAAAAATTAAATAAAATCTTGCTTTAGATTCAACACATTATTATACCTACCAACTCTTCAGCAGTAGGATGGTATATAGTATGTTTTCCCTTTTGAATATTATTATATTATTAAATCATTGCTGAAGGTTTTTTAATTAGCCAAGTTTGGAATAATAGTATCTAAGATTAATAAAGAAAAGTAATTGGATTTTTAAATAATTTTGCAGTTGGCAACGTTGCATGACAACGTCAGGTTTATACATGTTTAAAATAAAAAAACAACTTTATTCCAGACAATTAATATTGAAACTTATAACAGCTAAGCAAAAACTAGTTACTTACCTATTTATAAATACAATCTCTTTTATTTATTATCATCAAAATTGAATTGAATTTAAAATAGCAGGAATGAAATAACATAAAAAGTAAAATGTTGATATAAAAGTATATTAATATTTGTTGTGAAGTGTAGTTGTGTCATATTTTGAATTTGTGAGGTTTTCAAAATGGAAGGTATGTACCTATACAAATATTTAAACTATGATTAGTTCCGGTTATAATATAAAATATGTATCATCAATGTTTACATATTTATATCATCGATGCTATAATTTGTTTAATTCGAAGATTACTTTGTTTATACAAACAAAGATACAAACATAAGGCAATTATTATTTGTCTTCGGTATTAGACTCTTTTAACCGATTTTTATTGCTTTTACTTAAAATTAAGAAATAATATATAAAAATACTTTGAATTTGAATCTTAGTATTAGTCTAGGTCTATAAATAAAGATGAGGAACATGTTTATTGAGGAAAGAAAACTTTCACAATTTTTTTAGTTGTTACCATTATTTTTACAAAAAAGTTTATTGTTGATTATTATTATATTTTTACAAATACTGGCCTCCATTAAAATGAAATTAGTTTTCGATATGAATTTAAAAATCTGGTTTTAGGTACCTATTATTGTTAACAAGTTTGCTAAATGTTGTAAAAATTTAACACTTACTTGATTCACTTCCGTCAAAGATGCATGATTGTTCATCATATTGTTGAAATCGTTATTTTTCGATAGAGAATTGTTGCTTAAAGTTGGTGTGATACTAACTTGATGTATATTGATACTTTCTTTCGAACTTTTATTAGGCGAAATTCTCGCGGGGAAACTCAAAGTTTTTGTCCACTGTGTTAAACTACGGACCATTTTGTGTTAAACTGTCCACTAAAGTCACTAAAATCGTCCTCAAACCTAACACTCACTATTTTTACTTTATACATTCACCTCCTTTCGACTCTAGGTGTGAACTGAAACTGAACTGTTTTGAATTGTTTGTGCTCAATCGGCCTTTCTGTGGCCTTTCTCCCACTATTCATTCACAAACAGCTGTTCCTTGTGAACGCTTTTAGCAGCTGTGTTGTCGGATGCATGAAGTTATTTTGAGGTCTGCTGAAGATGCAATTAAAGCCCATTAAACGGATATAATATTAATTATAATTATATGTTATTTTCTTACATTGTTCTTAATCTAACTTTAATGCTAGCAAAGGTTATAACATTATTTTTTCACTACTAGTCTCTATACCTAACTTTATTGACTTTTGTTCCATTAGGTACCTTTTTAAATTATGTTTCTATTGAGTACCTTTCCCATTAATTTATTTATATATTTGTTCATTATACATATTATATATGATATGTTTCCAGCACTTTTATTTTCTTGACTTGATTTTATGGGCCCTATTAAATCTTGATTAGGTAATGCACTTTGATGTTTGTCTAATTCTTGTTCATTTTATTTTTAAACTGAATTAAAAATGTTTTAAAACTAATTTTCACGTGAGTGAAGTGATATTAATACTATTAAATTTAAACCGCTGATGTCAATTTAGTAAAATCTTATGTGAATGGATTCATTATTTAAGGTTAGATTTAAATTAATTTTAAAATTTACAATAAATTGCAGGTTAGCAAAAATAAACAAATTAGAGTAGAATTAACAAATTACAGGAGTTCGTGTAACCCATTGCCTTACTTATTCATTTTAATAACAAATTAAAAAATAATATATAATATTTTTGGATTTGTACAATAGAATATCTGTGGCACATTGTTATTTTTAATTTGTAAAAATACCTATGATGTTAGAGAACAATTTTTTTTTATCATAATAAGTCAGTATGTTAATTATTTTTTGTAAATTTTTAAACGATTCAACCCAAATTTATTTGAGAATAGTTTGGCAACGTTGCAAGCTAATCTCTGTTTCAACAAGTGGAAGTAGGAGGTTCAAATTGAAATATCCTCTAACGTATTCTTTGAATCCTTTAGGCGATTCGAAATAGAGGTGGGCGCATTGAAAACTGGATTATTTGTTTACATTTATAAACTTCCAAGTTTTAAACTTTATTCAGTATGAATACTTATAAAATATATGTTTCTGTAAAATTGTTGTCTCCGCCAAGGAAATCAACGTAATTGGTTTTTGTTTTGAGTTAAAACAAGCACGATTATTAGGTACTACAAATAAAGCAAAATAGACTAGGATGTATTCATGATTCTATAGCATTGTAGTCTAGCATTTTATTAAAATAGTATAAACGAAATAATTTGCTGATGTACCTAGGTATAATACGTAGTAAAGTTTTCATGAATAAATCCCATCTCTACAGTCCAAGCAAATTCGCTCGCGCTTTCTTGTTGATACAGGTACTATCATGTTGTGTTACAAGTCTGAACAATAATATTTCTTTCAAATAGTCAAGGATAGAACCGTTTTTGGATCTAGATACTATAAATAAATAAAAAATTAATTAGGTATCTCTTTTTATGTGAATACCTATACTTTGAACAAATATTTGATTTTTGCAAATAGACAGATACAACGTAGGTACCTATAGGTTTTAGAACATTCTATTAAAAATAATTTACTATTTGTTCCAAAATGGTTCAAAGTAATTAAACACACTTCAACATAATATTTTATATTTTTTAGGTTTCTTAAATCCCAAATTTAAAAAAGAATATATAAATAATAATTGAAATAAAGTTTTAAATTAAGAAAAAATTCCAATTAATTTGGTTAGACCTTTTTTAAAGTTTAGTCATGGAATTATTTTACTTTTATCAGTAAAAATACATCGTTTTAATTATTTGCAAGTCATAATAACACACGTTTACAATGTCAAATGTTCTTTCTAAAATGAAGGTTTAAATTTTTTATTTATATTGTTAAACAGTATTTAGAACACAACAAATAACTATTTTTTAAATACCTATGTGTTAATTTACAATAATAATTTATTTTATTAGGTACTCCTGTTCTATTTCTTAAACTAAAACATCAATTCAGATATTACAAGATGAAGTTCTTAAAAAAAACAAAGTCAAATAAATTTTATTAAAAAAAGGTAACTATACTTTATTAAAACCTATTAAGTAAATTTATTTGTGGTAGTAACTGATAAAATTAATAAAACAATTGTACACTACTAAAACTATCACATATCACAAGCAAAAATCTTAATTATGTATTGAACATAGGTACTCAATAATATTTCTGGAAAGCTTCACTGTATAACCGAAACCATGAAGCAACGGTTTAAGCAATAAACATTCTTTTAAATACCATAAATTTGTGCTCTGATTAATACCGTAAAATGCATGTTGTGAAAGAAAGATGAACAGCAACAATATTAAATTTTATATACTATGTATGTATAGTAATTTATACCATCAACACTTTATGAGGTCTATTATCCTTGTTAGTTTCAAAAGCATGTTTTATTTACCAAAAAAGAAAATGTTGTGTTTTAAATATTAGAATAATGAATAGGAAATAAGTTTTGAATAAAAGTTTCTCTTCGTTATTATATCTGATCTAAATATTATAAACTGCGTAAACCAATCGTCCTCTATGAAATAATTTAATTTTCTTACAAACCAGAAAAGAATACATTTAAACGATAAATTTAACATTTTAGTATCTGGTATTACCACCTCTGGCTAATAACATCTCTCATTCTGCGTGGAAGGCTTCTTATCAAGTCACTTATGTAATCTAAATTACAAATTTTCCCATTCTTCTATTAAAACATTTTCCAGCTCATCAAAGTTGTCTGGAGCGATATTACGAGTTCTTATGCGCCTGTCCAGGTAGTCCCAAAACATGTTCAATTGGGTTTAGGTCTGGACTAACTGCTGGCCAATCTAAAACTTGGATACCAACCTCTTGAAGATATTCCATTGTTATTCGTGCAATAGAATAAAATTCTCTCCAATGATTGGAACATTTCCCTCAAGAACCTCCCTTACATACCGATCAGCTGTCAGTGATCCCCTACGAAACACAATTAACTCCGTGTGGCCTTCAAAACAGATGTCTCCCCATACCATAATCGAACCACCTCCATAATTTCTTGCTGCTCTTATGTTGCACTGAGCAAATCGCTCACCTGCGCGTCTATAAACTGGATCTATCGGATCCAAAAAGTGAAAATCTTGATTCATCCGTAAAAAGAATATTAGCCCAATCGTTAATATCTCAATTAACATGTTTTCTTGCGAAGCTTAAACGTGCTACACGGTGTGCTCTGGTTAATAATGGAACAGGCATTCTGGGTCAGTAACAGTTTTCCATCGTCAACGATAGTAGACTGACAAATAATTTTTTAAATAAATGACTGAGTAGTAACTATTCATAAAAATATTCGCCTACAAAATAAATAAATATTACTCGAAAGAGTAATTATTACCCATTTTTAACAAATAGCACGCCACTGATTACAAGCATAGGCATAACTGCTGAAAAATTATACAGCGTTGCCAGCACGAGGTCGGAACAAATATAATCGATTGGTATTCTTTGCCATACTCATAGACTCTCTCTTGTAATCATAGCGATAAAACAAACAGAGTTTGATGAATGGAAAGTTGCATCTACTCTGATAATATGTCTATGGTTTAGTTCATTAGTTGTCAACTTGACTTTACATCACGGTTAAAATATTTGTCATTGTGGTTCTTTCTACAGAAGAAACAGTTTTTTTAAAACATTATTTCTGCTCATACGATGTTGGTTGGAACAATGAGTCATGTTTAAACAAATCTGCCGTGCAAAGGCAAAATGATGTACTTGCAATTTTGCGTAAATTGAGGTATTATGCAGGTTTTAATGTACAAATAAACTTCTACTAGTGCGTCTTTAAACCATAACTATATCTCTATTACTTTCAAAGATAGTCCACTGGATAAATAATGTACTTACCAAAAAGTTTCGTTTAAAAAAGGACAAAATAATGTATTCTGCAAAAATGTTATGTCAAAAAAGTGTATTGGCAGTACCGTTGTATGCTATGAATATTTTGACGTAATTTACAATGGCAAAATAAGGTACACATATGTACATTATTTTGCCATTGGAGGTTCTTGTAAGTTACTTACTGTAATACAACGATACATGCAACTGTACACTATTTTGCCGTGGTTTAACCTCACTTTTTAACAAAATCTGAAGAGAGAGCGTTTGATTTTTCTTTGGGATTTTTTGTTAAATCACGTGAAAATAACATGTCGTCTCGAGTGAAATTAATATTCAGTTTAATAAACCAGAATAATAGTAAGGTATGTATAATAGTTTTATTATTTTATTGCGAGAGTTAATTTAAAACTCGATTTAAAATATCTAGAGAGTTTAATATTTTGGCTATTTTATATCTAACAACAGACAGGATTTTGTGCAACGAGGGGTATTAATTAAATATTTTTTGAATTTTTAATCAATTTTACATCAATGCATAAATAAGAATATGCCGTTAATTTGCATTATATCCAACATTATTTCGTTTTTTTTAATATTTTAAAATATAAAAATATTAAAAACCGTAATGACAGTACATTATTTTAACCCAATAGCCCCCTCTTATATCATTTTAAAAATAAAGTACAGTACTTTACATTATTTTGCACATGTTTTTTATCACGTTTTTTATTGGCAAAATAATGTAACCGACCAAAAAAGTAAAGTTTCTAATGTTATGTTTAATTTACCTATGAGATACATTAATCAGGTAAAAATAATTTTAAACTGAGAATTTGAAATCATTTGTGATAATTTTAACCATTTGGCAAACAATTTAATTTAAATTCGATTTTTCTCAAAACTTAATTTTTCCGAGTACATTATTTTGCCTTTGAACGGCAGAAATGTCGTTTTCTTGGCATTGGTAGATTATGGCAACGATTATGGCAGGTTATCGAAGAACAGTTACTACTGCGATACTAAAGAAGGGCACATTTTTAATCAAATCATGTATCTCTTCCAATCTTGCGATACGTATACGGATACGTAGTGATTTTTAGAACTGCTTTAAGTCCCTATTATTCTTTTTTTGATTGTTAGTGGATTTCAAAAAAAGCAGTATAAAAACCGGATTCTTCAACAGATAAGGCTGAAAATTCGAATTTTTATATCACTTAGTATACGTCCTTTGTAAAACTATTTATGTTATAATCATTTACTTTATATACTGGTTTGAAAGTTTTTTTTAATGAACAGAAAGTAGAAATGAACTTGTAACCAATACATTTACCTAATAGAAACTCTTAAAACTGCAAGTACTTGTTTAAAAGTCACCGGTTACGCCAAATTGGGTTCTACGCCATAAAAATCATGCGACAGCTATTGTAAATCACAAGAGTTTTCAAATAATTATTTCGTTCCAAAAAATTCAATATTAGAATAGCGTATTGTTTGTTTTTAAAATGCCGCCTCGAGTCAGCTGGCCAACATCTCTTCAGCTCCTTGAACGTTATTTACAATCTTTGCCCATTTTCCTTTGTCATAGATGTCACAGTGACCAATGGTTTAATTGTGAGGGTCCGTTTCCCATTTCTCGTGGCTATTTTTATACTGATCGAAAACTTGTTTGTTGAGCTTAGCGCGCAAATTAGATTGGTCGTTGTTCCTACAGGACCGGTTTTATAGTCACATTTCAAATACACTGAACCGTGGGATCATACAGGGCATTTGCTTAATTTAAATTATAACTTCGACAACTTATACATTACAGGGACGGAATCGTCAAACACAAATTTGCAAAAAATATTAAAAATGTTAGTGTTTTTATCATGCATTGCTATTTACAATATTTAAGACGTGAATCGTTATAAATTTATGACCGCGTGGTAAAAATATGTTTATTAATTGGTTATAATTAATTTTAACTATTTTTGCCAGCTCAATTATGTTTCAGTTTGATATTATTATAAATTAATCACTGCGTGCCGAGCGAAGCGAGGTTCGCAGCACCAAATCAATCCAAACCTAAAATTGTAGAGGTTATCCATAACTCAAATGTGGATAGTACGAATAGTAGTAATAAAACTCAAAGTCAACCCACAGTAGGTATGTAATTTAATGAAATGTTATAGTAGCGACATGTTTCGGTCACAAGACCATCTTCAGGCTTTAAGAAAAGAACACAATATGTCAGAGAAATGAAATACAAAGTCAAATATATAAAAGACAAATATAACATGTATAAAAGTCAGATCATATAAGATAAATCTAACAAGAAATAGAAAATGATAGTTTTATAACAGTCAATATAGTTTATAAAATATATAGAACAAACAAATCAATGTGAAAACATAAAATATCTTATAATATATAATACAATATGGAAACTCACCTCTATGTGCAGACTGCGGTGTTTAAACAAATTATAACAGATATTTTGAATAAGAAAAATGGAGTATTTTAAGTTAGAGTAATAAAATAGGTTGAAAAAGGTAGTTTAAAAATAGTTTAAATTATTAGAACAAACTGTATGGAAGTTTGATGTGTGAAAATAAGAAAAACTGGCGTAAAGAAGTAAAAATTTCAGAATGAAACCAGGTATCAACATTCTATAGAAAGGCCTGTAAAGAGTTCTCCAAAATAAGGAGATCGATCTCCAAGACCAAATCAGGAACTGGCCTGGTTTAATAGCGGGGTAAGAAGAAGAAACAATGTAGAGAGATCCCCTATAGACGAGGGGTTCAATCTCCAAAACCATTGGTTGATAGAAGACTGGAAACTGGTAGGTTCAAAAGAACCAATATGGAGAGTTCTCCGGAAAAGGGAGATCAATCTCCAAAACCCGTGACCGTAAATTATCGGATCAATGGTAGAAAAAATCAGGAGACATAGTCTCATAAAAATTAATATAAAGAGAGTAATACTCCATATCTATATATTTCTATATATTTTATAAACTATATTGACTGTTATAAAACTATCATTTTCTATTTCTTGTTAGATTTATCTTATAGGATCTGACTTTTATACATGTTATATTTGTCTTTTATATATTTGACTTTGTATTTCATCTCTCTGACATATTGTGTTCTTTTCTTAAAGCCTGAAGATGGTCTTGTGACCGAAACATGTCGCTACTATAACATTTCATTAAATTACATACTGTGGGTTGACTTTGAGTTTTATTACTACCAATCTAAACCTACCTAGTACCTAACGAGTACTCCCCAACAGCATTCTCCGCGTAGAATGCTGCGGATCTCATGGACAGCCAGAAGAACAAACGTGTCCATTCTAAACGAAGTCAGGGAAGTTAATAAAAATACTGTTGGACGATAATGGGCAGTATTTCTTGGAACTTTTTAACAAGGTGCTGAGGGAGGAAGACTTTCCGCAAGTTATTTATAAGGCACGGCTTGTCTGGAAATATAAACATTCCCTTACGAAACAAGGCCAACTTGATGTGGGTGCCAGATCACAGAATGAGGAAGCTAGTAAATTCACCTTTTCTTGGTCAGGAGCCCTTTTGCAGTCGCACAAAAGCCCAAACCAAAAAGGAAACAGTATCGACTAAGATCTTACTGGATAAATACGCAAGGATTGAGGCAAGTTAGTAGGTTTGTGGATATATCACCTGAAAGAGCAAAGTGCCTTCTCAAAATAAGCAAGAAAGATAGAGTTGACCACAGGTCTTCTGTCGCTTCTGCGAAAGAGCCAAAAAAACGGCTAAACACCTATTATGCGAGTGTTCTGCAAATGGCTTAAATTTCTAGGAGGTGCTATAAAATGTCTATCAAATTAGGAATATGCCCTCTAAAAATCTGCCTAACTTCGCTAGGGGTATTTTAAAGCTTTAGTAAATTAAGATGCACAAAAGATCTTGGTAGATCAAAATGCAGAAAAGTCTAACAGACTTATACAATTTAAGTCAATCTTGTCTCATCTAATCTACATATTTAATTAACCAAGTTAACTGATGGGTTGCAAAACAAGACAATGTTAAAACAAAGAAACAAAGAAAATCGTTAATGTTTTAATAGATTTACTTTTTGAATTTTTGTAGATCTTAGTTGACATGCATGTCGATAATTAAACATTATTTTTTTTCCTAAAAATTATCTATTGTGAAAATGTTCTGCTGCTAATGGCGGCCCTGTAGCAACCGTTGATGTTTTGTATTTTTTGTGATCGTAAAAATGATTGTTGGTAAGGATGAGTCATAAAGTGATTATACCGAAATCCGTTGATGAATATAAATAAGAAAGATCTCAAGACCTACCGGTTTGTGTCGAAGAATAACGAATAGTTTTCTATTTTTAAGAGTTTACACAATCACGGCTATAATCTTCAAATTTAACATTGTTAAGAAGAAAGAATCACACTCTAGCCGTCCCTTTTTCAAAACATCTTTACGTACGTTTTGATACGCGTTTCATTAATGATTAATGCGATGTCCAAAATTATGCAATTTATCTATTGTTAATAATATACTGGTACAGGTAATCAGATTGTGTTGACATACAACCTTAACACATTTAAACATGGTGAATAAAATTCTAAGAATTACTATTAAATTATTCTTAATTTGTTTTTTTTGTTAATTTAATTTATCAGCAACAAAACATTCTCTAATTACTGAAGAAATCTTAAAATAATGAAAACTAATACTATCTGGATCTTCACCGATGGATCTAAAACAAAAGTAGGTTCAGGATGTAGAATTTATTCCAGATCTTTAAACTTAAATATAAAATGGGCAATGGAGTGTAGCTCAGGCTGTCCTCATAGCCCAAAAAGAGATGACTAAAATAGAAATTACTGGTAAAAACATCCATATCCTTACGGATAGCATACAAGTACTATTAGCCCTGAATAGACCACGGATCACATATTAGAATATCGCATGGCCCTTACCAAAGCCTATAACAACAACGTGGTTACTTTATGCTGGCTTAAAGATCATGGAATTTCAAAAGGCAACGGCATAGCTTACTCGTTAGCTAAAAGAGCTGCCTCCCAAATGGTTTTGGAAAATGACAGTCAGCTCGCCAACATCACTGGTGGTTGTATTACTAAATGAACGCTTCCTTGACAACTTCAAGGGTTGCAGACTATTCTAAGAACTTTTGAGGTATCCGAGTAGCAGAGCAGCCAAGAAATACATGGCCATAACCAGAAAGGACCTGCGTTTGATTACAGGCATCCTTACTTGGCCATTGTCACCTACGAAACTATCTAAACAGGTTGGGTTTACCTCCCACCCGACTTTCTAGAGCAGGTATCCCCAACTGATCCCTATTCAGACCCCCATGGCCAAATTAGCTACTTTTAAGATCAACCCCCTTATTCATAATGGTCCGCTAACTTAAAGCAGCTGCTACAGAGTGTTATTTTTCATTCTGACTTAGGTCAATAGAAGAAGACAGAGTGAGAATTAGCGATGCTTTAAGTTAGCAGACTATTATGAAAAAGGGGGCCTATCTTTAGTTTTTCCTATTGATACAAAATACCTAGGTACTAAGGTACCAATTGGAAAACTTTTGCACTTGGTTAGGTGAGTAAAGTTGACTTCATTGTCTCATCAAAATTTAACAAAATGAAGTGATAAGTACACTGCGACCTATATGATCTTTTCTGTCCCAGTTCATTATCTTGGACAAATTTGTCCACATGACTTGTGGAGTTGTTCATCTTAAGAACTTTTCATTACTACAAAAAATTTATTATTCTTAGTATACCTAACACAACATAAACATTACAGTACCTACCTATCATGAAAGTTTTAAAAAAGAACTTGTGTTAATTTAATAGGGGTCGATTTTTAGACCTCTTCGACCCCCAAAATTAGTTTTCGTTTATGTCGACCTCTAGGAAACCGATATCGACCCCTAGGGTTGGGAATCCCTGATCTAGAGGACGAACAATGGGCCAAAGGTGGCCTAAATGCCAAGGGGCGACTTGCCCTTCAACAATTACAGAAACAGATTTAGTACCCCGCCAGAAATACTGGAAAAAGCAGCAAATGTCACTCTGAGCTTATTACCAGTAACTTTCAGAAAGAAATATGAAATGGCTTAGGAAAAGTTTATGGATTGGGAAGCAAAATTATAAATGGACCAATCAATTAAAAACAAATTAGACATTGCCAATAAAATTATCAATTTTATTCACACAAGTAGTACTACAGAGATAACTGGAATTGTACTAAAAAATAGTTCCAAAGTCACCATTAACTAATTAATGTTAATGTTTTTATTTTTTTTCTCTACTAATAATTTAGAATATTTTTTAATTGCCGCCGTAGAAAAAATATAGTGTACAACACGTGGGAATAATCACTTTCCTATTTGTTTCACAATACTCTATTATATTTTAATGATTTTTAATGTGGTTTTCTTTAATAAACATTCAAAAAACATTTATAATATTTGGGCGTACTAGAGAGAATGTTCGCATTCGCATGACATACATTTTATTAGTTTAAACGTGGGTTTGTCTTTGGATAATTTAAATGATACAAAACTAAACGGTTTTTAAATAGCCTGTAACCTCAATTGACAAGCATAAATAATTTTAAATTGGTTTCTGTAGTTAAACGGAGATATATTTATTACATCTATTGTTATTGAGTTTTTAAATGGAATAGACTCAATAAGCGATCTGCAGCATCGCTTGCATTGATTCAGGAATTTATGGCACATATTTACGATTTATATTCTACTTTTTAGAATGCATACTACATAATTTTGTATGAGAAAATTCAAGCAAAATCCTTTCACTAAACAGAAGTTTAAGAAACTATCCCTTGATTACAAAGAACGGTAACGAAAATAAAAATAAAAGGAAGAATTATAGATCAGACGCACTGAATCATTAATAGCAATGTTAAGAATTTCGTACCCAGCAGAAAATGCTGTCATTTGGCTGTCATTTCCAATTATAGATTTGTCGGGTTTTGCCAATTACCGTTCTCGAACCGTCCTCTAACCGCCAGAAGCCTGCGCACTAAGAAATTCTGTGTTTGGATTTCTTTGTGCGCAGCCTTCTGAAAGTTTGTATTATAGCTAATTTATAAACATGTTTTAATCACGCTTTCATAAATTTATAATAATACAGATTTGAAAAATTATAGTTTGAAAACGATAGTGAGATAGTGAATCCAAATATTTACCTAGGTTCTTCACAGAAGGAGTAAGAAAAAAGGAAACATCGTTCTTTTGACCTCGTTGAGAATTTAATAGCTAAACAAAAATTGGTATTTTCAAGATTTTTACAATATTTATGCCAAAAAAATAATACACTGCTTTTTAAATGGAGCAACAAGCGATTAAATGTGACTGTGTGCCACCCAAACAAAATGGCCGACCTGTCACTAGTATCATTCTGGAATAGTCAATTCACAGAGGTTAGATGAAAGGATGACTATCGCCATGTGCTTGAAAATACAGAAAATAGGGTTTTTTAAGACGCTAAATCAAGTGGTGGAATCAGTTGGTGGATTGGAAGTATGCAACATTGTCAAATCTGGGTGGGAATGAGATAATTTACTCAATACCAAATGTTATTTTAAAGTTTTCATTTGTGAATTTTCTTTAATTAATAAGGGTTGGGTTCAAACAAAATTTATTATAATTTTTATAATGATAATTTGAATACTACCAAACAAACTCTTATCTACCTAAACTGATACCCCAGATAACAATTTTAGGTACGATACATGTGATAGGAAAATCCTCTTGGGAATCATAATATGCTATGCATATGCGTTTTTGCATTTAGCATGTACTAAGGATGTTCCAAGAATATCAAAATGTCCCGCGTAAGTTTGTGCTACGGACATTCTATGTACAGTCGGCTCTAGAATAGCATATACATTAGACTGGGCCAAAAAAATTGACTATTTTTTTTTTGAAAAATATATCGAGAATGTCATTCAGAATGACAAAAAAAAAATTTCGTGAAAATTTAAGCCCTTAATATCAATTTTAAGAGGTCTATCATCGCTATTTTTGATTTTTAGTCATAATTTGATGTTTTACGTTAGAACTGTCAAAAAATTGAAATGCAAAAAATTCTTTATCACTTATTTTGATACAAAATTAAATTCTCTACAAAAAAGGTCCGATTGAAAATTTTTGTCAGACGAGCCGTTTCCGAGTAATTGAGCTTAATAAATCGATGTATTTTTTCGATTTGCCCTTTTTATTTTGAAATTTTGTAACTAATGAACCAATGAATATTTAAAAAAGCTCATGTCGGATTCTTAACGGGAATTTCATGTTCTACAAAAAAGGTCTCTTAACATTTTTGCCTAAATGCAATTTTTCAAAAGTTATTCACGATTGAAATCGAAGAAAAAATTGAAATTTTAAATTTTCCGTTCTTAACTCAATTTTTTCCACTTAACGGAAAATAATTGATATTTATCTTGAAATTTACATATTTTCGTAATAATTTGGCTGAAATAATGATAGACATTGAGAGATTTGTGATGAAAAATATTTAATAATGATCGAAAAAGTGAATTTTTTCCGTTAAGTGGAAAAAATTGAGTTAAGAACGGAAAATTGAAACCTTCAATTTTTTCTTCGATTTCAATCGTGAATAACTTTTGAAAAATTGCATTTAGGCAAAAATGTTAAGAGACCTTTTTTGTAGAACATGAAATTCCCGTTAAGAATCCGACCTGAGCTTTTTTAAATATTCATTGGTTCATTAGTTACAAAATTTCAAAATAAAAAGGGCAAATCGAAAAAATACATCGATTTATTAAGCTCAATTACTCGGAAACGGCTCGTCTGACAAAAATTTTCAATCAGACCTTTTTTGTAGAGAATTTAATTTTGTATCAAAATAAGTGATAAAGAATTTTTGCATTTCAATTTTTTGACAGTTCTAACGTAAAACATCAAATTATGACTAAAAATCAAAAATAGCGATGATAGACCTCTTAAAATTGATATTAAGGGCTTAAATTTTCACGAAATTTTTTTTTTGTCATTCTGAATGACATTCTCGATATATTTTTCAAAAAAAAAAATAGTCAATTTTTTTGGCCCAGTCTAATATACATGTTAAATGTGAATTTCGTTTACCTACCGAAGTTATAAAAACGCCCTTCTTGAACAACAAAGGAATGGCAATTTTTAAAACGCCTACAAGGGTAGGTCATGTCCCGAATAAATAAGTTTTTTTTGCATTTTTGCACTGATATAATAAAAAAAAGGGATTTTAATCCTAAACAAACATTTATTATCGAGGGTTCCAAACTAAGTGAAGATGTGGGCGTGGACAACTGTTTAACTGATTTCAAATTTATTATTATTTAAACCGTGATTGGTTACACAAAATAAAAAGGCTGTCTATTCAATGTAAACGATTTTAGTTTGAAAATGTATATGCTATTCTGAAGCCGATAGTACATACCAAAGCATGTTCTTTGATTGTGCATTTCACATAGTTTAGAATTGTGTATGGAAAGCACATACATAGAACATTATATGTAAATCTGCTGGGAATGTGATTCATGTGAAAAGCATATTCTGTAGTAGAACAAACTCACATCTTATGCATGTGCTATTCTATACTCAAAAGAATGAGTAGTATCTACTTGGTAAGTACTTAACAGAATGTAATATTTCGAATTTAAACAGCACAAACTTATTCTTTTCGCCACACACTATGAATGTCTTATGTATATACTTTAGAGAATGTACGAAATATCATCTTGTGAGCACATGCTAAGAATATGTTTATACCTTCAGTGTTATCTGGGACCTAATTATTTCCTATCTATTTGTTTAACTAATACCTATATATTTGCTGAACCAATTTCTATCTAATCTTAACTACCTTAACTAACCGTAATTACCGCAGTGTCCATTTACTTTCTACTCGTAGACCGGTTTCGAAATTATTGTGTCTCATCAGTACGAGGCAAGTAGTTCTTCTCATCCCGCAGAGCAGGATGCAGAATGATTCTTTTACGCCAATACATAAACCGTGAACCCACGATTCCATGATAAAGTCGTAAAAGCGCCATCCTACCGTTCATTTGCAAACCAATAGATCAAAGGTAACTGTAATCGAAATTTTTTTTCTGAAAATGCTTAAAAATAAAAAAAATTGGGATTTTAAGACGCTAAATCGACTGGTGCCATCAGTTGGAGGATTGGAGGTGTGCACACTGTCAAACCTGCGTGGGAATGCATCGGTGAGCAGTAAATTTCAACAAATGCCTGTTTTGTTGGAAATTATTAGGCATTTTGCAATTTTAATGCCATTTTCGCATTATACGTGGTTGATTTAGTGGTTCTAGACTAGTTTAACAAAAATAACACACTTTAGATTTTTACCAAAATTTGGAGTAACCAAATTCAAAGGTATTTGCCTTACCATTTTCTTAAATAAAAAATTTTTTTCTTGAAAATTCTTGAAAATAGTGTTTTTTAAGACGCTAAATCGACTGGTGCAATCAGTTGGTGGATTGGATGTGTGCAACACTGTCAAATCTGGGTGGGAATGTATCGGTGAGCAGTAAATCTCAAAAAATGCCTGTTTTCTTGGAAATTATTAGGAATTTTGTAATTTTTATGTCATTTTCGCATTCTACGTGGGCAATTTAGTTGTTCTAGACTAGTTTTATTAAAAATAACGTACTTTAGATTTTGACCAAAATTTGGAGTCACCAAATTCAAAGATATTTTCCTTGCCATTTTCTTAAGTGTAACATTTTTTTCTTGAAAATGCTTGAAAATATCGAAAAAAGTTAGCCCAAAAAATTCATTCTTTGACAGTCTCTCGTTCAGAAACAATAATTTGTGGAAATATTTTGTTTAGTGAGTTAATTTTCTTGACAGTAAAGTATGTATTTTAATAAATTATTGTCTTGCCATTCATTTGGTAATTTCTCGTTTTTCCAGATGTCTACTATCAGTTGATGTATTACCCTGTGTAATGATTCCCTTCCATGTTTTATAAAGTATTTATAATGTACATTTCACAGTAATCTTCGGCTTAATTCCTTTGCCGTATAATGAATAATGTTAGGTTAGGTTAGGTTAAGTTAAGAATTTTAACTGTGTACAAGGGATTTAAATAAGTAAACGAATAGTCAACATGATATATATTTATTCAACAAAATTACAAGAGTGCCATATTGTCCGTGAAATGGTTTAGTGCTCTTCGTAGAAGGGTGTCCAGTGTTGTTTGTATTGGTACCACCATGCTAGTGGTTCCCCTTTTTGAAAGTGCCATGGTTGATCGCGATATAAAGTATCAACTTCCTCTGGATATTGTGTTTGTCTTACTTTTTGGTTCCAGACACTAGTCCAAGGAAATCTGAATCCTTGTTCAACTGGTAATGTTTCTTCCCACTTTTTGTATTGGGGCTGTTCCCATTGGTAAGTTGGTCCATATTTATGTACACCTTCATGGCTCCATTCATGTTCAGCTGGGAATGTTTCTTCCCATTTTTTGTATTGGGGTTGTTCCCATTGTTGGTAAGTTGGTCCATATTTATGTACACCTTCATGAGTCCATTCATGTTCAGCTGGGAATGTTTCTTCCCATTTTTTGTATTGGGGTTGTTCCCATTGTTGGTAAGTTTTTCCATATTTACGTACTCCTTCATGGCTCCATTCATGTTCAGCTGGTACTGATTCTTCCCATTTTTTGTATTGGGGTTGTTCCCAGTTTTTGTAAAAGTGTCCATATTTATATTCACTATCTTCCGAGTCATGATGAAGGTCCTTGAAGAAATGAGTCCATTGGTTTACCTTTTCCATTGTTGTAGAGTCCATTAAATGTTTTAAATAAGAGTGCATTTGGAATTGCAGGTGGTAGAAAAAGTCAACCATTTGTTCTAAGTCTGTTTGTGATACTTCATGATATGGGAAGTATACTTTGTATTTCATAAAGTGGCTCATTAGTTGCTCGCGGGTGTATGGAGCTTGTCCGTAGTGCTCAAATAGTTGTTGGAATACATGCAGCATAATGTGTGCTGGAGTCCAAGGAGTTTGCATATCCTGGTATTGTTTGTGTGGGTATTGTTCGAAATAATGTTGGAAATAGGGAAATACGTGTTCGTAAGATAATTTCTCATCTCGGAAGAAACTAGGAGTGTATTGGTATAACATTTTATGCAAGTAGTCTTCGTCAGAAAGGTGGTATCTGAGATAGTTCAAGAAATGTTGGGCTGGTGTGACGTGTTCGGAACTCTTGTAGCTTCTGAAAATATATTAAATTAATAATAAGCAGGAGCATATTGAACAGGAATGGGATTAAAAACCAAAAATACAGCAATAAGCTGGTTCAAAAATGGCAAATGATTAAAATCATAGTACATAACTCATTTTCTAATCTATTACCAATAAAATGGTTAGGTTAGTTTAGTATAGGTTAGGTTAGGTTAGGTTAGGTTAGGTTAGGTTAGGTTAGGTTAGGTTAGGTTAGGTTAGGTTAGGTTAGGTTAGGTTAGGTTAGGTTAGGTTAGGTTAGGTTAGGTTCATTACGCGCATGGTGTTTGTTAAATGTCATTTACAGGAATGTCGACAGAGCAATTTTTGACGTATACAACATGAGCGTTAGAAAAAAAATTTAAGATTGATTATTCACTGTTACAGATTAATTTTTATTATTAAATAATGCATGTTATCAGTTATCAGTTTGAATCTATATTATCCAGGAAAGAATCTGGCCGTATATCTGAATATTTAGAGAATATAAATAAGTAAAAAGGTATATCTAATGGAGAACGTTATTGTAAAAATTATTTCAGAATCCACATTTTTATTTCAATATCATTTATGAATTTATTTATGAAAAACGTTCAATGTCAATCACTGCGTGCCGAGCGAAGCGAGGTTCGCAGCACCAAATTAATTATAACTAATTTATAAAGATGTTTTAATCACGCGGTCATAAATTTTTAATAATTCAGATTTTAAAAATAATTGAGTTAGACAAAATTATTTAAATTAAATTGATTATTATTGAATATGAATTAATAATACTACTATTAATACACTATTATTAGTTTTAGCAGTTTTCTAAATTATAAAATAACATGTGCTTATTTGTAGTACTTAAAAAATTTCAAGTAGCAATGCTTACCCGTATTGCTTCCAAGGAAAAACATCACCATAGAATACATCTTTAGATTCAGTCCAAGGCATGTACTTTTGGAAATACCTCCAATACCAATTGTTTACGTAATCAGAATGTTCTTGATTCCAATAACTCGGTTTTTGCCAGAATAATGGATCTCTTGATTCTTCTGAACGTTCAGGATGGACGTCTACCAAGACATGTTTGTTGACCGTTACTGGCCCACAGGCGCAGTAAGCTACCAAAGAGAGAAGAACAAAGCACTTCATCTTGATGCACTTCACTGAAAGTGTGTACCGTTTCGATGTTTCGATGGGCGTTTTATACTCATTTTTTAGATGGCTTTTGACTTGTTTTTAATACCTAATCACTCTTGGTAACATTTTTGAAGTTAAAAATAATTAATTATTTATTCTTAAATTGGTTAAAACAACAATAAATATAATCAATTTGTGTATGTTTTGCAGTTTTAATGATAAATTTATCGAAAAGGTGGATGTCACACATATTTCGCAATTGTGATATTTTTAGAGTTATCACCTGATAATATGGCGTGTTTAACAGAATGGAAAAAATTTTAAGAATATCTTGGATTAAAATAAAAAAATAATAATAATAATAATAATAATAAATAAAATTATTTTTTATAAAAAAATAGCAAAATCAAATAAAGTTTGATAAAAACCACTAGGAAAGAAAATGAAATTTGTATAAAACATAAAAACCTTCAAAAACATACAAGTTATTGTTAATATTCACATTTTTAGAAACTCTACACCTGTTTTTTCAACTACAATTTCTGTGTGCAATCTTTATTTATACAGGGTGTACCAACCTTACGATAAAGTTCGGTATATGGGTTGTTTTAGAAGATATCAAAAAATGTTATTAACAAAAATAGTAAGTAGATGCTTTAGGGTCCATATTTTGAAATTACCTTAAACTATACAGAGTGTTGTATAACTCCGTTACAAACCAAACATATGATTTTTTTAAATGGGAACCCCTATATATTATACCGAATTCGGACTGCTCACATTTTTTTGAAGCTTTTGATATAAGGTTTTGATACGTTATACAGAGTCCTTCAGGAGTTATGGACACGTTTATGTGAAAATCGTAGGTAAATCAACGCTCTGTATATTATTTTACGTTGAAGAAAAAAAAGTATTATGCCTCATGCAATGTCACCGTATTCTATTAAATATTAATTATTTTCCCTTTTGTATACAGGGTGGACGATAACTAGTACCTTTCATTTTCTCTCTTCTTTCAAATGGAACACCCTGTATTTTATAGAATGCCTCATTATGTATTATGTATTAAGCATTCCCTGTACCCAAAGTTTATGAAAATAGAGTTATTTTGTAATATTTATTGTAAACCATAATTATTAACCTATTATGTGAAAGGAATAAACGTTGAATGTAACAAGCAATCCTTAAAAATAATAAATTTTAATAAACAAATTGATTCTAAATAAAAAAGTCACCAAAATGGACTAGTTTAGTGATTTTTTTTAATATTTGCATCTTATAAAATAGGTTTTTAGTGGTTCAACTCTACAAATAAAATTTTTATAAAATTAATCCTCTAGCCATAATCGGCTTTTGAAATTTAAATTTAATGGTTACATACGTCATAAGTGCTAAGTGACGTGTTTCAATAAGATTGGTAGAAAATTTGCGATGTTGTCGATATGCTTTAATATTAACCGAGAAACTTATTTCTCTCTCTTATTTGTTGTCATTAAAAAGAGATAAACATATTGATATTTTTGTTCTCTGATTGACACTTTATCAAATAAGGAGTAAAACACTAAACAAAATATTCTGTCATTTTCGTTAGTTTAATTTGTTGTTTGGTTGTGTTTGGTTTATGAAAGAAATTACTTCTATACTATTTTTGGTTCGAAAATAAAAATCCCTAACACCTTCTCTTGGTGTTATAGCGGTTCCTTAAAAAATAACCAATAGAAGTAATTGTTCTCTCGGGGAGCAACCCTTCTATCGGTACAGTGAGAGAACGAATTTCAAGAATACCGTTTTGGCATTTTCAATAGAACCACACCCACTTTCTATTGGCTGTTCTATTCTATCACAGTCAAGAATAGGGGTCTTGTTTGTTTATTACAGATAAATACGATTTTCTCTCCTGTCATATATCTTGTCAACTGGTACAATCAGTTAGTCACAGAACACGGTGTTTTGTGCCGCCAGTTCTTTGAGAATACTTGAAACGAACGTAGCTAAAATGTGACAACGTTGACTTTTAAACACACTTCATTATTGGTTATTAGTTGGCGCTACGTTTAAAACTTACTAATTATTTATTGCTAAATTTTACGAAATGAGAAAAATTACTTGCAAAATGAATACCAATATAAGTAAGTAGGTATCTTATCCTAAATATATGTTGCTATCATTTTGATTAATATGATCCTACTAAACTAGTCCATTATGATTCTTACCATAATATTAAACTAATGTTCAATCTCAATACCGAATTTCATAACAGATGAATTGGAAGAGGGGGCCAGCCCGGTCTCCCGATTTAACTAATTTTTTTTTGGAGTTTTATAAAAAATGAGGTTTATAAAAACTCCCACGACTACTAGACACGACATGAAAGAGAGAATCACAGCGGCATTTCAATCTGTTAACGTAGATATGCTGAAAAATGTTAGTCAATTATTTGAACTTAGATTGCAGCATTGCATAGATGTTAACGGTGAACACTTTGAACATATAAGTTATACTTATACTTATATATCTGTTACAGCTTGATGAAGGCCTCTAAATAGAACGAAACGAGTAGCGTTATGCTAGAAATTCCCGAAACAGGTCGATTTTTGATTTCAATTTACTATTGTTTCAAATCATATTCTAATATAGGTACAGGGTGAACTACTTTCGTGTAATGACGTTATCACCATTTTTCAATTTCCAAATTGCCTTTGCTGAGCTAATTCCAAAAATGTATAATATGTTGCTTCAATTTGGTACAGGGTGGGCAAAAATGCAAAGAAAATATGTTTATGGAAAATAAATGGAATTATGTAGACCAGGGGTGGCCAACCTTTTTAAGTCGAGTGCCAATATGAGAACAAAAAAAATTTGGCGTGCCACTAAAATTTTTCGACATACTAATATGGATACTATATATTAATAATATACGGTACAATATGTATTTGTTATGTAAATTCCACATTTTTCCGTTTAGTCAAGATAGTGGAGGTTTAAAAAATAACGTAATAAGTAACACATAACAACAAACTTACTTTATTGTTAATAAAAATAAAATAAAAACGTTAAACAGAAAAACTTAAATATTTTCTTATTATCTAAAATTCAAATTATTAAACAGTTACTTATTTAATGTGGTATTTGAACTTGTATTTTTTTAATTAATTCATCTATATTGGGATTAATTTCGGAACTAGCCAACAGAATTAGATTTTTTAAATGCATGTCAGTTAATCGTGACCGATATTTTGATTTTATTATGTTCATAATAGAGAACATTTGCTCACAAACGTACGTTGAACCAAATCTACAACAATATCTCAGAGCTAACTCGTGTAAATTAGGAAAATTGTTTGCTGGTACAAATTTCCAAAATTCAATATAATTGGGATCAGTAACAGTTGAAATAATTTCCCTATATTTGGTTTTTAGTATAGTGTGGTTCTGTAAATCAATAATTTCGATCTGTATTTCAGCTGAGTAACAATTGATATCTTGCAGAGAAATAGAAAAAGGATTTATGAAAAGGTCAACATTCATTTTGTCTTTTTGAAAATCTTCAAACCGGGTATTGAATGAACCTAGCAAAATAGATATAAGGTTTTTAAATCTGTCATAATTTGGAGTTCTACTGACCTTGTTGGCTAATTCCTGCATTAATGTGAAATGTGTCAATCTCTGTTCTCCAAAATCGTTACAAAAAAGGATAATTTTATTCACAAAAGAAGATATATGACCAAAAAGAGTAGGAAAAATACAATTTTTTCCCTGTAATCTTAAATTTAATAGATTTAAATGTCTCATAATATCAGTGAGAAAAGCTAAATCCCAAAGCCAATCTTTATCATTAAGTAGCGAGCACTCACTGGGTAGTTCATTGTTTTCTTGCAAATATTTTAAGACGCACTCCTTCAAGTTCCAAAACCTTTGGAGTGCATTTCCTTTGGAGAGCCAGCGCACACTGCAATGGAGAAGTAACTCTCCATCTTGCTCCGTTTCTTCCGCGAACAGTTCTCGAAATTGTCGTCGATTCAATGCCCGAGCTCGTATTTTGTTAATGCAGCGTGTTACAGGGTCAACAACAGATGACATGTTTAGGTCCTTGGCACAAAGAGCTTCCTGGTGAAATAATACAATGGTACTTAAAAACTTTTCTTCCAAAATAGTTTTCCAGTAATGTAACAAACCCCTTTAGTCTACCAACCATGCAAGGAGCTCCATCTGTACAAACACTATCTAATTTTGACCATTCAACTTTGTTTACTTCGATTACGTTTTTAAGCTGTTGAAAAATGTCCTCTCCTGTTGTTGTGACTAGTTGGCGCAAATCCAGAAGCTCTCGGCATTTTCAAAATTATCATTGGTATAACGGACAAAAATGCTTAACTGCGCATTTTCTGTGTTGTCACAACTGTCATCCAACGCTAAAGAAAAGAATTTGCAGGATTGTAATCCACTTATAATTTGGGAAACAACATCCTGACCCATATCATCTATACGACACATGACTGTATTTCGGGATAATGCAATATTATCGACCATATTTTTGATCTTTACATTTCCCACATTTTTAGCAAATATTGCCAGACTATTTTTAATTATCTCCTCTCCATCAGAGTAGGCTTTTTTCTTCCGGGATAACAGCAGAGAAAGTTCATATGATGTTTTAACCACAGTTTCCATTTCATCACTTCTCTTCTGAAACAGTGACTGTTGGCTGGCTAGGGTTTTCTTTTTTTTCAATAAAGTCGGCTCGCAAATGTGAACCAATAGGATATTTGTTGCTGAAGTCCTTATGCAGTTGTTTATAATGTCGTTCCAGGTTAAATTTTTTCGGAACTGCTACAGACAATCCACATATCAAACAAACAGGCTTTGAAGTATTACGATTAGTAAATAAAAATTGTTCTTCCCAAGCAGGTTGAAAATCGCGAACTGCAATATCATCTTCGTATTTTCGTTTTGAAGTCGAAGGCTTACTTGTGGACATATCAAACAAATACTTTTAAAATTTTAAAGAAACAATGCGCGATGACAAAATGTGCACATACAACGGGGCTATTTAAAATAAACTAAGAAAGGGTAACGCAGTCCTATTGCACATTACGACAGCTAGGATCACGTGCAGCAATCGCAGCAATATCGCTCGCCAGAGGATGCAATGATGCTGCATCTATCGTAAACCTACCAAGTTTCTTCTTACTATTTTTTGTTTTTCAAGTTTTAATTTTTTTGCAAGTTTTTTAATCCAAACGCTACGCGTGCCACTGATAGGACTCAATCGTGCCACAGTGTGGCATGCGTGCCGCGGGTTGGCCATCCCTGATGTAGACCAATAACGGATGTTTTGCCGGTTAACATCACCGTTCAACATATTATACATTTTTGGAATTATGTAAAAGAATAATAGTCTCAAGAGAGGAAATTCCAGCAATAAATTTTGATTTTAGAATTCGTAAATTCTGTGATGATCGTGGAGAAAATATATTATATTAAACAAACATAAATTCTTTTATACACAAAATTTTAGTTACAAAATTAATTAGAAATAGCTGATGAAAAATCTTTCATTTTCTTCAGGTTTTGTCCCAAATATTTGATTTGTACGTAGAGCACGGATTTTATATAAATAAAATTTGTACAATAATATCTAACTATTTATTCCATAACTAATTAAGATTATTAGTTTTAGTGATTACAATATTTTCAAAAAATTTTATATTTCTTTTATCTTTTGCATTTTTAACTAAAAAATAATCAAATACTTTGACCAATATGACCTGTTTAATCACAGATTAAGATACAAAAAACATCATTAGAGATGATAATGAAACCAAAACAAACACCTACAATTTAGTATATATTGAAAGAAAATCCAACTCAACGGCACATTCACTTACAGTGTTTAAACATGAAGGTGTTAGTTCTTCTTTCTTTAGTCGCTGTCTGTGCCTCGATTCCCACTTTCTCGGGAAAGCACGTGATCGTCGGAGAAGATGGAACTATTACCCTCAGAAATACTAGGGGATATTCAATGGATATCATGAAGAGTCTGATGGATCCAACCCAAGTAGACATCATCTTAAGAAACCCATTTAAATCGGTAGTTTACCATTTAGATGATACTACCCACAGTTTACCATCAGAGGTAACTCTTCGTAATATTTTTGGATATAAATATCCTTCTTTCAACCGAGCTGATATTCTTTTGGACACTTTCCGTCACTACGAAGGTGTTCTTGATGAAGAATCTTACAACAAATTATTAAGCAGAATTCAGTTTTTGATCGAAGCTGGAGTTTTGCCTGAAGCCTTGTTGGATATTTTAAGGACCTGGGAGTTTGAACACCCTGTGAATGGCATTAGGTAAGAAACATTTTTGAAATTTAAAATATTTATTATATATTCCTAGTCTTAATAATTAATAATTTGTTTTGACTCATTGTTTGTAGGACTGAAGATTTGTTAGACAAATGGTACCCTGTTCAAAAGTTGCAAACTCTTCTGCAACAAATCAAAGATAAACGTCAATTCCAACAAGGATTGTTGAATGGAGAACATTACCCTAACGAATACATCTTTCAAAAGTGGACTCCAGAATACATTTTCGGTCAAAAAGAAGATGTATATCCAATGAGAGACACTTTGGACAAACATTTTAACACTTTATATGACCGTGCTTTTGCTTACATGAAAAAAGGATACGAACAAGAAAATTCTCTTGACCAAGTAGCTTTTGAAAAACGATTGCTGCAATGGAGCGACGCCCAAGAATTGATTAACCACAGAGTAGATCAATTTGTAGAACAAAGAACATACAGTTCCGAAAAATTAAGAAACGAACAAAGGTTTATCAACCAAGAAACTGAAGAACTTATCAAGCAATTGGTATACAAACATGCTCTCATTATCCGTCAAATCGAACAAATGGTAAAACAAAAACAAATGGTTTCTCAAGAAGTGGTTGCCGAACAGAGATTTGTTTACCAACAAGTACACGAAATGCTGGAAAAATTGGTTTACCAACAAATGTTTGTTAATGGAAAGATCCAAAAGATTATATCTTCAGGTAATACTCCCGAACCAGAATTCTTTATCCAACAAAGAATCATCTACCAACAAGTCCAGCAATTAATCCAACAATTGTTCATGCAACAAGTCTATCTTAGACAACAAATTCAATTTTTTGTTCAAGAAAGAGACTTCTTTCCCCAAGAGTTGGTTTCCTTCCAGGAAATGACCTACCAACAAGTAGACAAATTCATCCACGTTTTGATCAAACAACTCTTTTACCAACAAAACTACTTTAAACAGTTGATTCAACTTTTTGTGCAACAGAAACAAACCATCCCTCATGAAATTGTTTCCGAATATACCACCGTCTACGAAGAATTATTGCAGTTGGTTCGTCATGTCGACTTTGTTCCCCAAAATCTGATTGACGAACAACAACGTACTCATGAAGAAATTTTGCATTTCCTTGAACAAGAACATGCTGGTTTCCAGAATTACTTTTACCATCGTATTCCTCAACAATATCCTTACCAGAGGGTACCTCAACAATGGGTTTCCGGACAAGAACATAATATGTACATGTACCAACCCGAATACTTTCAACCAAGAGAAATGATGGCCTACTAAAAACTGTTTTGTTGATTGTGAAATTTGTAAGAATTTATAATAAAATTTAAATCAAGTATTTGTTTTTCAATAGACTCTTAGAAAACATTGGAAATATAAATTAACTAAATAAATATAAATTAGTGTCTTGTGTTAAAAATTTTCATTACAGTTTTGTAATAAAAATGATACCAAATAAGAGCAAAATTAAGTCAAACAGAAAACCAATACAAGCAATCGTAACTATGCCACATAATTCAAATAATTTTATATCTAATGATACGTAGAGCATTTTAAATTTCAAAATGTAATGCTGTATACATAGGTCAAACAATAAGTAATTTTGAAACTAGATACAATGGATGCTTAAGAGCCTATTGCAATAAGTCACTTTATGCAAAACACTTACACAAACACTCATTTATACAATTAGAAACTACACATTTCTAGTAAAAAACAAAATGTATACTTTCGTAATGAAGTGCAAATTAATACATCTAGCAGATCAGCAAATTAAAGTTGTACCTAAATGTGCAAATAAATAGGTATTGGAAGATTTTTATCTGCGACAACCTCTCAACATAATCTCAAACGAGCAGTTCAGTTTCAGGTCTAAACACCCTACATAGCATCTGTTCATCTGTACATCAATAAGGGTTTCAACAGAAACTAAATTACTGCTACTATTCCGCTGGACGTAAGCTGAAGGTCTACTCTTCAAGATGAACGAATTCGACATCCCGAGGTCGGGATGCTATGCTATGCTATAAGATATTAATTTCTTCTCTATTTTTAGCCGTCTGTTTTGCATAAATTATATCTCCCATAGTGACAATCCGTTAAATTAATCTTCGGTGTAGGTCGTGGTGGTCAATAGCTCTTGATTATCACTATTTAATTGAAATTAAATATTAACAAAACCTTGGCAATTAAAGTAATTACCATTCGGAAATATCTTTGATAAGTGAATTGAAAGGAGCACTAATTATTGTTAGACGATGAGTCAAAATTTAAAATACATATTATAAATAACACGCTATGAATAAAAATTGATTGAATTAATAGTTTAAGAGTGTCGATATTAAAATTATTGAAAAGTTGGATACCATTTTTTAACCGCATTGAACTTGTACAAATAGTACAAATAGAAATAAGATTTTTATTATATCAATACTACATACAGTCGACAGAAGCAAACATGGTCCGCGGAAAATATGCCAACTAATTTCAAGGTTATCACAATCAGCCAATCACGAGCCAAGGGTTCATGTTTGCTTCTGTCAACTGTAAGTATGTCAAAAACGAAAAAAGGTAACTGTGTATTTCCTTGGTTAATCTTGTCTAATAACCTAACTGTATTGACTTTTGTTTAGGTAGTAAGTAAAGTTGTTCATAGTTAACCAAGGTAGAAAAATACAGGGACTACTTGATTAGAACTAAATCTTAATCCATTTGACAGAATGTGAGGTTAACTGACAAACACATAATGAAAAAATAGTTTTCCTTATTTATTGGTTCACCTACCTATTCAAAAATGAAAATTAAGTGACTTATCCAAGTATTTTCACAGCCATTTTTACAACCCAATACTTATTTTAAAATCAAAACATAAATTATTGGATACGTTATTGATTGGTGTCACGTCAAAAATTTTGATTAGTTTTAAAAACTAATATTTAGAAAGATAGGACGCCAGTAGTGAAAAAAATCCTATATGAGTCACGGTAGAAAGTATCTCAACAATAATAATTCACTTTTGGCGCATAATTTGCGCATAAGTGTATAAAACCAATATGAATGACATTTAGTCTGAACCAGTAGATTCACTTGAGGATTAAAAGAAATTTGATTCAAGACAGGTTGAATTGGTACCTAAATTTATTCTATAAATTGAACAGTTTGAATAAATTTGCATGCAAAACAGCGTGTAGAGCGTTATAATAAGTCAAGCAAGTGATTTTTGTCATAAAAAATGTGCAGAAAGCCAATTATGCCATCAAACTGAAGGTAACTAATATATACACTATTTTTGTTACCGAATACCGTTTACACTACCACTACACCAACAAACATTTATGTAATCTAGATCTCTCCATAATTGCCAGAGACCAAAGAACTCAGTTTACCTTTTGTCTCTGAAGAAGATTACTTGGTTATCGAAACGTGCTAATAACTCATTTAGGTATAACTCTGGCAATTATAGAATGATCTAGATGTCCTAAATAAACATATTGCTAGCAATTATGAATGAAATGAGTCATCCCTCAACCTGGATAGAAAATTTAATGTTTATTTAATAAATTAATTGTTTTTTTAAAGTTTATTATTCATGTCTACGGTTTAATAATAAATAGGTGACACTGCAATAAAGGAATAGGACTAATTTTAAAAAACCTGATTGGTAGAAGGATTATCCGATGTTCATTTTTGTAAGCTCTACAAAATGTATATCTTGAATTTCATTAAAAACAATGTGAAAAACATTAAAAAACTGCATTCTTTCTCTCTACCGTTTTCTGAATTACCTTCACCTTGAGGACACAATCGGTTTTCTACAACATTTTATGGCATAAAAGTGGGCGGATGCGTGCAAAGTAAACGTTTCTTTAGAAATATTGATGATACAAACAAAGGTCATGAAAGTAGCCATAAAAGAAGTAGAGCACCGCCTATTGCTAAAAAGGCTTTTAAGGGTAAAGATAGTTGCTACTTCTTTTTTAATAATATTAAGATTTAATGCCTCAATCCTGCCTTTTGAATCTCTTTACTCATCTTGTAACAGTACTTATTATGTAATACTATTATTATGTAATAATTATTAGAAATTTTAAATTTATGAAGAAAACTGTATAAAATAAAAAACGTAATATAAAAATGGCAATAAACAATATGTGCATGCAAACACACACACCGATAACTTCCACCTTTTATTTAAAAAATTAGCTTTTTTTAAACTCGATGGCAACTATTTTGATAAAACTAACAATATGTCAATCTGAAGCTGACAAGTTAACCTTCCCGCTGAATCATCAATCTTAGGCACCATAGAATATTATGATAAGTCAACGAGTACAAAAGGTGACTAACAACTAAGGAAGAGATAACACATACTGCCTATTAATTTTTCCAAACTTTCCAATCTACGATCATTGTTTAAAAGGTTCTTCCGAAAGCTATATTTTGGCATTATTACCCAGCCGTAGATAACCATTGTTCTCATAAGGTGTGTGTTATTACCACAATTCTTCCCACAGACTCTACTGCATGTATTAAAGGATAATGTACATTTATTTGGTAGACTTTGTGGATTACAATTAAGTAAATCTTTGGTCAATAATTATTCTTAGATATTTTGGCGTTCATGTTCCAGTTAATGTCGAATAATATACCAGCAATGGTTGGCAACGGATTCGTGACAGCGACGCTATATTTGCAGTATTGTGCCACTGAATTCTATTCTGGTATTTGATTAATACCTTGGCTGATTAGATCTTTAGTTTGGTCCAACTATCTTCGATTCATGTGATTTTAATGCTTTAAATACCAGTTATTCATTAATTTTAAATATATTAGGTATTTAAAGTGAAGTGAACTTTTTGTGTTCTGTGAATACGACAGTACTGACCCAAAAGAAAATGTAGATAAAAAATATACGAGATGCTTTTAAGTGATGTATATTAATATTAATATTTTAAAACAAATACTTTTATACGTATAAATCAATAAACATTTTTATGTTACATTAATTGTTCCTCGATGCTGGTGTTCCATCTTGTTCATATGCTGTGGTTGATGCAACATTTTGTCCATCATATTGTACTAGTTCATGATACCTTCGTTCATCAATCTTTGATCCATCAGTCTTTCGTTGATGATTTGTTGTGCCATGTCAGATGAGATGAATGGCATATTTTTAGTCATCATATCTTTCATCATAGGTTCGTACATCATGATATCTTTATCCATCATTTGTGGGGACATCATATTTTTAGTCATCATATTTTTGTGCATAATTTGTGGTGTCATCATATGTTTCATCATAGGATCATACATCATGAAATCTTTATCCATCATTTGTGGGGACATAATATTTTTAGTCATCATATCTTTCATCATAGGTTCGTACATCATGACATCTTTCTCCATCATTTGTGGGGACATCATATTTTTGTGCATAATTTGTGGTGTCATCATGTGTTTCATCATAGGATCATACATCATGACATCTTTCTCCATAATTTGTGGGGAGATCATATTTTCAGTCAGCATATCTTTCATCATAGGTTCGTACATCATGAAATCTTTCTCCATCATTTGTGGGGACATCATATTTTCGTGCATCATTGTTCGTGGCATCATGATATATTTGTGCATCATTTGCGGTGTCATCATGTGTTTCATCGTAGGTTCGTACATCATATTTCCGTTCATTACAGTGCGGTCCATCATATTAGGCACAACTTTTCTTTGAACGGGGAATTTGTACATCGAATCTTGAGGAAATGTGTATTGGAACATTATTTTTTCCTTTTGGGTTCGAGGTACCATAAGTTTTTTCCAGAACATCTGCATTGGTGTCATGGAAGTTTGTCTTCCTTGTTCGAACATCATAGGCTGGTAACTTAATTCATTATCAAGACTCTGGTCCATAGTGATGGGGTATTGCTGGTACATGTTTTGTAGTTTCTTCATCATTAAATCTACTTGAATAGGAACTCCAGTAGTCTTTGGCCTTGAAAGAAACAAAAAATTAATTAAATTGTTTTAACAATATAAAAATTAATCTTCTGATATTCCAATTAAAAATAAAAAGATGGACCAGTGAAAAATTGTAAGAATATTTATGTTACTTACCAATATTTTTGGGTTCCTATTCCAAACGAGGTATCCTTCTCGAGGGGAATAACTGTTAATTCTTCTTTATCTTCATCACTGTGTTCTTCCATATTTGTAGTTTCTTTTATTGGGATCGTAGCACTAGAATTAATACAGAAAAAATACATCAAACACAACTAGAGGATTATACCATCTTAAAATGATGTCCCTACTACAGTTTTAACCTTTTTTATATCTTTGTACCTTATTTTGTCAGCACATTTATTGCTTTTGCCTCAGAAACGTTCTAGTCCAAGTTTTGCCAAGTCATTTGCCTTTTCATTGCCTTTATCGTACCTCTGCAATAGTCTTCGGGGGTGTTCAGAGCAAGCACAAATTCAGATCTTACTCTATTGAGTAAAATCTCTGCTGGATTTAAAATGGGTAACACATTGCTACGCTGACGATACTGTTCTTGTGGCCGATTCTGAAGACAATCTCCAAAGACTATTTCATGCATGTAATATCAAAGATGAAGAACTAAATATACTCAATAATACTGACAAGATTATGTGTCTAGTAATATCCAAAGACCCGATAAGATGCAAATTAGAAATCGATTCCAAGATTGTAAAAGGTAAATCTCTTTAAAATCTTGGAGCAGAAATGACAAGCTATGGTTATCTCGCAAATGAAGTCAGGGAACAAACAATGAAAGCAGTAAGAATCTCGGGATGCCTGAAAGAAATTGTGTGGAAGAACAAATACTGAAAACAAAGTCAAAATATATGCGGCAGAGATAAGACCAGACACAAATAGAACCCTCCAAATGATGAGAGCTAAGAAGTATACAAGATAAAACCCTACACGACAGAATAAGAAGTGAAAACATCAGACAAAAATGTGGAATACAGTACATAGGAAGGTGATCAGACAGAGACCAAGATATTGCAACAAACATATAAACAGAATGGAGGACAGCAGACTCGTTAAAAGGGACTATTTTTTCCATTTAGATTTCAAAGTGAGTTGAGTCATCACTATGGATAAGAGAGTTTTTCACCATGATCCTAAATAAAACGAGAGTTTTAAAAGTTGTGTGTTGTATCCAGAAATTGGACAGTTGGAAAAAGACCACAGGTTAGATCACCAAAACGACGGCTAGAATGCTGGACCTCATGGAGAAGACTTGATTACAATGAACAGGCATGATTAATCATGCTAGAAAGAAGAAGAATAATTGAGATAAAACAAAATAATATTATTGTTGAAAATGAAGTTTCCTAAATGTCATTTGGAAGCTACTTTTATGAAAGCAATACATTAATTTAGTAATATATTTTTAAATATTTAAAGGAAATATCCTGTGACAAAATAAGACCTGTTTTTAAACCTACTGGCGTTCATTAAGTACACTCTCTAAGTCTTTAAATATAGTAAAAAATCTTACCTAATTTTAAGCATACGAGAAACTCCTCCCCCCATTGGCATGACAATCTCACTAACCAGAATTCTTGGTTCATCAACCAAGTTGGTTCCAAACAAATTTTCAATTTCTTCCGGTAATTCTACGTATTTTAAAATCGTTAATATGTGTTGGTTTAAAAAGCCATTGTTAACCAAAACTTCAATTTGCATAAGAATTTTGTTGTACGTTACATCATCTACCATACCTTCGTAATTGTTCAATATATCTTTCATCAAATTAAATTGGGTGAATCGTGAGTCTATTTTTTGGTAAAATTTATTTTCGAAATCTTTCAGATCGGTGCTTTCTAGTTTTAAAGGTGCACTCAGTTCTAATCGGTTTTTAGCTCCACTAGTAGTCTGGTACACAATTTCTAGTTTCCTTGGATCGGTGGATCTCCTAATGGACAGTTGGTTTCTTGACGAAGTAATGCTAATGACGCCATCTTGATTAACGATGCGTATGCCACTGTTTGGCAAACTTACGCTTACAGCAATAAGACAGAAAAATATGAATACCTTCATACTTGTACGCTAATATTAAGTGTACTTCTGTAAGTTTATGTTAGGCATTATATACTCACCAAATGTTGAAATTGTTTACTTGTTTGAAAAGTTTTATCACCTTTTTAAAATATTGCCGGGGGCATCAGTCAAATTTTAATCTTCGTTTATATCTTTTGTATATATCGGGATATAATTTAATGGAAAATATTAATAACCTTTAAACCAAAGTTTGCCATTTTTTAATTTTTAAAATCGTTGAGCTAATTAAATAATGTATGTAGAATAAATATATTGAAATATCAACAAGTTTTAAATAATATCTAAGCTTCAAAATAAAAAAGTAACATTTATTTACAAACGTCTCATTGTTTATTGCTCATAGTTAAATAACAAATGTATATCATTTTTAATTTTCAGCCTTTTCAGTTGAAGATTTCGGTTTTTATAATGCTTTTTTTGAAATCCACTAACAATCTAAAAATTAATATTGTAGCCTTAGTAAAGATGCACATTTTGTGGATTTTGGTTCTTGACATTCTTTACGATTGGTTACGATGTCTAGGGTACGGAGACCTGTACGATTTCGTCAACAGTGAGTTTGATAGGGATCGTATAGTGGAACTTCGGGAAGCTGGATTTTCTTTTTGGGAAATTGCAGTTAGAGTGCAAAGAAGTGTAGACACCGTGGTAAGGTGTTATCAGGCATGGCTACGAGAAGGCCGTACGCAAAGAGCAAGGACGCCCTCGTAGAATAACAGACCGTGATGATCGCCGCCTAAGATTATTGGCCTTAGGGGACCGTTTCTCCACTACCAGGTCCATTGCAAATGAATGGTTTGTAGAACACGGAAGACCTATTGGCACACGAAGTGTTTACCGACGAATAAGACGTTTTGGCCTGTGTTCATACCGACCACACTGGGTCCTCCTTGAGTGGTGCAGAGAACGGTCACTCTGGATCAGGAATGGAACAGTATTTTCTTTAGTAACGAGTCTCGATTTTGTTTAGGCATGCACGATGGTTGAGCGAGGGTTAGATCACGACGTGGAGAAAGAAGAAATCCACGATTTTTTGTTGAAAGGCATGTTCATCAAACTGTTGGAGTTATGGTTTGGGGTGCTAAAGCTTATGGTTCGAGATCACCTTTAATCTTCATCAGAGGTAACATGAACGCGCAGCGTTATATCCAAGAAGTTTTAGAACCCCATCTTTTACCCTATCTTGACACCCTGGCAAATCCAACTTTCCAACTTTCCAAGATAATGCCCGACCACATGTCGCAAGGGTTACAATAGACTTCTTTCATCATAATGATGTCACATTGTTACCTTGGCCACCAAGATCTCCTGACTTATCCCCAATTGAGCACGTGTGGAATATGATGGGTAAGAGTTTTCTCAATTTGCAACGTCCTCCTCAGACTCTAGTCCCAATTGTTGGGACCTTACCAGATGCGGAGGATGTTATGTCATTCAAATTTATTAAATGATTTTATATTTATTTGTTGATAAATATATTAACAATAAAAAATAATACTGAATGGTTTCTACTTTAGAATAATCTTTCACGGTATACGAGGAAAATTACATTGATAAAGAAATTTTCTTGATGATTTATTCATCGCTATGATTTCATATTTATTTTAGTTTTTATGTTTTAATTATGTAAGTATAGTAAATCTTTTATCATTTATTATTGCACTTTTTTATCTGTATTTTTTGTTTTTAATATTTATAAGTTGTTTTTATTATAGTCTCTATTGTATTTTTTGAAGATTACCATCTTCAAAAACTAGCTAAAAAAATGCGAAAAATGTTTCGCTCAGACAGATTTTTTATGTCTACGATGTACTTTCTTCCATGTCTATTTATTTACTAATCATGGTAATAACATTGACTTTCAACAACAGAACAAGTATTGAAAACTTTTATTAGCTTTTTATTTTGTGTCCAGGCATTAAATATTATCTTTAATGCCAATAAATTGTGTTACAAATTGTTACTACGTACGCAATAATCATCGAAATATGTATTTAAATATCTTTTTACTGTATTAGTTTAACGGTGTCCATCAATAATACTATTGGTACGCCATCAACATAAAACAAACAACTCTAAAAAGTTCCGCATACCAATTCTAGTCAGCTTGTCATCAAAATTTCTCAATATTTAAGTTTTTTTAATATAAATTCACTATAAATAATAATACTGTTGTATTCTGTGTATAGTTTTGTAAATTGTTGTTACGGAAGGAATAAGTCCATTCTTAGAACAGCTACTGCATTTATTATTTTATAATTTGTGTTTAATTGGTTATTATTTCCAATAAGCTCTTTAAAACAAATTTTTTTACAACTTAAATCTATGCAGTTTGTGTCAAACCCTCAAGATTTAATTGTTTCTTAAAAGATGAAATCCATAGACCAGTTTTTTGAAGAATTGATAAAAATTTATGAGGTTTCACTAAGACGTTAAATTTTGAAGACATACTATTAATATAGGCCTTCATCTGCATGAAAAAGACTCTTTAAAATTATCAAAAATCTAATTTATAAATATTTACAATGGTTAAGGCCAAAAGGTTTATTCTTAGTTAGTTGAGAAATTAATGCATGCAAACAATGTTGATAATGTGTTTTTCAACAAGAAGTAATTATAAATATTGTTTACTGATACTGAAGACTGTTTAACTTGCATTTAATTCTTCATATCTTGACTTCTATATTTTGACTTTACACTTAATTTTTTTCTATAAATGGTTAATGGTAAACAAAATAATCTGTTAGTTGATGGTTGGGTTATTTTCTTAATTAAGAATTAAAAAAATCAATCTTATGCATTTAAAATATACTGGAAGGATATACAAAGATTTTTTTCATTAAACTTCAAGAAAACAAACTTCTATAGCTTCCTAACAGCTAATAGAGTAATCTCAATAAAAGTGACAGAAGTTCCTAATATTAGACCAGGGTAGATAATTTTTGAAACCAAAAAAATTACAGTAGAATGAAACACATTGGAAAAGGAGGGGAATATGATCAAAATGAAAGGAAAAATAAATTACGGTCGATCCGAGTTCGGAAAGTGGGAGGGGGTGAGTTTTTAAGGGTAAAAATGTTTTATCTTGATTTCCGGCTAAACTACACGTCCTATGCGAAAAAGTTAAATGGCAAAGTTGTAGGTAATAAAAAGATCTACAACTTTTGTAAACACAATTTTTTCACATAACCTCAAAATTTGGGTGAAAAATTCAAAAAACCAAGTTTTTGGTTTTTTATTTAATCTTTTTCAAAAAAATTTTCTTTACGAAATTTGGTGAAAACTTATCTTATTATGTCCCAAATACACTGTAATTTATTTGATTAAAATATTTATTTTTTCGCCTTATTTTCACTTAATATCAAAAAAGCACCCTAATTTTCAATCGAAATATCTGACGTCAAAATATCAGCTTTTTTCAAAAAGTTTGGGGGTTTTTGTTCGTTGAAATATCTACTTTCTGATGGTGTAAAAAATATACATTACTATAGGAAATGTTCTCAGAAAATGCAAAAAATTGATTTATTTTTCACGTCTAATAGTTTCAAACATAAATCCTTCAAAAATATTGTTGCATTTCTGCATTGTTTTTCTGGTTGCGATACAACATCTGGATTTGCCGGAAAAGGAAAGAAAAGTATCGTTAACTCATTATTAGACTCTTTGAAAAATAACAACTATGAATATGTTTTAATAGAATTGTATACTACTTGTTTGGGCTTTGAAGGATTTGCATTTATAATGAATTTACTGAGCTGCCAACTCCAAACAAATGAACTATAGTTCAGTAGTTCTATACATGACCTTCAATTTTATTATATACTGTATTATATATTTTTCTTAAAATACAACAAAAAATCTCGGTATATATAACATTGTTCACAACGTTTAAATTTATATAAAACATAAACTTTATTTAATAAACAATGAAACCTGTTCCTTTTTGAAACGAATCTACCATTTGTTGCATCTCTGAAGAATGACTGACATAGTTTGCAAATGTTGCTTAACAACACGAAATGCCGACATGCAGGTGATTGCTGGTGAAAGACACTGTAAATATAAATACAGAACAAACTCGACAGATTAGAGATTTAAGAACGAGTCATGCCTTGCGGCAAGGCCACTTTCCATTCAACTAAAACAGGAACTGACAAGAAGAAGAAATGACTATATAAGTCGATTTTAACTGACTGACATTCCGATCAAAAAAGAACATTTGATGGCGCTGGTCAGTTGATCAATCTTTATACGTAATTATAAACGACAGAGAAAATACTTCTGGTAAAATTCTTATTACTGCAAAAAAAACATTTATATTAATCTAAAATTACACCACTGTTTGTTGTTTTTACTTAATAATTTTATATTTCAATCTTTTAAAGTTATTTCTAAACTTATTGATCAAATAAATTTTAGAATCTCAACATCTTTTTGTTGACAATAATGGTAGTGCCGTATTATTTTTAATAAAGGTATTTATTTATGTCGTAGATAGACAGGGTGAGTCAACATAATTGCAAAAAATTTAAAGTCGTGATTCGTTGTTAAAAATTAATTAGTACTTTCTTAATAAACATATAGGTTTGCATGTTTCCCCAAGAAGTATCTGTCTTAATCCACTGAATGTTGAGGAAAACTAATTATCTTTATTTTTTTTCTGGAATATGGGTGAAGTTACAATAACAAATTTTACAATTTTTCCTATTGATAACTTTGCTATCTACAAGTATTTTTTTAATCATTTTCTAATTATCTGAGGGGTTGAAACTTATAGGCATTAACAATTCTTTTAACAGAACACAATTTGAAAATAAAAAATATGTATTATTATCCTTAATTTATTTAAAACAATAATTTGATTGTTTTGATAAACTTTGTGGTTTTTCCGTCAGTTTCGTAATAAAAATTAAGTAATGACTTGCAGGCGACTGTCAGGTCGTTTACGCAGAGATGTATCCTGGACGTACAATATCACAGTATGTTTGCAATGACCCACCAAGTAATAGAGATTGTGGGCACAGGACAGCGGCGTTAGATGAAGCTGTTCTTGATATAATTGAGGAACATCCTGAAACAAGTAACAGGAAGATTGCTGGTGAACTTCATACAAGTCAGGGTTCAGTGTCACGTATTTTGCGCGAACAACAATTACATCCATATCACTTGCAACGTGTACAAAAAATTTCACCACGTGATTTTCAACCCCGGTTACATTTCTCCCAATGGCAAATCTAAATAATTACAGAAAATAATAATTTTTTTTATCAAATGTGTGGTTTACTGATGAATCAAACTTCCCCGAGAAGAAATTACAAATTTACGTAACTTTCATGTATGGGATTGATGAAAATCCCCATGCCATTAATGAATTCCATCATCAGTATCAATTCTCTGTGAATGTCTGGATTGGTAATGTTGGAAATTGTTTAATTTTTATGAGTGTGTCAGTTTCTTTTTTTAATATTAAATAGTTATTTTTCATATTTTGGTTGTTTTGATTTTTTTTCCATAATACTTAGTTCATATTTTTTTATTAACATGTTTTATTAAAGATTTTCTTAACCAAATTTTCCTTTTTCGCTCATTTCTTTTTTAATTTAATATATTTTGTTGATTTGTGTACACAGGAATTTATTAAATTAATAAATGTTTCAGTTCTAGAAATGGAGAATTTTTAAAATTGTTATTTCATCATTTATTTCGATAATATCGATGCCACTTACTCATAATGTACTAAAACATTAATAGATAGAAAAATGGTTAATCAATTAACAGAGTTTAATATCTAAAATAAAATTATATTGTATATACAATTTAACACAGTGTAATAGTTATTGCTAAATTAGGATTAAGATACGCATAACAAAATAAGATAATTTGGCGATCTGCTTAGTAACAAACATGTTATAAAATTTATTGTAATAAACCAAAAAAAAATAGGAAACATCTTAAATTATATTCTTGTAAACATAATTTAGAAATATAAATATATAATTAAGATAAATTTGTTTATAAAATTATCGGGTTGTTGTTTTAATTAATTAAAACTTACGAAAGGGATACGTCAAAGTGTGTATATTAAAAATCCATCAATAAATTGTATCATTTTCTTATAAAATTAAAAGAACGGTGTCATTCAAATACTGGAAAAATAAAAATGCAACAGATTTTACCGAAAACAAATCAATACCATTGATGTTTACAAAATGTTTTCTGTTCACATTTAGACGATTTCCGCATGCAAAAATGTATAGATCTTCATGGGGAATATTTTGAAAATCAATAAAATTATTTGTTTTTGTTCTATAATCTCAAAATATAAAAGGCAACCCTCGTACACTGCCTGACCCTGCATTACCGATGCATATGTAAAATTTGTTTATAATCTACACTATTTTTATACAATTTATTTATTTTCCTATTTAGCATATAATAGAATGCTTTAATGATCCTAACACAATAATACCTCGATGCATTCAACAAAACCATTTTTATGTCTGGTTTTTGATTTCCTGTTATTTAAAAACAACCGGAGAAATCTTTTATGTTGCTATTTATTAGCATTTAAAGAACATTGTCAAATGTGTGAAATCGTAAACTCCTTTTTGTAGTCCACGGTCATTAAGACCGCCAGAGCGCTATTGAAAATCCATAAAAATCGTAGTTAGTATTTTGAATAAAAAGCTAAAGTGTAAATAACTTATTTTATATACTATACTGCAACTACTTTTTTTACTATAAAATAAAACAGTTTTCTTTTTTAAAACCTTAAAAAGCGAAATATTTCTTGACAAGTACTGATTTTAGTCTTTAATGTATTGTTAAAATTAAAATAAAGATAAACGGGATCATGCCACGTGTACATTTTTGTGGATTAATATGAAGATAGTTTTATACATTATGCATGTATACCCATACATATGAACATTGCCGTAATGTCAGTGGTTAATTATGTGCATTAAATTTAAATATAAATACAAGAAGTTTATTTTTATTGCTATCAACATTTTTTTGTTATATGGTGCCCCATTTATTTTTTAACATAAATTTAATAATAAAATGTTTGATCGGTGACATCGTCATTTGCCATTTATCAAAAAAGCTCCATACAATTTTGTAACCAAGATCAAGAAAATGTATGAATCAAAACGAAGTATATGCTAGAAATAGAAGCATTAGCATTTTCTAGAAAGTATATTGTTAAAACCTAAAAAGAACCTAAATTTCAAAGATGATACATTTTTCCGGAACCTACCACACTAAGTAGTACACAATAGTATATTTTTGGCCGAGGCAATTTTTGATAACCATCTTATTGCCTATAAAATCGTTTCCTTGACAAACATTGGTTGTTTGTTAGTGTGAAAAAAGTCAGAATTACTAAATGCTGCTACAAATGCCATTTTAAATTTATTGCCAAATAAATTTTTTATAAGCAAAATATGAATTTGCTTATAAACGTTTTATGGATTATTGACAAGAACAAAATACAACCTCGCGATCTGAAAATGTAGGTAATGATTGCATACTTTTCAGATTTATCGAAGAAGTTAAAAGCTTCTACATTCTAGTCAAATTACTCAATGCTGAAAAGCGTACTTAGTACCAGAGAAGATATTGTTATAACAAAATATTTTAAACTACGTGCCTTTCTAAAACGTCAAAGTGACAATTACAAACCAAAGAAATCAAAAGTGTTATCACTTGAACAAATTGAAATTTTTGCACAACAGCAATATAACTGTAAATATTCAAAAATAATTAAATAAATACGAGTTGGTTGTTTGAGTATATTTATTTAATTTACTAATTTAAAAAACTGACGTAGGCTGAATTTTAAGGCGTAGGCCGGGAAAAATTTTCCTGTACTGTCCGAGAAAGTTCGTTTCCCAGCAACAAACGAATTTATTAGAATAGCGTAATTTGGGGTCCGAAATTAGTCTGAAAAAATTAGTATTCTGAAACGATTTCAGAAATAGTACATTATATACCTAGCAGGAAAAGGGCGATTCCCGGGCGATCGTAACAATTGGCAATACGGAGTCCGGGAATGTGGCTACATACTATTTTTCCGAAAATCGGGAAATTAAAATTACGGTAAATTATTACTAATCATGTTAAAAATTTCAAATCAACATTATTATTTTTCCCTTTTTGCCATAAAACATATTTGTAAAATTTGTACATATTTGGAAAATATTCAACAAAATAATGTTATTAGTTCCCAAGTTCTTCAATTTCAATACTTGTACTAATTGTCAAATAACAGTAAAAGTAACAAATAATAAGTAATAATTTTAAAATATAATATTAACCTTGTTTGTGCTGAAAGTTTTAAAAATAAAATTGTTTAGGAAAAAACCTGTTCGCATTTATGTTGTAAAGTTTACTGCATGGAAATAACATTTCCTTACAGTACAGAAATAAATATTTCCTTACTGTTATTTTCGGTTGTCAGGAACAATCAAGTTGGAGGAAATATTGACTTTTTCTTTCAAATATGTTGTCAAAAATGTTATTATTTCTTATCGATTTTCGGAAAAAAGTATTTATTACAATTTGAAGAACCGACTATTATTTACAAAGCAGATACTTCGATTCCAAATACAATTTTGGTATTTGCTTTGTCTTTTGCAGACTTCATGACAGGTGTCATTTTGTTATCCAGCATTATCTTATGATCTAGCATTGTAACAGCCTGCTAATTATCTAACAGAAATCGAAGTGAAAAGATGCTAGACATTTAAACGCAAAAGTAGATACTACAAGGATTGTAGAAAGTAATTAAGCAATATTATAGTATACAGTATGATGCAAATGTATGGAATAAATTCATTATCTCAGAAACAGACGACTTTAAAAAAAATCTTAAAACACGTCAATTTTAATTTTTGAATGGCCATCAACTGCTATAGATATGTTGGACATTACGTCATTAGTGATGGCGTAATGACGTCATCGACTATTTTTTAAATACAAACCGAGGTCACGTGACAGCTCATATGAAAGGTTTCCTTATTGCCTTTGCAACAATCTAATCATTTGAATATTTATTTCTACAGATAGAATTAAAATAAATAGGGTGTTCCATTAAAAAAATCGACGATATTTGCATTTAAAAAGCACCCTATATAAGATTTTACTAATTAAACATGTATGCTTGAAAAAACTTTATATAAAAAGAAATTGTTCTTCGTAAACCACACCTCTCTATGGTTTTTATGTTCCGATATATTATTTGCAGTTAAATGGGTCAGAAACTTCTGGGATACCCGGTACAATCTCTCCTAAAATAGAAATATCAAAATATTAACGATATTATTTATAGTTGAAGAAAAAATCAATAATAATCATATTTTTTGTTTTAATTATTTAAACCGACATTATTACGCAGTCATATTGCCTACAACATTTTTTAAAGAAATTCAAAACCGTGCGAATACTAACCGCTAACTTTTAACTGCCTGTCAAGCAAGTTTTTTATTTAACGATTTGTTATAAAAACATATTTATTTATGTGTATATTTCTATTATTATAGTCTGGTTCACATGTACGATTTTTCATAAAATGTTTGAGTAGTCACCGAAAATTACGACCATTAAACGAAATGTTTCAAAGGGGGCCGAAAAAAATAGTTTCTTCTTTTTCTTTCTAACATGATTAATTATGCTACTGCCCGTCCATTGCAATTAATTTTTCTCCTCAATTAAGTATTTTCTACATTAAACAAAGTTATTTGTTTTATTAAATATTATATATTTGAAGAAGTTTTTTGCAGGATTTTTCTTTCTTCTTTGTTTATCATTTTTTTTTATTTCTATTATTGTTGCCATGTTATACAGTAAGTTAAATAATTTAAATGTTTCTAGGACATTGTCCATCCTGCCCTATCCAGGAAGGAAGACAGGTCACCAGGGGACATCTCCTTAATATCGGCAGGTGTAGGCCTAGACTCATCGAACACACACTCTCTTATCGACGATAGCCCCGGAAATTCACATAAGACATGCCTGACAGTTTCATCTTCCTGTTCACACATCCTGCATAGAGGTATGTCCACTAGCCCCATAATATGGAGGTGTTTCCTTAGCTGCCAGTGTCCAGTCAGAAATCCCACTGTTAAACGTAGGTTCTTCCTGGTCATCGCCAAATATTTAGTCGTATCCAGCTTCTCAGGGTCGCCCAGGGTGATCCTGGCAAAACTGCATCCTTTGGTTTCATCCCGCCTCTTAAGGGATTGAGTACGGGTGTAACGTTTAGCTAGTTCCGCAATTGTCGAAGTCGTCAAACCATGGGTGTCGCCTGGTCCCAAAATTTTCAGTCCAGCCGCCATCCTGGCCAGAGAGTCAACAATACGGTTACCTTTGCTCCTGTCGTGCCCTTTCACCCACCTTAGTACGATATTATTTCTACCGAGGCGTTAGCTAAATTTTGGTGGCACTCTAGTGCTAACCCTGAGATAATACGTTGTCTATTCAAGGTTAGTAGGGCTTGTCTACTATCAGTGCAGATTATTATGTTTTCGCCAAAAATTTCTTTTCTAGTTAGCTCTTTTGCGGCGATTGAGATACCAGCCAGTTCTGTTTGAACCACGCTGGTATTTTTTCCCATTCCCCATTTAATCCTTAGACTTAGTGATCTGGAGTTAACTACACATCCTGATCCTTCCTTGGTTTTTGAGCCGTCTGTGTATATGCCTATTGCATTTGCAGCATCCGCCTCAGTGTTCTGTTTTATTTGTATTTTGTAGGGTTTATTAAACACAAACCTGGGTTCAATTGCGTCACCGGCCACCTGTAGCAGAGGCACCGCAGTGAGTGCCTTAACACCACCTGTGCGCAATCGTAGCATGGTCATTAGCGCAACCTCCTTGACGTGCAGGTCGAGAGGTGTCAGACCAGTAACCAATTCCATTGCCGCGGTTGGTGTTGTTCTCATGGCTCCTGTGATGTTCAGACAAGTCATTCGTTGTATTTGATATAGTTTTTGGATGGCCGTTGCTTGTAGAGTTTCCCATGCAGTAGCTCCGTACGTTAGCATAGGTCTTATTATTGCTGTGTAGATCCAGGTGACTACACGGGGCGAGAGACCCCATGTGCGTCCCACTGTCCTCCGACACTGCTCATAGGCCATATATGCTCTTTTTGCTCTATTCTGAATGTGCGAGTTCCATGTTAACTTCCTGTCGAGGGTAATACCGAGGTATTTCACCTCTTCAGCAAAGTTTTGTTTGCTTTTGAAGATTTCGGTGGGTTTTAAGCCCGATAAGCTTCCTTTCCTAGTGAAAAGGACCATCTCTGTCTTCTTGGGATTGATCGACACCATGTTTCTATTAATTTGAGGCCATCCTGCGCTCTATCGCACAGTGTGTTCACAAATTTGCCGGCCTGCAAGATAACTATGTCATTTGCATATTCAATTGTGTAGAAACCATTATTGTTGAGGTGATTAATCAGGGTATCCAGGACTATGTTCCAAAGAAGGGTTGATAAGACCCCTCCCTGTGGACATCCCTTCATGACCGGTCCTCTCACAGTAATGTCTTCTACATTTATACTTATTGCTCTACTAGAGAGCATCTTGAGTATCCATTCTCCTACCACCAGGGGTATATTCCTGGAGTTAAGTTGCTGGGTGATTGTATGGATATTTTAACTAGTATCTGTATAATTATAAATAAATAAATAATTATTAACCCACCCACCCACCAAATAAAACAAGTTATATCTCCCTAAAAAACTTCTCTAGAAGTGTCCGATAAATTACAAATTATTTTTGAATGGAGTTGTTTGCAGAAGAATTATAAATTAATGCACTTAAAAATATCCATCCTTCTTTTTCTGGCACAAAAAAATAATATTATAAATTAAACACATGATTCAAGTGGTTAGGGGGTATTAAATATTATTATTTTAGTAAATTAACTAAATAAGATTATTTTCTTTCTAATTAAACTATTTTTTATTTTTAGAAAGATAAATACTAAATTATCAATAAAAAAGAGAAAATTTATATTGACCTTAAACTTGTTTTTAATCAATTACGATATTTATTATATTCTATAATGTTCGTAGACATAACAATTGTAATAGTTTTCATAGGATTATTAATAATTTATTGAAAAATTGTTAAATAAATAAAAATTATTGAAATAATTAGACACATATTAAAGATAAAATGTTTTAATTAAAAAAAACACACACACACACACACACAATAATACCAGATAAAAGAATAGTATATTTAATCCAGAAAATTGTTTTTTCGTTTCTTTTTCAAATTTAATATATAATCAATAGCCTTCTTTTTGGGCAAGTGAAAATCCACATTGGATGGAAGAGTATAGGACACAATATCCCGAGAAGGTGAATGTCTGGGCCGGCATTATCCCTTTTCTTGATTGTGTAAACTGTAGTTAACATATATTTCATCTTTTAATAAAATCTTTATGCATTGGATTCGTTTCAAAACTTGACAAGGTTACTTCTAATTTACCTATGTTTAATATATAATATAGTTAGTGACATCTAGCGATCGAACCCTGAACTAGTAACATTAAATATTGCGTCTTTCACAGAAAATTTTTTGGTTATGTATAAAACCTCGTGTTGCGTGGTGATTTACCAGAAGAATTTGTCGAGTTACACTATTAGGAAGAGAACGACGTTCAGTAATTAGTTATTTTAGTTATTGTTTAATAAGTCAGTGAACACCTAACTGAAAAATATTAGTCGGTAGTATTTGTTTTTGGTTCTTGAAAAAACTGTTAATTGTAGTTAACATCACCAACTATACCAATAATGTAAGTATGTAAACTGAAAGCAACAATGCCAAATTCTTTGTTTTTACCAGCCGGTTGATTTTTTTTCTGAAACACTTTTAAATTTTTAGATGGCCCAATACTCATCACAAACAAAAAGATTAATGCCATTAGCGGTTATACCACCACCCGAATCGGAATCTGATGTGTCAGATAACGAAATATTTGAAAATTTTGATGGGTATTCCTCAGATGCGCCGTCATTACCGGAAGATATTGCTAACATTCTAGCCGACGCTTTAGTGAATGATAATGAAAGTAAGTTGTCTGAAGATTTTGGTTCAGAGGGGGGTTGTTACAATGATGAGAGTCCCACCATTACTGACTCTATTCTAACTGATGCTGAAAGCGTAGCTGGATCAATTTATGTTCATCCAGTTGCTGCAAACGCTGATATTATTTCTACTGTTAGCAGTACAAATGGAAGCACACCTGTGCGAAAATCAAAAAGAAAGATAACGGGAAAAGTACAGAAAAAAAGGTTCTTACACAAGCTAAAAAAGTTAAAATTACATACAACTGGAAAGAAACACAGTTCTTTCACTCTGCAGACATGCACGATAATCATTTCAGTACCCCCACTAAAACTAAAACCCCACTGGAATATTTCCTTCAATTTTTTGATGATGCAGCTTTCAATTTAATTGTGGAAGAAACCAATCTGTACTCAGTGCAAAAATTAGGTACATCTATAAATGTGACTCTCAGCGAAGTAAAATCATTTTTATCAATCGAGCTCTACATGGGAGTAGTCAAACTTCCTTCTTATACGGACTACTGGAGTAATTCGCTTCAATACCCATTAGTTTCCCAAAAAGTGAGTTTAAAAAGATATCAACAAGTTCGAAAATACGTACATTTTGCAAATAACTTTGAAGATGACAATTCTGATAGATATTTTAAAATCAGAGCATTTTCTGAAATAATTAGAACAAATTTTTTAAAGGTGGAGGAAGAAAGGCAGATGAGTATTGATGAGATGATGGTACCTTATAAAGGTACCAGAGCAGGTTCTTTGCGATAATATATGCCAAAGAAGCCTAAAAAATGGGGCATCAAAAATTTTGTCCGGGCTGGAATATCAGGATTTGTCTAGATTTTCTTATGTATAGCGGTGACCGTATTTTTAATCGGCATACGTTTGCAGCAGAAGAAGAACATTTCGGTACATCTGGTAAAACTGTTCTTGCATTATGTCAAACAATAGCCACTAAACCATGCACTACAGTATACTTTGACAATTTTTTTACGTCAGTGGATTTAATTGTACACTTACGCAATACGTATGGCATTTTTTCCTTGGGTACCCTACGATCAAATCGTCTAGCAGGCTGTGAGTTTATGTCCGATAAAAACTTATTAAAAAAAGGAAAAGGAGAATACCAGCAATTGTGTGATAACGAAAAAAAGGTGGCCGTAGTAAAGTGGGCAGATACTAAGTGTGTGACAATTGCAAGTTCGTACGTTGGGGCTAGTCCCGAAACAACGGTGAAAAGATTTTGTAAGGAAGCCAAAAGTAAGGTCAATGTAAAATGTCCACAGATAATAACTCATTATAATCAGCATATGGGAGTGGACCTTTCAGACATGTTGGTTGCTTTATACCGTACTGGATTTCGGACACATAGATATTACATGTGCATATTTTCCCAATTCTTAGATGTAGGTAAGTCTTAACAATGCTTGGATTTTATACAAAAGAGAATTACGGCTGAGCGAACCTAATTCTTCAAAACCTTTAGCACTAAAGGACTTTCGAATAAATGTAGCATACGGATTGCATCATAAAAATAAAAAAGGTATACCATCCCTACAGGAAAATATTAATAAAATTCAAAAACCTGTCATTCAAAGACCAACAGACGGAGTTAGATTGGATGAAGTAAGTCATTTTCCTAAGTTTGGAGACAAAAAACGGTGTCGTAACTGTAAAACGGGAATAACTACGGTTGTTTGCTCCAAATGTAATTTAAATTTATGTTTTACAACAAAAAAAAACTGTTTTGTAAATTTTCATACGTAAATTTTTATATTAGACATAAATAAAATTTGAAAAGTACGACTACCTTATTTTTTATACACCTCAACTGTAATGTAGGTACTTACCTTAACTTGGCATTGTAAATTATAATATACATTTGCTAAGCACCGTTAGGGCAAGGTAACTTTGGCAATGTTAACTACAGTTTACACTTTCAAATTTTTTTTGTTAAACTGAATTTGAGAAAAACTCGAGTTTCCTATATTATGTCAAGCCTTTTTGTATCTAAAAAACATGGCATAAAAAACCTAAACTTCGATTTGCCAAGAAAAGGATAAACATTCAAATTGTAGGGCCATATTTGTTTGAGGAAAACCTAACTGCTGCTAGTTATCTGGAATTTCTTCCAAATTATAATCTCAACTCTATGGTTTTTAAGTTCCGATATATTTGCAGTTAAAATATGTCAGAAACTTCTGGGACACCCGGTATTATTAAAAGCGCGATATTTAGACCTATAGGTAGATCCTATAATTAAGCGTTTTTGGCCTACAAGGCCATCATCAGACTCACTCACGTCGAGTTAAGGCGGATTTAGCGGATGTATAAGCATAACATTTTCATTAATGCATAATCATAACTATAACAACTTCTCTAACGCATAGTGCTTAACAGATGGGTAATTTATCCGTTCCTCAATGCATAAGCATAATCATAAGTGTTAGTGACAAGTGACAGTTGTATCTATCACGGAACATATAAAATTAGTGTGTTCTGTAACCTTTATCATTCAACAACAATAACAAATTTTCAAATTTATAACCTCATTTGCTCATTCATTGATATTTATTTCTGTATTTTCATCAAAATAGAATATTGATCATAGAATATTGATATATTTTTTTATATCTTGAAAACTTGATTCTGAATTAACTTTTGAGGTTAACAAGTATGACAGCTCCATGAAATCCACGCAGGCGCACTTTCTATTTCGACACATCATTATCCGTAAAAGTTAAAAGTTGGGAACTTCAAGGTTATGCGTTATGAATTGTGCACTATGACTTATGCTTATGAGTTGGATAAATCAGTCTATTTGCAACTACATAGTTTAACTTTTATGAATTGTACATTAAAGTTATGTTTATGAATATAATTATGCCTATGCATCCGCTAAATCCGCCTTTATTTTTAAAATACATTAAACTAAACAACAACAGTAAAAAATAGTATTTTATACAAGTATCCGCTATATTTATTTTCCAATTTTTTATCTATAAAAAACGTTTCAATCCGACAATGAGTCACAAAATGTTTTTCAGCATTACGTAAGGAACCACCTTTTATCGTGAAATATATTCTACAATTCTTCCATTCTTGATCATTAACATTCTTGGCACTTTTATTCCACTAAGGCCGCCGGAATAACTAATTTTGCCGAAGCAATCACAATACATCATTCAATAAACTAAATATCTGCTACGTGTATCAGTTCTGAAAAGAACGCAGAAGACAAAAATTCATAGAAATACAATCGATTTTGTAAATTTTGGATGCCTGAAAGGTGAACGATACGTACTTTTTTTGATGTGGGTAATTGGTTAATTAGAATTTTAAATTAACATAACAACGTCACTTTAGTCAATACATTAACTAAGTTCTCATTGTTTTAAAGCTATACATAATGACGATGATTATTAATTTATTTAAAGATGGAAAGGTCAAACAATGTAAGCTAATACTCAATAAAGGGCGACAGAGTCAATTTTTTGTATTTAAACGAAATATACGAGTAATTTATAATATACAGCGTCATCCCCAATGGGGAAATTTATTTATTATGGGCTTTTGGATAAAACGCATTCTTCATAAAAGTTTGTGCATCCTCTTAAGCTAAAAATGCACCAACAAAATGTACATTACCGATCCTTCTCCAACAGCAATACCTGGAAACCTTTGGTGTAGCAAAAATTAAATAGCTGGCTCAATGGCCGGATTTGAACCCGTTTAAACATGTTTGGGACCAACAAAAAATAGTAAGGAAAAGAATAACTGCTCCAATAAATCGTAAGCAGCTTTGGCTGATGTTTATGAAAGAATCGTAAGCTTTTCTTCAAAAAACCTCCAGAATTTTATTAATCCAATGCCACGTCAAATGCGAAGTGTTATTCAAAATAGAGGTGGTAATACATGATATTAAAAATCATTATCAATGTAATCAATGTAACATGAACGAGCAGTGTTATATCCAAGAAGTTTTAGAACCCCATCTTTTACCCTATCTTGACACCCTGGCATATCCAACTTTCCAACAAGATAATGCCCGACCACACAATAGACTTCTTTCAACATAATGATGTCACATTGTTACGTTGGCCACCAAGATCTCCCGACTTATCCCCAATTGAGCACGTGTGGGATATGATGGGTAGAAGATTGCTCAATTTGCAATTTCTTGTAGGGTTCATAAAAATTTTAAAAATAACAAAAATCCTAGATGGCATCTTTCTAATTACACGTAGTGTGGATAGCTCAGTGGCGCCAAATTAATAAATCCGCCTCTGGAAGTCTATCATTTTGAGAATACTAAATAAAACTTATAATACAACACTGCAATTGTCAAAATTAGCACATCTGACGATGAAATTATTATTCGAAACAACTGTCATTGACGAAAAAATTAATTTTTCCAATTAAATTGTGTTACTTTTGTTAAACAGATGTTTGTTTAGTCGTTCTCTGCTTACAGTATGTTTTTTATGTTGTAAAAAATAAATCTAATCTAAAAGTTTTTTGTTGCTTTGAATTCGTGATCCTCTCGACCCAGCTTTTACGGCGACATAGTCGAAACAATTTTAAAATTGCCCGACAAAAGTGACGTGATCATCGAAGAATCTCCGTTTAATGTTTTTAAAAGATTCCTCTTTGTTGATACTCGAGATTGCAATCACAAAGCCACCAGTGGCTCAGAAGTTCATGCCTATTGTATCACCATAATAACGCATTTTGTATCTTTTATTCTGAGAAGTGTTACTACAACGTAAAAAACCAATAAGTATGCTTTACCTTTTTTTCTTTAAACCGTCACATTTCACAAACAAATCAAGATATCTGTCAAAAGTAGAGGAAAACATTGTTTTCTTTTCTTCCCTGTATATGAGGGGAGTATGAAATTATTTTGAGACGCCACAATAATAAACTTAAAAGTACAGTTTTTTATCTACAAGTTGCAAAACAATTCAAAGAAATCAGCCTCCGCGTTCGGAAGTTAGAGCATTTTTAAATAAATTAATATTTTGAATGCATCGAATTTTAAGTCGGTGAGTGTATTATTTTAAACTAAAAAAAAAGATTAATCTAAAATTAAATTTTATAGGTAACTCGTTACTTTTCTTTAAATTTAATCATACTGAACTATACTTTCTTAATTCATCTATTGCTGTTTTATTAATGACTTGCGAAATATAACTAGCATCTGCCAATATTTGCTGTGTTGTAAAATTCGTGATACTGTGGTGGCGGCAGTTATTTTTTAACGGTTACATGTGGGTAATTATTCTTGTATAAACAGTTTAACCTTTCTTGATAAATATAGTCAACAGTGATTGTAAAATGAAGACGCCTAGCTAAACTAGGTGTCCATAGGCGTATCTTGACATAAAAAACAATATATTATAGTAAAAATTTATAAAATATTGAAACCTTTATCGAACATCGGATTGGTCTTTGAAAAAACCGACCTTTTATTGTTCCAAGTCATTCAAATGTTCCTGAAAAATTACTCTAAAGAACATTCCAAGGTTAATTTATGGAGCTAATACTATTTGGGTTTTTTTTATAATCCTTTGTTATGGCAATAAAGTTTAGAAAAAACTTTAAGATCTTTCATAAAAAAGGTATTATTTATTTTACTAATAAATTACGTCTATAAATTATAAGAAACAAATTCATCGAGAAATTCTTTAAATTAATTAATGGCAGTTAGACTAAGAAAATATTTTTAGCTCTCCTATCTATTTTAAGATCATAATTTTCAAAATATTCGTGCCCTCAAAAAATTTTCCGAATATAATTTAAGTTTTTATGATATAAGTGAAAATTTACCTATACAAATTTTAATATTTTTTATTCCATGACTTTTTAAACATAATTACAACTACTGCTAGTGATCCCTGAGAGAATCCCTGTGTAGATACACCTGTGTTGGAACTTGCATAAGTATGAATGTCGCAGGTAAGCACGGTAGAAGGCAAATATGCAATAGGTACAACTTCGTGAGAAATCATTTTATAAAAGAAGTAATAAAATAAAAGTGGGGTTAGTGACATCGATGCAGTAATTGCTCGCCTTCGCAAAGGTATTAGCGTACTAGATTACAATATGCAATATAATACAAAGTAGCTTACATTATAAACATAATAAAACGATAATTAATTATGTAAATTAACTGGTTTTAGGTGTGTTTTTTAATAATAAAATTATTTAGTTTTAAAGAATAATATTTGTATAAGTAAGATAGGAGTTATTTCTTAATTTTCGAATCAAAAACAAGCTTTTAGGACTTCAGACAACATGTCAACTTTATTCGTACTGATTCGCGAAATATTTTAACAGGGTTGTCAAATCTGCGTAATGTTGCCTTCAATTTGCGACAGGGCCGGATCTTGTAAAGGCCCCCCCTATCTAGTGGGATAACTATAGATGTGCGATCACCCCGGGGGTCTGGGGTGTATGGAATACCTCCTCAGATAAGCGGGGGTCCGGGGGTTCTCCCCCGGAAACTTGTAAGAAATATTTTTAAGCGTTTTTATAAAGGACTTCACCTTGTATTTTTTTCACACACCATATCTTTGGCAATCAAGCGCAATAACGGTGACGACTAGGCTCAAAGGTTGTGTCAAAATGACATTTGACTAATCAATTATGATTAAGTATTCTTATCAAATGAAAAAACAGCACGGTGAAGTGTATTGTTCATACAGCGACTGTCAAAATAAATTTTATTCAGTAAGAAAAATAAAGTTCTGTCTTTATTTCTTTATTTTATTTTTATTGAAATTGTTAAGCTTTCCAAAAAAGCAGATCCGTCCCTGGATATTGTTATTATCCCTTAGGCACCATCGCGGCCTACCGAGTTAAAGGTCCAAGGTCATTGACGACGGACTTTAATTGTGGCCTAACATTGTTGAAATGTCAAATTTGACAGATGAAAAAAAATTCTGTTGTAATTTAACTATACGTCATTTAAAAACTAGTAGGAGTAATTTCAAAAGTCTGGTTCACACTTAGAACATAAAATAGTAAGGAAGGAGTTTGTGTTATATCTACAATGTTAAAATCTGGCGACGGAAGTCGGCCATATTGGATAACCATTTATGACTCATACTTTGTTGACAAGTTATAAAAATTTAGTTTTCTGTTAAAAATTTGGATTAATTATTTATTGGTAAGTAGCTATTATTATAATAAATATACATTATATATACCTAAACTATATTTTTATGTATAAATTAAATTATTACTTTGTATTGATCCCTAACCTATCTACTTAAATTGACATAGGCGTATCAATAATGGAAAGAAGATATTTTATTTTAATTATCATTAATTTACAATTTTTTGGTTAATCTCATAACTGTATATGTCAATTATTTTTATGTCTATGGAGTATTATAAAGCAACGTTGTACAATAAATGTATTTTGTATATTAATTAACACAATATTACATTCACAGTTTCCCACGGGATGAAAATAGACGGAAATGGTTAAATATTGTGAATAAAGATAACTGGAGTCCAGGAAGAATAGCTTTTTAGGCTCACAACATTTTAGAGAACAATCATTTGATAGAATTTCTTCAGTAATTGTTTTACTAGTACCAAATGCTATACCTACAATTAATAACATTGACCAAATCTATATTTTTTCTCAAATCTATTTACAGATATTTTACTTAAACATATATTTCACTAATATATACATTTTCTATGCAGGTAAGTACTAACGACCCTTATGCTGAAGAGATAATAACTACTAGCAGTGAAACTATTTCACCAGTTCCTGTTCCTGAAACTCTACCATCTACTTCTGAAAGTCCTCGTAGGAAACAACTTATAAAAAGCATCTGTGTAGTATATTTAAAAACAAGAATTTATTATATATGTGAAAGTAAAATAAATAATGTAGAAAAAATTAGACATGTTTACACAAAATTCAAGGGCCAATAGTGGTAGAATGAAAAATTTTAATAAAAACTGTGTAGTATATAACTGGTTTTATTTCCTTAAATCTAGTACCCCCATTTTAGGCAATGTTATACTATTTTTTTTCCTCTTCTTTCCTTATTAAAGTGGTTATTTTAATAAATAATGATTAGTGTCCATACTGAATAATAATAGGTATGTTTCAATAAGGACATTATTGTTCTACAAATAAAAATATAGGACGCCACTGTTAAAAAGTAACTTCCGGTAGCCATCTTGGATAACCATCCCGGTCACCTGTTCTTGAACGAGCAATACTTCCTTACTATTTTATGTTCTAAGGGTTCACATCACTAAAAGTTACCAGATTAGTTACTAAGGAGCGTGTTCCAAAAAAGCCGTGTTCAAAATCTATGAAATATGCCTTGATTGACTTGACGCGGAAACTAGCCAATCACAGATAACCATTATGTACTGAAAATGATTCTTTAGATTTAGATGAGACGTAAACAAACAGCTATAACAAATTTATTACATATGCCAGTAACAAAACAGTCAATTATTATGAGATATGAAGCTAAAAAGTGCTGTTTGAAACTAGCTGCAATCTGACCAACCAGAGATCTACAGAATTGCCAACATAAGTTAAAATTACCTCTTCCAGTTGTTAAATAGAGTGTAGTGCAATGAAAATAATCACTTTCATACTGCACCAATGATTATTAATAACACATAATATAAATTACCAAAAGAATTATTAAATAATATTAAAGAATTTTTCAAGAATCTCATCTTAATGCTGCGTGGTCATAATTTACTTACTGTAGTAAAGATATCAAACCATTATTTCCAAAATTTTACCTGAAATAATAAAAAAACATTAAAAACTCAAAAGACTCTTATAACATTATGAATATGGTTCAAAGTTAAGTCGCTAAATATATTTTCTCTGCTAAAAAAGCGTTAATTTCTCTGTATCCAGAATGCTACAAACTATTTAAAAAAAATAAGAGAAATATTTTTATAATAGAAGTCAATGATCAGCAATTCGTGATAAATATAATTATGGTCTGTAGTATTAGTATTAACCAAATTAAAACTAAAACTTTAAGCAAATTTAGTACCTATTTATTTCGTTATTATTACCATATAGGAATTCATTTTTATTAATATTTCAATGATTAGAAATGTTGTTAATAAGTAGTGGTTGTAGAACAAAACTATTAAAGATTCTACTTCAAACACGGAACTTACATAGAACTTAAAAAATGGTTAATTTCATGTATTAAGTATAAGACGCCATAAATCAATTTACGTGGTATATCAAAAACCGTTAGTTGATATCAGGCGCCATATACTTGTTTATAGTACGAGACCGTATGATTGAATTTAACAACTTAAACCCAGAAAAAAATATTCAAGCATAATATTCAATTTAGTATTATTATTTATTGCATTTGTAGCTACTTTTTTATCTGCTTTACGTGACCAAAAGTTTTGTTTATAAAGTTCTTTGCATTTAACCTATATTATTTCCCATATAATCACTTGAAAATACTTTAAATTATTAGTTTAAGTATTAAATATTTATATTTTTTAAAACCAAAGTCTAATCGATTCAATGAAACATTGAAAATCCATTAAAATTACACCTCGAATTATTTTTATCAGTCAACGTGCAGCACTTTTGCATGTCGTTAAATTCGTAAATATTTAAACCAACAAATGAACTATTTAAGTAACGAATATTTACTGGGTATATTTTTGTTTTAAATTTAATTGTTATTGCCGCAGCTCTATGATAGTTAGTCAGTAAAATAGTGAAATTATTTAACATAATTGGTTGGATTGCAGATGTTTATGGTAAAACTTTTGTCTTAGAAACGTTCAAACACATATGGTTAGAATCACACCATGATTTGATGATGGTTAAGTCATTTGAAACGATTCTATGAAGTTCGGTGATATCCGGGTGACTTCAACAAAAGCTAGTGTCGTCTGCGAATAGACAAATTTTACCGCCGATGCTTAAAAGTTAGCAATATCATTGATAAATAGCAAAAACAATATAGGACCCAATACCGAATCTTGTGGAACCCCATATTCTATTTGCTTGCAAGAAGGCCTTAATTCATCAACTCGTACAAGCTGCAGTCTCTCACTAAGAAAAGACTCGAGCCACCTGATCGAGGTGCCTCTAAATCCATAGTACTGCAATTTTTTAAGTAGTATTTTATGATCCACGTAATCGAAAGCTTTTGAGAAATCACAAAATATTGTAGCTGTAGAGTGTTGATTGTTTAAGCTGGAGTAGACATTATTAAAAAGAGAAAACATTGCATCATTTGTGCATTTACCACTTAAAAATCCAAATTGAATATTGTATTTAACCACAAATGAAAGAAGCCTTTTTTACCAACCTTTCAATGATCTTGGATAACGTAGGAAGAAGCGCGATTGGGCGATAGTTAGAAACTTGATCTTTATCACCTCCTTTATCCAAAGGAATGATTATGGCTGTCTTAAGGCAAGTAGGAACAGTAGGAACAGGAACAGGCAAACCAAAAAGTGCCCAGAGTCTAGAAGTATGAATGTCATTTTTTCTATGTACAGGAATGAGAAAAGCTTGGTTTGTATAAACTTAAATAGACCAAAAATTGTATAAAAAAATTATTTACTTAGAATATCCATAAATGTTTTCCCTATTATTTAAGATTGATTTATTATACGGTATTTTATAAAAAAATTTGGGCTCAAAAACAGCCGGAAGTTTTCCGCAAACAATCATTGTATGTTGTAAAGCAACGTCCATTATAGTTTTAGATAAAGTTATAAAAGGGTTTATTTCTTCACTCTTACCTTCTTAGGTATATAACTTAAAAAGATATTAAGCCAAATTAATAGTGATTCGCACAACCGATCACCGAATGTTTATTATAATGAGATGCTCTGTCTTTGTTTATCACGACTATTCAAGTACCAACGTCCTTGAAGCTCACGATGCAAACGGTTGGAACACATGCGTGTCCACTCGTGACCTGCCACAGCTCACTTGACACTCACTGACTTCTTTTAATGCCGCTAACTATACTTCTAATGGGCGGTAATTAAATTAGCACTGCTAGTATCCCACAAAGATATCCATCGAATATTTTAACAGTACTTTTATTTGACAAATGCATCACGGTAGATAAATATTTAAAAAATACACACATCGGAAAAGTCTGTAGATCATTTTAAAAAATAGCTAATTAGATAGAATTAATTTATATATTATCAATCGTTTAAAAAAGTTGCAAAAAGTAAAACAATCCTGAGATACGAAAAAGTAGAAATGCTACACTGTTTATAATTTGATCATTCTATTAAAAATATTGTCTAGTCACTAAATATCAACTATTGTGTTTTATCATGGTAAGGGGAAATTTAATGTAAGACAAATTAATCGAGCTTCTTGAAGGTGGCATGCGGCAAATCCAAGTTGCTGAGCGGATGGGTGTTAAATGTTATAGTTCATTTGTTTGGAGTTGGCAGCTAAGAAAAGTCATTATATCGTAAAATGTTGTAAACAAGACCCTAAATCAGTAGCGCAGGTACTTATTTATATCGGTATCAATAAATTTCTTTTAATCATCATATTTTAATAAGTAGTCATAATACGATATTTAGAATATTTTGTTTTTCGATTTTAACGAGAATAATTGTGGTCCGACCCCATTGTAACTCCTATCGGACCAGGCAACGAATCTGACTCATCGTCGGATGAATACGACGAAATGGAAGCCGACAATTAAAGGAGTAAGTGCTTTTTGCATTAATCTATATTTAATTCTCACTTTTTAATATGTAGCATATTTTTATTTTACTTTTAATTTTTATTTTAATTTGAATTATGATGTTGTGACAATATTATCTAGGGTTCCTATTGTGTTTAGGTTAGTTAATTCCTAATTACAGGGTGGACTCGTTGAAAAATAACAGCTATGACTATGTTTCAATAGAAATATATACTACTTTTCGTTATTTTTCATGAACCACCCTTGCTTAGGCTGTGAAGGATTTGTATTTATAATGAATTCACTGTGTTGCCAACTCCAAACAAATGAACTATAATATTGATTCGTCATTGTGCTTGTACTATAAATGGTTGATAGGAAAAATATTGTAAGTAAAGTACGTTTCACAATAATTCGTTGACTCGGTACCTGACCTTAGGGGATTAGTAATGAAAGGTTATAAATTTCTCACTGTAAGTAAACATTAACAGATCCGTAATCCGGTTTTCAAAATAGATTTAAATAAAACTCAGTAACATTTACTAAAACTTATTATTTTGTAAAAAAAATCACGAAATTTTTTAAAAACAAACAAACAAATTTTAAGTTTATTTATTAATTGAAATTAACCAAAACTGTTGAAACTTACGTATACGTATACGCTTTGGTCTATTTCATCTAATTGGTAGATGTTGTCAAAAAATGTTTCAAATAAAAAAGATGTAGTTTAATCATGGCCACATTTTAAAAATATTTTGTACTACAGTGTATCCCAAAAAATTGATTTAAATAAAACTAAGTTAACATTTACTAAAACTTAAATTTATTTTGTAAAAAAAATCACGAAATTTTTTAAAAACAAATTTTAACTTTATTTATTAATTGCGATTAAACAAATGAACTAATTCTACATTATTTACAACTATTTAATCTAAATGTAGTTCAGTATCACTATCGTCTTCATTTAAATTAATAACTAAGGGTGCTACAGTTATATTAACATTTCGATATGTACCTTCAACCTTAATAACATGCTGAATCGAATTTTTCCAACTATCAATGGGAATATTACTTGTCACATTTCTGATTAACTCTATAACACTTGAGTTTAATGTGGGTGAAACGTTTTCCGATCTAACTTTGGATTTTAGCTGATGCCACATGTGTTCTATAGGATTGAACTTGCAATAATATGGGGGAAGCCGTAACACTGTGTGGACCATATTTTTAGTAATAGTATCACAAACGTATTCTTTTTCAATACCGAACGCTGCTACAACTTGTAAGAGATTACGTTTTGTGTACGATTCTTCAAAATAAAGGTCATTTTTTAACAAATACTCTTGAATTTCCCATTTATTGTTGTTGCTATTTGGTACTTTATTTAATTGACGGCTATGATAAGTTGCATTGTCCATTACAATTATACTTTTTTCCGGTATATTCGGCAATAAATAATTCTCAAACCAATCTTCAAAAAGTTCTGCTGTCGTATCTTCGTGATAATCTAATCTTGAATCTTTAATATTCTTTGCCGATAACAATAAAGCGTTAGGAACCCAACCTGTTTCTGATCCGGTATGTATTATTGTAATTATTTGTCCTCTATTTGATGGAGCATTTGTTTTGCAATTTCCCGATGAATCAACAAAACCCTTCGTTGGAGTATCATGGGTGTCATACCATGTCTCGTCGAGGTAGATAATTGAAAGGTTTTCACTTCTATATTTTTGAATAGCTTGTAAGTAATGACAACGCCACATTCGTAAACGATATGACTCCATTATCACTTGCCTTTTATTAATGGTACAATATTTAAATCCCATTTGAGAAATAATTCTCCACAAACTTGTACGGCTACAAATAATTCCCGTGTCGTCTTTAAGTAACCGTTTTTTTATACAATCTAGGGTTGGTATCATTTGTTCTTGGTATAGGACAAATATCGTCCGTCGGATTATATCTTTTTGTATTTCATCAACACATTTGGTATTATTAACGTCACTTCGTTTTTTTCGTTTACTTATTGGCTTATTGATAATATCTTTTACTGTGGATATTGGGGTTTTGGTTAACTTACATGTTTCTTCTGCTGCATCGGTTACACTATAACCTCGATTATTCAATGTTTCAAACAAATTTTTCACAATTTGTTTCGCATCCGGCGATAAATGCACTTTTTTTGCCCAAGGACGCCACATACTTAGTTATAAACACAAGATTACTTTCAGAGTATAATGTTTAGTACAAACTAAAATTCTAGGAGAGAATTTTAAAAACAAATTACCCCGAAACTCCCACTTTCTCTTCCAAGATGATTAAGAAAATCAAAAATCATTAAAATCATTAAAAGCATTAAAACTGCTTACTGAAATTGAAAACATATCTGTGCGCATTTTATTTTTCGTTTGTTGTAAGTTATGCTTTATTTTCTTGTAGTTTTTTAAATATTATTTCTTGCTTTATGATGATATTTTTCAGTAGAAATAATAAAGGCTACTCCAATCATTACACAGCACTCTCAGACTTCCTGTTGACCTATTATTGATTTATAATAAAACACACAGAATTGCTTAACTATATTATATAGTCGAATAAAGAAAGATAATCTTTAAATTAAGTCGATAATTTAATTTAAATCGTTTTGCGGTGAGGTTCAATCAAAGTGATTAGGTTCCATATGAATGAAACTTACAAACATTAATTTTAAAATAACAGGATTAGATTACTTAAGACATGAATGAGAATAAAATTACACAATATTTACTCACACGCATTATAAAAAAATTATGAACAATACAGCATGTTAATCTATTATTCTCAAGATAGTATGCACTTGAAATGCCATTAAAAAATCTTCTTCTATGTATCTGTAGTATATAATTCAGTAGAAACTCCCACATATTAAGTTACATTACTAGAAACACATCTATTAGCAACCGACAAAGTAAATGTGAAGTAGATTATGATTTAGCTTAACAGTTGTAATTTAATTTTATTGTAATAACTCAATTTGTGGAAAAGAATAATAAACAAGGCTTTCTAACTTTTTAAGGGGTAAAGCTTTTTACATATTATCTATAGCGTGAACATGTTTTATAATTTTTTTTAATTTTTAAATTAATTATTTTTTTTTCATTTCTTTGCCAGCTACCAAGGCAAAGGACCTTGTGACGGTGTAGGAGGAACACTAAAAAGAGGTGCAGCAAGAGCTAGGCTTCAGTTACCATTCACTAAACAAATTTCAAACCCCCGAGAGTTGTATCAATGGGCGGCGCAATCTAATAACTTGCCAAAAATCGAGGTAAGATATTGAACTATTGCAGATTATGAAAAAGCTACAGAGAATTTAAATATTATTCAAAAATATTATTCAAAAGCTAAAATTATCAAAGGTACACAAAAGTATCATTGCGTTATACCAAATACAGATGGATCACTCACAATGAAACTGATTTATTTCTTGCTCAAATAAAACTTGTTAAATATTCAAACGCCAGAAAGAAATTTTAAAAAAACCTTTAAAAAGTTATAAATAAAATTTACCTTAGAAATTGAAATTTTGACTTTAATTATTTATTATATTGATGTATGATTTTTTTCGAATCTCATCTAATAAAGTCGCCAGTAATACACAAATAGTGAAAAAAAAAACGGAAAAAAAAATTCATTTAAAAATTAAAAAAAAATTAACCCATTGTTATCCCATTACGAGACTAGGCTTAAAATTTTGTGTTTTGAAGAGTAAAATTTTTGAGAATTTTTTAAAAAAGGATACAAACAATCTAAAAATTCTTGTTTTAACTTTGGAATGAAAAAAAAACAATCAAATTTATGATGAATAATTTTTTGCATACATTTTTCAAAAAGTTCATCAAAAAACACGAAATTTAAAAAAAGTCCCAAATCGGACAATTTTTCACCAAGTTATGGCTATTTAAAAAAAATACCCGAAATTTTCGAAAATTCATGTCTCTCTATTATGGATAAATGAAAAAATTTAAAAACCTTTTGAGAAACCTTTTTCGAAGGATGCAAATCCAATCGGTAAGATGAGTTGGCATGGAATGCCCCTAAAGTAACAAAATAAAAAATTTAAACGATAAATTTAACATTTTAGTATCTGGTTTTGTCACCTCTGGCTCTAATAACATCTCCCACTCTCCGTGGAAGGCTTCTTATCAGGTCACTTATGTAATCCAAATCCAAATTTTCCCATTCTTTTATTAAAACATTTTCCAGCTCATCAAGGTTGTCTGGAGCGATATTACGAGTTCTTATGTGCCTGTTCAGGTAGTCCCAAACATGTTCAATTGGGTTTAGGTCTGGACTAACTGCTGGCCAATCTAAAACTTGGATACCAACCTCTTGAAGGTATTTTTATCGTATTATTCCTGACCGTCAGTCTCAATTTAGTTTAGGAAGTCCTGGGTTTCGATCAATAATGGATTAAAAAATATAAACAATAATAAAACTGCTTGTTGTGACGTTTCGATTTATTTAAAAATCATCATCAGACATTAGTCCTACAATGTTTTGAAACATTCTACATTAATTTACATATAAAACAAAAACAAATATTTCAAAAAACATAATTTAAAATTTTTAACACATACTCACTTTTCTTTCTTTTCTTGTTCAAATAAAAGTGAGTATGTATTAAAAATTTTAAATTATGTTTTTTGAAATGTTTTTTTTTGTTTTATATGTAAATTAATGTAGAATGTTTCAAAACATTGTAGGACTAATGTCTGATGATGATTTTTAAATAAATCGAAACGTCACAACAAGCAGTTTTATTATTGTTTATATTTTTTAATCCATTATTGACCGAAATCCAGGACTTAATAATACAAATAGGATTTATCAAAATTTATTCATTTATTAAACGAAGAAAAATATCAAAATCAATGTCACAAAATTTTATTTGTAAAAAACACAGCAACTAGTTTCGGCCTATCAATAGGCCATCATCAGGCTAAAAATTAAAGAGAGAGTGAAAACATTACATATCAAAGAATCAGTATAAACCTACCTTAATAACTATAGTTGTAATTGAAAATTAACAACTTCTACCATGCTTGCACATAGCAAAATTTATGTATATCAAAATTGTGTCATTGAAAAAAGGAAAATTATTAAATGAAGTGAATAATGATTAAAAATTGAAAATTAAAAACTAAAAACTAGGTGAGTAGCAACTCATTAAACCTAGTTAAGTTATTGGTTAATAACCGGAAGAAAACTGGAATACAGCTTAGGATATAGGTACCCAAAAGCTTGAAAAACCAGGGAAAGTGAATATGAGCGGTATATGTAAAAACCGCAAGAAAAGAGAAAGGTCAAAGACCAATTGGTCCTTTTCCTTTTTATGTTCAATTTTATTTGTTATTATTAACATTTCAATGGTTATGTTGTCATACAGTACTTTGTTGTATTCCTTAACCTATTTCTTCTTCTTTTTTAATTTGAATATTGTAATAATCCATGTATTAACTTTTTAATGTTTGATTATTGGAGAGTGGCAACTGTGTAACTTAAGCGATAATACGTACTATATTTTTCGCTTGCGAAAAATCACCATTTTCAAGAGTTTTAAGAAGAAATAATTTAATACCACTATTCTAAAGTGAAAGTAAACAATAACAGTGGCTTGTGTTGCAAAAATATCTCATGTAAGTACTACAACGATAGAGAAAAACGAGTTTTAATTATTAAAACCAAAAGTGAAAAAGCATTAATTGCCTAGAGATAACACGATCAACATTAATTTATTGAAGAAATACAACTCAGATATTGGCGACGTTGCCGGAGTGTGCAGGAAAGTTACAGATTCACTAAAAAATTTCGATATGGATGAAATTAAAGAAATGCTTCAATGTATACAGGAAAAAATGAAAAGTATGGATGAAAAAATGGAACAATTTTTACACGAAATGAATGGAATGAAAGAGGAGAATGTGAAACTGAAGCAGCGAGTGGAAACAAGCGAAAGGAAAATAGAAAGACTTGAACGAGAAATAAGGGGAAAAAATATAGTTATGAAGGGAATTCACGAAGACGAAAATGAAGATGAAGCTAAAACTAAAAAAAAGTAGTGTCCGTTATACAGAAGATGGGAATAGAATTAGACATAGAACAAGAAATAGAAGAAGTAAGAAGAATTGGAAATCAAAAGAACGAGAAAGGAAGACCAATCTTGATTAAATTAACAAAACAAAAAAAGAGAAACGAAATCCTGAAAAACTCGAACAAGTTAAAAGGCACCGAATTATGGCTAGATCAAGACTATCCACTGAGTGTACAACGAGAAAGGAAACAACTAATCCCAGAACTAAAAAACGCTAGGCAGAAGGGATTAAAGGCAATTCTGAGATATAATAAATTAGTTGTTAATAACAAAATTTATACAGTAGAAGACATCAATGAAAACAAAAATATGGTATGGAAAAATGAAAACGAAGAAAATATAAATAGTACCAAGAGAACCGCTAGCCAAAGATCCCCCAACTTCAACGAACAGCTAAAGAAAATATCAAAGACCACGACAAAAAAGTAGAAGAGAAAGATAAGGATGAAGAAAATAATAAGGATGCAGACAGGGAACACGGACATGAGTTATGCAAAGGAAATACAGAAGTAACAGAAAATGGAACAAAAAAACAGCAAAAACATAATTCAATACAAATTAGCAAAGAAAAAAAAACAAAGTCACAAGAACACAATTCTCTCAATATATTATTTTGGAACTGCCAGGGTATAAGTACTATCAACGATCTTGACGCACAAGAACTAGAAGATATTTATAAATTTCCTATTATTGGTCTCGCCGAAACTTGGATCACCTCTCCCGAAATCAATGTACCCCAAGCGCTAACTAATTATAATGTATATCACTGCCCAGCGGTTAAAGAAAAACAAAGAGGAAGAGGTAGTGGTGGAATTTTGCTTCTTTTATCAAAAAACATTGTAGGTCTTAAAAATTTAAATGTAATTGCTATATGTAATATGTGGATTGTTGTAAGATTTTGCGTTAATAATATCTGGATTATTTTAGGTGTTGTATACTTAAAACCTGGGTTGGATGACTATGTTTGTATAGAACTACTAGAGGAAACCGTAAGAGATATAATTACTGAGTACCCTAACGATCATGTCTTTATCTGTGGTGATTTCAACGCTAGGATAGGGTGTCCGACGAGTCTCGACGAACAACAAACACATGTGTTCGATGTTCCCATAGAACTACGTGACTCAATGGATAAAGTAATTAATCGCCGAGGAACAATCCTTACAGAAGCGCTAGAAAATCTCAGCTTCTTTGTATTAAACGGTAGATATAGCGATTATAAAGGTAACTATACATATATTGGACAATCTGGCAGTAGCGTCATCGATCTAATTTGGGCAAGCTTTAACAGTAAAGATTGTATTTCAAATTTTTTTATAAATGAAAAATTTCTATCAGATCATTTCAGTTGTGCACTAACACTATCAATAAATCCTGGGCTCACAAAAATAGTATAAACAAAGAGAGTTTTAATAAATCACTAATTAAATGGGACCCTTTAAAAGTAAATTCTTATAAAAATATATTATCTCAATGTAATACAAACTTACAAATAAACTCTGTTGAGGACTTAGATAAACAAATAAATACAGCAATACGCTCTACAATAAAATTTTTAGGAATGGAAAAAAATATAAAAATTAGAGTAAACAACACAAACAAATCTAAACCGTGGTATGATCAAACCTGCAGAGAAGCTAAACGAAAACTTTATAAATCTAAAAAAAAATTAATGAAAACCAAGTTCAATCAAAATGCCATTTCTAAATATAATAAGCTGAAAAAAGAGTATAAACTAGTACTTAAAAATAAAAAACAAGACTATGAAAACAATGTAAGAAGTAAACTTAATAATATCAACAATCCAACTGAATTCTGGAAACACATTAAGTTAAACAAATCAATAAACGATAGGAACGATATCGACATGAACATAATGGTAAATTATTATAAAAATTTCTATATACCACAACCAATCTTGCAAACTCAATATATAGACGTTTTGCATCCTAGCTTAGATACACCTTTTTCTAACATTGAAATTTTGCAAGTATTGAACCAAATAAAAAATAACAAAGCTCCTGGGGAAGATAATATATCTAACGAGTTTTATAAACATTTACCTGCGGATTGGATTGCTGCTCTTAAGGTTCTTTTTAATCAAATTTTTTCAACTGAGCAAATACCTCCCACGTGGTCGAAAATAAAAATGATTCATTTTCACAAAAAAGGTCCAAAAGAAGATCCAAGTAATTATCGTAGCATAGCTCTAATAAATCACAAAGTAAAGATATTCACCCAATTGATTAATAATAGATTAACAGATTTTGTGGAACGCCACGAGTTACTACCAGAATGCCAGTCAGGATTCCGTAAGAATAGAAGCTGTGAAGACAACATATTTGTGCTGTATACCGTTGTAAATAACTACCTACGATTCCCCAACAGAAAATTATTCGCTTTATTTGTAGACTTTAAAAAAGCATTTGACTCAGTGGACCACAACCTACTTTGGGAAAAATTATTTATTAATGGGGTAAGTGCTAAGATCACCAGACTTTTAAAACTTATGTATAGTTCGGCTTTTATATTTATGGAACAAGATGGCACATTATCTGATAGAATTAAAGTAACAAGAGGCGTTCTACAGGGTGATACCCTAAGTCCACTAATTTTTTTCAATTTTCATATCAGATATAGAAATTTATTTTAAAGAACAAGGTGCTAAAGGTGTAACTCTAGACGATGGTAATAATATACATATGCTCCTGTACGCAGATGATCTAGTTATATTATCTGAAACTCGAATAGATTTAATACGAAACCTACAACTTCTTGAATCATACTGCAACAAATACAAACTGGAAGTTAATTCGACAAAGACAAAGATAGTTATCTTTCGTAGAAGCCCAAACATCGGTCAATATCCCCAATTCATTTTACAAAAACAGCCATATTGACGTTGTTAATACATATGAGTACTTAGGTGTTAACTTCTCATTTAATGGTGTATTCCTAAGTAATCTCAAACAACGAGAGCAAAAAGCTAGATTGTGTCAAGGAACTCTATTAAACACTATAAAATGCTCAAAAGTCTCATCAATTGAATCCATAAAACTGTTATACAACAATATAGTAATACCTACGTTTACATACACAAGTGCCATATGGGCTCTTCGATACTTAGAACAAGTCGAAAAACTCAAAACTATTTCTGGAAGCTTCTTTTTATTTTTGCAAAAATCAACAGCTGCACACATAATAAGAATCGAAGCAGGTATATGTAAAATTGGGTACCACGTCATAAAACAATCTATAGAACTGCTACTAAGGTTAAAATGTAAAGACCATAACAGATATGTTCACCGGGCCCTTGTACGTACAATAAAACTACATGAGGCGGCCAATAACGGCAACCTAAAATACAACTGGGCAAGTCAGTTAGCCCACATTTTAAATGCTTACTGTGATTCGAATGTAAATATTAATAATATTAATCAAACCATAAAAAATACTTTACTTAGTAATTACCTTAACAAAAACTTTGAACAAGATGTAAATAGAGTATTACTCAGCACGCATCATCCATCATTTAAATATTTATTGCATGGTGACTTTAACGGTAAAAATTATTTACATACCACAATTCCTCTGCATGTTAAAAGACTAGTAGCCCAACTCCGTACATCAAATTCCGAAAAGTTATATATCTATGTAAATAATAATTCGTATAGGATAGATATAAACATTATTTGCTCTATCTGTAATCACTTAGTACCCGAAACCCTCGAACATATACTGCTAGTCTGTCCGATGTATAAAAACTTACGAGATCATTTTATTCAACCTCGAGGACTCTCAGACGATTTAGACTCTATACTGTCATCTACAGATCATACAGTACTCAGTAATATTTACAAATTTATAGGAGGAGCAATGAAGCTTCGGTCATTTATTATAGATGAATAACCTATTAATAGAATCAACACAATCATCCAACCCGTGGTTGGTATGTTTTGACTATGGTGATTATGATTTAATTTACCTGTTTTCTGTTTTTTTTTTTATTATTTTTCTTTACTATGTGTACCTAACTATGAATAGCCACTCACTGTTCATGTATTTACATTTACGTGTGAACAATAAACATTATTATTATTATTATTATTATTATGTTTGATTATTGTGTTTACTTTGGATTAACTAGTTTCACTATGCATTTGTTAATACTACTTAATGTTTTTTCTACTATGCTTGCATTTTCGTTCTAATATTTTTTGACATCTACAATATTGGTTCCATCTTTGAATGGTGTCCTATGCTCATTAAACGTGATTATGGTATTTTAAAGTTCTATGTCTATGTATTTCCGTATGTCATTTACTTCAATTTAATCTGAATACCCATTTAGTTTACGCTATTTCACATATTCGGTGTTTTATTTGCCTTAACAGTTTATTGTGGTGATCACTTTTGTGTTATGGACATTTCTACCTGGGTGATACACGATGCTGCTTTTTATCGTCTTTGGATTAATTTACTTGCTAGTGCTCTTATACTGGAAGTTTAAGATCGACACCACGTGTTACGAACTTTCTACTGACAATTTGTTGCCGGTTTATCCTTGCCCTCATCCGGATATCAATGCTTTTATTCGAAAATGTTCCAATTCTTCTTACCTTTTTGAATATTATTTTCCTATTCATTTCTTCACTTACAAATATGATAAATTTACCAATTGGTCTTTGACCTTTCTCTTTTCTTGCGGTTTTTACATATACCGCTCATATTCACTTTCCCTGGTTTTTCAAGCTTTTGGGTACCTATATCCTAAGCTGTATTCCAGTTTTCTTCCGGTTATTAACCAATAACTTAACTAGGTTTAATGAGTTGCTACTCACCTAGTTTTTAGTTTTTAATTTTCAATTTTTAATCATTATTCACTTCATTTAATAATTTTCCTTTTTTCAATGACACAATTTTGATATACATAAATTTTGCTATGTGCAAGCATGGTAGAAGTTGTTAATTTTCAATTACAACTATAGTTATTAAGGTAGGTTTATACTGATTCTTTGATATGTAATGTTTTCACTCTCTCTTTAATTTTTAGCCTGATGATGGCCTATTGATAGGCCGAAACTAGTTGCTGTGTTTTTTACAAATAAAATTTTGTGACATTGATTTTGATATTTTTCTTCGTTTACCAATCAGTCACATTTGTGCTATGGATGATTTACTCCTATTCATTTATTGTTTTTCAACAAAAAGGCGATTTAAACTGTAAATATTTTAGGTATTTAAAGGATACCATACTTTTTGTGAATAGTTTAGTATTCAAAATTTAGTTTTACTTCGAAATCAAGATAAAAGTACACATTTTTGCCTTCATGTTTAATTGAAGACAACTTTTTATGTTTTAACATAATGTATACTTTCAACAGAAAACATTTATGTATTATACACATCTCCGGTTATGTTTCTTGGAATAATGAACAAAACTTTATTTTAAAATTGTTAAATAATGCAGCTTTTAGCTTTTAAAGCGACATTTTTACACATTCACCTTATCTCTCGTAGGTACATAAAAATCTCAATTCGTCTACCAAAATATGCGGAAACTTCTCCCAATAAAAGAAGCAATTTAGTGACAACCGATTAAGACTTTATGGTTTTTTCCAAGTAACAATTTCGTTCGTTGTTTGATTTTGATAAGTTGACATTCCTCGACCATGTGGGTAACGCTCATACTATAAAAATGTCATTGGCGTAGTTAGTACAAATTTGGATTTTTACAAATTGTTATGCTTTCGACAATAAAGTCATAAAAATCTTTATCTTTCACAAGATAAAAGTATTACAAAGTATTACATAACCTGATGATGGTCTGATTTATATTAAAACTATTCGCCTTTGCTTTGTAAATCTAATAAAAAAATTTGTGGTTTTATGGAATATTTCTAGCATTTTACCACATTTAAGATGGGTTAACTTTACAAGCTGTAAATATTTTATGTTATATATGTTTAAAAAGAAATACTAAATTATTACTACTCCTAAATTAGGTATTAACTTTGGTCAGCAATTTTCTTTAGACTTTGTTCTATACCTAATGGTAATGCTGTGTGATAAATTAGAGAGCTGCAGAACTTCAGAACAAACAGAAGAAAGTTAAAAACAACAGTAAATTAGCTTTGATTATTTTCCATGCTTAATCAATGAAATGTCACAATTGGAATATGAAGAAAACAAATAGAGAAGAATGTAAAGAAAACATGCTTAAATGTATGTGGAATTCTCCGGCAAAAAAGTTTGCAAGAATTGTAATCTTATTTATTTTTTTTTAAATAAAAAAAAATCTCAGGAAATAATCTTACTAAATATAACACGACCATGATTAATAGTCTGCTATTTTTGTTGTTGCTGAATTTCTCGAATATTTTACAATTTGTTTCGACATAATAATCAAAGATTAAAGCCCTCGAGTCAAATCTCTTGGCCTTTAATAAGATTATTAATGTCAAATTATGTCTCACCAAATAATTGATACTAAAATATTCTCAAAATCTAGTTACCACAAAAATAGCCGACTATAATCAAGATCTTGTTATATTACCCTTGACTATCTGCCTAGAGGAATAGTTACTTCAAAACGTCAACTAAAGATGTCAAATACTACTGTCAGTTTTTGTTTTAACTTTGGTTCTAATTAACTTATCTGAAATTAATTTAATCTTCGCTGGAAAGAATCTTCCTAAATATAACACGAGGTTGATTAATACTCTGCTATTTTTATTGTTGCTAAATTTTTCGAATATTTTACAATGTGATTCGACATAATTTTGGAATTACTAATCCAGACGAGCAACATCCAGGACGTTGTTACAGCAAACCAAGATCGATTTTACGTGGAATGCACACCTCACTCATATTACCACAAAAGCAATAAGGGCTTTCTGGATGTGCCGTAGGCTTTTTGGGAAAACCTGGGGTCTGAAGCCAAAAATGATCTACTGGTCATATTTAACGGTTGTCAGATCCATTATCACTTATGCTGCGATGGTTTGGTGGACCAAAACAAAGCAGCAAAAGGCAATAAACGAGTTGCAGAAAGTGCAACGACTTGCCTGTATTGGGATCACGGGTGCTATGAGATCGTGTCCTACCGCAGCCTTAGAGGCAATGCTAGACCTTCCTCCACTACATTTACATGTACAGAGGATCGCTCTGGAAAATGCCTATAGGCTGACACAGACCAAATCTCTGAAACCCGGTGACTTAACAGGACATCTTGAGGTATTAAGGACTGTAACAAACCAAATCATGAAGATGCCTACAGACGTAATGCCTGCAAAACAAGATTTTGAACTCACGTTAGATGTTATTATTAACGACCGCGAGTTGACAGAAAACGAAATCGCTCAAATCACAAAAGGTGCCCTCACTTATTATACTGATGGGTCAAAAACAAACGAAGGAGTAGGAATAGGGATCACAGGTCCTAATATTAGGATATCCGCAGCCCTTGGAAATGCTCCAACAATATTTCAAGCAGAACTATTAGCAATAGAATTCTGTGCCCAAGAGTGCCTAAGAAAAGGCCTCAACACAGCAAGAATATTTATTGCATCTGATAGTCAGGCTGCTTTAAGGCTCTGAAGTCCACAACCTATGAGTCAAAAATAGCCTGGAATTGTAAACAATCCCTTAAACAACTGGCTAGTCGCAACAAATGAAAGTTGCTATGGGTGCCAGGGCATAAAGGAATTGTCGGAAATGAGATTGCCGATAGTCTCGCAAAGGAAGGAGCTTGTGCTCCTTTTATCGGACCTGAACCATTTTGTGGCATATCAAAAAGCCGCATAATGGAAGAAGTTCGAAAATATGAAAAGGAACTCAGTGCAGCCTACTGGAAAAATGTTCCAGGCCAAAGACAGGCAAAAAGGTTATTACGACCCTCTGCCCGCTACGCGAAATTACTCTTAGAGCTTCAGAAATCTGATCTCAGAGTAATCACAGGAATTCTCACTGGACACTGCTCACTCAGATACCATCTCTGCAAAATGGGCATATTGGACAGTGGGACATGCAGATTCTGCGATGAGGCAGATGAGACGTCAGAACATATTATCTGCAATTGCAGAGTAATTGTTCGGCAACGCCATAAATATCTGGAACAGGTATTCCTTGATCCTGATCAGATTACAAACCTAGCTCCAAAACGGATAATGGACTTTCTTAGAAGCCTAGACCTTTTGGACTAAAATATAGATGTAGGGTATACACAAAAGATCTTATAGGTCGCAGTGTAGTAAGGTCAACTGGGCCAATCTACCCCTTCTGCAATCTACAATCTACAATCTACAAGATCGATTTTTAATTTTAACCAACAAAAACAGCTCCTGAGTTAGTTAAAAGAGCCTAACTTATCTATTGGTACTACTTCATCAGTAGACTGCCCCTGAGATGTCCACCTCTGTCTAGAGGTAATCGAGCTTCAAGACTGGAATGGTGTCAAGAATTTTAGAATGGGACTTCTCAAAATTGGGCAACAGTTTTATTTAGTGACGAATCTAGGTTTGGATGTCACCCAGACTCTCGTCGAGGAAGAATGTGGCGACGATCTGAAAATGAGGAAAGACTAAAACAATATTGAGCAGATACGAAGATGGCACAATTACGGTATGAGGTGGAATAATAATTATAGGAGGCAGGACCTATCTCGTATTCCCCGATTCGTTCCTAACTAGTCGATTTGCAGGGGCAGTTGATAAAAACTTCCTTTTAATGCATGATAATGCCCAAATACTGCACGCATTGTGACTCAAGAAAAACTGAAGTTGATTTTTAAAAATAACCCCAAACTTTTCCGATGCGGTATTCGAGAAATATTCATTGCCTGCTAAAAACTATCTGAAAACAATTTGTTAACAAAATACAAATAAATAAAATAAATACGTGAAGGATCCGCCACTGATGTACACTTTTAAAAACTTCTTTCTTTCTCAGAACCCAAGTATACGGCTCTATTGTGTACAAATTGTATATGAATAGTAACGCACACATGAGATATCTTTCGAATGTGACAAAAAGAAATGTGATACTATCTACGTTGAAAATAGTAAGCCCTTAAATAAACATTTCGACGGTGCCATCCTATTAAAGCTTACAAAAAAAAGCTTTTGTAAGTAGGTCAATGTTGGGGTTAAATTTCGGGCATTTCAATTGAGATCGAAATGGATTATGAGGAGTCCGTCCATACCAGTTTTTAACCAAACTTAATTTGAATATCAAAAGACGAGAGAAAGTCTTTAAACGCAGTAATCAAGTGCGTTTGACAAGGTAAAAAAAAATTAGAGAAAATGTACAGGGAGTGCTGCAGTATACTCGGAATTTTACAGTCGTGTAATGACGTCATTTTCGTGAGAAAAAACGTATGTCCTATTAAATTTATTTGTTGCTAAGTAACTGACTACTGGTGTCTAATTACCTGTATAACTTGTTCCTGTTCAATTTTAAAGAAAGCCAACACATTTAGAATTATTAACTGTTTTTGTTCGTTAAATCGATGAGGGTTTTTTTGGCGGCATGTTTTGACGCTTTGGCGTTTTCAAAACTTCAAAACTGACAATCACTTGACAAGCATTTCAGGTAAAATTTAGCCACGACAACAACATTTCGGCAAAATTTTTTGTCACTGTCATTTTACATCAGTTAAACAAGGATAGACAAAAATGACGTCATTACAAGACTGTAAAATTCCGAGTATACATTTTGTCCATTTCCAATATACACATAATATGTCCAAAAGTTTGGAATATTTAGAAATAATATATCTACGCCTATGATATTTTAAAAACTCTTGTTGATATTTATTTTAAAGCGTTTTTGTATTAATTTGGTCATATTTAATTGATTTGGATGCTTTTACATTATTCCAATTCTTGTTTAAATTTCATTTTTGAGCTGTTTAAAAATGCCCAGGGACATGATATCATATTTTAATAGGTCTACAGTAATTGCTTTGTTACAACAGGGTTTTAGTCAAAGTGATATCGCGAATATTGTTGGTGTTACTCAGGGTGCTGCAGCAAAAATAAAATAAAAATTCCAAGACACAAATAATGTGAAGGATCGTCCCAGAAGTGGCAGAAGTCGATGTACAACAGCAGCCCAAGACCGGCAGATAACATTGATAGCTCGAAGAAATCGATAGGAATCTACAAGTGGTTCCCAAACTAACCTATCAACAAAAAATTGTAAGGTTGCAATGGGCTCAACAAATGTGACACCATGGTCCTAACTGAAATTACGTGATGTTCTCTGATGAATCAATAATTGGCTTGGTTTCTGATTCGCGAAGAAGGTAGTTTGGAGGGCCCCAGGACGACAAGCCCGATTAGAAACAGCCCAACAACGTGTTCCATTTGAAGGTGGTCTGGTTTGGAGTGGTATTATAAGGGGTACACGGACGCCTCTCCTGGTTTTGGAGAAAAGAATCACTGGTGCTGTGTACATCGAGGAAGTTTTAAATCCTGTTGTGCGTCTATTCCGGGGGGCGGTACGTGATGGATTTGTATTTATACATGACAATGCACCTCCACATCGAACAGCTGCAGTACAAAATTTTTTGGAAGAAGAAGGAATATCCACATTAAGATGACCATCAAATTGCCATGACATGAACGTCATTGAACATGCCTGGGACATTCTTAAAACACGCATTAAGAAGCGAAATTGATAGTTTGTCTCGTTCAACTTAATTATGGAGTTTTGACCCTCCATTATTTTTGATTTTCTACAGTTGTACCTTGAATAAAAACTACTGTCTGGCAGAGTGTTTTCCTCGTACAGCTTTTTTTCAAAATAGTATTAAAACATTTCCTTTTATATATTAACCTCTGGTGCCTGGGCCCATAACCTGTAATTTAGGTAATAAAATGTTCTGTCACTGTAACTATCGATGAGGAACTGAAGTTTCATGTGTTAGTTGCATTGCAGCTCTCGGAGGTTATAGTAAGCATACATTAGCCTGTTTGATGTGGTTACATCGTTGATGCAAAAACCTCCTCCTGCAGAACTGGCTAGCTACTGGAAAAAAACAGTGGTGTACCCAATTCCAGCAGTTTTTTGAAGAAGTTATTAAACTAATAAGAACAACGAAAAAATTATATTTGCCCTATTGCAAATACAATAGTGACGAAGAATATTATAAAAAATTGTCGTTACATCAAATTGATGATGGGATTTACAAAAACTGATTTAGATTTGTAAGTTTTTATAAGATCGATATACTGTAGGTTCAGGAATTTAGTTACAAAGAGGCAGCCTAACTTACGTAAAAATTTTCACAACAGAAAAATGTTGTTTTGAGTGATAGAATTTTTATGTTATTTTTAGTATTGCAATTTTTAATTTTTGGTATCTACTAATTTATTTTCAAAGCATATATGTCGTTTCTTATTTAACAGCTAAATAAATTTATTTTACGCTCCTGTCTATAAAACAAAAAGTAAGTGAAGCATGAACCCCTTTCGTAAATAACATATCATAAATACAAATAATTAACTAAAGTAGCCCCGATGAGAAAAGTCCATTTACCTCGTTTATTTGACCCCAACTGAAACTTCCCACAATCATTGAAAATAGGGGAAATAAAGATTCCTATCTGCAAACATTAATTACCCTATCCACTCTACAGTTCTGGTAATTGAAACAATATTTGGTTGAATCATCCACTTTAAATAAATGATTGTTACCCTTTTAATAGTTGATTAGATAATAGAATATTTTTACTTTATTAAATGAAACCAATAATGGTAATTATCTACAGATATTTTATGCTGCAGTCTGAAGTTCTTTGTTTAATGTTTGTTTAATGTTCTTAATAGAAATAAACCAGTTTAAACAAAAAAAAGTACAAAGAAAAAGGCGAAAGAAGCAATTCGAAGAAATCTGATAAACGTTAGGATAAACTGATTGTACTAACCCTTACTTTTTGGAAGTCCATCTTATTAAGAATAATGAAAAACTCTTCGTTTTACCAAAACTTCCAATATTTATTTAAAAAATTGCTTTCTTAACTATAATGACAGCCGTTTCGCTAGACTTAGCATCGTCAGATTGACATATTGAAGTTACATTTTGTTTGTTTGTAGCTAGGTACCTGATGTTTATTAGGTAGTTATAAGGCTAGACCAAGTATGGAAGTAATAAGACATAACAATATTAAAGCCTAGATGTTATGAGCCCTAAGGGATTATCCTGGATGTACTTCCCTCTAAGATCAGTATAACTGTGCAATGATTAATTGTCCAAAGTGTAATGCTGTATATATAGGTCAAACACAAAGAAATTTTGAAGTAAGATTTAACGAACATTTAAGAGCATATAGATTAAAACAACCAGATAAGTCAAATTATGCAAAACACCTACTTGAACATCCAACCTCACTCTTACACATCAATGACATCCAAATACTACACACTTGTAATAAAAAACAAAATTTAGATTTCCTTGAAGAACTCGAAATAAAAAGACATCAAGCAGATCCACAATTTAAAGTTGTTAATGAACAAATAAATCTGGGAAGTTCTCCACTTTTAAAGTGTTTGCTTTGATTGAGTCTTCATTTTATACATAGATAAGACGTAATTGTAACACAAATATATTAAGTTATTGTAAAGATCAGCATGTTTTTTCCTGGTTTTTCTATATCATTGCACAGTTATACTGATCTTAGAGAGAAGTACATCCAGGATAATCCCTTAGGGCTCATAACATCTAGGCTTTAATATTGTTATGTCTTATTACCTCCATACTTGGTCTAGCCTTATAACTACCTAATAAACATCAGGTACCTAGCTACAAATCAACAAAATGTAACTTCAATATGTCAATCTGACGATGCTAAGTCTAGCGAAACGGCTGTCATTATAGTTAAGAAAGCAATTTTTTAAATAAATATTGGAAGTTTTGGTAAAACGAAGAGTTTTTCATTATTCTTAGTTAGGATAAACAGTAAATTGTTTCCTACACAATGGGATTAAAGCAGGTGGCTTGACTGCCGTCAAACATTTTTCTTGAAAAACCCTTTACACTGTATTACAGCATATTGTCGAATACTATTATATACTGTACGTTTATATGTTTTCTGAAAGTTCTCCAACCTAATACGAACTTTACAGTCCAAATAAATTACACTTAATGTTTTATGTTTTTTTTATTTGTTAAAAATAATTACTTTAATAAGTCGATGAAATTACATTTGGCACCGTTTGCTATAGTCGTGGCGAATTGATGGCGGTCAGACGGTTCAGACGTAGACATCGCGGTCTCCTTCTTAGTCTCCAGTCTTCTTGCACGTATGAAGGAATGTGTCAGGCAGTAACCGGAAGTCTCTCCGTCCGTCGTTCACATGACAGTTAAAAATAAAATGAATTTTATTCTAATTTACATTTTAATGTTAGCCTTCATGAACCACTAATCATCAATGTTAGACAGTTATTAGTTTACATTGAAATGTTGGACAAATCAGATTTTTTAACTTGATACGTTTGTTTTATTGTTCCACAAAACATTATAATGTTGTTAAATAAAGGAATAATAATTCTAAATTATTCGTAATGTAAAGTAATAAAGAAACAGAAAGTTGTAAAATTGATATTATTAAAGTATCTATCCACCATCCTCTGTAAAATATAAATTCCCTATAAAACTTAAAAAAAATATTGAATATAGTGAAAATCAAATCATAAAAACAGCTTATTACAACCACAAACTGTTAACGAAATAACTATCAGAAGGCGATTAAAAGAAAATGCTCCAGAAGACCTGCAACTGGTCCGGAGTTAATTAGAAATCACAGAACAGCGCGTCTTCGATTTGCCAGGGAGCATCAATATTGGAATGTAGATGACTGGAGTAAGATTTTATTTTCTGACGAGTCAAAATTTTTGTTTACATTACACTTTACAAAAATTTTGCAAATTCTTCTCTGTCTTGAGTTTTCCCCAGCAAATCTACCTTCGATCTTACCCTCTATCATTAGCTGTACAAATTCATATCTATTATGTCTCATTACATGGCCGAGATATGCAATTTTCGCTTTTTGATGATTTCGATGAGCTAACAATCTCTGCCCATTCGATGCAGGACTTTCAAATTGGTGGCATGAGCAGTCCAAGGTATTCATACAATTCGTCGATACACCCACATTTTGAATGTACCTAGTCTGTTTAGACTGCTAACAGCTGCCCAAGTATTTAAAATTAATGACCATTGTTATCTGCGTCCCATGTACTTGGATTTGGATTCTGGTTTTCCACTAATATCTTGGTTTCCGCGGTGTTTTTGAACCTTGAACCTTGTTAGATTCGCGAATTATAAATTCTCACTCCAGCCGTGCCTTTGTACGTACTCAGTACCGCGAATCACTACCTAAGTAATCGCCTTTTGGCTAACCAACCATTTCCCAGGTAACAACAAAACTATGTAATTTTGATGGTTGAGTTTTACGTTGTCAAAAAATATACAGTCCATTTTTATGGTATAGTTCTAAGGCTTTTAAATAAAGCTGAGTTGTTATAAACTACCGGAGTTTTACTGAGCTAATTGGAGCTCAACAAACCTAATAGACCTCCTTCAGCTGGAACAGGTCGGCTGAAAAGTCCCCGGTCTACCATAGTAAAACACAATATTTTGACAAAATTCATTTTTTTTATTCAACATAGTTGCCTTCAAGGGCGATACAGCGATTATAGCGACCTTCCACCTTTTCGATACCATTTTTGTAGTACTCCTTCGGTTTGTCCTCAAAATAGGCTTCAGTTTCGGCGATTACCTCAGTATCAGAGCCAAATTTTTTTCCCGCGAGCATTCTCTTCAGGTCAGAGAAAAGGAAAAAGTCGCCGGAGGCTAGATCTGGAGAATACGGTGGGTGAGGAAGCAATTCGAAGCCCAATTCATGCAATTTTGCCATCGTTTTCATTGATTTGTGACACGGTGCATTGTCTTGATGAAACAACACTTTTTTATTCTTCATATGGGGCCGTTTTTTCGCGATTTCGGTCTTCAATCGCTCCAATAATGCACAGTAATAGTCGCTGTTGATTGTTTTTCCCTTTTCCAAATAGTCGATGAACAATATACCGTGTGTATCCCAAAAAACCGAGGCCATAACTTTGCCAGCTGACTGCTGAGTCTTTCCACGCTTTGGTGGCGGTTCACCGGCCGCAGTCCACTCAGCTGACTGTCGATTGGACTCAGGCGTGTAGTGATGGAGCCAAGTTTCATCCATAGTCACATATCGACGCAAAAAATTGGGTTTATTACGACTTAACAGCTGCAAACACTGCTCAGAATCATCAATTCGTTGCTGTTTTTGGTCGATTGTGAGCACGCGCGGCACCCATTTCGCACAGAGCTTCCGCATACCCAAATATTCGTGAACGATATGTCCAACACGTTCCTTAGATATTTTTAGATTGTCAGCTATCTCGATCATATTCACTTTACGGTCACTCAAAATCATTTTGTGGATTTTTTGATATTTTCGTCGGTAACCACTTCTTTTGGGCGTCCACTGCGTTCACCGTCTTCGGTGCTCATTTCACCACGCTTGAATTTTGCGTACCAGTCAATGATTGTTGATTTTCCTGGCGCAGAGTCCGGAAACTCATTATCAAGCCAAACTTTTGCTTCAACTGTATTTTTTCCTTTCAAATAACAATATTTAATAAGCATACGAAATTATTTTTTTTCCATCTTTTTGAAAATAACAAAAGTTGCTTCACTAAAAATGCAATATCTCACAAACTAATAATCCGACAGCTGTCAAATTTTTACACGAATCTTTTGAAGGTTGATACTATCTAAAAATGCACTGGATTTAATTCTAGTGTCGTCATCTATAGGTCAGACCGGGGACTTTTCAGCCGACCTGCTAAGTCCTCCGGACTGTATGCAATTATAACTGTATCGCCGGAGTATCTTAAATTATTTACCAAGGTTTAATTCACTCTTATGCCATCTTCTGCACCTTCAAGTTGGATTTGGAATATAATTTCATAGAACCAGAGGCGGATTTAGGATTTTGACGCCTGTGAGCAGTAAATTTTTGCCGCCCCCCCCCAAAAAAAATAGAACAAAATAAAAAGTTTGTATGCAACATATTTTTAGTTTTATTAAAAATTGGAAAAAACAGAACAAAATTTTTAATGCAGGTAATTAACAGTTATGAAAAAAGTAACAATCGAATTTGGCTTTAATAAAAATCAAAAACAGAACAAAAAACGAAATTCTAAAAATAAAAAAATAAAAAAAGTAGCAAGAAAACAATTTAAATTAAGCTTCAAGTAATCGTTTTCTAGCTTTAGCTTCGCAAAATTTTGTTATAACATCGTCAAATTCAATATTTTTTAATATTGAAGATTCGATGTGCAGGATGGAGATATGTTGTAGTATATCCTGTGAAACAAGCGCCCGAAGATAATTTTTAATTATTTTTAGAGCAGAGAAACTCCTTTCTGCAGAGCAATTTGTTAAGGATGTGCATAATGCTAGTCGAAATATTGCATCAACATACGGGTACACATTTTGCAGTTTCATATCAAAAAACCATTGGTATAGATCCAAAATTGAAATGCCTTCAAATTCTTCTTTCTTTTCCAATATATGTGACATAAAATGAAATAGTTCTTTGTCCATATTTTCATCCAAATCTTCCGGGTAACACTGTTTTAGGAAAACAGCTTTTTTCCTCATTTCAGACAAGGTCATTTCAATCTCTGGTTTTGAATTTTTCCGGAAAATCGCAGTTATGAATGAAAATTTTTTGGAATAATCTTCGTAGTTTGATCGTCGTTTTCTCAATTCGGAGAGCAGGGCATCAATACAAACAAGAAATATAGAAATTCTAAAATTGCCCGCCTTTTGCCGCCCCTAAAATTTTGCCGCCCTGGGCAGCTGCCCACTCTGCCCATGCCTAAATCCGCCTCTGCATAGAACATATTAAAAAGCATAGAGCTCAGTACACAGCCTTGTCTGACTCCACATTTAATTGATACATCTTTTATTTGGCTGTTTTCCAGCTGCACTGTCGCTACCTGGTGTTCATAAAGATACTGAATCATTTTTAAATCTTCGGATTGCGTATAGATGTAGTACAGACTAAAGTTTGTTACAAATTTCTATTTTTTATGCTCGATATCCGTAATTGTATTTGAATATTGTGCTGTAAGTATTCGTGTATTACCCTGTACAAGATACAAATTAAAATCGGAAACGAAGTAGGAGACACAGCTTAAAACATCTGGAGACCATTATTTCCTATTAACTGTTGTAGCCCTTTCAGAACAATAAGCGAAGTTGTGAAAAAAAAACAAAACAAAAGAGGATGAAACCATGCAAAACGGGACACTTGGTACTTATCTTCGACTTATGGTAACAATATTATTTACCGGAAGACGATACAAAAAATGAGTGTTGCCCACATTTTCAACACGTGCGTTCATGCCTGGTTGGCGTTAATTTCCTATATGACATTTAATACAATTTTTTAGGAAAGTGAGACTTTCAAGAAAACTGATTTTAGGTGACTGAGTTGTAGAGCAGCTCAATTAATATGATAATTATTACTCTAAATTGTAGACAGTAGTTAAATACAGCACACTTAACTAAATATAAGTTAAATAACTGAAAGTATAACTTGGTAAGTTCTCCATAATTGCAAATTTAACTTTTGTCACCACTTATATGTAGTATAAAGTTAAAAAATGTTTTGAAGAAGCTGGAGCTAGGGGAAATGTGCCTATGGTGGACCCTTTAAGAAAATATCATATAACTATTTTGGTTTTCCAAATATGTTTTTTATCAAATAATTTCCTATTTAATATCAGTTTTATTCAAATGACCTTTTTCCACGTCTTCTGCTTTTTCGTTTATCAAAGCCAATAGGTACAGCTTAAGGAGGAGGTAAAATTTCTTTCACTGAAATGTCGCGAACTGAGGATGAACACAAGTTAAAATGAGACTTAGATGGCTCCTGCATGTCTAATTCCATTTGGTTTTTATCTTCAGCATTTTAAATGGTCCTATCCTGGCGCAAACTTTCAGTCCCTAGAGATAAGAAGATTGAGAAGTTGGATGCCAGTCTATTTGAAGGAAGTTAACGCCTTTGCTGGTAAAGCTCTCTTCAAGTAAGCTTTTTTGAGAAAAATTGTTTCATTGACCCCTGGTCCATCACAGAACACAAATAAATAGTCCATCAAAGGCCACATTACAAAAATTTAAATAAAAATCTTAAGTTATTTTGTTCTTTCCAATCATCTTAATTTATACTCGATAATTAACATACTATAGGGACTTCAAACTGCAGTAACCAAAGAAGAATCTAGTTGAACGTAAAAGAAAAAATATCTAGCATACTGCCTAGGTACTTTTTTACATCGATACTTATCATTTTTAACTTATTTATGTATTTGAACAAAAACAGCTTACTACAGCAACAGCAACTACTTAGAAGCTCCAATAGACCCAATCAATATATTGGTATTATATTATGCGCGGTATATTTGAAAATATATCTAGTGGTCCATCATTGGAGGGGGTTCAATCATGGGCACATTTTCTCTACCATTTTTTTAATTATAAATTAATGATGTAAGCTTATTAATGACTACCTTTAGGAATATTTTAGCAGATAATACGTCAATCACATAAACTAACAGCTATTTTTATAATCGTGCTCTTAATCATATTTATTCCAAATGCTAATTAAATAATAATCAAAACATACCAAATAAATAAATTATTATTATTCATTATAATAGAACAGAAATATGATTTAAGAAATTTAATTTTTCTAGTCTTTCTAGTCAATGACAGAGCTGTCATTACTAGAAAAATTAAATATTTTAAATAAACAGTGAAAGTTTTATTATAAAGTTCATTGTTTAATGTTCTTAATATGTTTTAACATATTTTTAATAAACATTAGTAGGTATATACTTTGCAAATAAACACACCTTTTAAAATGTTTAATTTCCATTAGGGCTCACAAATAACGGCAAATAAAACTACCTAATAAAGTAATTTGATTCCTTGTACAAATAAAATAACCCTCAACAAATTACATTCCACTCGAACCCAAATTTGTACTTTAGACTACCCACCCTGATGGAACCCCATAACCGCATCTGAAGGCCAGTCATCAAGCGCTACCATCTGGGTGAAAGATGGGTGAATGTTATTTTCGCCGTGAAATAGGCCGGTTCTTTTTATTTAAAGATTTAATCCTAATGTAGAATTTAGTTATTTTCCAATTAAAAATAAAATAAAACATTTTTTTTTCAATTGAGAATAGAAATAAGGTTTCGTCGTAAAAAGGATGTAATATTGCAGTTTTGCTAATACCAATTAAAAGAAGATACCATGCTAACTTGAACTCGTGTCATAACAGAATTCCATATGAAATGCGTTGTTTAATATACTATTTGCCTATTGTTCTTGTATGTCATCAAACAATACATTAAATTTTTTAAGTCATACCTACATTTCTTTAGTGTTGGTAGAATCCAACAAAAGTTCAAAGGAAAACACTAAGTCAATCCCACCATATTTATTTAAAGTTTCTGAAACGTTACAATTAGTTATAAGTTATCAGGCTTTAAAAATACAATAGGTACAATGCAAATAGAAAAAGAGGACAATAATAAAAGTGATAATAATAAACCAAGAGAAGTTTTTGTTGAATATAGTTGGGAGAAATGTATTATAGAAAAAAGTTTGGAAATATGTAAACAAACAATATTAACAAACAATTCAAGCGAGTATATCTTTATCTAAATCAAGAAAAACACAATGTTCAGTGGGTTTAAGTGTTTATTAAGAGAGTTAATGTTAGTGTATCGCAAGACTTTCAAGTAGGTGTATTCATTGTAAATCCCTTCTCACAAAATGGTGACTTTCAGAAAGGGTATGATTAGCAAATGATGAAGCAAATTAAATTGTTCATAACCTTGATATTTCCTAATGAAACCATTATGTTCAGAGGTTGAACCTAACCTAACCTAACATAACCTAGAAATTCTTTGAGATTTGTAAAATATAATAAAAGAAAATAAGAACGTATAATATGTAATATGTAAGTTGTAAAATAACAATATGCCCTAATTTATTTTTTACTTATATTTAGTTAAATTTTTATTTTCAATCAAATTAATTTAAACCAAATTAATTATAACTAGTTTAGATTAACTTTGTGCTGCGAATCTCGCTCCGCTCAACACTTAGTGATTTAAACAAAATAGAGGTGACAAAAATAGTTTTTAAATCAAATCAAAGATTTTCTTAATATTACAACGTTTTTAGATTATGTCGTCAAATAGTATTTGATGACCAGAACAGAATCTAAAATGAAATGTAATTGAATTAATTGTTAAATAGAGAGAGAGAAATTGGCTGGCCTAATAGGGCTAGATGAGGCGTTTTATCTTTTACTGAAACTTAACCCGTAGTACTACACTATAGTTGTCGGCAGATGTGCACACGCCGAACCGGAAGATGTGAGATGAAATAACACACCTCCCTCTTCACCCTCTTTACCATCCTAAAATCAACCCTCTACAAACCATCAACATGTGCTGATAAATCGTAAACATTCTTGAAGGTCAAAGACAGGTTCAAGCTGTCAAATAAATATTGTAAAATGCCATGGATGATTTATAATTGTAATATTATAAGGACAATATTCATTCAAATTTTTGATCTTACCAAAGTTCCTAGTGAATTTCCAATAAATAATAGTTTAAGTAAATCAAGAATGAAAATTTGGTTTGATAAATATATCAATCGATTCTATGTTAAAAAGAACCTATAATTTGTTCAACCATTCTTTGCTGTTACGTCATAATCGGTGACGTATTCTGCTGTTTTATTTTGTCTTATATTAGTCGGATGTTATTTTACACTCAACCCTTAACCTCAAAATTATAATCAATGAAATATAATGGGGGAGTCCCTTCTGGTTGCCAACCTGGATAAACCACTGCCTTTTTTTTGGAATTATTCAACTTTGAATGTATAGTTTTTGCCACATTCAGTATACTGTAAAAGTTTTTCGTGTCACGAAGGTCTCATTTATTAGATATTGGAAAAAATCGATTTTTGTAGGATATTTTCGTATGTTATGTTTTCAGTAATGAATTGTGACAATTGACAATTTTCATTCATGCCATCATTGTCAATTTTCATTAAATTGCTATTTTGATTTTTGCTTAGAACATAAACTATTTTATGTTCTAAGGATTTTTATTTGTTCTGTGTTCTGCTTTTGTTTGAATTTCATTACATGATCTGGATAAATTGATACCGAAAGGAGTCAGAAATCCCATAAACTAAGTAGACAAGACGATTTTGGTTAAAAAATGAGAATAATTCTATAACTTGAAACTACTTGCTGATTTCTGCGAATAAACTGAATCTACAATATCACCTTAACCACGAATAAAAACATATACAATTAACCTCCAAACATCTACCGCTATAGTGTCAAAACCTACGAATAAAGAATAGAAAGGAAGGAATGTTGTCATATTTTAATTTAGCAAATAATTGCGACGGAAGTCGGCCATATTGAAGAACCAAATATGACTCATTTGAATCGTGACATTTGACATGTATAGTTTTTTCATGCTGCTTTATATATTATTTTCTGATTTAAGCAGAGACAACCAAGAGACGCCCAAGTACATGTTAAATTTTTGTTTTACAGTAATGAATTGGTCCACCAGAACCGGAAAGTGAGTTGAGATGGCGCTCGCGCTTCTCAGGAAATTTAAAAAGCGCGGGCAAACCCTTTTTCGTTTATTTTCTTATTTCTTTCATTAAAAATTAAATACAAAACTAAAAAAAACATACTTTATTGAAAAATAGACAAAGTGGTTTTATATGAAACATAAATGATGTTAAACAATATATTATAGTTATCATATACATAAACATTATTGTGGTCCTCGACATAATATATGGCCTTTTGGACAAATTACAGGAGCAATGAAAATATACAGAACGTGGAATATGGAAGTGGTTCTCAACATTTCAAAGAAATGACAAGATGTAGACTAAAAGGATGCATAAAAAAACACATCGTTTTTTAACTATCGTTACACACAAACTAATCACCAAACAAAAGTCTAAAATAATTGTTCTACAACCCACTGTTACACAGTTTATAAATAAGAACTCTAATTATTGAACTTATAAGCTTTGTTCGGGTTTACTTGATTACTGTTTTCAAACTGTCAGGATTCTGCGCACTAAAAAATCCTGTGTTCGGGTTTTTCTTGTACGGTTTTCGAACCGTTCTATAATTTTAGTTCGGTGTTCGGGTTTTATTTCTGACTGTTTTCGGACGATTTGAAAACTGTCAAATCAGTCCAAGGTTAAAAGTAAGAATTTTTCCTGGACTAATTGACGCATGCGCTTGGTCATTTCTCAGTCATTGTTGCTTGTAGTGTGCATTTTAAATTCAAATTATTCTTGGTATTTTAGTTTATTGAGTATATTATTAGGGATTTATTGGCAGAATTCTCGTCAGATTCATCCTCATCTTTTTCATCATCAGATGATGATGGATTGGAGATGGTAGCAAATATTTTTTTACCCGAATTATTACAGAAAAAAGTAAAAAATGAGAATTATGCCGAAGAAACAGTACCCCTATATAGTGATGGACAGTTTATCCAACATTTTAGGTTTGTGGACAAAATAATTTACTTTTTGTATCAGATATTAAAAAATAAGGCGTTCGGGTTTTTTCATTTGTTGACAGTTTTCAAACCGTACATAAATAGTCCTTGGATTTAGTCTACTGCACATCCAGTTGTACGCAGTCAGCAAATCGTTCTCAAACCGTCCGAAAAACGAAACCCGAATGAAGCTATTCTAAAAACGCCACAAAAAACACAGTTTATACAACTCGTCAAAACAATAATGGAGATTGAATACTTTGGCAGTTGGCACGTCACATTTACCACAGAATATCAAACAAACTTTATGTTCTAAGGTTTGCCGTTGTGTCAAAAATTCCATGCTCCTAGTGTCATCTGCGATTACTTTCCAAAAATATGACAGAGATATGACATTTCATAAACTTGTGATCTAAACAAGGATAGAGCTAACAGGACTATTTTATTGGACAATCGAACAAAAATGCTTATGTACTTGACCGTCTCTTTGGTTGTCTCTGATTTAAGTAGTTAACCCAACTCTTGAATGGGAATTACTTTTCATCTGTAGGGTTCTATTTATCTGAATTATTAAAAATTAACAAAATATTTTAATGACAACCACATTGTTATCATAGACGTTCCTTTATTTTTTATACAGACAAACCAAGTCAACTATTTATAGTTACCTGCTTAGAAGTTTTTAATCTAAATTTATATTCCTACAACTTTATGACAATGTATATTACTGTACAGATAATTACAAGCGGAAAACATATATTTTTTTAATAATTAATACGAGACATAAGTTTATAATACCCTGTGTGTGACACCACTGGTAACCGGAAACTTCAAGTCAGCCATATGCAAGAACCATTGCGGACATCGTCAAATCGTATTATACTCCTTCCTTTTTATTATTTATTCGTAGCAAAACGTTGTTGATATATTTTAGACATTTGACAGACAAAGAAATAGAAAATGACATATGATAATGGTTTCTATTGGTTATCCTTTAGTGAAAACATAACATCCGAAAATCCCTACGAAAAACATTTTATCCAATATCTAATAAAGGAGGCCTTCGTGACAAGAAAAACTTTTACAGTATACTAAATGTGGTGAAAACTATACTTTCAAAGTTGAATAATTCCCAAAAAAAAGGCAGTGGTTTTTCATCTATTTTTTCAGGTTGGCTACCATGAAGGGACTCCCCCATTATGCAAAATATGACAACTGAACTGTCAAAAGTAAAAAATAAGTTGGACAATGTATGACGTAACGGCAAAGGATGGTTGAACAAACAATACGTATTGTAAATTTTATAAAAGATATTATTACATTTATTAAATTATTATTTATTTTTATTTTCAAGGCAGCAGAAGTCCAAAGAAAAAAAAACAAATTGCTCATTCTGAAGATACTGATCAAAATACGATTAATTACATTACTTATATTATTGCATTGTCATTGGTTCTTAATAAGTACACAAAAGTTTCAAATTGATAAAAGTACACCCTTCATAAAATTATAAAAAATGGCAACGTCACAATTGTGACGTGCAACGCTATTTATTTTGTATTTAGTATATAACCAACAAAATTACGTTCTACAATAAATGAAAACTAACTTGCTTGCTACAAGTATATTGTTAAAAGTTAAGAGTTAAATATAGGCAGGCACTTATCATACTTCAAACTCAAACCCTTTGTAAAAATAACAAAGAAGCCACCGAGAATTTTTCTTTTATGCTTGGACTATTTTGCACCCTATCATCGACATATGTTCGAAATTATTAGTTTTGTTCAATATTACAATAGCAGTGGCGAAGCAAATGTATACGAAGAATAAAAATGACTTGGACAGATGCAACTTTTAAAATTAAAAGGTTGTGGCATACCAACGTTTTAGTAGCAACAATTTTTTAGGTTTTGGCAACAGTAACAACACCCGTTTGCATAAAAAAGCAGACCGCAACCTTTTTTGCCTACCCTTATAAAGTTTTTATCCGATGACCACAACTTAAACGTAAATCATAATCTCGGTCGTAAATTTCAAATAGTAATAGCTCTGACATATAAGATTCAAATAATTAAATATAATTCAAGCGTGTAAAATCGTATTCATAGTATTCGAGTCATACCAATCTTTATGTCATTCTCGGACACGTACAATTCACCAAACAGATAAACAATATTTATTGAGATTAATAAATTCCACCGCTTTGATAGAGACTAATGGCAGTCATTTGAGATGTATAGCAGTCACAAGCATATAAAATTGCTTAAAATCAAGACAGAGTCAAACCTGCCCTTAAATAATGCTATAACGTCTATAATTTATCGTGGCATTTAATTTAATTGTATTTATTTTTATTGCAATTTTAATAGTTAGTTATTGTACAAGACGATAAAATTGTACTTGCGATTTTATCGCCGTGTGCAATACATTTTTTTCTATAACAAGACTTCAAGTTCAGGTGAAAAATAGAATTTTAAAGAAAATTGTAATTTTGGGCACGACTTTTTTTATTTAAAAATATATTGACATCTATAAATTAATTAATGACAACGTCAAAAAATTTTCTTGTGCGTATACGCAAATCATATTTCGCATTTCTTCATTAGTAAAATGATTGTGACGAGGCATTTCAATCAAAAAAAGTAATGATTACTTTTAAAAAATGCAACATTACACTACACTGTCACATCAAAAATAATTTACTCTGAACAAATGACATTTACCAACAACAATTATCTGACAGTCCAAAGCATACTTTTCATAAATGAATTAATATTTGAAATCCTTTTTTAAGACTCTAAGCAGTTCGACTGCGTTTTTATCGAAAACGGTTGAAATTATCATGTTTAAACAAGAGTACCAATTTTACGTAAAAATGATGTTTACGTCATAATAAAAATTACTAAAAAATTTCATCAGAAAAAGTTTAGACTCAATTTGATCATTAGGAATGATCCACGTGGCGCCCTCTATGACAAAAAACGAAAAACAAAAATTAACTTTAACACCCTGTATCTTTTTTCTCAGCAACATTATATTGAGGCATATTTGGCCCAATAGCCATATTTTGGTCCAAATAACCTGTCCTTAGTCTATGTCCCAATAGTTATGACTCACCCTGTATGCTTGTTTTGTGTCCTTTGAGTACTTGACAAAATTATTTCTTTATTCATCATCATACATCTCAAGAAGATAAATTCTCTGTATAGGTCGTAAGAATTGTCCATTTGCAGTTTTTATTTGTACCAAAGGAACGATGTTATCTTTTCGAGGTAAAATTTTCTCTATTCTTCCTAAAGGCCATTCTGTTCCCTTTACAAAGTCATCTTCGATCAATACCAAACTACCAACTTTTATGTTTTGAAAATTATTAATTTTTCGGTTTTCCATTTTTAAACTTCCCAAATATTCCTTTCAAAACCTGGATCGGATAATTTTTTCTTGCAATTTAACCGTCTTCGCAAATATTTTGAATCTACTTGACCTAAATCTGCAACTCCAATTTCACGATTTTCTTATAGAAACATCGATGGTGATAAACAGGCCAAATCATTAATATCTTCTGACAAGTAAGTTAATGGTCTTGCATTCATTACTGCCTCACATTCAACTAAAACACTGTATAACTCTTCATAATATTTTTCGTAATATTTGCTTTAAAATTCTAATGAGTCTCTCCTACCAGCCACCCCACCACGTACCAGTAGGTGGTGAGAATTTCCATTGTATTCTTTCAATAGTGCTGTATCTTGAAATTTCTTCCCAGTCTATTGATGCAAACGAAATATCAGTGCCTCTAAAATTTGTTCCATTGTCACTATACACTGTTACAGGTCTTCCTCGTCTGGCTATAAACCGTCTGGTATTGAAATTTTGTTATTTATTGGAGATACTCGACTCTTAGCTTGAATTAATTGTACATGTACCAATTGATTACATTCACTTCTCAGAAAAACAACTGCAGCATATGTATCTTTGCTAGCATCGCAGAAAATATGAAGTTCCCAAGAAGTGATTGTCTCAAACTTGTTTGCTAATACCATCTAGGTATCTTTACTTGTTTCAAAATATTCAAGTTCTTCAACCAATCCAAAAAAAATTTTTTATATCTTCCGGTACTTCTTTATTCCAATCTAATTTTAAAATCCATGTCTTCTGTATCAACAATTTAGGAACCAGGAGAGCAGGGCATGCAAAACCAATTGGATCAAAAATACTATTGACAACTGATAAAATTACTTTCTTCGTGATTTTTTCTAACAAAAGCTGAAAAGATAATTGTAGTGTATCAAAATTTCTATCCCAATGTGATCCAAGAACTGAAGAAATTTTAATTTCGTTTTCTTTATTCAAATTTGTCCACTCCCATAAACGAAGATCAAATTGAGCTTCTTTCATCAAACCTGTGGATTCCTTGATAAAATTTTGAACCTCCTCGTTATTATCCAAACTGGTGACACAATTGTCGACATAAAAAGACTTCAATAATTTTGATATTGTCGTGACTGAATAGACCGAGGTATCGGTTGCCCTTAAAAGGAATAATTCAATATGATGTACGGGTTTTACTTTTAATTTCTAATTATATCATTCTAATCATGATATGTTCTAGTGACTACTTATCAATTATTGTGTGTTTCTTGAAGGTGTCTGACGGCAAACTCAAGTTGCTGAGTCGATGTTTTCCAAAGCGTTATTAGTCAATTATGGAACCGTTTTAGAGAAATTGGTAGCCGAACAATATCCAGGACGGGGATGTTCTACTTCTTTTTAATTTTAACAGCTAGGAGACAACCAACAATAACTGCTCCTGAGAGTTACGACTTTACAAAGAGCGCATACCTTTTCTATTGGTCGAGATACTCAAGATTGGACTACAATTTTATTCAGTGACAAATCTATAGGTTTGGATTTCACCCAGAGACTCTCGTCGAACAAGAGTGTTCACGTTCAGGAAGTGAGCAGATACAGAGGTATTCCCCAATACGACAATAAAAATTCTCAACAGACCAATCTTTGACCCTTTAGTAGGGTATAGCACCCAAGATCACAGAGCCGAATAAAAACTAATGGCGTTTATTTTTAAATTGTTAAAATTTAATATTTTTCATATTCTGCAAATTAGATCCAATAACTCTTTCCTGCGATACGTCTATGTGATTTGGAAAAGCCAAAAACTTCATTGCTCATGTCCTAAAGGATGAACTTTGTTATATGGGATGAGCAGTGTATCAGTATCTCTATTAGGGACTGCCTTTCTATAAGCGCTCAAGACCTTGGTATTCAATGTATTGATGTAGAACATTTCAAGGTATTAAATTGCGAGTACTTTTAGTTTACACTTATACAGTTTAATTGTGCAATCCAAAAAGCCGTAAATAGATTTGTTTCTTCTATTAAATCGACTAATATTTCTAGTTCTGCAAGCTTTTTTGAACCTACTTATTTATTCAAAATACTACGATCCAATCCTGTTTAATAATAATGTACTTATGTAAGATATTATGTTCAAAATACTATGCGAACGTGACAGGACAAAAGAGATTCCAACAGTAGATGAGAACACAAACCTCCTAAAGATAATATATCAAAAGAAACTTAAGTACGAGGGTATAGAAAAGTGGAAAATTTAATGACAGGTTTAATGACAACCTATTAAGACTGTCCATATAGTTAATTTTATTATGTAAACTCGTGTTTAAAATCGAATAATATATATTTATTTCACCTCGTAAATATTTTACGTTTTTATCCATTTATTGGTGATAAATTATAAATTTAAGGTGTGGGATAAATAACGGTTACTGTTGAAATTGATCTTGAAATATTTGATCTTTATTCAAAAAGGAATCTCTTTTTGAAGAAAAAGTATAAATTTATTATACTGTTTTACTTCTGATTTCCAAATCATCCACAAGGCATCTTTTGAGAACACCAAAACATCTCTATATGTTGTTTCTGGTCACAAAATGAGCTCTATTTTATTGCTCCTCTGCTCTAGACCAAAGGAGAAAGTAATATCACCATATGTGTTCTTCTCCAACGCCAAAAGCAAATGGCAATCAAAAAATATTGTGCTTTCATGAACAGTCTGACCAGCGCAAAACGAAATTTCTCAATTTTAATTCAAAAATGAACTTTTCTCTTCCGGATGATTAATCAGATTAATAAGCTAAACTGACACATGATTAGAGGCTTGACACATGATTAACTGGTCTTGCTGCCTAGGAACCATATTTAATTTACTATTTAATCAGTGATTAAAAGTTATAGTTAATTTGTTTGGAGTTTGCAGCTAAGAAAAGTCATTAAATCGTAAAATGTTGTTAACAAGACCTTAAATCAGTAGCGCACGTACTTATTTATATCGATATTAAGAAATTTCTTTTAATCATCATATTTTAATCTTCTTAGGTAAGGGATAAGTAGTTATAATACGATATTTAGAGTATTTTGTATTTCGATTGTAACGAGAATAATTGTGGTCGTATGTATCGATTTTTAAGTGAGAGACAACAGGGAAATGTTAGTGAACCAAAAAACACGTACTTTTAGTTTAGTACCTTGCTTGGGCTTTAAACGATTTGCATTTATAATGAATTCACTGTGTTGCCAACAAACAAATGGACTATAACAAGGATGTATGGTTTTTCTAATATAGTAATATTTAGGTAAGATAATATAGTAATTATCTAACAAAAATATCATGTCCCGGCGGTTTGTCACACACTCCCGGTGCTATCTACCGTAGCTAACACTACCCGTCTCTTCTGACAACAAAATATCTTCCACCGTGAAATAAATTACGTCAAATATCTTTTTAGGCCCAATTTTCCTGGACTAGTAATTAATAAAATCAACCGAAGCTGAAATCAGGTCTTGACAGACGATGAAGACTTGTTTTATTGATCGTATAAAGATGCTGGAAATATAGCGAATACTTTATTTTAAAACTTGTTTAATCTATACTGAGTAAATTCCACAGATTTAATAATAAAAGACTATGAGTAAACGTTACGGTTATTTATTTTTATAGATTCGCATCGTTAAACTTTTAGAAACATTTTCAATTTTTTTTTTATAGAACAAAACAGAAATTGTTAATAAAAGACTGAAATACATTATCTGTTATTGGATTAATTATATAAAATATATTAAAAGCAATTATTTTTTACTGTTGAACATTACTTTTGTTATATTATAGTGTCTCTACGCACTGATTACAGACTTAAATAGTTTCAAATGATATATTATCAAAAAATTTAATGATTTTTCTTACTTACCTTGCTGTAATCAAAACTAAGTTTATCGCCAGACTCAGTGAATAGTTGCTCACACTTTTCACTAAAAAGAAAACAATATATTAGTTGTCCTAGTTTTCAAAAATCATAAAACTTTCGCAAATCTGGTTTTTTAGAACTGAATCTTTAAGGAAATATAAACTTCATTTGTAATTTAATAAGATTAACAAAAACAAACACCAACTTTAATTTTATTTTTTTCATACTGTATGGTAAAGTGCCATTTTCCAGACTCGTTTGAATCTCACTTTACGGTACACTTTAATTCTCCCAATGTTGTTTAAAATAATAAGTGAATCAACATAAACTAAGTTTTATTCTATTTTTTGAAGATTGACAATAATTGTACAACTGCTATTGCCAGCATTGGAGTTGTTGATGGATTTACAGTGCACTTTAACAAAAATTTCGCCCCTTTGGATCATTCTTGCAATCTTGTTTTTGCCTTCAATCGATTCTTCTATATACTTTTCTGCAACTGAAGAACTCTTCCATCCACCGTGCTGTTTTAGAACTTTAAGGTCAGCTCCAGCATTGGCAAACAACGTTGAGGATGTCCTCCTGAAGCAATGACCTGTATACTTTTCTGGTTGGTCTAGTTTTAAGAACTCAGCTATTTTCTTAGGTGCTCCGCCAACAGTATGTATACCAGCTCTTTGAGACAGACATTTTTCTTGTCTATAACCCACCAAAAGAGCTTTCACTATACTCCATAGGTTATGATATCTTGAATGAATGAATGTATGAATGAGTTAGGGGTGATGATTACACTGCGACCCATAGGATCTATTGTGTCCCCCCTTACTTGCCATGTTCTGATGTTTTCTCAGATTTATAGCAGCTCTTCGAGTCCTATTTTCCTGAGGAAGTTTAGGACATCGTCGGGCTTCAAATCAGGTAGATCCCCTTCCTCTACTTCATGTGCTCCTAGGTATCTAGCCCTAGAATTTTGCAAGGCAGGGCATTCTGAGAGTATGTGTATTGAGGTTTCATCCTCTTCCTCACAGAATCTGCACTTTGCTTCATCTGCTAACCCTAGTTTCTTCATGTGGCTTCTTAACCGGCAATGCCCGGTTAATATTCCCGTTAGAATACGGAGCCTTTTTTTACTGAGGTTGAGGCAGCTAAGAGATCTCTTCTGGTCATAGTTCCCCAGTAGTATCTTAGATTGCCTCAGTCCTTCCAGCTGATTCCAGTAGGTACTCGGATTTTTCTTTCTCCATTTCCTCCCTTAGTTTTCCTAAGATTACTGCTGATCCCACAAGATGGTTCTGGTCCCAAATGTGGGGTTTCAGCTCCTTTTTTTGCCAGCTTATCTGCTGTTTCATTCCCCTCTATTCCTATGTGTCCCGGGACCCATAGGAGGGTGACAGTGTTCTTCTGGCCTAGTTCATTTAGTTTGCCTAGGCATTCCCAAACCATCTTCGAACTGATTATATTTGAACTCAGCGCTTTGGTGGCTGCTTGACTATCCGACATGATCACAATCTCTTGTCTGCGATAGTTTCTTCCAATATTGAATTCCACACATCTTTCGATGGCGCGGACTTCTGCTTGAAAGATGCTCGGGTATGTGCCCAAGCTTCCTGAGTATTTGGTTCTCGGTCCAAAAACTCCTATCCCAGTTCCCTCGTCTAGCTTGGAACCGTCCGTATACCACTTTATGGTATTCTGGTTTAAATTCTGTATGGTGTCTTCATCCCATTCAGATTTATTACTCAACTTTGTGATGAATTTTCTCACAAAGTTGAATTTCTTTGGCATATCATCTTGGGGCATTTCCCAAGTTTGATCAAAGTGAAGTGATCGAGGTTTTTCCCTGATAATTCCTTCTTTGATCATTCTATATATTGTTTTCTTCCTTACACTTTCTAGCAGAATGTGCAGTGGGGTCAAGTTTAAAATCACCTCCATTGCAGCAGTGGGGCAAGTTCCCATTGCTCCAGTGATACATGAACAGGCTAGTCTCTGAATTTTTGAGAGGTTTTTCCTCGTCGTATTCAGATTAGCCCTTACGCCCCAAGCCACTGCCCCATATGTGATTAATGGTCTCACTATTGCTGTGTACATCCATTGCAGGATACGTGGGTTACATCCCCAGTTCTTCCCTGCAATGTTCCTACACACCATGAGGGCCTTGGTTGCTTTGTGTATTACTTCGTCTTCGTGTTTCTTCCAGAGTAACCTGCTATCTAGGATTAGCCCTAGATATTTTACCTCTGTTTTCCACTCGACGATGTTCTCCCCTATTTTTATGATTTTTAGATTAGGTTTCTTTTTCCTTGTAAAGGCTACTAGTGTGGTTTTGGTGGGGTTGATACTGAGTCCCACCGAGTCACACCATTGTTCCGCAATGTTCAATCCTCTTTGAACAATATCACAGAGGACGTTTTCATAGGTACTTCCCTTTTGCCAGGATAACCATGTCGTCGGAATACCCTTGACATGGTATGCCTTCCCTAGTCAATTGACAGAGCAGACTGTCCACAGTGAGACTCCACATAAGCGGGGATGCAACTCCCCCCTGTGGACAGCCTCTGTTCACATTAATGGAGATAGTATCTTGTCCTGCCTCCATTTCTGCGATTCTTGTAGATAGCAGTTGCGACATCCAACTGGAAGTCGTTCTATCTACTCCTTTCTCAATCAATGCTCTTTTGACTGCCTCATGTGGCGTATTGTCAAAGGCCCCTTCTATGTCTAGAAAGGCACATACCACGGTCTCTTTTTTGTTCAGTGCGTCTTGGATTTCGTCCGTCAACTGTGTTAAAGCGGTTTCCGTGGACTTTCCCTCTTGGTACGCATGTTGACGAGGGTGCAATGGCACCTGTTCCAAGATTTCTGTTCTAATGTAGTTGTCTACAGCTTTTTCCATCGTTTTTAGAACAAACGATTTGAGGCTGATCGGTCTAAGGGATTTGGGGTGCGTAGTGTCCCGTTTCCCTACTTTTGGGATGAAGGTGATTTTGGCCCTTATGATATCTTAGGCAAAGGTAAAACTTTGACAAATTTTTGATCATGAGAAAAGTAACTTTGTAGTACCTTCTCATACTGCAAAAGTAGTATCTTGGCGCATGTTATTATGGTATTAAAAAGGATCCGTTTTGAGCACTCAAATCAGTTTGTCACTAGCTGACATTAGAAACGTAAAAATTTTTTGTACCTACATAATACAAAATAGTATGTGAAACTCGTGCGCTGTTGTCGATTACTTATTCAAACCTACTCACTTTCGTGGGCAATCGACAACTTGTCGCACTTGTAGCGCAATATACTACTTATCAAAGATTTTTAGTTTCGACGAAAACTTTTTCATTTGGCAAAAATACGAAACAAAGTCTGGAAAATAAAAATTTATCCAGTAAAATTTTACAGCAGTGGTCTTTGAGATTATTTTTTCGCTGTTAGACTCAATTTTTAAATATAAAAAGCAAAGATTTAGCAAATTTAAATTCAAACAGCGTATATTATGTCGCCTACCTATGATATAATTTATAAATACATTAATAATTAAGGGACAGAAAAGGTTTACACATAAGAATATTTAATAAATAAATTGTTTTTTAAGAGAAAATACTCATAATCTTTGTTTAAGTAACTAATTGCTTTTTTAAAGTCCTGTCAGGCACTGTCAGACATCAGCCAGGTTTTCTTCTGTAGCCTTGACCAGGGTAAAATTATTATAAACATGAACATAAATACTTGTATTTATTGTACAAACCCTTACTTTGTGGAAGTCCAAAGCTATTTATTAAATAAAACGTAGAAGTTTAGTTGTTTATTGTTCTTAATAAATACTTGTCTTTAGATCCAAAAACAGTCAGACTGCAGATCAGTTTGGGTAATTGTAAGATTCATACAACTCTGTTGATTAACCAAAAATTGACATCAGCATCATTTATGAGTAAGTTTGAGTTTATTTTATCAAAAATTTACATATAAAATATCGAGGTTATTTACGAAACCATTACAAAATTAGTACCTAGTAGAATTACTGTCGTTCATAATCCAATTAAGAGACCAGTAGAGCACAACTGAAATTATTAAAGTGTTCAAGTCGGAGTAGAAGATCTTCAGTGGCCATGAAATTATTCATGTTCTAAGAAGGAAGGTATGGCACACGATTGTAAGAAACGAAAATATATTTATAAGAAACTATTATTAATTGCGATGGTACGTTAGAGTGAATACATGCATACAGAATAGAAGGAGATATGGTCCAATGTTACAATGTTAATTTCGTTTTACAGTAGTTTCAACAATATGATTTCTTTTAAAATGGTAATATTTTCATTAAAAATAACTGAGAGAATGGTTCTGCGTTCTTAATATGTGTTTTACGTCGCTTATGAAACATAAAAGAAACTTAGTATAATTTAGAATACATAATAAAAAGTTTAAAAAGTTGTTTCCACTATTTTATAATTAAAATTGGAAGAAAAAATCAAATTTTCTTTTTTCGGACTTCCACAAAGTAGTGGTTAGTACAATAACAATAGTTACTTCTTTAACCGGCAAACAATGTATATGTGCACGAATTAGAAAGTTTTATCTTAAGAAAGATTTGTCAATCAAAAAAAATATTGAAGAAAAGTGTTGTCTTTGCAGAATTTTCCAAAAGTCAAAATAAATGGTACCAATTCTTAAAACTTTTTTACTTGTCACGTTTAATTGACATGCCTATGAATTTTAAAATTATTTTAAAATAATAAGGAGCAAACAGCTCAACATCTTTCTATTTATTTTATTTCTGTGTGATCCGTGTGGAATTCTTCTTCACTCAAACAACACCCATCCCGTTACGAGGTTAGTTTATTGTTTATTTTATTTGAGTGGATTTGTATTTTGTTTTTTTGGACCATCGCAGTATTTTTATTGTTATACGCTCCAATAAAAATAAACTAAATAAAAATTGGAACTTCTTTTTTGTGGTTTATGGCCTGAGCTGCCGGGTCTATACAGCAAATAGAAGCTAGCTTTTGACAGCTGCAAGGGTTTTTTTTCATTAAAGTAGTGGTATTCCTGGGTAACAATACGTTGTGTTCCATGGAAAGAAGTAGTCATAAATTAGCAGTTTAAGCGGAAAATTCAAAAATATTTGCGCATGAGTATTAAATAAAGGGATAGGTCTATTAAATAAACTTCAAAACTTTTCTTTCAAGAATATTTCCAAATGTATAAGCAATGAGGCCAAAGAAGTAGAAACAATTCTACTTAACATAACCTCACAAACTCTATCTCTTCTTCCTTTGGCATTATTTTACTTCACTAATTTGTTGCTATTACCATATTGTACACTTTGTTGTTTTGACTGAAATTTTTAGGTAGTCTATGAACTTGTGACCTTGACTTTGAGTCTCTCCTTTGGTTTTTTTTATTTATGCTATGATAATCCCACCAAAAAAAATGATTTAATTAATTAATCAAGAAGTAAAACTAATGGCTTTCTACTGTACAAACATTAATGTTTCATAAACATTATGAATGGGCAAAATCAAATCAAGCCCTACCTCTTATACTTTGCCACCAACTACGCCTTTATTGACTGACTTATTTTTCATTAAAATAAATACAATTGCAAAGTTCATGTACCTACTACGTTTTTAATTGAAAGGATAATTAAGTGAATAACAATACTGTATTATGGCTTTTCAAATGTTTCAACATTTTTGAAGGACAAATCATTGCAACATTAATCTTTTTTATCTATTCTTTCATACTGTTCGTCAATAATTACATAGTGTTTTAAATAGAAAGATAATTGAAAGCAGATAAAATACTTCTCATTGTAAACAACTTGGTTTATATTTTCCAGGATCTTTTAATAATTTTAATTGAATTTTGCAACAATGTAATTATTATTATAAAAATACATTGATTTTGATTGTAAATATTTATTGCGTTATGAACTATTTAAAAACATAGAACATAAGTATTCTAAATAAATTTCCAGATTGATACATATATAAAAATTGAAAGCCTTAATGAACCTGCTAGATACAAAGATTTGTCAACAAGTTAAAGACAAAAACTAATAAATAAAAAAATGGAAGATTATAAAAATTGTGAAATATCTAGATTAAAATTTGTAAAATGTTTGGGCTATTTATCTAATATTAATTAATTTTCCATTTAAAAGGTTCAAAGGAAACTCAAAGTCTATCCCACAACTGTTTTATTTAATGTTGCAACTAGTTTCGGTCCTATAGGACCATCATCAGGCTGAAATAATTACAATATAATAGAAAGAGGATCTTAAAAGTACTATATCAAGTTAAAAATTCAATACAATTCCGTACAAATTGTTAACAAAGTTGAACCAATAATACAAATAATATGGAAAGTTACAATCAAATGTCAAAATATATCAAAACAATAAACAAGAATAATACTATGAAACTACAAGTTATTGTTCACATAATTAAGTAAAATGAAATAATATAGCAAAGTTAACATTGTTAAATTTGAATTTACACTAAAACACTTTAAGAGTCAAAAGATAATAAACTTTCAAAAATATCTATAAATTTATTTATATTTATATTTAATACTATTATTCTTTTAAATCTAATCTACTGTGATTTTTGTCTCATGACTTTTTACGGTAAGTTTTTGTTCATTATTATATTAGATTTGATTAAACATTTCCTCATCAATTTATCTTGAGTGGCATTTTGGTATTAGTCGATATTTTGTGAATTGTTTTTTGACTTAGTCTCTACTTGTCAGTATTAAATATAAATATAAATAAATTTATAGATATTTTTGAAAGTTTATCATCTTTTGACTCTTAAAGTGTTTTAGTGTAAACTCAAATTTAACAATGTTAACTTTGCTATATTATTTCATTTTACTTAATTATGTGAACAATAACTTGTAGTTTCATAGTATTATTCTTGTTTATTGTTTTGATATATTTTGACATTTGATTGTAACTTTCCATATTATTTGTATTATTGGTTCAACTTTGTTAACAATTTGTAAGGAATTGTATTGAATTTTTAACTTGATATAGTACTTTTAAGATCCTCTTTCTATTATATTGTAATTATTTCAGCCTGATGATGGTCCTATAGGACCGAAACTAGTTGCAACATTAAACAAAACAGTTGTGGGATAGACTTTGAGTTTCCTTTGAACCTTTTGTGTTTCAACCCACATTTGAGATATGGATAACTTACAAGATTTTAATTTTCCATTTATTATAAATGATAACGAAAGTGACAATTAGAGCAAAGAAAGCAAATAAAACATACTTACTATGCTTTAAATAGAATAGAACTGGGAAAATATAAATAAATACAAAAGCAAAACCCAAGTTATCAGGTATTTGGAAGTGGAACCTAGGTAAATAATACAAAAATACATTTAATAAACCATGCTAAAATGAAATAGTTAGAAAAATAGTTTGAAGAACAAAAAATGATGGACGGATTAAAGGTGGACATTCAAAATTAATTAGAACAGGAATCTATAATTAACAAAATGAAAAAAAGACAGTTAAATTGGTATAGAATAATAAATAGATTGGCCTAGGAATGAATAGCAAAGCAGAAAATAGAAAAGTCAGGATATAAGAAGAAAGGGAAGACCAAGAAAAATGTAATGGAACAAATTATTGAAATAGTGAAAAGGAAGTGCAGCAGACATGGGTAGATCATAAATAAATATTCACTCCAGAGGATATAAGGAATTTAGAGAAAAAATAAGAAGAATAATAATACTGGTAACATTTTGGTAACTAAATAACCAACTAAATATTAATAGAAAGTTTAAACACGTTCCAATTTTTGAGCGATATTTTAACCGCCACACTGTATCCATACAATTAAATATTTAACTTGTACATATATACGTATAGCATCCATTTTTAATTTAATACTTTTGTTTACGCCAATGATCTCATAATTAGATCCGACCACAATTGAGTGTATTTGCCTATTTAAAATGCGTGACCTTGGCAGGTGCCTTCTCTGCCATGACGATTGGTGTAAAAGTATCATCTTCCTAACAGAAATAAAAACTATCAACACACAACTTAAAATAATTACTGCACTTAACTTTCACCTGCGACAATGAACCCATAAAATGGATGCATTGTATTTAAACTCGTAATGGGTAGGTACCTATTTTGTTGAACAAACATAACCTTAAATAACCAGCAATACTCGCGACTATTTACAGTTAATCTCAACTTGGGGACAAATATGTGTATCTTGTTTGTCTTAACGTTTATATTTTATTTCAAACTTCTTTCTAATAGTGTTATTATTTAAATCAAGACTTCATTTAGAATGGATATAAAAAAGAAATGTCACACGTCAAAAGTTTACTTTGTCACAGCCAATTTAACGAAAACTAAACAATAGAAAATAAAGAAATTATAAAGGATATGAAAATGCAAATAAAATTGTAAAAAAAGACAAATTGAGGACATGGAGAAAAGTTTATTTCATCAGATTTAACTGTGATGATGAATGAAATTATCTATTACAGCTTTAATTATTTTTCAAGGTTCCATGTATTTAAATTTAATAATTAAAAAATAAATCTTTCAGTAATTGTATAGAATAACAAGCCTACAATTAGTTTTTATTATAAAAATAATTTAAAGCATCATTATTTATTGAAACAGATTAATATTAACAATAATAACTCTCCCTTTTTATAATAATTTGATAAAGGCTCTAGAAAATTGTGACAATTCTGAAATTCAAGTTTCTATTCCGTGGAAACACGTAGACATAGTTAAAATTGGTAAAAATTTGGATTAAAATTAAACAAAACCCCCATACCTTTTGTAAATATGACAATTAAATTCAATTTAGCAGAAGAAAACGGTTTCTAAATTACATTTTTTTAAATAAATAAATGCAGATACGTCAAAATAATCGACTAATTTTACCAGACAAAATTGTAAATAATCTGTTATAAAAGATTAAATCTTAAAAAATATGCGGTAAATATAAAATATATGCTCGAAATGTGTAAGAAATATTAACCTAGTCTATATTCCAACTTTAACAAATAAATAACTGTTAATTTCCTAAAAATAAAATAAATGAAAGTAATCAAAATAATTTCCTAAATTAAACTAAAAAAATTATTTAAATCCGCTTCCCGACCAACTGACACAGATCAAAGTGTATTATAAATTATTACTAATCATTTTAATATCTGAAATAAAATAGGCCAAAAAAAAACCTTAAAACTTTATTTTAAACAATAAACAAAAAAATTTATGGGCAAAATAATTCTTAAAGATTTTTTACCAATATTGACAGCTTGTTGAAATTTACAAATGCAGTTTAAATTTGTAGTAGAATAATAATTAACAAGAATGCCTTTCCAAACATAATATGATTTTTATTGTATTTTAAATGATATTTATTGTGTTTTAAATGATCTTTAAAATGTTTATCTAATCCAAACGAGTTGTGAAATATAATTGGCACATTTATAACAAGTAAAAGTTAGGTTATGTTTATTTTTAACCGAAATTGTTGGCAATTTTTATTATTTCTAGGTGATCCCTCGGAAAAATTTCATTTTCATAATCATCTTAATGTCCTAGATCATTGATAAAATGTTTATAAAAATCGTATTCTACATATTTACCCAACTATTGAGTTACTTTTATTTTAATTATCCAGCTATGTTTATTTTTAAACTGATAATATTGTATATTTAGATTTTATTTGCGAATATGTTTATGTTATGAACTAAACGGTTATTCATCGTCTAAATAAACATCTCACCTATTAATGACGACTCCCAGTGGCATTCTCAAAACGGTAAATCCCCGTTTTCAAACGCGCACTCACCAAAACCTTTCGCTCATTTTAAATATTACTTTCGAAATATCTCACTTTATCTCCCGTTCTAACTTGTCACGTATCACACGTTATTTAAATATTAAACAAGTCACAAAACGCACACTATAATATCGCTAGGAACGACGGTGGACAGGTGAATAGTTGGAAGCAAAATACGTGCAAAGTCAGGTGGATTGAAAACCGAAGGATACGAGGCCGGATGTTTGTGTTATGGCGGGGTGTGCACTTTGACGTTTAACCATGAATATGAGGAAAATTATTAGTGGATTAGTTGATTCGAAATGACATGCAAAGGAAACGTCTGGTCAATGTTCTTAGTTGCTATTCATAAACTGAAAAAGTAAACTATTAAAATTGCACTTTATGTTTTGGTTATAAAGCTGAAAACTCGTAAGATGCAATAAATTCAGAATGAATTCGGCACATCTGATTTGTAGTGTGGTCCAGTAACCAATGATATGTTTTAATCAATCATTTATGCTAATATAACTGAAATTTATTGTACTAACCCTTACTGTGTGAAAGTCCATCTTGTTAAGAACAGTAAACAACTAAACGGTTGAATGAAACTTCCACTATTTATTCGTAAAATACGTTTTAAATTCAATTACAGCTGTTTCGCTAAAAACTAGCATCGTCAGATTGACATATTGAAGTTACATTTTGTTTGTTTGTAGCTAGGTACCTGATGTTGATTAAGTAGTTAAGGCTAGACCAAGTATGGAAGTAATAAGACATAACAATATTAAAGCTTCGTATTGTACTACCAATACACACTATTCATATAATTTTCTATATGATATGTGCTCTGGAGATCGAAGTACTATCGTCAATAAAAGTGGCCTGACATGGCTAGAGCGCGTTTTTGTCTATACTACCAAATCTATGTTACCGCCCACATCAGACATAGAGAAAATTAACCTAGTAGATAGATTCTAAATCTATGTGTCTCGCGTTGATATACGGTAATCACGATCATCAATACACGTCTATTTTCTATACTGTAAAACACCTTTATTATTTACATCTTCCCATTTGCCTAATGCATATTTTCGTTTTAAAAAATAACCTACATAATTTTAGAATATCCGTTCGTAATCCAATTGTAAAATTGTCTTTTATTATTTTTATTTAATATGTTGTATTTTCGATAGATTTGAATACTTATCTATAGTTCATTTGTCTGGAGTTGGCAGCATAGTGAATTCGTTATAAATGCAAATCCTTCAAAGCCCAAACAAGGGTGGTTCATGAGAAATAATTAAAAGTAGTATACATTTCTATTAAAATATAGTCATAGTTGTTATTTTTCAAAGAGTCCACCCTGTAATTAGGGATTAACTAACCCAAACACAATAGAAACCCTAGATAATATTGTCACAATAGGTAGCTGAATAGATCCCATGACCGTAGAACCGAAGTTTTTTTAAAACATAATTCAAATTAAAATAAAAATTAAAAGTAAAATAAAAATATGCTACATATTAAAAAGTAAGAATTAAATATAAATAAATGCAAAAAGCACTTACTCCTTTAATTGTCGGCTTCAATTTCGTCGTAATCATCCGACGAAGAGTCAAATTCGTTGCCTGGACCGATAGGAAATACAATGGGTTCGTTATGTTCGTTATGTGTCAAAGTTGGTCTGGGAATGGTGACATGCTAAATTTTTTTGACTCAATTATATGAAAGCTTTCTGGATGTGCCGTAGGCTTTTTGGGAAAACCTGGGGTCTGAAGCCAAAAATGATCTACTGGTCATATTTAACGGTTGTCAGACCCATTATCACTTATGCTGCGATGGTTTGGTGGACCAAAACAAAGCAGCAAAAGGCAATAAACGAGTTGCAGAAAGTGCAACGACTTGCCTGTATTGGGATCACGGGTGCTATGAGATCGTGTCCTACCGCAGCCTTAGAAGCAATGCTAGACCTTCCTCCACTACATTTACATGTACAGAGGATCGCTCTGGAAAATGCCTATAGGCTGACACAGACCAAATCTCTGAAACCCGGTGACTTAACAGGACATCTTGAGGTATTAAGGGCTGTAACAATCCAAATCATAAAGATGCCTACAGACGTAATGCCTGCAAAACAAGATTTCGAACTCGCGTTAGATGTTATTATTAACGACCGCGAGTTGACAGAAAACGAAATCGCTCAAATCACAAAAGGTGCCCTCACTTATTATACTGATGGGTCAAAAACAAACGAAGGAGTAGGAATAGGGATCACAGGTCCTAATATTAGGATATCCGCAGCCCTTGGAAATGCTCCAACAATATTTCAAGCAGAACTATTAGCAATAGAATTCTGTGCCCAAGAGTGCCTAAGAAAAGGCCTCAACACAGCAAGAATATTTATTGCATCTGATAGTCAGGCTGCTTTGAAGGCTCTGAAGTCCACAACCTATGAGTCAAAAATAGCCTGGAATTGTAAACAATCCCTTAAACAACTGGCTAGTCGCAACAAATTAAAGTTGCTATGGGTGCCAGGGCATAAAGGAATTGTCGGAAATGAGATTGCCGATAGTCTCGCAAAGGAAGGAGCTTGTGCTCCTTTTATCGGACCTGAACCATTTTGTGGCATATCAAAAAGCCGCATAATGGAAGAAGTTCGAAAATATGAAAAGGAACTCAGTGCAGCCTACTGGAAAAATGTTCCAGGCCAAAGACAGGCAAAAAAGGTTATTACGACCCTCTGCCCGCTACGCGAAATTACTCTTAGAGCTTCAGAAATCTGATCTCAGAGTAATCACAGGAATTCTCACTGGACACTGCTCACTCAGATACCATCTCTGCAAAATGGGCATATTGGACAGTGGGACATGCAGATTCTGCGATGAGGCAGATGAGACGTCAGAACATATTATCTGCAATTGCAGAGTAATTGTTCGGCAACGCCATAAATATCTGGAACAGGTATTCCTTGATCCTGATCAGATTACAAACCTAGCTCCAAAACGGATAATGGACTTTCTTAGAAGCCTAGACCTTTTGGACTAAAATATAAATGTAGGGTATACACAAAAGATCTTATAGGTCGCAGTGTAGTAAGGTCAACTGGGCCAATCGACCCCTTCTGCAATCTACAATCTACAATATGAAAGATAAGCTTGGACTCTTAATGCGGCTTCCACTAAAAAAATGGAGATGTTTGAGTTATGAGTATATTTAAGCTATTCTGTACCCTGAAACACCCTGTATAAGGTTTTCTTCACCTGACAAGTTTCCATTTGATAACATCGATAGATTATATAAGTTTTCCAGCAATTAAACTGCCATTTTTTCTAAATAAACCTCCACTAAAACATAACCAAAACTTTTCTACTAATTACCTTAAACAAAGTAATAGTATATTACACACCGAGGTGGAAAGTGTTTCATTACTGTCGACAGATGAGATAACATCTCGAGACAGTAGGAAACTTTCTACTGAGGTTTGTATACTATTTTATTCACAATCAATTGTTTCAGAAAATAATTTAAAAATAACAATTTATAAACTATGTATATTTCTAAAATACCTAGTATTCTCGTATGTCCTAAATAATCAATAATTGTCTTCTTCTTATTTAATATTTATTGGTATTAAGGTATTTTAACAAAATGAAATAAAAGGTAACTTAGACTAAGGTAGGTAGATATACCTTGTAATTAATTATTATTAATATTAATAGTAACATTGGCATTATCCCTAGCGTTGATAACAAGGGATAATCCAGACTGTTTTGACTGTTTTCCATTTCTATATCACTGTCAGACATTTTACTAAATGAGTTTTCTTTTTAATCTGAAGTTACTGTCAATATAATGAGAAATCGAGAAACGTCATTGTCATAGTCTACTACCTGCAGCAATGAACAATTATATGATTAGTTTAATGGAATAATTAGAGAGTTGTCCGAGTTAAAATTAAGAAGCTTAGTAAATAATAATAGAAAAGAAGAAGAATGACAGGTCGGGAAGTGGCCATTTCCCGACCTAGGTCGGGAAGTGCTACTGTATAAAAAAGTTTTACTTTCTAACTTTTGAAATGTCGATAATGGTTACATTACATATGTGATTGTGAATAAAGTTTTTTACCTTGCGATCCACGATTCCAGAACACGCGATCGTCTTATAAATCTCCAGATTATTACCCAGCTTAAGACACAACTTTCCGTCGATAAAACCGTACATATAAATCGAATTCTCAAGTCTAAATCTGTATTTTTCTTTCCGCTTTGTCGGTATTCAAGAAGAGAATTTCCAAAAAAAAAACTTTCACCTTTAGGTGACAGTGATTGAACCCAGTTTCTGATATCGTTTAGCATGACAAACTAAGCCTCCAGAACAAACAAGATACTTTTAAGCTTTATTTTCACACCTACCCTTGCTTTTCCAAGCTGAATCAAGTGTATTATTGTAGGGAAAGTAATATAGGAATAGCTTAACTGTAGATGATATTCCAAAGAAATTCAAATAGGTGAAAAAATTCATAAAAAAGTTGAACAGATTCAGGAGCTTGGTTGAATTTCCTGCTTGTTTCGTCTTTAGGAACGTTGCTTGATACAGATTGTCTTTCCCATGGTACATTTGGCCAAATATTTTTGTAAATAAGACAAGCTTATTGATGAACTAGGTTTACATGATCTCTACTGTAACAACTATGATGTAACATGATGATGATAAAAGTTTTGATAGACTTTCTTTAATTCTTGGAAAGAATCTCCACTGCACAAAGCACTTACTACTTTAATGGACAAGTTTAGTGATTTTTTTTTATATTTGCATCTTATAAAATAGGTTTTTAGTTATTCAACTGTACAAATAAAAATTTTATAAAATTAATCCTCTAGCCATAATCGGCTTTTGAAATTTAAATTTAATGGTTACATACGTCATAAGTGGTAAGTGACGTGTTTCAATAAGATTGGTAGAAAATTTGCGATGTTGTCGATATGCTTTAATATTAACCGAGAAACTTATATCTCTCTCTTATTTGTTGTCATTAAAAAGAGATAAACATATCGATATTTTTGTTCTCTGTTTGACACCTTATCAAATAAGGAGTAAAACACTAAACAAAATATTCTGTCATTTTCGTTAGTTTAATTTGTTGTTTGGTTGTGTTTGGTTTATGAAAGAAATTACTTCTATACTATTTTTGGTTCGAAAATAAAAATCCCTAACACCTTGTCTTGGTGTTATAGCGGTTCCTTCAAAAATAACCAATAGAAGTCATTGTTCTCTCGGGGAGCAACCCTTCTATCGGTACAGTGAGAGAACGAATTTCAAGAATACGGTTTTGGCATTTTCAATAGAACCACGTCCACTTTCTATTGGCTGTTCTATTCTATCACCGTCAAGAATAGGGGTCTTGTTTGTTTATTACAGATAAACACGATTTTCTCTCCTGTCATATATCTTGTCAACTGGTACAATTAGTTAGTCACAGAACACGGTGTTTTGTGGCGCCAGTTCTTTGAGAATACTTGAAACGAACGTAGCTAAAATGTGACAACGTTGACTTTTAAACACACTTCATTATTGGTTATTAGTTGGCGCTACGTTTAAAACTTACTAATTATTTATTGCTAAATTTTACGAAGTGAGAAAAATTAATTGCAAAATGAATACCAATATAAATAAGTAGGTATCTTATCCTAAATATATATTGCTATCATTTTGATTGATATGATCCTACTAAACTAGTCCATTGTCGGCTTCCATTTCGCCGTAATCATCCGACGAAGAGTGAAATTCGTTGCCTGGACCGATAGGAAATACAATGGGTTCGAAAAACTCTTCAATATTGATATCAACACTCCACAGTCGTTCTTCTTCCTTCTTCACATGGTTTATGGCATTGGTCCAATTTTCCTTTGTTACGTTTCCAAAAGAATTCATCAAAAGTTGTCTAACGTCATTCAATTTAAAAGTTGTATTGTTTCTTGCCCATCTTAATTGACAGTGATAAGGAGGCAAACGTAATACAGTTATTCCTTTTTCCTTCGCCATTTCGTCAATTACATGTCTGTTATATTGTAGTTTGTGGCACTTTTCAATTTGAAGTAATTCCGTTTTCAGCATGGTGTCGTTACACGTTCGCACCTGGACTCACCTAATACTTCATAAAAACAGTATTTTCCAAGTTTAACGCTTTGAGCAGATACCACTAATTCGTTCCATGTATCACCAATCTGCGTAATTTTAGATTAAAATAAACTTGGTTTAAAAAACACCTATCTACCTGTCACTCATTGCCCATTTAAAGATTTTATTACTGTTTAATCCTTAATACCAGATTTTTTTTAATTTTATTTTAATTTCAATTGTTTAATAATACAAGATTACATAAATATGTTCCCATAAATAAACTTTCTTTAAAACGAAAACAATAGTGGCGAAATGTAATTACTGAAATTAGTAATAAACGGACGTTTATGTGAAATGAGACCTTTTATGTATGTACACATTCCATGTCTTAGTGTCTTATCTGTGTGAGAATCTGCTAAGCTAATCGAATGAATAAGACACGTATATTTCTAATTGAACCATCTGTACGGTATCTATTCATGTAACAGGCGGAAATAGGACATCAAATGAACATATATTTTTGAAAATTTTTCTTGAAGGTACTTAATGAATACTAAGGTCTTCGGTTGTGTTCAATATTATATACTACAAAAATGCCTTGACCACCTTATATGTAGAACAACAGATCAAGATAGCCCCTTGCAGGAATCTACCTAACTAAATCATTGGAAATCTCTTGATGCTTGCTACACTCCTCATGTGCTTCTGCTACAGGAACTCGTAAAGTCCCTATCTTCTTTTTAACCCTTTACTTTATTGAGCAATGTTTTAACATTCTCTATATCGATTTTCCATTGTTTCAAACATGACATCGAGAGTAATCCTTTTTTTTGTCAAGCCCACATCATTCTTTCTGACGTTCTAGCTCTGAAGCCACTCTTTAATATCTCCTTTTTTCCATGACGTCGTTGCTAACTTCTGAGACAACCACTGCGGCAAAAATTCCAATAGCTGGGAAAAATAATCTTCAAAAACATCAGAGGTCATTTCCTCGTGGTAATCTTTGGTTGACTTTAATACAAAGTCTAATAACCCATTTTCTACAAAACCATGTTCACTGCCAATGTGTGCGATTATTAGTCTGCGACCTTTTCCTCGAGGAACATTTAATCCTGTTGAATATCCCTCCATCCATGATTTAGAAACAGTGTGTCCTTCATTCACCCATTAAATAAAAGACAGTTCTTCCTTCGCTCCGAAATTTTTTAATACTTAAGTATTGTGTTCTCCGGCAAATAATTTCTTCTGTCTCATTCATAATACAAGTATAATACCAAAAATGTTTTGTTTCGTTTGACTGAGCAGAAATAAATGCAGCTTGTGAAAATTACTGTTTTACTTTTGCTCACCTAATTCCTGTGTAACCATCTGTGGTTGTCGTAATATTGAAGAAAATTGTACAAACAATCCCAAAAGCATAAAAAATTGAATATTTTTACATCCGAGCCACGTACACCTAACCACAACTAACGGTTTTGATAATCTATGAAGTAAAGCGTGAATGAAATGTGGGCTTTTCACTAAATTTATTTCTTAAGTATAACATTTATATTTATTATTGGACTGCTTTTCGACATCTCCAAATATTATTTAACAATTCAAACTTGAAGAATATTTAGAGATAACCGACGTTAAAATTTTCTGTATTCATATTTTTATTACCCTATTATAAATATCTTATTATTCGTTTAGTATAGGTTATGGAGGGTAGAAGGAAGAAGAACCAATTCAGGGTATCAAAAGTGTGCATAGAAAGAGAACAAATTGGTGGCGCCACAGTAGCAAGAGTAAGTGTCACAGAACGTTACAAATAGTAAAAAAGAAGAATTTGTTCTAAGTAAATAGTTGAGATTTTAAATACTGCATAATTTTTAACTACACAAATCACGAAAAATATTAAATTTTTCCACCCAGCTCACTTCTATCTGTTTATAAACTATGGAGGGTTGGTCCAGAATGTCAAAATTTCAACTGATAAACCATGTTTGAACGCGGCAACAAGGCGCACTTGTACCATCATGTAAAATATTTAGCATGACTAATGTTAGTTTCAATTTTGTATTTTATTAGCCCACGAGTTGTGCAACAAAATTTATTATAGGTATTCATCATGAATGATTTTATTATTTTAAATATTCTTAATCTCTAACTTTTTTTATTGACAAAATTTCTTAATATCTTTAAGCTATCCAAACATACACTTTATACTTCAAATTTTGACTTTTCTCTGATAAAAAATTTTACTTCATAATTTTAAATCATAACAATACATGAGCTAATAGTAAGTAGCGGTTGTCAGTCTTTTATCAAAATAAAGATGAACATAACCTTTGTCCCATCTTCATTATACATCTTCATTATACACTGCCGAGCAAAAAATTTAGGTCTTTATTTAGGTTTATATTTTATATTTATATTTATTTAGGTTTTTTAATTTGAGTTATTTTTTATAGGTAAATTTACAAAATTAAAGTAACACTCCCGTCTTAAAATCCATTAGACATTTAATGTGACTGTCTAGTAATAATAGCAATTATTATTGTGAAATATAATTAAAAAAAATACTGAAGCCACTGGTAAACGCAAAGTCTACAATTTAAGAAATTACTTTCTTTGATTAAAAGTAACTTTATCTTATTGTGAATTAGAACGGCTGGTTTCAATATATATTGCAAAGCTTGTAACCAAAGCTTGTAATTTATACATAATGCATTAAGGTGTGCATATACATGATAGGACGGTAATTTACATTTTTTTATCGTTAGAAACACTACAGTCTACCCCATACTTTATTAAAAACTGTAACAACCGGTTATGACGGATATGGTTTTTTCAACGTATAATAATTGATAGTAACGCCAAGAAAAGGACATTCACTTTTTTTGGGCAAAAACTGGCCGATCGAACACAGGTATAATAATTTACATCAGCAAGATGAACAAGTAATTATTGTAACGAAGTATTGATATACTTGCATTTACTCACTAGTTTTTAATCTATTTTTCTTTGTTTTTTTTTCTTAAACATATAATTACAGACATGACACAAGCCTTCTGTAATACTAACATTTTAGATTACAAAATTTATGGAGCATCCTTTACTTCACGCTTCCAGAGTCCTTGCGGAATAAAGAGAAACAAAATTACAATAACTGTTTTTTATAGCCTGATGATGGCCTCTATGTTAGGCAGAAACTAGTCGCTAAAATCTGTTGCCTATCATAATGTAATAAAATTATGTGACATTCACTTTGAGTGTTTCAGTTGGTTTTTAGTTCTATTATTATTGTAAGTTTGGGTATCATTTATTATTATTGTTTAATTAAAAGAGTATTTAATTGTGCCAAACGATCCTGCATACAAAGAAGTATTACATGTTCTTTGGAAATAAAGTTTGTTTTAAAAAAACAAGTTAAAAATTATTGAATAAAATAACTGGCGCAGTCAGTGGGATAGTTTCTATTGGATAGATTGACATAAAAATCCAAACTGTATAAACTTTTTCCGACAGCAATTTCGTGTACAAAGCCCAGACAACTTGTTACATTGTCTAAGTTATTTGCCAAATAAAAAATATTGGGTAACACAGCTGAATTGTATCCACAAACAGACTATCATTGGATTGTAAAAATGCCTATTTCACTTAGACACCTCATCTTCAAATAAAGACCGGTGATAACTAAGGAAACGAAAAAGAGGTTTACTTAAACTGGTAAATGTATTTGCTACTAGCCAATTTGAATGATTTCAAAACTTCTCTATTCATTCTTGTAGATTTACCAATGCGTAGGAGGAACTAGCTTTCCTGTGTCAAATTCGAATAACAGCTTATACTATTTAAATTCTGCCAGTGACAACAACAAAGGGAAGAAGAAAGACACTAATACAACAAAATGTTTACACGCATTAAACACCCGTGCGTAACAAACATACACGATAACAATTGCAATCAATAATAATTTAATGTTCAATATGCCATTAATATGCTTGACATAACTATATAGGTTCCGGCCAGCAAAACACTTTTCCGGTATTTAAAAACTGTACGGTACGTTTGGATATATATGACAACGACCTTTACCAACCTCGAGCTTCCGGTAGAAGTATTGGGTGTTTCAGAAGAGTAGTCTGAGCGAATTAGTTAAATGAGAGCAAGAATCTCGTAACGAGCGTAGTCGGCTACAAAGTTAGGTGAAGTTCAATGTGAGTGGGGCGCTCAACCACCCCTTCACTCCTATTTTCTTCAGGTTCGACAGTATCCCGTAAGCAATCCTATAAGAATGCGCAGGTATTTCCTATCCCACTCCAGAATCTGCTTAGTTATATTTTTCGAGGGCTTGGAAATGAAAGCCTTCGAATGAATTAGTCCTGGGATATCATTCCAGTACATGAGGATTCTCCTCTCTATCAAGCCGGAGATAATATCTTTGGCAGTACTTTTGGTAATGCCAAAGAATGGTTCAGGTCCAATAAATCTAGACTCTGATCCTTTTTTGGCAAGAGTGTCGGCTTTTTTGTTACCCACCACTCCGCTATGTCCTGGTGCACAGACCAAAGTTACCCTGTTGTTGGAACCAAGACGTTCTAAGGATTTAATACAGTTCCATACCAGCTTTGAATTAAGCCGGTTGGAGCTCAGTGCCTTAAGAGCTGCCTGGCTATCTGATACAATATGTATGTTTTTGTTTACAAGAGGGTGATTTATCAGCTCTCTTGCACACAATTCAATGACGAAAACCTCTGCCTGAAAGATGGTAGCATATGTGCCGAGGTTTGCTTCGATTTCAACACTAGGTTTGCTACCATACACTCCTGCTCCAACGTAGTCAGTCCCAGAAAAGAGGTGATCCCCTTTTTCCATTCGTCTCTCTTCGGAAAGAGGACTTTAAAGGACTGTTCTACGTGCGTTCGGGTAGCTAGGATATCTGAGAACATCCCAAGCGTGTGGTGATCTTTAATTTCACGCATCAGGCCCTTTTACTTGACTATCCACCGACAAAAGCTATGGGACACCATCCTGTCCTCCTTCTCCAATAGTAAATGGAGTGGGTTAGATCCAGGATGATCTCCACTGCTGCTGTCGGGGTAGTGGACATTGCCCCCGTAATGGCCACGCATGCCAGTTGCTGAAGTCCAGACAAACTTGCTCTGGTGGATTTCTGGAGTCCCTTGGACCACCAGGCCACCGAGCCATACGTGATCATTGGTTTTATCACTGTTTGATAAATCCAGTAAATCTGTTTGGGTTTCGTTACCCAAGATTTGCCACAGATTCTCCTGAGATTCCACAGGGAAATCCTGGCTTTATTTATTGTTCTCTCCACATGGGCGTTCCAGGTAAGTTTACTATCCAAACTTGTAAAAGTTTGACGTAACAAGAGTTGTAAGTAACCCATTACGCACGAAGTGCAAATTTCATTAGTGGGTAATGGGATTACAACTCGCGTAACGTATTATACTTTTTCTACCCTCCGGCAGAGTGCTGATAATTTCATCATTTTCACTACCAACAGACATATTCGTATGTAAATTTGAGAAAATGTTCGTTTGGATATTATATTTTTTATAAAAATTAACAGTATAAATGACATGACCTTTGTTGCTAAGAAAACGAGATTCTGAGTATATCTGTAAGGTCTGCGGTAAGCAAAAATCTGTAAAAATTAACTTGGCACACCTTCAGAATTCCACCATTCTTTTTTGAGACATTGTTTAATGTGTTGGAGACATTTAGGGAAATTACTCTTTTGGTATAAAAGGTATTTCAACAATACTCAAAAAATTTTATGTTTTTAAATTGACTAAAAGTATGCAAACAGAGCAAATAAAGTAGTATCATAGATACAAATTTCATTGCAATTTGATTAAACAAAGAAATTAAAGTTTTCTTATCTAAACGCACGTGTATGTTATGAGATCTCATCACGTGTACTTCCAAAAAGTAATGGTTAGTACAATAATTTAGTACAATTTAATTAATATTATAGATAAGTCGATTCTTCACAACTTTTGTTTTAACATTATTTATATGTTGAATTATTTTCAAATTAGAGGACAGAGCACGCTTAGTGCTTGTTTAGAGTTTAGTTCAGTACGTCATTAGTAGTTCGATGCATAATTCTTATCATTTTTGGATTTGATTATATCAGATTAATAAATTCAATGAATTAATATAATAATGGCTATTATTAACGATGTAAATTTTACGGCCAAAAGCCGTAATCGAGTGGTAAAAATGTTCATTGTTTAATGATCATAGACTAAAATAACTTTTGATAGTATATCTATGGTAAAACTAATTTTAATGCGCGCGCTACTGTATTGTATTCTAGTTCATATCTTCAATAAGTGGGTAAATCGTGGCATAAATTTAACAACATAACTGTTTTTGTGTCTTAGTGTTCTGAAAACGACCTTGAACATTAATTAAATACATTTGTTTAACACTATTATTAAATTAATTAAATGTACAGTCAACTAAATGTTATATGTTACTCGTAGAACGGTTTGATTTTAATCATTATATTCTAGTATTTCTGTAAAATACTTTTTCTATAACATTTAATTGTTTTTACTCAATTTCCAATACAAAACGTTGTTTAGGAAAAAAAAGTGTAACATTTTTTAGTTTTCTAAATACCTACCTATATACTCCGTATGTGTAGAATCAGCATTTCTTTATTTTTAGCCGTTATTTGATGGGCTAATTTTTGGATGGGATTCTAAGAACACAAAAATAGTTTTTGCACATCGCTTAATTTTTTATAGTTCATTTTGGAGTTAGGAAAAGTCATTAAATCGTAAAATGTTGTACGCTAGACTTAGCGAAACGGCTGTCATTATAGTTAAGAAAGCAATTTTTTAAATAAATATTGGAAGTTTTGGTAAAACGAAGAGTTTTTCATTATTCTTAATAAGATGGACTTCCAAAAAGTAAGGGTTAGTACAATCAATTTAATTAAAATAAACTTAGTAACAACTTAACATAATTCTCATAATTGGAGAGCCTACTGTGACACTGAAGACTGGATAGTTTGTTGTTTATATGTTATACTGAGCTTAAAATTTCTAAGGGTGATAAGTTGTATTTTCTTCTTTTTTTTCTTTAAATGTGCACTTTTCAGTCTCTCAGCGTTTGTAATATGCGCATAAAGGGAAACATTAACTTGTTTGTTAACATGTTTCTTTAACTTCTATAAATTCAACACCTTTACTAACTGAGACTAGAACAACAGTTATTATTAACATTAATAATAATTAACTTTGCCATATTTACAATAAAGTTAAACTATTACATCTGATTGTTTTAAATTTCTATGGTTATAAACGTTAATAAAACTAATTAGAGCCGCTGGATATTGCTGATTTATAATTGTTTATATTACATTTTCTACCTTCTAATAAATATTAAATATCAGTTTAAAGGCAATAGCAAGTTTGCAAACACATTAGTTTATGTTGACAGCACATTTCGAACCACCATATTTGGCCACCCAAGAAATTAAACTTTAATTGATTACTATTGAAATGTTAAATCGTATGTTAAAATCAAAGATACGTACGTGGGATGTCCCCTTATATGTAAATCATTAAAAAATTCCTTACATTTTATGATACAAATATAATTGTTAATTGATGATAGTTATGCGAATTCTATATCGTTGTCAATACGGCATTTTAAAAAGGATAAAACGCATAAGGAAACTTGAACCACTGGATTTTAAATTAAGAGATACTTAACAATAACTTATTATATAGACCAATAAATATTTCATCTTTTAATCTTCTATATAAACTGTAATATATTAACAAAGTGAATTTTATGGTTTATTTAATATATAGTCAAATAAACTAACAATTATTGTTTGAGTACTTGTTGCAAAAAAATTGAAAAACCCAACAGTTTACACCAATATCACAAAATGTACACCACGGCATTGAAAACAAGCTTCATATTTTTAAAATTAGACTAAAATAAGATGAAAATCACATGAAAAATAACGTGTCTTCAAAACCCATACATACAGCCCTCAAAAGTACACTAATAAAAATATCTGGCGAATTTCTCTTAATATCTATCCGCATAGTTGTAGTAACTTTTCCAAATATTATTTCATTTTTCGTTCGCAAAGTCCAAATACTAAATTTTCTTAAAAGACCATTTGAATAAAAATCACTGTAAACTGTCTCGAGCTACTAACCCTTTTTTTAGTTTTGCAAGTTTTTTGCTTTCAAGGTATTAATCATTTCAAGATCCTGCGAATTGACTATCTTATTTTTATTAGGGATTAACGACAGAATGATTTTTACTATGAAGAGTGCTACACAAAAAAACAATTATTAGAAGTGTTACGTACCAAAACGTTGAAAAAAGAGTATGTCATTGACTGTTTGGCCAAACAAGCAGGTCATGAAGTACTAAGGCTACCCTATTACTGCGTCCTAAATCCCATAGAGCTACTTTGGAGTCAGTTGGAAAGGAACATTGCCAACAAAAACCAATCTCCAAAACTAAATGTATCTGTGATAAAGTTGATAGAAAGGACAAGTTGCATTGTACATGTTAAACAAGTAGAGGTAAAATCCTTACAGGCATTTTTTAATGTAAATAAATTGTTTATAAATGTAGATAGATATAAATGTATAGATATAAATGTATAGATATAAATGAATAAGTGAGTTGAAAGCTTTCAAATAAAGAGTCTTTTATTGGAGTTACGAAAAAAGCATCTTTGCTTTCATGTCGCGTTTCAGTAAAATAATTGAAAATTGAACAGAATAGTCGGTATAAATACGGCCCGAGCTTTACAGTGTCCTCTTCGGGATTAATATTAATATTATTATTATTCAGAGGAAATTAAAAATACTACAAGCGATTTGTAGGTACCTACAATAAAAATATACCTACAGAAATCATCCAGTATTCGTAAAAATTGTTCGGCTGATAATTTTATAGTTTTATATATGTTATTATGTTGCCATATTTGATCCCCTCAACATATTATATTAGAGAAAAGTAATGGTGGTACTCAATCTTTGTTCGCAAGCTCCCTTTTAAAGTATCTGACCGATACCCAGCTGGACACACGACCAGCAGATGTTTTTCTGTTTGGTTATAAACATTCACTCTCGCCCACAATATTTTAGGAATTGAAAATCATTGGTGTAACATATGATCTATATCGGTATTAAAAAATATTAATATTAAAACAAATATTAGGGTTTTATTATTTCAATACTTGGTTTAGTCAACACTACATAATCAACATCAGGAAGCTATCTGATTAACAAAATATAAATTCATACAAATGACATATCGAACCTAAATATACTCGTAATTTTACAAAGCTGAGATTTGTGTGTGTATTTATGTTTATATTTTGTTAGGTTAATTTATTTCTTATTTACTATTATAGTTGTAAAAGTTGTTAATTACAAAAATGGCAAAATATTTCATTAAAATTTTCCGAAAACACCACAAAATGTAAGGTTATGATTAGCTGTCATTTCAACATCTTTCAATTCTCAGCTCTATCTCTACTCAATCTTTCAATAGTAACATACTGTAACATATGTTACAGTGGTAACATACTCCATCTCCTGCTCAATTCACATCAAAAAATCCTTGAAGATTTACTCTTCTCCTCGAGTGTACGTTAGACCTGCGTCGATAGTATCCTTCAGGTATCTCAGAATCCTCTTTCACGCTGTGCATATGCAGATGTGCAGATAAATCAGGAAGCCTATGAGGAAAATTAGAAAAATTTTCTTCATGACACTGTGATGCATTGACAGACAATTCTGTTACTCCCTGTAGATACTCCCTTAATTCCTTAAGCAGTTTCTCAGTGTACTTTTCTTGTGTAATTTTTAATGTTTTTGATGTTCTTGATATCTCCATTCCTAAGAAACGTCTGGTTTCACCCATATCCTCTGTCTTTTAGGTTTTGCACAGTTTCTTCTATGTTCCCGTTAATTCCTGTTACTATTTGATCGTCAACAAATACTAATAGCCAGCAGTCTTCTTTGGAATATAGGCAAAAGTCATACTTCGATCTTGTAAAAGTCAGTTCGGTCATGATTTCATTGAATCTGTTATTCCAACACCGCGAGCTTTTATTTTAATCCAGATAATGCTTGATTTAGCTTCAGAACTTTGGAATTTGGAACTTTCAAACCTTCCGGAACATTGATTGAGACCTTAGACCTGTTGGTATGTCCAATTGTTGTAGATTCCATCCATTTTGTAAAGCTTGATCTAGCAAAGTTCTTACTGTAACCATTCTTGCTCCTGCAGCATACATGGATTCTCCTCCTGAAGCTGAAATCCTTTGGCGACAAAGTTGGTTCGTGGTCTTAATAGAAATAATAATATAAACAAATATTTTATTACAAAAATTTAAAAAGTGATCGAACAGGTTAAGACTGCGGCATTTAAGTAATTTTCAAAATTAACGGCTTTATAGAAAACATAGATGCCTGTAGAGGGTCTTTTATTTTAAATCTGGGCACATCTATCCCTCATCAATTCCTTCTTTAAAACAAAATTTAAATTTCCATCAAAATTCTTTCACATTTTCGTTAGTTCGTTCGTACTAAATCTCTGTTGTTCTAAGTTTTATAACACAATGTTTCAACACTAATCTATATGGAATTTCTGTTTCAGCTTTTTTCTTTCTCGTCTCAATTTTCTATATTTTTTAATCTGTATCCGTGAAAAAAATGGATATTTGAAGCATACTTTTGTGCCAAAAAAAATGCCTAATTCTGAATAATTACATTATTTTTGTTTACTTTAATTTTTAATATTGTTTTTTTAACAAAATAAAAATTCTGGAGGCGCCGGGCATCGATCCCGGTACCTCTCGCATGCTAAGCGAGCGCTCTACCATCTGAGCTACGCCCCCTGATAATAAAATAAATTATCAGTGTAAAATCGAAAGAAAAAGTGATCTACTTTCATTTTAAACTAATTCAAGGTGTGGCATCATTCTGTTAATATTCAGAACGATATGAATATAAAATGGTGAACGCGCACAAAGTTAAAAAATATATTTTAATTATAAATTAACATTCTTTAAAGTGAAAATTTGATCCCTGCCTTCAACCCCCTTTAAGCGACAGTTACAACCCCCAATTTTTTAAATGGGATGTATCGCTTGAAAGGTCTCTTCATTCTCTATCCGAAAATGGTTTTGTTTTTAAATTTATTGCAAAAATTAGCATAAAAAAAATTAAATATCTGATACCTTATCAAATTAGCTTTTTGTATGTACTCAGTCGAAATTATTTACAGCCCAGCCTAATATAAACTGGAGGTAATCTTCCAGTTTAACCATCCGCTTGAAAAAGCCGATGCGCATGTACGAAATTTGAATTTTCAAGAATAATTTACGTACGTTCTTTTTCACACCATGTATTCATCAATGATGGAAGTGACGTCACTCTTTGATGACTGAATTGTTGGAGTAACCAGTGATCCATCTCCATACATCGATGGAATGGGTTTGCAACTCGGAGTAATAAGTAAGCAAAATACTTATTACTCTGAGGTTTGCAATTTTGGTGCACAACACAGTAATAAATGAACGCGGGGTTACGTCAAACTAGATTTCACCAAAGAATATATGAACGTGGTTGGTGGATTGATGGAACCACCGGTCAATAAAAGAACGTAACTTTTTATTGGCCGATAAGATTGGCAAAGCTACGTTGCCACATTTGTATGAAAAAATAAACTGAGTGAAGAGACATTGGAAGGACGAAAATTATAGACTTAATTTAACAGATTACGTAAATTACGTTATGTAATCGAGTTGACTAGATCTATGAAATAATGCATTTAACGTAATATTGTTAGTTATTTATTTATTTTATTAGTTTGACAAGTATTTTGCGCGGTTTTATTTTTAGCATACCTATAAAAGGTAAGTTATCGTCAAATCTTTCTTTTATCTATTGCATCTGTAATAAGATAACATTCATCGTTTTTGTGTTTGATTATTTAATACGTCTTTTACAACTTTTACTTGATATTTTTATCTATTAACTACTTAAAAAGTAAGTAATTTTAAATAGTAAAGTATGATGTATATTGTTTAGAATAAATTAAATAATAAAATATGCAAGATTTTACAAAATTACTATATATTTAATTCGAAATAACGAAAGGGAAGTACGTACGTTATCATTTATATTTTTAATTGCTGTTCTCAGGATCTAATTTTATCAGTAAATCTCCCTATTAACGTGCGTCTTTTTTAAAATCAAATTTACTAAATCAAAACTAAACTATTCGATTTTAGGAAAAAATATTTGAACTGACAACACTGTGCGGCTGTCCTGCTGTCAATTTCGAATAATTTCGTACATGCGCATAGGCTTTTTCAAGGGGATGATAAAACTGGAAGATTACCAATCTGGATATTCAGATGAAGATGTATAAATAGAAAAAACATTTTTGTTAAATTTTTTTTAAATAAAAGTTTGGAGGCGCCGGGCATCGATCCCGGTACCTCTCGCATGCTAAGCGAGCGCTCTACCATCTGAGCTACGCCCCCTGATACTTAAAATAATAATGCATAATTTTAGTGCAAAATATGATCTACTTTCACTGCATGTATTTCTTGTATCGACACGTTGAATTGACGAAAATGGTGGACTCGCGTACACAACGTATATTTCAGATTTATTTCGTCTAGAACAGTGATTCCCAAAGTGATCAAAATAACTCCCAGAGGTCCACAGAAGACAACTAAAGCCTACGTTGCAGTGAAAAAATGGGAGGGCACACAAATATATCTAACTTTAATGGTAAACAACAAAACACAAAAACAACTGAAAAATATCGTATGGAATATTTGAATAATCATTTTAAAGATTTGTTTCAATAGTTTTCAGATTTTTTGACTCTATTGGGATAAATTATAGTTTGGATGCAAACTCATTAACAAAAGAGTAGCAGGTTGAACATAGCGGAATAGGAATATTTTTGATTATTTAATTTAAACTTTACAAATTAGAGAATAAGCTTAAGGAAATATCAACAAAAATGATCAGAATAACGAAAATCAAATCAGTTGCTATCCTATTCGGAAAACTTGCTGCTAATAAAAGATGTCTAAGCAAACTAAATATTAGATTGAGGGAAAAGAGTGTAAATTTAGACGATTCTGTAAAAAAACTTGGTATCCTGATAGACTATGATCTGCACTACTCAACCCATGTTACTTCAGTTTTGTGTAGGGCTTTTGCCCTGGAAATCGAGCTATTCTAAGGGCCGTATTCATAGTTCTTATGAATAGTTATATGTTATTGACAAGTACTTGACAATGTTTATTTTATTATGGAATATTACTTTGTTAAATTTGTGGAAGAAAATGTTATAGAGTATACCTAAAAGGTATATATTAGAGATGCGGAAAACCTATTTCAATTTTATAATGAACGTCATTTCAAGAGACGATACTGGTTTTCAAAAGTAACTATAAATGTTTTATTGCCATTCACTTACGAGGATTTAATAACGATCAATAATCGTGGTTTACCTATCTCTCCTATTTGTGGCTCTTAGATTTTATGCAATGGATCAAGGAAGGCTTAAATATTGATTATGAATAGAAATCTTTGGGGAGACCTTAAGGTATCCCTGTACAAGATATTCTTGCATGAGTGAGTAGATCTGAAAGTAGACTGAAAGTCATATTATGTGAAGTACTTGTACTATCACATAATGTACTATGGGGATGCTATATTTGGTCCAGGGTTACTAAAAAGGGATATTTTAAAGCTACAAAGGGTACATACTTGTCGTATAAGATTTAATTGGCTAAATATTGGCTAAATAAATACGTCCATAACTTGAACCTGAGGCACAGCGATTGCTTAACAATTGCTAAATATAAAATTCCTCTATACAAAGGCTGTTTTTATTATAACATCGTCAAAGTTTACAAATGGTTACCAAATGATTAAAAAAAAATGTTTTCAACCAAAAATTTAAAAAAAGAATTATTGATGGAAAATAAAATATTGATTTTATTGATGATTAGAAAAAATTCATTGCCAGGTTAACATCAGGCTTAGCTATTTTGAGCCATTACTTTATTCCCCTTCACTTCAATTTTTATGATTCAGTTCTCTAGATATTTCTAATAGGCCGAATTTAAATTTAAGATTTATAGTGCAGTCGAATTACCTTTTTTTCATGACTTAAGTCCGAATTGAGGTAGCTAAGTGGAAAGGGGTAGGTTTGATAATTACAAATCGAAAGGCGACCATCCAAGATCTTAGATGCGTGCGAGGGGTGCGTGGTAGGGGTGGAAAGGGGTGAAAACGGTTTTTTGCAATTTGCAGCGTAAATACGCATTTTATTGAAAAAAGTTAAATGGAAAAGTTGTAGACAATAAAAAAATCGACAACTTTTGTCTCAAACATTTTTCACATAACCTAAAAATAAAGGCTAAAAAAGCGAAAAACCATAATTTTTGTTTTTTATTTTTTACTCAGCGAAAAATCAATATTTTGTTATGAAATTCAGTACAGTGAAAACTTTTTGTATCCCAAAAAAGTAGAATTTTTTTTTACGATAACTCAATTTTTTTCCGACATATTAACGATTTTCGAAAAAAAGACCTAATTTTGTAACGGCTCCCAAGGTCCGAATTTTTATTTTAGACGCCTCTTGAAGGTCTCATTTTTTCGTAATGACTTTAATTTTCACATACAATAATAAAAAAATACTACTAGCAAAAAAATCGTTTAAAATCGAAAAAACTGAAAAATTCATAATTTTTCACGCGTATCTTTTTCCTAACCTACATGTTATATTACTCTCAAAAATATTTCAGTTAATTCCAGACAGTCTGCTAAAAAAAATTTCCTGCAGTTGCAAAAAAGGTTGCAGTTCTTCAAGATGCAGTTGTCGAAAACACGGTTTAAAGTGTACGAATTTATGCTCGAATTGCTACGGCGTTAATGATTGTACTAGTATCGAGCAATCAATCACAGAAATTGCCGATGTACATCCTTCAGAACACGTTGACCAAAACGATGCATTTCAAGATGAGAATCGCATGCTAGAAGAGGAAGAAAATGTCGAATCTGACGAAGAAGAATCAGAAAATGATAATGAAGATGAAGACGAACATGATAAAGATGAAGACGGAGATGATGAAAATGAAGACGAAAATGATGAAGATGACGATGAAGTAGAAGTACAAGAGGAAGAAGAATGTAATTCGCAAGTAAAAGGGCGAGATATAATTAAAAATAAAAAACAGTAAAATTGTACTTTCTTTGTATAATTCCATCGTATGCACGTATAAAATAAATATTTTTATTTTTTTAATCAATATAGACGTCCATAATTTCCTTTATTTTAATCCTACAAACTGCAATAAGGTGTGATAAATTAAATGCATGTACATGAAATATTTTTAAGAGTGTAGAAGGGTAAGAAAAAGATACGCCTGAAAAATTATGAATTTTTCAGTTTTTTCGATTTAAACAATTTTTTTTGCTAGGAGTATTATTTTTTTATTATTGTATATGAAAATTAAAGTCATTACGAAAAAAAAGAGACCTTCAAGAGGCGATTTTTTTATTATCTACAAATTTTCCATTTAACTTTTTTCAATAAAATGCGTATTTACGCTGCAAATTGCAAAAAAACCGTTTGCACCCCCTTTCCACCCCTACCACGCACCCCTCGCACGCATCTAAGATCTTGGATGGTCGCCTTTCGATTTGTAATTATCAAACCTACCCCTTTCCACTTAGCTACCTCAATTCGGACTTAAGTCATAAATTGGTCACTTTTTCATGTAATTCGACTGCACTATTAAGTATTATTTTTCTCTCCACGAGAGAAATGTTTCGAAAAAAAGTCACAAAGTAAGACCCGTTTTTAAAACTTGACAGCTTGAGTCATGTCTTCATAAAACTTTGCCGTTCTTCAATTAGTATTGTTTTAATTAATTAATTAATTATTTTCTGTATATCTTCAATTTTTTTTATTGTTTACTGTAACTAAATTTATTGTAACATCGATTTGTTCTTCAATAGTTTAAAAAAATAATACCTACTTTACCTATAGTAAATCGAGTGTCGGTTTTTTCTTTAATTTCCTTTGAAAACACATTATCTTCCGGTAGCGGTCACCACGGTTGACTTAAGACTAAACAAAGAGCTCACATTCCTTACATTCCTTCCCATAGTTTATCCACTTTAATAAGATTAATTGTAAACTTGAGTCTCGGTCGCACATATTGTGTTTTTATGTGAATAGGTTTTTCAAGATTCTGTTACGAAAAGGAACTACGCACATTATATAAAGCAAATTAATTATCGGTAATTAAAATGCAGTTTTTAACGGTTAACACAAATTAGCTATTTGTGACCTTAAACCAAAGATGTATTTAAATTAATCAGCTAAAAACTGTTTTGATTCAAACAATGCATGGCTCGGGAGATACAAGAATTTTGTCTTCATTTGTCAGAATATTAATTAAACTAAATAATACAGTATTATTTTAAGTTTAATTTTACTTTAGGATGATTGAACAAATAAAAGATCTATGTAAAGCTGAAAATGTTAATCCAGTTTTTAATTTTATTAAGAAAATCGATAGCACATCTTAAAGAACTGTACTACCCATACTCAATCCCTTAGGGGATTACCCTGGGCGACCCTGAGAAGCTGGATCCGAATAAATAATTGGCGATGACCAGGAAGAACCTATGTTTAACAGTGGGATTTCTGACTGGACATTGTCAACTAAGGAAACACCTCCATATTATGGGGCTAGTGGACACACCTCTATGCAGGATGTGTGAACAGGAAGATGAAACTGTCAGGCATGTCTTATGTGAATGTCTGGAGCTATCGTCGATAAGAGAGTGTGTGTTCGGTGAGTCTTGGCCTACACCTGCCGATATTAAGGAGATGTCCCCCTGGTGACCTGTCCTCCTTCCTGGATAAGGCGGGATGAACAATGTCCTAGAAGGGCGACTCCTTTGGAGGATGTACAATGGGCCATATTGTGGCCTAAGGGCTGTAGGTCTATATTCACCCTCCCCACTCTACAGATACAGATACAGAGATACAGAACTGTACTATTATCAGAAAAATTAATCCAGGTCCACTAGCTGTTCATTTTTTGAAATTCATTTAAGGCCAAGAAAAATGTTTTTGATGTAGAGTTGATTGGGTAGCAAAATGTTCTCTGGAGTTTGACATTGGCTTTCCTTAATGTTACAATGGACTAGTTTAGTGATTTTTGTTTATATTTGCATCTTATAAAATAGGTTTTTAGTGGTTCAACTGTACAAATAAAATTTTTATAAAATTAATCCTCTAGCCATAATCGGCTTTTGAAATTTAAATTTAATGGTTACATACATCATAAGTGGTAAGTGACGTGTTTCAATAAGATTGGTAGAAATTTGCGATGTTGTCGATATGCTTTAATATTAACCGAGAAACTTATCTCTCTCTCTTATTTGTTGTCATTAAAAAGAGATGAACATATCGATATTTTTGTTCTCTGATTGACACTTTATCAAAAAAGGAGTAAAACACTAAACAAAATATTCTGTCATTTTCGTTAGTTTAATTTGTTGTTTGGTTTATGAAAGAAATTACTTCTATACTATTTTTGGTTCGAAAATAAAAATCCCTAACGCCTTCTCTTGCTGTTATAGCGGTTTCTTCAAAAATAAACCAATAGAAGTAATTGTTCTCTCGGGGAGCAACCCTTCTATCGGTACAGTGAGAGAACGAATTTCAAGAATACGGTTTTGGCATTTTCAATAGAACCACGCCCACTTTCTATTGTCTGTTCTATTCTATCACCGTCAAGAATAGGGGTCTTGTTTGTTTATTACAGATAAACACGATTTTCTCTCCTGTCATATCTCTAGTAAACTGGTACAATCAGTCAGTCATAGAACACGGTGTTTTGTGCCGCCAGTTCTTTGAGAATACTTGAAACGAACGTAGCTAAAATGTGACAACGTTGACTTTTAAACACACTTCATTATTGGTTATTAGTTGGCGCTACGTTTAAAACTTACTAATTATTTATTGCTAAATTTTACGAAATGAGAAAAATTACTTGCAAAATGAATACCAATATAAGTAAGTAGGTATCTTATCCTAAATATATATTGTTATCATTTTGATTAATATGATCCTACTAAACTAGTCCATTAATTTATACATCATCTTCTGACACATCAAAAAAATAATGAAGGTATTTTCACTAATTTTATTTGAGTCCTTAACATGACCCAGAAAATAGTCACAGCGTTAACTTATTATGCTTTCCTTATTTCATAGACCTTTGTGCGCAAGCGCAAGTTTCAATATAAGGAAAACTTTATTAAGGCAACGCACAAAAGTGGTGTGCGATAGTTCCCTAATTTGTTCACACCGAGCGTTGTCGAAAACTTCTAATTCTATAATAAATAACACCAATTTTATTATTTTTCTCCATAAACAATATTGAAACTGCTAAATATTAATTGATTATACAGTGCCTTTCAGAAAAAAGGATCCACCTTTAATAACTTTTGTAATACTGGTATTTAGGAAAAATCCAAAAACACGTCAATTTATGTTGGAAGGGGCAAGCATTATGGCTTATTTAAACTTGTATAGTACTTGTAGGTTAAAGTGGTTAGTTTGTATTTTTAGAGAAATTTAACACTGTATATTTATTATGAATTGGGCTTGCCCGTGAATAAATAAATAAACTTGAAATGCCCGCGCACGCGCTATCGTTGCACACACACTTGACAAAAGTTAACAGAATGTTAGCTAACATAGGTTTAACAATAGTTTAGGCAACCGACCCTAAATATGTTAAGTACGAGTCTTGTGATTATAATTTTTTAATTTTTTGTCATTTTGTTATCAAGAGTAATTTTATACAATATTGATACGTACAAAATTAGCTGGTTACTACTTCTTTATTGGTGCCTCAAATTATAAATTATAAAATAGTATATTAAACAACGCATTTCATATGGAATTCTGTTATGAGTTTTTTAAAGAACGAGTGTCACAACAGCCATATGAAATAAGTTGTTTATAATATTTTTTATATTTTGCCATTTTATCATTTTTTAAATTAATTTATTATTTTTATGTAATTACGAAAATTTTTATTTTAAAAAGTATGTCGGTAGCACTGTGTAATTTATAACATTTGACAGTTTTGACATTTAAATTATGAAATGTTAATGTTTTTAAATATTTTAAAATGACTAATACACCAATAATAATATATTATATAAGTAAAAGATGATATTCATATTCACAAATACTTTCTTAAAGAACAATATAAAATTAATAAATTGCTATTAACCCACAAATGTCATTGTCAATAGTCTTGTCATTAGATACTTCAATCATGTCGCCAACCATTTAAAACAAAAATTTGCGTGCGTAAAAGTTACATTACGATACGCAAATGCGTTTTATAATGAAGATTTTTATAAGTGCAAAATATAAAAAATATATTATGACATAAAACAGTAATTAGAATGAATATTACTTAACCAATTAGTACAGTAGTAATCTAGATCAGATTTTTTATGACAGTTGCACTCGCAGTTCTTTTTAATGGTTTCAATTTTTTCGACAATTTCCTCGAACTCGACCTCGCTGTTTTCTTCCAAATATCTCCACAACTTCAAATCCTCGAAACCACTAATAAATTTTTTCTTTAAGAGAGTCTCATACTCTTCCCCGAATTTACAAATATCAGCTGCGTTTTTGACTCGTTTCGCCCAATCTTCGATGTTTTCTTCTTCGTCTTTCTTAAGTTGATAAAATTGTATCCTTTTCGTAGCAACAGTGGAACCCGGAGAGAATTCTTCATCGAACAGCGCTAATATATGTTCGAAGGAGGCATTATCCGGAAGTACTGGAACACACAACGTCACTAATAATTTATAACTTTCCGTATCAAGAACGTTTAAAAATAGAGCACGTTTTTTAACGTCGTCGTTTATGTTGTTGATTATGAAAAAACTTTTTAGTTGACTCTTAAAAACTCTCCAGTCGCTCACGTAAAAATTAAACTCTCTCAAAAAACCGAGAAACATGTTGCACGAGAATGAAAACTATGCAGAGAAAAAATATGCAATGTACTAATCAAGTCGAAGGTCAGTCTTAATATAGCTCTGGATGAGAATTTTTTAAACTAATTTAATATTATAATAAAAGAAATACACCAACTGTATCTGAAGAATAAAACAATTAAATTAACAGCTTGCGTGTAAATTGAAGCAAAACAACATTGTAAATACATTGTAATATTTAGTTAAATTTAGTTAAAGTTTGAGTCTGGAAAATAGAAATAGTAAAATTTTACTATTTGAAACGATTATATTTTTAACAGTCTGTACATTCTGTCGTTTAGATGAATTGAATTGTGATAATATTAACATATTATTTTACAATATGTAGGTAATGAATGTTGATTTCAAATTATTTATAAACAAGAAAATTAATTGTTCAATATTGTTATTGAATTTTTGACAGTTCAATGTGTAACATGTCTATCGTCATGTCACCTTGCACTATTAGAGAGTTTGCGGTAAGGTATTTTACGTTATAAAAATTTCCGTTATAATGTATAACGTAAAAATGTAGTAAAAATTATACCGTATAAAGCTTATTTGTACGATATTTTAAAAAATAACGTTAACCAATCAGATATTAATGCTTATAATTTACTTCCATGGTACAACAAATTTACATTGTAAATTGTTGTATCATGCATGTTTATCATTAGTTTCAATCCTGTTAGGTATTTGCAAAACTTTATCGAGTTCAATAATGTCTTGTTTTCTAAAACGAAACAAGAAACTAAAATACTATGACTTTTACGTAGTAAGGGTTTGTACAATATATTTCAGGTAGAATAAAGTCTTTTATTTCTTTCTTCGACTGCTTTCTGTAAAGCAGTAAATAGAAGGAATTATTTTTATTAATTTTGTTAATTATTTTTAGCTGTCTTTTTTAAACTTGCACTAGTGACATATCATATGTCATCTGTAACCTTGATTTTTAAGGTACGATAACCGCAAGCTATGTTTACAAATTTTACGATACACTACAGTATAACGTAAAATAAGAGCCTAACGTAACGTAAAACTACTGACCGCAAACTCTCTATTACCTACCGTAAACGATACCGCTATTATTACCGCTAAAACCGACTACTGTACACGAGACACCCCTTATAGACGCTAACTATTTATCTGTTTGAACGAGGCCAATCAAAGAACGCGTCCCTCGCTTGCAATTGAATAACGAACGCATTTCTTCTGACAAATGACACAAAACACAATTTCCGTCTTGAGCTAGACTATTTAATGAATCGCCCAGCAATTTTATATCCTTTTCAACTGATACTCTCATCTGAAGAGTTTAAACAAACCTTAGACTAGGAAAGAGAGAGGACAGCGCATGGCAATGAAAACCTTATGCGTGTGAGTGAAGCCAATTTTCAAACGTTTGGTGGTAAACAAATTTGGAACGTCGAATTGTATTTTTTTAGTTTTTTTATTAATTTTCACATTTTTTAATTACCTGAATAGACATTTTAAAATGGTTAATTGTGCAGTTTATAAGTGCAACAGTCAGAGTGCTAAAAAAGAGGAAGGAATTTCATTTCATAGGTAAAAAGTATTTTAAAACTATTTCCTTGAAATTTATTTTTATTAATATTACAGCTTTCAGGTAACTGTTTAACTAAATCACATATGTTATGTATGATAACTTAAATTAATAGTACATACATTTTGAAAGTTGTTTTCATTCAGTTTTAAAGATTATTTTTCAATTAATTGTTATTATTTTCTCATAGATGTAATAGTTTTGCAGTGGCGTGGAACAAAAACATATATTTAAAATAGATAAAATAGATTAAAATTGTAATATTTATTAAATAAATATGTTTTAAAATGATTGTTGATTTTTTTTGGAGCAGTACATATTTAAAGAATTTTTTAAATTAGATTTGTAATACGAAATAATGAAAATGATTATTTAATAATCGTATAAGAAAAATCGTATGATACGCCTATGTCAATATTGTCCGCCATTAGTTTGGTGGTAAATCTACGAATAAATAATAAAAAGGAAGGAGTATAATACGATTTGACGATGTCCGCAATGGTTCTTGCATATGGCTGACTTGAAGTTTCCGGTTACCAGTGGTGTCACACACAGGGTATTGTAAACTTATGTCTCGTATTAATTATTAAAAAAAATGACTGTTTTCCGCTTGTAATTATCTGTACAGTAATATAAATTGTCATAAAGTTGTAGGAATATAAATTTAGATTAAAAACTTCTAAGCAGGTAATTATAAATAGTTGACTTAGTTGGTCTATATAAAAAATAAAGGAACGTCTATGATAACAATGTGGTTGTCATTAAAATATTTTGTTAATTTTTAATAATTCAGATATATAGAACCCTACAGATGAAAAGTAATTCCCATTCAAGAGTTGGGTTAACTACTTAAATCAGAAAATAATATATAAAACAGCATGAAAAAACTATACATGTCAAATGTCACGATTCGAATGAGTCATATTTGGTTCTTCAATATGGCCGACTTCCGTCGTGATTATTTGCTACATTAAAATACTTAGAACAAAAAGAAACAGGAAGGAGTATATGCAAAATGACCTTGAGTCCAAAAAGGAGCTTGCATATGGCGGACAATTGTCAATTTTAATTTCCGTTTCCAATGACGTACCGTAAAAAAATAAAATTTATATTAGGGTTTTTATTTTGATTAAATTCCAACCAATCAAGTATGTGAATACAATTAGTGTTCTAAATAATTTAGTAGGTATAAGAACCGAATGATACGCCTATGCGCTCATTTTTGACATTTATATGCAAATATTGCTTTGACAGCATACTGTAAACATAAACAATGAGTCATACAAGGAGCTTCAAGATGGCCGACTTCCGTCGCAAATTTTTCTTAAAGTTAATATATGACAGACTCCTTCCTGTTTCTTTTTGTTCTAAGTTAAAATATGACAACCTTCCTTCCTTTCTATTCTTTATTCGTAGCGCAGTCCTCTCTCTTTCCTTGTCTAAGAAAAAACCTGTGGCCTTATCGTAGTTACTTTGCATTGAAGTTTATGGCGTTGTGCATTTCCTTTTCTATTTTTAGAGTTTTTGACATTATAATGTAATATAAACACTTTATTATCGTTAAGGAATAATTTGAGTTCTATTAATGGTCGTATTCATAGTCATCCCTTAAGTATGAGTGTGAGGCTAAGGGTAGCTTGAGGGCACTTGGGTGTTTCATAAACAACCCTCAAGATCTAAGGGTCCCTCAAGTCACCCTTAACTCAAGTGAAGACGTGACTACCCTTGAGGGCACCTTGAGAGTTTTATATTCGACAGATTTGACATATCTTATGCTCTGTATAGGTTATTATATTACATTATTGACATTTTTTATGGTAGTAAATAGGTATTACATATATAATAAGAAATAGTTATTTATGTTTAGGTAGTTTGTTATTAAGGAAGAATAGTTATTATATTTTTAGACAGTTTGCATACATTTTTTTTTGAAAATGGAAGAATTTGATGAACTTTTTGAGTGTGATGAGGAATTTGAAGAAGTAAATCGTTTGCCTAAAAAATATATTAGGGACATGCAGAATCCTTTGGAAATGTTTGAGGAACGAGAATTCCAAAGATGATTTAGATTTAGCAAAAACTGTGTCACCAATGTTTTACTGCCACTTGTACTACAACATCTGATTAGACATAGGGTGTGTTCGGGGAGCACGCTATTTGCGCCATTTGCCGCTATCTACTACTATTCCTCGTTTGCGTTATATGGCTCTTGGCGCTACATAGCTCGAAAGCGTGATCCCCGAACACACCCATAGCAATCGACAAATTCAATAATGAAGATATCAAAAAGTATGTTATTATTTGGCGCATGCTCACAACCATAGAACGGTAAGATAAGCCAGCACAACCAACACAAATGCATTAAAAACCCCAAAAACGTGTTTACTCACTTAAGGGCTGGTTAAGTGACGTTTATGAAACAAGTAAGAGGTTGAGTGCTAAGTGACCCTTACCCAAGTCTCCCTCAGTGCTCAAGTTGAGGGTTGACTATGAATACCGGCATAAAAGAAGTTTTAGTTTGTTCTAAGGTTAGAAAAAAATAAAATAATATTACTTAACCTCAAAAGCAAACTTTTTCATACAAAACAAAATAAAACTTCCTTAAATACGATAATAACGTGTCTATTTATCACTATAATAACTCATAAACAAGAAAATACATAACAGAAAAATCTTCAATGCAAACTAACTACTATAAGGCAAAAGTTTGTTTGGATAAAATGCTTTGACTTATCTCCAACTGTTATATTTTGACGGATGAAAAATAATCATTTATAATATTACAAGAGCTTAAATTATTTCAGGAAATTTTTTTTGAGGGCACGAATATTCTGAAAGTTATTTTCTTAAAATGTTCGTACGGGAAAGAAAATTTCTTGGCACAATTTAGCCTTGAGCAACATAAATTTTCATTTATCTAAAGGCAGTAATAGTACCAGACGTAATAAAAAAATAAATGCGTATTTTAATTTGAATTTAAAATTGCCTGAAACACGGCCACACCGTTTTTAATGGAAAACAGCAGATGCAAGTCAGTGACTAGCGTATATAGGAGGCGTCTATGAATGCCTATTAAGTAATACTAACACTGAGAATACGATAACGAACGTGCGCCGGGATTTTATTTAAATCAATGAAAACAAGTGATTTCTTCACCTGCCCGGTCTGATCTTCAGCTGTCGTACCATTTTTTATAAGCCAACGACGGTGTAAGATAATCAACCTAAATACTTATCAAAACCAATTAAAATATCAAATAAAATTAATCTTGAATGTAACAATATAAATTTAACTTTTTTAAAATATCTATCCTGTAGCAGCTATCTTATAAAAGAAAAACATAAATTTGTATTCAATAAGAGTAAACTATGTTAACTGCTGCTTTTTGATCCTTTGGGTGTTGCGTGTTTCATTCCATGGGTGCCTTAAATAACCCAAAATCATTTGCTTTTATTCTCAATAGAGTTCCGTTATGTTTTGTATTACATTTTCAGATTTCTTAAAACTTCTGAAAAGTAATAACAACGTAGGCCCAGTAAACAATCAGAGAAAAATACAATTTTTATCATTAAACTCATTTTACCGTTGTGTCAAAATAGCGGTTTTGTTAATGATAGTGCAATCATTCTTATTTCGAAAAATACTGGTTAGACATTTTTAGTTACAGAGGTGTTATAATAACTACACAATTTTTTAGGTTCGGAAAAATATTATTATAACTATAAATGTCGAGCATCAAGTATTTTAAAAATGCTGTTTTTTACTGTTTATTGAGTACCAATTTCATGAAAAAGTCTTTACATACAATTTACTTATTTGAAATTGTAATTGTATTTGCAATATTATATTAGTACGAATTAACGAAACTATGGGCCAATGTTGGTGTCTATTTTACTGTCCAAGTGCAGCAATTTGTATCTATTGCTTCAATCTCAGGAACCAATCGAGCTCCAAGATCGTGATTAACACCAAAAGATGCGTCTTTTTATACTATATTTGTTTAGAGTTGGCAGCACAGTGAATTCAATGCAAATACTTCAAAGCCCAAGCAAGGGTGGTTTATGAAATGCTGATGCATCTTGATATATTAGAGCATCATGAACATTTAAAACAATAGTTTTTTCTCTTTGAAAAACGCACTTTGTTTTAAATGAGAAATGAGTCACTTGTACTGGAACAAAACTCGAACTTGACGCCATTTAATTCAAGCAATTTTCTAAGATGAATTGAAACATAACTAAAAAATGTATCTATTACTTACAATTTGTTTGTATTAAAAAAAACATTTTTCAAAACGTATACGAATCCAATAAACAATGAATAACGGGATATCATTCAAATTAAATATTAAACGCAATATTTTCTTTGTTACAGAAAAATTCATTTTGTGGTTTTGTTGAAATAATCGAAAACACTCATGAAAAGAATAATATTATCGGAAGGAGCAAAAAGGCCGAAGGAAAAAAAGCACCTGGTGAAAAGGAATTTAACGTACATATGTCGAAGCAGATGTTCGATGGACATTTGCCGGGTTCTTTTGGACCGAGCGATTATTGGGACTCCATCCGGCCGTCGCGGTTGAAGATGACGGTCTTTCAATAGCGCTTTCAAGGGGATTTCAAAGGGGTAAGTAACCCGATACTTATACGAGTATTAATAGTTAAAATATTTATTATTTACTTAAGCAAAACGATTTTAATAATTCTTACAAATTAATCAACACCGTTAAGACGTACCCTTCTGTTTTTATAAATAGATTAGGCAAACTATATTTATAAGGGTACATAAAATGGACTAGTTTAGTGATTTTTTTTATATTTGCATCTTATAAAATATGTTTTTAGTGGTTCAACTGTACAAATAAAATTTTTATAAAATTAATCCTGTAGCCATAATCGGCTTTTGAAATTTAAATTTAATGGTTACATACGTCATAAGTGGTAAGTGACGTGTTTCAATAAGATTGGTAGAAAATTTGCGATGTTGTAGATATGCTTTAATATTAACCGAGAAACTAATCTCTCTCTCTTATTTCTTGTCATTAAAAAGAGATAAACATATCGATATTTCTGTTCTCTGATTGACACTTTATCAAATAAGGAGTAAACCACTAAACAAAATATTCTGTCATTTTCGTTAGTTTAATTTGTTGTTTGGTTGTGTTTGGTTTATGAAAGAAATTACTTCTATATTATTTTTGGTTCGAAAATAAAAATCCCTAACACCTTCTCTTGGTGTTATAGCGGTTCCTTCAAAAATAACCAATAGAAGTAATTGTTCTCTCGGGGAGCAACCCTTCTATCGGTACAGTGAGAGAACGAATATCAAGAATACCGTTTTGGCATTTTCAATAGAACCACGCCCACTTTCTATTGGCTGTTCTATTCTATCACCGTCAAGAATAGGGGTCTTGTTTGTTTATTACAGATAAACACGATTTTCTCTCCTGTCATATATCTTGTCAACTGGTACAATCAGTTAGTCACAGAACACGGTGTTTTGTGCCGCCAGTTCTTCGAGAATACTTGAAACGAACGTAGCTAAAATGTGACAACGTTGACTTTTAAACACACTTCATTATTGGTTATTAGTTGGCGCTACGTTTAAAACTTACTAATTATTTATTGCTTAATTTTACGAAATGAGAAAAATTAATTGGAAATCGAATACCAATATAAGTAAGTAGGTATCTTATCCTAAATATATATTGCTATCATTTTGATTAATATGATCCTACTAAACTAGTCCATTGAAACAGATGGAAAAAACAATGATTTTTTTTAACAAAGTATGTGTACATAGCAATTTAAATAATATAAAGAATAACTATAAGTACACTGAGAAAAATGGATTGAAGTCGACGTAATAAAATATTATGCAAACACTGTGAAATACTCTGCTTACAACTAATAAAATAGTGCGCATTACTCTAAATAGTGACAGGAATGTATATTTATTCTGCAGGGCATTAAACTTCATTGTGCAAGAAACCTCATCAAAACTTTATGTTCAAATGTCGTATCTTTTATCGTGCAAGAACTATTATGCATAGTAAAATTATGGATTTAACATCATAATTTACAGTGATCAAAGCACAATAAATTATGACGTCTTAAATTCACCATATAATATAGTTTTTTGCATAGAAAATTACGGTGCAAAGAGTTGCACCATAAAATTCGATGCAATGCATGTATATATTTAAAACTACGCAGAAAATTTTATAGTGACATTCCCGATTATTTGCATAATAAGTACATTAATCCTGAGGAACAATAAAATTTAGTGCGTATGCACGTTGAAGAATCGTGCCAGGTTGAAAAAATTATTGCTTAGCACAAAAATGTTTGAAAATTCACTAAAATGTATTGTGCGTATGCACTAAACATTACGTGCATTTTGAGAATTCATAAAAAAATATGGTGCGTATGCATATAAACATTACATGCATGCAACAAATCGGGGGAATCTGGGGGGGAATCTGTCCCCGCGCGCGCCGACATCGACACTACCGCGCCGCCGGATCCAACCAAACACCACACACCATTCTGTGCTGTGACCTCCGCGCGTGAGTGTCGTTCAATACTTCTATATTAAATTTTGCTGTGTTGTGTTGTGTGAAATGGACGAGTTACTGAGAAAGTTATATTTAATTAAGTTTATGTTTAATCTAGATTAAGATTAACTTTCTTATGGAAAATAAATGTTTGTATGATTTTAAGATTTTTTAAATTACCTACATAGTACATACATACCTGCTCTAGACTCTGTGTGATTAGATTATTACTATGTGAATTTCAGCACTTTTTTCTGCACTGTACTGTGACATGTGTGGATATTTTTTAGGATTAGCAACAAATATTTGCACGGTGTTTCTAAACGGTGAAATTATATTCATAATCAGATTAGTCTTTGGACAGGTAGGTATCTTCAGTCAAAATTGATAGTCCAAACAAAAAAAAATTTACACAAAAAATCGGGCGTTTTTTGACTCTCCTTAAACAAATCGTTCACTACGAGTATTTTTCGGTGAAGTCAAAAAAAACTACCAAATTTTTTTGTTTTACCTATCTTTTCTGACTAACACAGAATACCTCTCCGAACACTTTATTTGATTATACAGAGTGTAATGTAAGGGAAAGCTTTTCGAATTTTTAACAATGTCTTTAGTAGGCCGTCATCCCAAACAACGTACAGCAAGAATTTTTTGTCGAAAACGAAAAAAAAAATCGACTCTCCATACAAATAAAACAAATCAGTTTGTATGAAGAGCCAAAAGTTTTTTTTTGTTTCCCACAAAAAAATCAGGACGATGATCTGAAGACATTGTTAAAGTTTTCGGAAAGTTATCTCTTACACCCTTTATTATTTATTTAATCGTCCGAAAATACCGTGTAGAGGTTAAGTGCTGATCCTGAAAAATATCAATCCCGTCACGATATTAAATAGTGCGGAAAAAAATACTAGGGCACGTAAAAGGATCATGCCCAGCTAAAAAAGCACTATGAAATTTAGTGCAGTCGCATATAAAGATATGCTTCCAGCAGCAAATAATATCATGCGCAGGCACGATATATTATAGGGTACGACCTGGTACGCATCAAAAAGTAAAATGCAAAGGCACATAATAGGATTATGAATGCATTATAATATAAAATGCTGTCAATTACGTATTTTAAACAGTGCACTTTATATTTTCGTTCATTAGAGTTATACAATATGATGTCTTGACCTATATCTTATAGTGCGAGCAGCAAATAAGTTTGTGACGTCGCTAATTGGCGGAGGAACCATAATTTTATGTGCACCACGGCAGAATAACTTTATGTGTAGGCACGATTGTTGAAAAAAGTGTGCATGCACAATAGTTTATAGTGCCTCAGTGTACACTGTTTGACAAGAAAGCAAAACGAAGAAGGATATATTACTACATTATGGCCGAATACATTATTACATGCATATATGCAGAGGAAACAATCAATATTGCTTCAACTTCAATAAAAATTTCAAATTGATTGCATTCCTTTAAAGCATCCAGAGCCCCTTGCTCTTTGTGTACGGCCTTCTCGAAGCCATGCCTGACAACACCTAACCACGGTGTCTACACTTCTTTGCACTCTAACTGCAATTTCCCGAAAAGAAAATCCAGCTTCCCTAAGTCCCACTATACGACCCCTATCAAACTCACTAAGTTGACGAAATCGTACAGGTCTCCGTACCCTAGGCATCGTAACCAATCGTAAAGAATGTCATGAAGCAAAATCCGCAAAATTTGGATCTTTATTACGGCTGCAATATTCATTTTTAGATTGTTAGTAGTATAAAAACCGGAATCTTCAACTGATAAGGCTAAAAATTTTATCAATTGTTTATTAAAATAAATAAATTCACCATAGATTTATACCATGTACGCCAACTCAACAGCCAGCGTAAATATTCATGGGGTAAGACAGGGCCATACGTTATAGTCAAAACTATTTAACACCGTATTAGAATATGCTTTAAAGACCCTAGATTGTGATAATATTGAGATGGGAAAAAATCTACACTTCAAGGAAGACATGGTACTAATTACAGACGTTTTGTAAGAGGCCGATTCAATGATAAAAGAGCTGAAGCAGGCTACCAAGAAACTTGGTCTGTGTATCATAAAACAAAACCCATAACTAATTTGGTACTATCTGGAATTATATCTCTAGAGGGCAAAATCATTGAAGTGGTTAACAAATACAGACAAGTCAAGGCAAAGTAAATACAAAGAAGAATCTTTCTCTGATGAACTGCTTGTGGAAGGCTGAGCGATGTCTTTAAAAGCAGGATGCCAATATACCAAAAATCAAAAGTCTTTGATCAATCTGTATTGCCAGTAATGACCAATGGTACTGAAACGCTCACACTGAAAAGTATAAGACATCACAATGCGAATCACGACACTAAAATGGAGTGGGCAGTTGCGAGACGATAGATAGTCTTTAAGAATAATATATTGGGGACCCCGCGCAAACACAAGAAACAGAAGTAGATCGCCAACACGTTAGAGCAACCATATAAAAAAAAGTAGACGAGCACTGGATTCAAACAACTCAATTTAGAGCCCTGGTTGGACTCCTAAAATTAAAATTCTTTTTAATGAAATATGAAGCATGAATATATCTGCAAGTAGACTACAAAAATGGACACTTGGCAGCAATGCTAGAATAAAAAAAAATGTGGAGTTACGAATTCTTCGTCTTTAGGTTGATAAAAAATACTTTCCAACCTATTTTTGGTGTTCATATGATTGGTTTTCCGGTAAGGAAGACAGAAAAAGTTTTAAACGTACACATTATTCAACAACATAACGCCAAACTAAATTAAAACAATCTTGCTATTAATCTATGTAACATTATTATTCGAAAGCCGGTTAAAAAGGTTCTTCACATGACTAACTTCACCTGTGAATTACTGACTTGTAAACATCAGGCAAAGTAAATTTAAACTACACCATATGTTACCTAGTATACTAGAATGAATTCAGTATAAACCTCGTAATAATACATACAAAAGTATGGTTCACCAGCTGGGGCACGTATTAATATGTTTCAATGTCGAAGGGATGTTAAGACTCTTTGTTATTCCGTTACGGAATCGTATTTGTGCTATAAAATTACTATTACCTCAACGACCTATTGTTTACAGGCAATGAAATTTGTTTTTATTAATGAAACTTAGTAGGGAGCATCTGATAATTGGAAAATGGGTAAAAATAACGAAATATAAATCAAAACTACAAATCTTATATTAGAAGTCACATTCACAACACCTGGCCGACAACATGGGAAATTGCTGCAACCAAATTAAAGAAATAAATTTACAGAGCTGGAATTAAAATTTTCAAATTTAGATTGGAATGTAAAATCAATAGAGATTTGGTCTGCAGAGGAAATAACACATTTAAACGGGGGTTCAAGAAGTTGTTAAGAAGAAACTTGGCAACAGTTACTAGAGAAATCTAATGTTCAAGCTGTCAACAGAATCAGCAAAGAAGCTAGAAAAGAAAACCCTACTAGTGAACTGGTCAAAAAGGTGCTGGCAATATGGCCATATATCCAGGAAATATAAGCCTCAGATAGATATATCTAGGAAGTGCATCGAGATATACAGAACAATAAAAAAATAAAATATATTTACAGTCAGCACTTTGAAAACTTTTGCCATGATATTTTATAAATTTGTTTATGACCTGATTCAGTAGTTTGGTGGTCAGTATTATGGAAAAACCCTATTACCTCTAAAGTCTCAAAGAACATTATAGTTATTTGAGTTGTATCTTAGAACATAAAATAGTAAGGAAGTATTGCTCGTTCAAGGACAGTTGACCGGGATGGTTATCCAAGATGGCTACCGGAAGTTACTTTTTAACAGTGGCGTCCTAAATTTTTATTTGTATAAAAATAATGTCCTTATTGAAACATACCTATTATTATTCAGTATGGGCACTAATAATTATATATTAAAATAACCACTTTAATAAGGAAAGAAGAGGAAAAAAATAGTATAACATTGCCTAAAATGGGGGTACTAGATTTAAGGAAATAAAACCAGTTATATACTACACAATTTTTATTAAAATTTTTCATTCTACCACTATTGGCCCTTAAATTGAATTTTGTGTAAACATGTCTAATTTTTTCTACATTATTTATTTTACTTTTACATATATAATAAATTCTTGTTTTTAAATATACTTCACAGATGCTTTTTATAAGTTGTTTCCTATGAGGACTTTCAGAAGTAGATAGTAGAGTTTCAGGAACAGGAACTGGTGAAATAGTTTCACTGCTAGTAGTTATTATCTCTTCAGCTTCAGCATAAGGGTAATTAGTCCTTACCTGCATAGAAAAGGTATATATTAGTGAAATTAAGTAAAATATCTGTAAATAGATTTGAGAAAAAATATAAATTTGGTCAATGTTATTAAAGCAATTTGTGGATGTAATAATTACTTGCATATTTCATTCTTGTGATTTTAATTGTAGGTATAGAATTTGGTACTAGTAAAACAATTACTGAAGAAATTCTATCAAATGATTGTTCTGTAAAATGTTGTGAGCCTAAAAAGCTATTCTTGCCTGAACTCCAGTTATCTTTATCCACAATATTTAACCATTTCCGTCTAATATTTTCATCCCGTGGGAAACTGTGAATGTAATAATGTGTTAATTAATACACAAATACATTTATTGTACAACGTTGCTTTAGAATACTCCATTAAAAATAATTGACATATATACAGTTATGAGATTAACCAAAAAATTGTAAATTAATGATAATTAAAATAAAATATCCTCTTTCCATTATTGATACGCCTATGTCACTTTAACTAGATAGGTTAGGAATCAATACAAAGTATTAATTTAATTTAAACATAAAAATATAGTTTACGTATATATAATGTATATTTATTATAATAATAGCTACTTACAAATAAATAATTAATCCAAATTTTTAACAGAAAACTAAATTTTTATAACTTGTAAACAAAGTATGAGTCATAAATGGTTATCCAATATGGCCGACTTCCGTCGCCAGATTTTAACATTGTAGATATAACACAAACTCCTTCCTTACTATTTTATGTTTTAAGAGTTGTACACAGTTTTCTTATTTGAATGTTTCCATGAGAACAATTATTATAAATAGTGTATTTTTGTTGTGTTATCTGTATATTTAAAATTAATAACTACAGAGTAAGTTATACTACAGTAAAATATTTAGTACTATATAACTGAAAATGTAAGAATATGAGAAAATGGTTGACATTTATTAAAATCCAAATCAGTGAAATACATTTTACACCACAGACACAAAGCTGGATTCCAGATACATAAAATTCCATAGTTATGTGTTTAAGCAAGTAAGACAGTTAGGCAATACATTTTGCACTACAGAAAGAAAACTAACAATGTTGCCAGGTACTCATTGTTATTTTGTAATATCGAGCAATTAAAAAAAGTATGTCTCGGGCCGGTTAAAGGTCTGAAATTTTTAAATTTATAATCTATAAGTGGTACAAATTTTATTGACATACTAACTTCAAACATTTTAGTGCGATGGTTGCTAGAAAAGGCAACATTTATACCTACCTTATTCTGAGATGCAAAAAGTCCAATGGAGTACATAAACGAAAATAGCTCGTGCGTAATATTGTGTGCGGAAACCTTTTAGGATATCCTTCTAGCAGGAAGCTAATAAACCACCACCTTTAGTAACATTTTATCAGCGATATGGTCGGATGCTTTATATCATTTCAAAGCACTTTTCTACAGTTATCGCAATACAATCCATGAAATTATTTCCGATTCGTTGATCAATAAAGAAAACGAGCTTATTATTCATGGGTTAACATGAAATGATAATTACTTTTATACCCAACAATGTATTGCGTTAAGAAAAAAGGAAGAAGTAGATCATTTTTCTAGATAAAATACCCAAGTGTGCCGAGTTAAGTGAAAAATACGTACAAGGGTTTATTAAGCATTATATACATCTGTAATTTGTTTACCGATGCGAAAAACATTAGAACAAAAAGTTTATCAAGTGAAACTAACGTAGAAGGTACAATAAAGTGCAAAAGTTTCTGATTGAAGGGACTGTACCGATCAAATTCAAATACAATAATACCTAATTGCTTGAACTAAATAATTTTTCCTCGTTAGAGACATTTTAAATTGTTGTTACGAGGGTTGCCTTTTATATTTCGGGATTTGGCAACCCTGGTGTTGCAATCTGACAACTGACAGCTCTATCGTAAAGTTGGACATTTTTGAGGTTATACGTACTCAGAACGTTTTGACATACGAGCGCTACTTGTGTTTTTTACAGTAACTTAAAAGATTCATCTCGGCACAAAAATGGAATTGGAACATTTTCGTGCGATTATTTTTTACAACTTTCGACGTGGAAAAACTCAGCAACAGTGCACGGAATGAAAGGAGTTTTTGGTGCATTTAGTTTCGTAGCCACCAAGCATTTTAAAATTACTTTGTATACAAAGTATTTTTAAACTCTCTGTTAGTTTTTCAAAGAAAACACCCATATTTGTACTTAACTCCTATGGAGCCATTTATTTATTTATTTAGGTACTCTATACAAGAAGTAAACGTTTTAAATTATTTCAAACCGATACGTTTCTTAGTTTTTATATTTATATTATAATTTTAAAGTAAAGTTTCGATTTAAAATCTATTGGGAGGGCAACCAATAGCGTCATTTGAAGGAATAGACTCACATTCGTCATCGTCAAAATCAAAGTATTTAAGATCATCATTGTAGTATAAGAAGACGCTAGGAACGTAATAATTTTGAGGTAATCCCAAACGTGTGAACATGTCTCTTTCATCGGGAATGCCATTTTCTTCCATTGTTTTGCTCATATCCAAATTTCTTCCCAAATACCTACAACAATATTAAATATAAATAAGTACCTACTATGCTAGTAGATTTCAGTCGGAAGTGTTTGCTGTAGAATTGTGTGCAGGATATTTTTAATTTGTTATAGATCCAGGTAGCTTTGAAGCGCTTTGAAGCTTTTACTCCAACTTGTTGGAGTTGCATTGAATTCCTGGATGGTATTGCTACAGGTACCTGAAGAAGATAGGTCTGAGTGGCACCCCGATCTGTCGTTTCTACACCGTAGAAGGCGAAAGAATGGATATTGGAGTATTTTAATTTTGCCCAAAGTATAGACTAACAATTCATTTCCAAAGCATATTACCTCCAAGTGTAGCTATCTGCATCACTATTAAATAAAGTATATCTTTCCTGTATCCTATAAAAAGTATCTTCACAACAAACATTTATCAAAACTTCTTTGAAAAATGGGCATAGCATGTTGATGATTCGTAGGGGTCTTACTCTTTTAGTTAATAATCCGACTTGATACCTAAAACATTACAAAAAAATGTACGGCTCTAAAAAGTTCGCTCTACCTAAAGAGTGTCGCTATTCTCATGGATTCACTTAGAAACGGGCGGAATGAAGTCTCCTATTTTTGTATCCTTTTAATAAAGTCCTAATAGTTAATAAACTATGGGTTAATTCATGAAACTTTCAAATTATTTATAATTTTCGAAATTTCCTTCTTAAAGTAGTGATTTTTAATGTTTAAAGCGTTGTGTTCTTGGTGATAAATGTGGCAACAACGCACGAACAGAAAAGTGCAAAAAGGTCACACGATAATAATATTTAATGAAGTAATAAATTAAAAGTTTTTGTATATGTATATTATATCCAAAATACTAAAATCACTAATATAATATAACAGAAATCACAAAACTAAATCACCAACAAACGAAAGAAAACAAACATAAGTAGACCATTATCCGATTGAATTTTCTTCTTTTTATTTTGTATAATTTGTGGCCTGTGCTACCAGGGCTATTTGGCCAAGTTTCTTGTCTCAATAGGAGACCAACTGATAAAACAAAAATTAGTCAATTTAAAATAACATTGCAGCAGTATTTTATATTATAATAAAAAAGCAATATTAGTAAGACCATTAGTTGATCTTATAGTTATGGTTCATAAATAAAGTAAATTCTGAATGCGCTGTTGCCACATTTATCACATTTTATAGATGAGGTTCTAAGATAGATTATTGAATTAGGCCTATAGAAAATACCTTTTGGTGTTTTCTAACTGCTGGCCAATATGCCTATCTAGACATAATGAACGGCATATTTTTATTGACTAATTAAATGTTTTTATCATTACGTTTAGATAGTTTTTAATAAAGAAATAATTTATTTTTAGCATTGTGTTAACGTGTTTTAAATTCATGCTGGTATAAATACTGCAAATAGTTACTAATTGCTACCCGTTCATTTTACTGGTAATTTTTTATTGTTTCCTTCAAAATATATTGTGGTAATTGTTAAATGAACCAATGGGGGGTAATAGCTTGAAGGTCATTGACATAAATTTGTACATATTTTGAAAAACTGCAATTTAAGAGTAGATATCTTTCTAGCTTATCAAATGTAATAGTACATTATATACCGCGGGACTGAAGTAGTACATTTAAATCCTGAAGGTAAAGTTTGTGGCCTAATTTACCTGAAGGATTAAATGTACTTCAGTCACAAGGTATATACGATACTTTTCGTACTTCCGGTATGATTTTATTAATTATATCAATAATTTCAAGCAGTTTTTTCTCTTTTCAACTCATTTAATAAACTGTCTTTAAAATAAGTTACCATAGTAACATTGCGTTGTGACAGTTATAATTTAGAAACATTGTCATTACTAGTGTCATTGTAAAGAAACATTGTTATTGATAATTATTGGTATCATGAGTGAAGAAGGTGTATCTGATATTGATAAAAGAGCAGCCGAAGTAGGTGAAGAATTGTTACCACCGAAATCTAGAAAACTATTCTCGCTTCCTGTTTCCGCAGGATCTTCGAAACAAACACCAGTTCAATATGAAAAGGACCTATCTGTTACTCGTCAGTTACCTGCTGCATTAACCCAGGAAAGACTGGTCAATATGACGAACTGTCACAATATTAATTTGAATATTAACGTTAATTACCATTCTAATTAATTATATTTTTCAATAAAATATCCCTTAAATTCGTTTGTTTGTGATTTAATCGTTCCGGGAGTTTCGTCAATATTAGCTTTGTTCGGGTTTACTTGATTACTGTTATCAAACTGTCAGGATTCTGCGCACTAAAAAATTCTGTGTTCGGGTTTTTCTTGTACGGTTTTCGAACCGTTCTATAATTTTAGTTCGGTGTTCGGGTTTTATTTCCGACTGTTTTCGGACGATTTGAAAACTGTCAAATCAGTCCAAGGTTAAAAGTAAGAATTTTTCGTGGACTAATGGCCGTATTCATAGTCATCCCTTAAGTATGAGTGTGAGGGTAAGGGTAGGTTGAGGGCACTTGGGTGTTTCATAAACAACCCTCAAGATCTAAGGGTCCCTCAAGTCACCCTTAACTCAAGTGAAGACGTGACTACCCTTGAGGGCACCTTGAGAGTTTTATATTCGACAGATTTGACATATCTTATGCTCTGTATAGGTTATTATATTACATTATTGACATTTTTATGGTAGTAAATAGGTATTACATATATAATAAGAAATAGTTATTTATGTTTAGGTAGTTTTTTATTAAGGAAGAATAGTTATTATATTTATAGACAGTTTGCATACATTTTTTTGAAAATGGAAGAATTTGATGAACTTTTTGAGAGTGATGAGGAATTTGAAGAAGTAAATCGTTTGCCTAAAAATATATTAGGGACATGCAGAATCCTTTGGAAACGTTTGAGGAACGAGAATTCCAAAGATGATTTAGATTTAGCAAAAACTGTGTCACCAATGTTTTACTGCCACTTGTACTACAACATCTGATTAGACATAGGGTGTGTTCGGAGAGCACGCTATTTGCGCCATTTGCCGCTATCTACTACTATTCCTCGTTTGCGTTATATGGCTCTTGGCGCTACATAGCTCGAAAGCGTGATCCCCGAACACACCCATAGCAATCGACAAATTCAATAATGAAGATATCAAAAAGTATGTTATTATTTGGCGCATGCTCACAACCATAGAACGGTAAGATAAGCCAGCACAACCAACACAAATGCATTAAAAACCCCGAAAACGTGTTTACTCACTTAAGGGCTGGTTAAGTGACGTTTATGAAACAAGTAAGAGGTTGAGTGCCAAGTGACCCTTACCCAAGTCTCCCTCAGTGCTCAAGTTGAGGGTTGACTATGAATACCGGCATAATTGACGCATGCGCTTGGTCATTTCTCAGTCATTGTTGTTTGTAGTGTACATTTTAAATTCAAATTATTCTTGGTATTTTAGTTTATTGAGTATATTATTATGGATTTATTGGCAGAATTCTCGTCAGATTCATCCTCATCTTTTTCATCATCAGATGATGATGAATTGGAGATGGTAGCAAATATTTTTTTACCCGAATTATTACAGAAAAAAGTAAAAAATGAGAATTATGCCGAAGAAACAGTACCCCTATATAGTGATGAACAGTTTATCCAACATTTTAGGTTTGTGGACAAAATAATTTACTTTTTGTATCAGATATTAAAAAATAAGGCGTTCGGGTTTTTTCATTTGTTGATAGTTTTCAAACGGTACATAAATAGTCCTTGGATTTAGTCTACTGCACATCCAGTTGTGCGCAGTCAGCAAATCGTTCTCAAACCGTCCGAAAAACGAAACCCGAATAAAGCTATTTAATCCCGGAGGGATTAAATGTGACACTTTAGTACCTGTCACAAGGGAGTGAAGTTGTCACTTTAGGCCCGGAATTACGAAAATATATTTTGTCATATTAAAGCCGAGAAGTGTACACATTATGCTTGCTTAAATATATTTTAATCATTAAGTAATACTTCTTTTCTTAAGAATGTTTGAAGAAAAGTTCTTACTTGTAAAAAAATACTATGTACTATGTAAGTAAAAATAAAAAAAGAAACTGGAGGCGCCGGGCATCGATCCCGGTACCTCTCGCATGCTAAGCGAGCGCTCTACCATCTGAGCTACGCCCCCGGATGAAACAAATTTAGTTAAACTCTGCTATGAGGTGTATCTTTTCGTAAAAACAATACTACCTAAAAATAATTTTTATATTTTTTCCGTTCTTATTCATAGAAACTAAAACCCCAAAACTAGAGACGTTTTTTCTTAAACAAAGGAATACACAAAAAAAACAGGAAATAGGTATAGATGCTTTTGATTCTAAATTGTGCCTTAAATTTATATATCTCTTAAAATATCATTCTAGCAATATGAACTAGGTAAATGCCCATCGAAATGGGCATTTACTAATGACAAAAATTTCAATAAAATAAATGTATTCATAAAATTTTAATATTAATAAAAATAAAAAAATACTTGGAGGCGCCGGGCATCGATCCCGGTACCTCTCGCATGCTAAGCGAGCGCTCTACCATCTGAGCTACGCCCCCTGATGAAATAATTTTAGTTAAACTATGTCAAGTGTATCTTTTCGCGAAAACAAAACTACCTACAAATAATTTTTTGCAGAGCAACTTTTCGTACAAACGATTTCCGACAGTCGATACACATTCTGACTTACTCCGTCTCGTAATTAAAGTTTGTTAGTGTTCAAATATCCGAAGTTATTGATCTGATATACCCGAATTTTATTTAAAAACTAAATTTTTTTCCTCCAAACTAGTCTTATAAACATCTATAATGATAGCGATTTATTGTGAAGAAAATGGAGAAGAAATTTAGATTTAGGAAAACTAATTTGTAGGAAGTCGCGCAGTCCAAACCCGAGATGAAAGAAGAGTTGTATAGAATTAAAACCTCCTCTTTGAGACTATCGTCTGCCACTGACTGAGCGGCCAAAAACGATTAGTGATGATTTATGGCTCGAAATTTATCGAGGATTCGGTGGTAAGTTTACTTCTTGATATCAGATTTGTAGGTATATTTTTCATAAAAAACTATATTTGTATGACAAACATCTAGCAAATTTATTTATTTACTTCCCTTAATAGCTATGCAAGTAAAATTAGATTTGTTATAGATATACATCTACGAACTGCATTGATTTTATTTTCTATTTTTGTTACTTAAGAACAAGAATAATTTTCCATAAAATGTCTTACGACAAAATGAACAAACAAAAGAGTAGTTCAGCTACGAAAAAAGAAAATGTGGTTTTATAAATCTACATCTTTTTTAAGAGATACATTAACCCATAGAAGTTCCAAGCGTCCCAAAAAACCCTTACCTACAACTTTTTAAGCATTTTTAGAGCAAACATTTTTTTACTTAAAAAAAGGGGTACGAATAATGTAGATAACTAGATGCCTATCAACTTATCAAAAAATCGCCAATCTCTTACTTATCAAAATAGTGTAGACACACTAAATTAACCCCGTAGAACAAGAAAATGAAGTAATAAAATGCTGAAATACCGATGCTCTCATGAGTAGCTCACTTTATAGATAGAGATAGAGGTTTTTTGGGACGCTGAATCGACTGGTGAAATCCGTTTCTCGATAGCATGTCAGGAAAACGTTTTAATAGACGGAAAAATTAGTCGGGGTCAAAAGTAGTGAGCTACTCATGAAAGCATCGGTATTTCTGCATTTACAATTGTTAGTTAAATATTGTTTTTAAAGCAAACCAGTTGCAACCTTTTTTAAATCAAGTTTTATTAATTCAAAATAAAAAATTACCTACTGCTCATCCATCCACCATGGTGGTCTATCCAAAGGTCTCCAATTTGTAGCTGGAACTTGCACATTCACGTCAGGTATGGGTCCATGGGGACAATACGGAACATAACAACCGGTTATAGGATGAACATAATGTTGAATGTCTCCGGTTGATTCATCAAACCAATATGAAATATCTTTTCCAGCCAATGCTAGAAGAGGTAGAACACATTTTTCTTTGATATGGCGTTCCACTATCGGAGTTACGTCAAAAACTTTTCCCAGAAAAGATACCCAACAATCTTCGGGAGTATTGTGAATTACTACCTCAAATGGTGCAAAATAGGGCCACTTTTTGGCATTCTCTTGATTACTATCCATGTTATTGTAAAAATTTAGATTTATAACAAGTGTAAAATGATTGTCAGATTGACAAAACTTATAGTAATAGGTTAACAAAATGATTTAATAAATGACAATGTTGCCACTATAAAATGTAATCATTTAATGAAATTAAATTGATTGTACTAACCCTTGGGTCAAATTTGCTATTCTTCATAAGCAATATGACATCTGGTGTCCATCAGGGAAAATTAGGCCTGGACCATTGCCAATGGTCAGGCAGAGGTATTATATTGGGAGCTTGCAGACAAGTGTTGGCTCCTAGTGGAGAAATTAGCAACTGGAGAAGACTTTAACAACATAAATCTGCTGTTAATGTGTGAAAAAAGTGAATATGTATCATTTCTGATTCAACCCCAATAGACTAACCAATATGTCAATGGGCTGTAAACTTTAAATACCAATCACGTCTTCTCCGCCATTTTTGTTGACGTGGAGCGCCCTCTACCGCAAATGGAATTTCCCAATATTGTTATATTTTTATCTTTAAAAGCTTGCAAATTGATTATTTTTAGAATTAATCATTTTTTGGCATCATATAAATCTTGTATGGTTAAAAAGAACCCTGAGTTAAGTTTTCTCCCCTTTCTAAAAATTTAGGTTTGGGTTTGAAGGAACTTTTTCTAACAAGCTAAGTGCCAGTATTCTACCAAAGAAAACAACGACTAAAAAGAAGCCAAAATCCCAGCTGTCAATTTAATTTTTGTTTGCGCATGTCTGCAATGTTAATGATGGACTAGGTAGTGACGTAAGTGACGACATGTTTTTCGAACTGTCAAAATAAATGTTTCCAAACAACTTTTGTTGATGTTCTATTTTACATATATGTTATTTTTAACTATTTTATTGCATTTTCTTGTTTTTTGGGAGTTAATTGCTGTTTTTTCATTACATATCACTAAATTTATTGTACTAACCCTTACATTTTGGAAGTCCATGGAAGTTTTGTAAAAAAGAAAAGTTTTTATTACTCTTAGTACATATCACTAAATTCATACATTTTTGGAATACCTACTAAAAAAATGGTATATACTTTTAAAATTGGATTTTTAAAGATTTAGCTTATATGCATAGTTTATTCAACCATCCTTTGCCGTTACGTCATACATTGCCCATCTCTCATTCATGAAATGGCTGAGATGGAATTATGACGTCATTGACATATTTCCTATTTAATGCATGATCATATATGTCATTGATAATAATAAACTGGGAAAGTGGTGACGTAAGTGTCAAATGAAATGATTCCAAACAACTTTTGTTGATGATGTGTTTTTTAAATGGTGTAGACGAATCAAAATAAGCGCTACGCCGCCTGGTGACAATCAGAATAACTAAAAATCTTGACATAGTTCTCAGGTTCTCCTGTGTTTTGTGTTTGTTTTTATGTGATTTTTTACAAATATTCCTTAATTGTCTTTAAATTTATAGTAAAATAATATTTCAGAAACACAAATAAACACACAACAGATACAACGTAAATGTCAATATTTATAGTTCTACTAATGCCCACATTGGCGCTGCAATCTTATTTTCAGATTCCTATTGACCAAGTATCGAGGTGTCGATATTTTTGTAAAAATTATCAAGTGTCGATATCATGGCCCGGGATCAAGCCTATATTTTTACCCATAGCTTAATATTATCCTATATTTATCTATATTCTAAAGGCTAGTTCCTAACCTAACAATCGTTTACCGATTGATAATAAAAATGAAAGGGTCAAAGTCTATAATTTGGAAATACTTTGAGAAAACACTGCTGAATTCATCCCCTCCATTTAAATTCAGAGGACTGTGGAATTTCCTGATCTAAATTGCAAACATCTAACCTAACTTCTGTCATTTGTCTACAAGCGCCTCGCCACGGTCGACTGGACCATAAAACAACAAAACACCTTTGTTCTAAACTTTTGTGTTCTCTGGATGACAATGGATACTTCATTAAAGTATCGATACTTAGTACCGATATGTAGAGGTTTTTTCAGAAATTGGTATCGATACTTGAGCGAAACGATACTTTGCAACCTCTAACACGGAGTAAGGTATTTTATATTGTCCCGAACTTGTAAAAAAAACTTGGAAAATGCTTTTCAACCATAGCCAGCTCGGAACGGGATAGGTTTCTATAATCAAATAATACTCAATGGTGTCCTTTTACGGTTTTTATTTTGTGCTGAAAAGTAGTATAATTCACAAAAAAATAAATAAAATTAGCAAACTAAAGGACAAACGCGATAATAAAATTTCAACATTAAAACAAAATCTTAAGTATAAAAAAAATATGTGTAACTATGATTCTTACCATCAATGAAACTATAAAATTACTTTCATTTCAAAAAAACTACACTTAAAAATACTAAAAAGGAGGAATAAAGTTAAAACGAGGAAAGGGGGTAAATATTAAAATGTATAAAATGATTAAGTATCTTCAATAAATTTTTGCAACGCATCTTATAAAAAAAAACAAGGCCAATTCGTGAAGTCGCATAAAACATTATTCGATAATTTTTGCGAAACAGTATAACAACCAATCGAGTTTTTAAAACCAATGCACATCTTTTATATTGGAGACCTCAACTTTTACAAAACAATATTTCACTATAGAATAACAAATGCAGACGACCAATGTAACAAAAAATGTAATCGTTATTCAAGCCACTAAGGAGTGGTTGTAGTCTGAAAAACAAAAATAATGGTAAAACGGCAAGACATGAACAGTTTCGATAAATAAAAGGAAAGGAAAAATAAAATTAATGTGACAATTAAAAAGATGGAAATGAATTCTCCAATTAATTTCATAACAAGTATTTTTTTTATAAAAACACCGATGAACGATTAATTCCATTTTTTTTCTAAATAAATAGTAATTAACATAATTTTATTTTGAAAAATGTTCTAAATTATATTCAATAATACTTGGTTTTCCGAAATCCAATACAAAATAAAAAAAATACAATTTTATTCCTCTGCAGTCAGATATCCCTAAAAAGTTGGAAGAAAAATCGATAAATAATTCTATTTTAATTACCTTTATAACATTATGAATTTTTTCTAAAACCATATACCACCGGAATCAGGGATTTTCAGTTTCTTAATGAATGCAACCCTTATACACCTTCAACTCTAGTTGAATGAAGGGATTACTTGATGGGAAAAGTAGTCAAGTTTTTCCAAAATGTTTTTTGTAGAAAAACACATTCAAAACTATCAGCTTTTCAAAAACGTATTAAGATCAATCGTATTCTTTTAGTTTATATGGTATTTAGGCCAATCTTCCCATTTATATTACTAACCATTAATCACTATTTAAACAATTTAATTAAAATTATAAAAAAATTTCGCCTTCTTTACCTTTCACATTAAAATGCTTATTACAATTTAACCAATTTCTGTCCAGTTATTGTCGACATTTAGATTTGCATGTTTCAAACTACAATAAAATTTCTGTAGTTGGTCAACTACTTTACAATTTAATGTGCAATTCTGTTAACTGTTTTACGCAAAAAAATATCAGCAAAAAAGTAGCATTGGACAAAAACCAAGACAAGAGGCCGACTTCATTACAATAAAATTTAGCACCCAATCATATAATTTAACTTTAAATACTTTTTTTTTAATTATATACAGAAGAGTGCACAGCAATCACATCAGCACACCTAAGCAGTAAAAAGCTCAACTTAGGATATATATTGTAGATATTTTTATTGACATTTTATATGGTCAAATGGTTCAATAATAGTGTATGTATATATTAAACTTAAAAATATATCTCGTTAAAGTAAAAGTCCTTCTTTTATCCACACCATTTAAATATCCGTTACTAAATATTACCACAGCTCTATACACGCATTAGTTAAAGAACATCGAAAATGAAATATTTTCGAAATTATCTCCGCAATATAAAAAAAAAGTACACATGTATATGGTTAACCTCAGTCGGGGAGACGCAAAAATTGTAAAAAGTGATCAAATAATAAAAAAATAAGTAGTTTTTTCCCCATGTTCTGCGGTAAAAAAACGTTAAAGTAGTTTCGAAAATATTTCACTGGTACAATTGTTTTCACACCGCCAGATAACACATTTTATAATAAAAAGGGCATAAAATGTATAAAAAATTTTAAATATAACAGTTATTTCGTAATATTATTAAATATAAGCTAAGTAAATAATAAACTGTTTAATTATTAATCTTTCAGTCTGTGTTAGTTTCAACAAGTTGAGTAGTATCGATTAATAGTTTGTTATCGACGGGTGAATTGTCCTTTATCAGTTCTGGTTCATGTTGGGAGGTCTCGATCTTGGAGTTTGTGTTATTTACGATGGTTATTTCTTCAGTAACTACTTCAGATAGGCCGTTCTCCTTGGGTTTTTCTATTTTGGTGGTTTTGGTTTTCACTGGACCTCGAATTACTTCGATCGGTTTTTTGGCTGTGGTGGATTTCATCGTGGTTGTGGTCGTTTTCGATACTGTCGTTCGTGTACTGCTGACCTAGAAAAATATGAAATTTAAGGACAAAAATTATAGTAAAAATGAAAAAGTATATAACACAAGTGTAAAAAGTGAGCCAAGCCGCAAGTGTGCAAGAAATAAACTACCAACGATTTATAATATATATCCTATTTTCCCTATGACCCAATATTTCTATAAATATGATTTTTCCTTTGAACCTTGATGTATGGATGTATCTGGTTGAATAAATTTTCTGCGTCGATCGTAAAAAACGCCATTCCAAATGCTAAATTGACTTTGCTTGTAATTATTTGTTATTTTAACAAAAAATGTGTAATCTAATCTGCAACTGCAAGCAGCAGTTTGATTTGGAGGGTTGCAAACTGGTTTTGACGTTTGAATTACTGATTTTACTGACTCAAATACACAAAAAAGAGACCTTATACTGACCTAAGATAAAAACTGACGTTTATCTACCACATTAACAGTAGTTTATAAGTAATAGACCTATCTCTTCATTGAATACTCATGCGCAAATATTTTTGAATTTTCCCCTTCCACCGCTAAAATATGACTAGTCTTTTCCATGGAACACAACGTATTGCTTACCAGGAATACCACTACTTAAATGGCCCCTCACGCCATAAACCACAAAGAAGAAGTTCCAATTTTTATTAGTGCGTATAATAATAAAAATACTGCGATGGTCCAAAAAAACAAAATACAGATCCACTCGAATAAAATAAATAATGATGATCTTATGCATAATAATTAAACGGATTAATAGGCTTGCCAACACAATTTTATAAGGGCACGAACATTTAGGGGAACTACGAGAGTGGGAGTTGGTTCGCGCATGAGTATTAAATTTGAGCCATTAACGAGATGGGTCTATTAGGTACTGCAATTGGCCTTCACGACAATGTCGGGGGGCGACAAGTGAGAAGCTGCCTACAGAAAGAAGATGATCTGTTCATATAGTATAGGTTAAAAATCAAAAGGAAGCATGGTATACATCCCCATTTATAGATATAGTAAAGCATACGTGGAATTTCTTCATTTAGAGATACAGTTGCTAAAATACCCAAAGATTTTACCTGACCAACTCCTAATTAAAATTAAAACATAATGCTGTCTAGTTTGAAGACATTGGATTTGAAACATTTTTTTGGTATTCCATTGGCCACAATTTATCTCTGGAGAAAGATCACTCGAAAGCCTGGCAGTGATAAATTTAGTAATTTTCATTTACACTGTAATATTTGAGATCACATGGTTGTAACTCCCTACAATTCATAATTGTTGGGAAAAAATTTGAGAATAGTTTCAAAAAATGGGTAAAGAAAGAGAGGGGTCACAAAAATTGTTACTTTAGCCAGAGCATCAGCAATCAGATACTGAGTTTTATCCTTGACAGTTAAAAAACTGAAGGAATATTTGATGGAAACTATTTTCCTGAATATCTTGGCAAAATGAGAGTAAAGGACAGTGTCTACATTTGACTTTAGACTCGACTTTAGATTATCTAAATGTTGTAGAAATAAACCGCTTGCAGATTGTTTATAATACTAATAGATAGTACACAGTCTTGTAAACCAGCTGCGGTAAGGTAAAATTGTGAAGGGAAAAGTTTTCATGATTCTGACAAGATGCTAGCTGTTCAACGCTTCATATCCCCAAGCTTTTACACAAATGGCACAGAACATAACTATGTCACTGGTTTTACACTCTCACTATGAAAGATGCCATTACAGTCATTATTTTTTAGTGATTCACTTAAAAATCAATTTTGCAGCACATTCTTTTGATTGGTTTTTATTTTATCACAAGCTTCACTTACCTTACTTTCTACTTTACGAGCGGAAAACAAAGTACTTTTCGTGTTTGTGGTACTAGATCCAGCAGGTTTGGAGTTCGTAACAGATCGAGATGCAGTTATTTTATTTGCACTTTCTTTAATCTGTTTCTCGGTATCTGGTTGAGCCTTGGCGACGGTTTTCGTTGAGGAAAGTTTCGGTTTCGAAAGTGTGCTTGTAGCAGATTTTGGCTTAGGAGGTACGTTTGTTGTTGATTTCGGCGACGTCTTTGTCAAGCTTGCCTGCAAAAAAGATTACAACAGAAATAACGAATGTTTCTTTGTCAAGAAGCAAATAAGAATAAGTCAATAAATTAACACGTAATAGCGGTGAATTTGTTTTTCATTGCTCTCAGTTTCGATCTTAATAATCCATGGAATCGCTTCAAGCATATTATTTGTCCAAAGTAAGGATTTTTTAATATTGTTGCTCAATTTTTGTTCATAGTTCTTTTCATAGTTGAAAAGTTCATTTGTTTACAGTATATCAACAAAGATAACTAAGATAATATTTATATTTTTGTCAAAAAATACATACCTTTACTGCACTTGCAGCTTTATCAGAAGATGTTGCACTCAGCGATTTACTTGTTAAAGTCGTAGGTCTCTTAGCAGCTGCACTTGGAACCTTTGGTGCTGATGGAGCTGTACGTGGTGGAATGGTAGTTTTCGCAGGAGCCGGTGGATTTGGTTTAGCATTTACTTTGCTCTGAGATACCTAAAATAAATTTAACTCGGATGTTATATAAATAATTTTACAAAATGAATACTTCAAAACTATACTAAAACCAATAATGATTGAGAGTAGAAGTAGGCCCAGTTGACAGCAAATCGGGGGAGTGTTTATTAATATTTGAGAGGGTTAAGAATGAAAGAAAAATTCTTAGTACATTTTATTAATACACTATTTTGTTAAACTTGTTATGTACGAATTCATGGTATTTTCTTTTCTTTTTCGTCTAATCTTCAACCTCAGATTTGTCACTGTTGCTACCAATGATACGCTCGTGCTTGTATTTACCTTACTGTGGCCTGCGACGATGTGATGGAAGTTACGGTAAAGTGACAAAGTCAGAAATATCGTTGCTTACAGCGTTGCCACTAGTTGTAATAAATACCTAACACTATAAAGAATATAATGAATTTTAACTGATCAGTAATAAGGAAATGTATAAGTATTACTCATTACAAGTTCATTACTGATTTTTGTCATAAATAATACCTTTTAATCGTACTAGTATTGTCTATTATCTATTTGCCACAACCTACAACTCTACTGCTTACTATATTTTGATTCTGCTATAAACTGGTAACGTAAAATTTAGATATGATAACGCGCTTTACTCTCAATCATTATTGGTTTTAGTATAAATTTACTTGTAGGTGATATTTTTAAAGTAAATGGTTCATTATTTTTCCAATAATTACATTAGTTTCCAGTATTTTCTTGATGTGTATAGAGAACCATTAATAGAACTATCGAGTTCTTTTGGTGGAGTAGATTACCAACAAGAATTATATTAAAATTTATTAAACTTACTTTAGAAAGTGAAACGCCACTAGCTGGTCTACTTGTAGTTTTAGCTCCGATTGTCTCAGACACTGTCTTCTTGGCACCAAGATTAGTCCTTGCTGTAGTTTTAACTTCACCATTAGTTAATGGAGATTTATCTGTTGGTTTTGATGATGAAGTTTTTGAAACTGGTGGTAGTGTTGTTTTGGGCTTCAATGTATTCGATCTAGGACTAGGTTTGGGTGCAGTGGTAGTAGATGTAGCCGATGTAGGTGGTTTAGTAGTACTGCAAATAAGTAAATAAACTTTATAAATGATAATATAAACTTTAGGTTTAAAAGGACTGTAGCAAGATATTTTTTTTTTAGGACCGACACCTCTACTACAAAATGACTTAGTTACAGTTTTTCGATAAAAAAATAAATGAGCTTACCTCGTCTTTGGTGTAGTTGCCTTCGATGATGTAGTCGTTTTGCTTGTTGTTTTAGGAGCAGCACCTAATCTTGGTGATGTTTTCGATAATGGTGCCGGACTCTTGTTGGTTGCCGTTTTTGAAGTTGAACTAGGAGTTTTCTTTGTCGAAGAAACGCTAATAAAAAATATTATTTTAAATTTTTATATAAAACACAAGATCTTAACTAGAAAAAAATAATCAAGATTTCTAATAGATACAAAAATACTTAACTCTTGTTGGAGTTAGTTTGATTTTATATGTATTTTTGAAATATAGGAATGCATTTTTATTGATTCTAATATTGTATTTTACAACAAATAAATTTCTACGATTTGTCATAGAAATGAGACATGCCCCACCGGACATGCATTGCATTTCAATAAAAATAGCAATCGACCAAGTCGAATCTTAAGACCATCTAGGTCATTTTGTGAATTAAAGGGAAGTTATACTACTCGTAGAGCGGTTTCGACATTATTGTGTCATCATCAGTACAAGGTGCTTCTTCTCAACCCGCAGAGCAGGAGGCAGAATGATTATTTTACACCAATAACTATTCTGAAGATTCCAAGATAAAGTACGAAAAGCACCATCCTACCTTTCATTTGCAAACCAACAGTTAAAGGTAACTGCTGATCGAAGACATACAATTTATGAAAATTAATTTCAATATACGATGGGCAGTCAATAAATAAAAAACTTCTATTTGCACCCTCTGAGGTTTAGGAACATTATATGATATCCAAACCAGGCTTGAACGTTTTATAAAGAAAAAACAACTACTTCCTGAGCTATATATCCCCACCGGATACTGGAATACATTTCAATAGTACAAGGGGTCTATCACCATCGCGTTTTCTACTGAAATGTAATCTAATATCAAGTGGAGAATATAGCCAAGAAAGTAGTTATTTTTTTCTTTCGAAAAAGGTCAATCCTGGTTTGGAAACTATGTTTTTAGATCTCAGAGGGAGTAAGTAGAGAATTCTTTTAATTATAGAAATTTACCGAAGAAAACATCTTGACAAAATCATAATTGACATAATAATCTACATTAATAACAAAACACTATTGAAACCGATCTGCAAGTGGTGAGAATATGCGAACTTTTTACTCCTTTTTATCTCATTCTATCTATCCACTGAATACGAAATTATGATAGTTAGTTAGTTTGATGTTATTACCTTGGAGATTTCTTCTTATCTTCAACCTTCGTAGACGATACAACCGCAGTGATCGCTGCTCCAGCTGCCACTACGGCAGCAACGCCAACAGCAGTCATTTCATTTTGAAGTTGTCCTGTTGCTTCCTGTTCTTCTGGTTGTGATTCTTTAATGGAAACTTTTATTTCTGGCTCTTTGACGAAAACTTCTGGTACTGGCTCTGGCTCTTTGACGGAAGCTTCTAGTTCTATGACAGACGCCTCCAATTGTGGTTCTTTTATAAGTGTTTCTAATTCTGGTTCTTTAATGGATTCTGTTGTCGCTTTAAAGGACTCCGGAGTTGAATCATCTATAAAAAAAAATATAAAGCAATATTGTGTGTGAAATTCTAACAAAGATACTGTAAAAGTATTTCTTAAAAGTGAAGGAGCAAACAGTAGTAAAAAAACTCTAAACTTTTGTGAATACTATGATTGTATGCCAAAAAAGCCATATTTCCTTCTGACAGATATATTTAGTAATGACAGAAATTTTGAAAGCCTATTTTTGATATACAAAGGACACTTATTCTTCCTTGTCTTATTGAATACTGTTTTGGAATGTGCAGTTCTCATCCTGAATTCTTCAGGAATAATTATAGTCATTATGTTGGTACCCCTTTTATGTTTAAACTAGCTGATGTTTTTTAATTGTTATAATCTTCGTCGTCTTAGCGTTTGTCAGTTTCTAAGAGCGATGAATGATTTTTAGGATCACTTACAAGGCATGGCTCATAAGATTTACTATTTGGTGATCATAACTTACCCGTAGCGGCGATAATCAGTTCTTCTGCTCTGCTTTCTTCGGAAGGAGTGACAACTGCTTGTTCTGGATATTCGGGAGAGATAGTTTCAGTCTTTACATCAATTGGAAGTTCTTCAAGTTCTCTAGGTTTACTAGGGCAAATGCATAACTTAGGTGGTGGTAACTCATCAGATTCTTTTAAATCTACACCAGCATCCTGAAAAATTAGAAATATAGTAACAATTAAAAGTTTTACAAAACTGAATCAATTTTAAGATATTTAACTTTTAACTTATTCCTTATTGAAGTAAAAAAAATAAAAAATAAACAATTTTGAAAACCATAAATAAAATTTAAATGTATTAAATGACTACATCAACCAAAGAATATCCTAAACTAAAAGGTAGCGTAGTAATCATACATTTATAATACGGTATTTAAAATAAAGTGAAGCACGACCACTATGAGTGGAAACTCGTAATTATTTTTCTATTCTAGGACCTGAGGAGGAACAGGAAACCATGCCACCCAAACCGAAGAAAAAGACGGTGATAGAAAAATAATATGTGCTGTCAACCGACTCCGACCTAAGCAGCGACTTGGCGAGATGGACGTTAAAACCCAATTAAAGGAACTCCAAGCCCTGAAGGACATCAAAGTTACGTTCGAAGAAGAAATCCAGAAAAAACTTGACGAAACATGAAGACTATTAGAAGAAATAAAGGACGAGAACGAAAAACGAAGAAAGCAGGAAAACAATCTCAAATCTCATAAAGGAACTGAGAGAAGAAAAAGGCAACCAAAGGAAAAAACGAGAAGACAAAGAAGCCAGATCAAGGAGTCCTAGAAGCCCAACAAGAAAAATAGAAAAGCCAACTAGCTCGAAAAAGAACCAGGAAATCGAAACAATGTAAACAGAAGACTTCCAAACAATACAGAACCGAGAATAGGAAAGAGACCACCTCCTACTTTCGTCAAAACAACGAAGAACAAAAACAGAAAAAACGAGACATATTCGAGATTATGAAAATCTTCTCGAAACACATGAAAGAGTTGAAAAACTTCTTGCTTAATTTCAAGAAACCATGGGAACAGGGCGGAAGAGGAACCACTTATGAAAGATCCTCTCATCAATAAAAAGACGGAAGGGATCCTAGTAAGGACAGCTTTATCAAGTGGATCCACTCTTTAGTGTCATCTTTAGTCGCAGTCCGTCGGCTAAGGATGCAACTTTCTAGAGGCAGCGAAAAACACACTCAAGAGCGTCAAGAAAACGAAGACCAGTTAATAAAGGTGTAGAGCACCGTTCCAAGCAAGAAAAGGACACCTGGACACTATGGCGGAAAGGACCAGCAAGAGCCAGAGGACTGAGGCCCCCATCGGATAAAATAGGGGGGGTGGACGAGGTTTTTCCCGGAATGCATTTTTCCTCTGGAAATGACGGATTTGGTTAGAGTGTGTGTGGCCAGAAAATATAAACTACTTTGTGTTCTGCGAACAAGACAGTCCTCTCAAAATATAATAATGGACAAACAAAATAGAAATTGACAGTCGCTGCGAATATTGATTGTTATTAGCTGGGGTATTCTTTTGTTAAACTGAATGTAAGAATAATAATTTACACCAACCTCTAAGGGCGATGCTGGATGCAATATGGAGTTTGATTCCGTTTCCGTAACAGCTGCTTCTCCAACTTTTTCGTTATCAAGATTAATATCTTCTTTCGTGAAACTATCTTCAATCACTTGATCCTCAATAGGCGAATGATGCAATGCATCTTGCGCGGTGAATGACAAATCATCTTTAATAGAAGAAGTGGTTTCTTCTAGAGGTGATTCTATGGGCTTACATAATTCTTCGAATCGTTCTTGGGCTTCTTCCAATAATTCATCTTTAGTATAATCGGGAGTCAAAGGTCCTTCTGAAATTGGAGATTTAGATTCTGGTAAATCACAAACAGAAGATTTTGATTCCCCTGCTGGGTATTCTAATTTGAAATGTTCCGGAATTGGTTCTGGTGTTTGAACCAAATCAATTTTTTCCGATTTTTCTTGCAGATCATACTCTTGTGCTGGCAATGGAGAGTCAGATTTTGTTTCAAAATCGTCCTTTGAAATATCACAAAGTGGAGATAATGCATCTTCTAATGCTTGTTCTACAAGTTGAATCACTGGAGTTGGAGATGGGGCTTCTTGAGTTAACTCATCTTTTTCCAAGTCTGAAGTATGTTGATCGACTTCTTTACTATCACTTATAACTGTTTCTTGTGTAGTTTCCAAACGCGCAAATTCTTCCAGTTTAGGCTGAGCACTTTCACTAATCGATTCTGTTACAGAAGATTCATCATTTCTATCGTAATCATCTTCATAATCCCTAAATTCAGTTGCCTCTTTATTACTTTTATTATTTAGTTCCAAATGATCTTTATTTTCTGTTCTTAATAGATCATCTACTTCAGTATTCTCTTTAGAGTTATCTGGTGTTTCAGTTCTTAAATTAACACTTGAGTCTTCTTTACTAAAAACGTTACTATCTTCTGTTATTTCATTACCTAACAAATCACTTATATTTCTTGTTTCTTTTTCCATTATATATCTAGCTTCTTTCAATTGTTCGTCTAAAAGATCCTCAATTTCATTTGCTTCTTTACCCAAAAGATCATCTACTTCAGTTGCTTCTCTTTGTTTATCTTCGGTTACATCTTTGTTTAGTTGAGCATCTGGTAATGGCGATGGATTGGGTGATATTACTTCTACATCGTAAGGTTTGGGAGATATTAGTTCTACATCGTCAGGCATTGATCTGTCTTTTGCATTGATTTCACAATGTAATTCACGAATTAAACTTTCATTCGATGGTTCCGGAGTTTTGGCAAAATCAGTTTCTTCAGCGGGCGATTCCAATTCTTTTTCATAGTCATAAGATTGTTTGTCTATTTTAACGGCGTCATCGTTATTCAAAACATTTGTTTCATCTCCTAATGGATTGTGTTCTGGTAAATCGGAAATGGTTTCATTAAACCCTTCGTTATTTAAAAAGTCGTCAAGATTATCAGGTAATACTTGAACTTTATTTAAATCGAAAGGATTAGTATCTCCTTTATCCGCATAAAATGACATAGACATGGGATCTGATTCTTTATTTAAAATATTTAAATCTTGATTTATTGATTCGTTAAAAGTTGTGTCGAACGTTGCTACCGTATCATCTCCTCCATATACTGCTTTTGTAGAATGTGCTTCCGATTGATCTAGACATTTAGGAGTAAACGGGGCAGCATTTGGTCCAAAGTGGAATTCATCGCTAGTGAAAACTTTCTTCGGCGTACTGCCCGGTTGGAATTCAGGAATTTCGTCAATATTTTTACCATTTAAAATATTTTCCATTAGCTCAGAGTTCAAATCCTACAACAAAAAAGTGATATAAATTAACGATAATTTTGATTGAAAATGTGAAATTAATAATGTAATAACATAAAATATTTAGCATTGTATAAACAATATTGTTATGAATCAAAATAATAGCAAATATTGTTGTCATAGTCCAAACAGAATACGAATTTAAACTACCATATTGTTATTGTTTAAAAGATTTAACAATATTGCTACTATAACTATTTTTAAACAGAATCGACCTGAATGTTTGGTTTGGAAACTATTGGAGTTATTTCAGATAAAATTACTGGGAATATACATGTTTATACTATGGGAATATACTATGTTTTATACTATGAATAAAATTATTTATATTAAACATTTCACAAAAATCAGTAATTTGCAATCTAAGATAAGTATAATCAAATTAAGAATAAACCAATTTTAATGTTAAGATTTATAATACAATATAATACAATGCTGCCATTTTACTTACAAACAAAGCGTTCAATACAATACACCAATTATTTTTAAAATATATACCCACCAACAGTTTGAAACCAACCAATTTAAGTATAAAAATGTATGCAAAAATTCAGTATCTAATCAAGTGTTATATTTAGTAAACTTTATGGTTAATATGATATAAAACAAACAGATAAATTTGCTATATATTTTGATGAAGTCACATTATTAGCAATGTGATATTTTAAAAAAATACATCTATATCTTAATGATTTAACGGTTTAATTTCTCAGCAAACAGTAAACATTGTTATCCTTAGACCAAACAAAATATATTTTCAGTGAAAATTTTGATTATATATAATATAAATTTTGTGAAATCACTATTCCATACACCACTTCTTCAAATATATTTAAGAATACTATCATCAGCAGAGTCTTTTTAAGCATAACAACACAACTACAATATATAAATGTTGTAGATGTTCAGGAGTAGAAATAACTATGATGATTTTAATTTTAAGTTCATAGATATATCCTCTTTATACAAAAGACGCGAATTAAGTAGTTATCAAGATCATGCAAACAGTGGACCACTTACATTTAACTCGGCATGGCCGTTTTCATCGATTTCGCTAGGTCTGGATTTAACTTCTTTTTCAAATTCCTTCAGATTGGGTACATTAATATCTACATCATTGGCTTTTTTTGGCGATTGCGATACAATTTGATCATTTATTAACATGCGGCAAGTGGGCGATGGAACACTCCTCGTTGGTGAGACCGGTACAAATTCTGCAGCATTCGGATTCAACTGTGACATGGTGTCGTCCTCTTCAGGAATATCAACAACCTAAAAACAATAATAAATCATTGTCATTGAAAAAAATTACTTCAGTGATAATAAAGTGCTACATGATTAAATTATATTCATCGCTAAATGAACAAATTATTGAAATAAAACGAGGAAAAAGTATAATATAAAATATGACTCAAAATACCAACATTTAATGTTTTTGTAACAATTTTAAACCAGTCGGTTAAACCTGCTACAACTTTTAAATCAGCTAAATATCAGTGATGTAGATTGAGTCTTTTACAGGATCTGCAGAAAACTTGTTGGCAGAAACTAGGGATGTTCCCCCAAGATATTGGAAAGAATATATACCATGATAAAAACCCATGATCTAGGATAGGGCAGTGTTTTGTCAAAGATAGCACATTATCAGAGGTAATAGTAGGTCTCACACTTTCACAATTATCGACAGAGGGAGCAAAAAATGATGAAAAGATTACATATTACAAATTTTGGCCAGCTTTTTACTTTAACACTACAGCCTTTACAGATCTACTGTGCTACCAATTCTAAAGCAACTCAAGCCTTGCCCTGCTGCTTCTGGTATTTTTTTTTAATTCTATAAACCGCAGTCTTGTCAAATCTTCACAGAATCTGCATAGGTTTATCTCTGTCTGGCCTATATGAGTTTTCTGTCTAGTGAGCCTTCTGATCAACAGTCCTACTATCCTTTTAACTGACCACCGATTGACTAGGGATTTATCTAACTTACAAATGGAATTTTTATTATCTTGAGTGCAAGTGGTTGTAGGCCTTGTATACTATTGTTTTTTCTAGTGTAGCGACCCCTGTTGTTTTTTACAGATGAGCTCTGAAACTGTACTAGCAAAACCAAGTCCTGGTTGGCCTCACGGACACCAGGGTTGCCCTCAACAGTTAAGATAGTCCTGCTTCCTGCGGACAACGCATTTATACATTTGCTTCAATAGTCCTTGGGACGGTCAACTCCAAATAGTACGAATTCTCACCTTGTCACCTTGGAGAACACCAAAAGAATCAGACTAGGCAACTACAACAATCAAGTGCATGCTTATTTTGTGGGAACGGGGTCACACATCTCAACAACCACGAAGTTGCAGAACCATTGCAGCTGCAGCTACTAGTCTTCATAAAAACTATGAAAAGTTTTATAATTCAAAATCAGGATTAAATTAGTATCATCAGCCGGTAAATATAATAGATGGCAGTGCAGTCTTAGCCAGAATCTATATGTGATAGAAAAAATCATATAGATATTAAACACTGCATGATTATAAATTTTTAAATGGTAATTTCCATGCAGACCATATTTAATATTTTAATCTTGTAGGTGGTAACAATACAAGACTTTTACCGGGTGGAGGATTTGGGCTAATTTGTATGTTATATCAAAGGCATTTATGATAAAGCTTAATTCTGAACATAAATAAGAATCTACAATGGCATTTACCTCTTTTTCCGGCTGCGGGGAGATATTTTCCTTGTTGGCTTCGTCGCCTTTAATATAATCCCACTCGTCTTCCGACTCACTATCGGCTGGATTTTCCACTAGCCCACTAACATCGTGAACTGTAACAAAACAACAACTTTAATTTTTTCTGGAAACATAGTGCTATATTTGAAATTAAAACTAAAATGATCATATTTCATTTAAATGGTTCGTAGTATTTTTATACTCCCATTTAACTTTACATCTTTAACCAATAAAACCGATGAACAACATACAGAGAAAATTTAACAATTCGAGCTTATTATTATACCGTAACAACATCTTTAATAAAAAAGTTGGAACTTTAAGTGCACAGTTTGTTGTTAAATTTTGTTTTCATAACCGAATGATATTCAAATACTTAATCCCATTTTTTCAGGAGGGATTTAAACTTGAAGGACTTGAAGACAGAAAGCAAAAGATAGTACATTATATACCGTGGGACTGAAGTAGTACATTTAATCCTGAAGGTAAAGTTTATGGCCCGACCGCAGGGAGGGCCATAATTTGCCTGAAGGATTAAATGTACTTCAGTCGCAAGGTATATACGATACTTTTCGTACTTCCGGTATGATTTTATTAATTATATCAATAATTTCAAGCAGTTTTTTCTCTCTTCAACTCATTTAATAAATTGTCTTTAAAATAAGTTACCATAGTAACATTGCGTTGTGACAGTTATAATTTAGAAACATTGTCATTACTAGTGTCATTGTAAAGAAACATTGTTATTGATAATTATTGGTATCATGAGTGAAGAAGGTGTATCTGATATTGATACAAGAGCAGCCGAAGTAGGTGAAGAATTGTTACCACCGAAATCTAGAAAACTATACGAGCAGCAGCACGATGCTTTTAAAAAGTGATTTAATCGTTCCGGGAGTTTCGTCAATATTTAATCCCGGAGGGATTAAATGTGACACTTTAGTACCTGTCACAAGGGAGTGAAGTTGTCACTTTAGGCCCGGAAGTACAAAAAATATTTTATTTTAACATGTACTATTTTCAAAGTATAATTAAATACTTACGTTTCTAATTAAAAAGATTACAGGATGAAGGATTAACGTGAAGTGGATAGTTTGAGCCAATATTATTTAGCAATCAGTATTACCAAACGTTTGATTAGATTTTTATCTAGATTAGAAAAATATAGGAGATTAATACTGAGAATTCAGTATTTATGTCATAATTTTAATAAGATTTATTTTTTTTAAACAGACCAAGTAAACAATTGAACAATTTGTATTTTTAAAATTAGATTCCTCACATATTATTGGTAGTTTCATAAAAACACGTTGAACAGAGCAATTGTTTTGAAAAGAAATCGGGAAGAAGAGTATATTTGTAAATTTTTATTTTATTTATATCCATATGTCTTATAAAACCAGAAAATTATCTGAATCAGTGCACAAACTCTTTCAAATGTAGGACCAGCAAAATTAAATCTAAAAAAACTAATGTTGGTACATAATATATAATATTATCAAGGTCTTATGATGATTACGTTTAACCATATTATGGATTATAAACATTTATAACAGGAAGTAGTACATCTAAACAAAGTAAAGGATGAATAAATAAGTATGAGTATATAAGTATACATGGTTGTTTTATATATAGGGATATTGGTTCTAGTAGTAATATTTATTATCCATTATAATAAGCAAAAAATAATAATAAACACATGAAATTTATTGTACTAACCCTTACTGTGTGAAAGTCCATCTTATTAAGAACAGTTTAGTTGTTTACTACTGTTCTTAATAATAAACATGACACAAAAACATTACAGATGTAATTTTTTTTTTTTAAATACTACAACGAAAAAACAAAATAAAACGAGGTTACTACTGCTTATCACAGAGCTGTTTTTTTTTATTTTGTAAAACAATTATTAACAAAATTGGATATTTTTATCATTATTATTTATTTATTAACGCATTTCGTTATTGAAAATGTGTAATTTACACAAGTTCTCTACTAACACAGAATAAATTGATCATATTTTGGCTTTTTTCAATTTTGTGTTAGTGGAATACATCAAAATAAGTAATTTATTATGAATGCTGATGAATCAAATACCGACCAAAGTTTTTCTGAGTATAGATTACAATAAGAGCAACAAATTGGTTATTGTTAGTGCAGTGTAACTTAATAAAGAAGAAGAGAAGGTTTGTGAGGTTATGTTGAGATCAACAATAAAATATGATAACAAACAAAATTGCAAAAATATATTGAGATTATTAGTCAAATTAGATAGGAAACTTAATTATTGAAAAAGTGGACAATAGATAAATAAAGGAAATATGGGACGCAAAGTACAATCTGTTACGAAAATAAATCATTAAAAGGGAAGGTTAAGAAATATATAAGGGTCTTTTGGTCTCAATTGCTCATTCAAACATACAACTGTACTATCTCTAGTAGCTTCATTGATATCAAACATCTCAAATAGATTCATCCTAGTGCCTTTAAAATATTTATGTAACCTAGAAAACGTTGGAATTAGAAACGGTGTGAAGAAAGTTCCCGAATTTGTAAGAAATAGGACCAAAGAAATGCAAGGAACCAAAAAAAAAATACATTCAATTTGAGAGGAAGAGAGAAGTTTGAATCTGTTTATATAACTTTGTAATAAGGGAAACTGGTCAAGTTTATTTTATTTATTTAATCCAGCAGCTCGGCTATGAATTATTCTCAGGTAACAACCAGGGATTATAGAGAGGGGATTCTATTGGAATAAGCCAGGAATACAGAGTGACATCATATTTGTAGTAAAACTTACAAATTTTCGAAAATAAATTTTGGAGCCACTTAATTTATATAAAAAGTCTTTTAAAATTAAATTTTAGGTGAACAGATTTGGTTTAAATTGTGCAAAAAAGAAATATTCTCGTCCCAGTTCATACTTTGAAGTAGTTTCAGATCCAAACTATATCTAGATGTAGATATATAAAGTATTAAGAATAATAAAAAACTCTTGTTTGAACGTAACTTCCAAGTTTATTTGAAAAAATTATGTTTTAAATTACAATGACGGCCGTTTCGCTGATTAGCATCGTCAGATTGACATTTAAGTTACATTTTGTTTGTTTGAAGCTAGGTACCTGATGTTTAGGTAGTCATTGTAATTTAAAACATAATTTTTTCAAATAAACTTGGAAATTACGTTCAAACGAAGAGTTTTTTATTATTCTTAATAAGATGGACTTCCAAAAAGTAAGGGTTAGTACAATAAAAAAACGGTTTATTTAACATAAATTGACATCAAGTGGTTTTGCAGGTGAAAAATTAGAATACATACTGATAACGATAAATAATGAGATCACCAAAAAATTAGATTTGTAAATATTGATCAAATGTTTAACACTATAAACAAATGATTAATTTCCAAATATTCCATTAAATTAATCCTAAACACTACAATTATTTTAATGTAGTGTAAAATTATTATTCTGTATCGACTGTTTCGGTGTTAGGTCTACATAATAAAGCGAATGAACCCCTTGTTTAGTGTTTAGCGAGACAACTGTTGAATCATTGTGCATAGGCATGCGGCATGTCCTGGGATAAGCTACTATATGGATCGATACGGCATTTTAGATTATGCTCTCTACCGAAACTACTCTACATTTATTAGTTTTGCTATATTTTCAGTATAATTCTATTTTTCCATTACTATAAAACAAACCTTACTTGAATAATGAAAACAATGTAAAAATAGAAAAACCTATGAGGTGAAGAATCTTTTCCAAACCACATAGCCCAGAGAGTAGTTGTTTTTTTTTTAGAAAGCCATCAAGTCTGGTTTAGGAAAGATTCTAAACCTTTCAGGGACAAATAGAAATATTGCACTGGAACTCCACACCTAACTTATAATATCATTTTGATCGTTTGATAAAAGAATAATAGTTTTTTAATTAAATTATGGCTTTATCTATTCTTATCTAAGCACAATATTATATTTTCTGGTTTTAAAAATATAGTTTTATTCGGTGGGGAATTTCAGTGTAGGTAGTACAGTATTCAGGTAGCAAAATTTTTGGTGTGAAGTTCTAGTGGCCCCACATATTTTATCTAACCAAAATTTTATAACCTGTCAACAGGTGGGTCTTAAATACTAAAATAGTGTACTACTTTATTTATTTGTACTGTAACACTCGTTGCAGAGGTTGCAGTAGATACAAATATAAGCATGTTATAGTGAAAATAAGCTCATTGAGAGAAATATTTAAAAATTAAAAAAAAAAAAAATGATTATTTAAATCAGATTATACAATAAGCACTTAAACCTGCACTTTATATTTAAATTTATTTTTACACAATGTATAATAATTATATAAAAAGATAAAAGTAATTAAATTATTACTCAGAATTATTTTTAAAAACTGTTCGAGACATCATAAGGTACAAATGTAATTTTTTTTTGTTTTTGAACTAATTATTATTATCCTAGGGCGCGTTTTAAAAATATACAATCGAATATTTTTTATATCATGTTTCAATTTTGCGATTTTTTTTATATTATAGTTTGTATATCCAGTCTTTGAAAATGAGCAAATGTATAAAAAATTTACTTGCGGTTAAAATAATAAAAAATAACAAGGCTTCCACTAAATTCAGCATAGGTATGAATATTTTTAAAAGTATTGATTATTTACCAAATATGGATGGATCAAATCATATAGTAAAATCAGAAATTATTTTCATTAAAAATATTGCTATAGCCTTTTAATCAATGTTTGCATTCTAAAACGTATCGTAACACTGTTTGTATGAAATTTTATCCCGAAATACTTTTTTTATAATATAAATATGCTGTTGTTGACTCTGTTCAACACAGAAAAATTATTTTAGTTGTTTTCAGACACACATCAGAGTCGACGCTGGGTGTTGTAATAAATTCTTAAGGGGATTACAGCACCGGTCCTATTTTTCCGTCCGGAATATCTCAGAAAAATAAATGAAATTTTAAAAATTTGACAAGATTATCTAGGGCGTCAACGAGAGAAAACAAGAAAAAAACTTAACATTTCGAAGAGAAAAACACTAGTGGTAGTAAATATTAAAATTTTTAAATTTCCATCCCAGTTCATAGATAATGACATTTTAAATATGTTCCCCGATTTTCGATCCTCTAAGATTACTGAACGAATTTTGATGATTTTTTTGAAATTTCCTTCCCAGTGAACTTTGTTACTGAGTGTTAGTTACTGTGGTTAGTGTCAACTAAATAAAGTTTTTTTTTTAATTCACGTTTACAATAGACTTCATTGTAACACTCAACGGAGTGTGGAAATGAAATCTCTTTACAGTAGTTATTTTTTTTGTCACAGTTGGTGATTGTGTGCAATTTCAAAATAACTAAAACACATTAAAAATTCAAATATAAATTAGATTATTTTTTTCATCTGTCAAAATATCACAGTTTTGTGATTTTGCCCTATGAAATCGTTTACTGATAAAACCACAAGTCGTTTTATAAGTATTGATACAACTGTCAAAAATTTAATAACAATATTGAACAATTAATTTTCTTGTTTATAAGTGACTAAAAATCAACATTTATTTATTTTATATTACCTAAACGACCTGAACGACAATAAAAAATTAACCTAGTTCTGCATACATTTAAAACTTTTAGATAGGTACCTACAAATAATCTATATAGCATTTCTGAACAAATTGGTAATGAGAAATAAATATTTAAATTAAAAATCATAATCATCAAACCAAACATCAAAAGCAATTACATATTGTCACAGAATTTAAATTTTCTAGGTCTTTTATCGATTTTTAATTAGTAATTAAACGATAATTTTTTCTCACACATACATATATACTTTTTTTAAAGTAGAAAATTTGAAATAACAAAAGCAGTCTTGAATATTAAAATTTTTGAGCCATAAGTATTTAAAGTGTTATTAGGTATCTAGGAATTTAAGTATTTTAATATAAAATACTTCACGACTTTTTTCTAAGAAATAATAAGCTTTTTTTATTTTCTCTTCTTGATGCCCTCCATAATATTGCCTAATTTGTTTCCAAAAATAAAAATAGGTCCGATACGTTGTCTTAATGATTCAATTTTTGGGCTGGGTAGTGTATTCACTATAAAATCCCAAATCTAAAAGATTTAAACTACAGACTAAATATTACGAGTTTATTATATGCATACGCCGGCCGTACCCATCTCTAATTTCCAATTCTTGCAAAATTCTAGCCAATGGAAGATTTGATATACTACGTCGACTTATAATTTGTAATCTACGTCCGCATTTAAAATATCTCGGTACATCTCTGTTTGAACTTTTAGGGCCGATTGTACAATGCGAGTTCAACATCGGTTCAACATAAACCTGTGTTCGTAACGTTGTACAATTAATCCTAGTTCGGGTCCTAAACCGAGTTTATCTACGAGTTCAACAAAGCGATCAATTTTCGCCGCTTAAACCAAGTTCAGAGTGTTATTAAAGTTGGTTAGGTTAGGTTAGTAAATAAAAAATTAGTAAATAAATAAAAAATTGGTAAATAATAAACAAAATAAATGATATTTGTATGGTTTATCGTTTTATTGGTTATTTATGTATTTTTTTGTTAAATAGTTTCAACTTTTGGTTTATTGTATCGGTTAGTTTTACCTAGAAAATGATGGCTATGTCTGACGACGAGGATTTCATGGAATTAATAGATATTTTGCAGCAACCAGAAAGGCAACCCCAAGTATACAGAGAAAGGGAAAATCATTTTCTAAAATGGAATAACAATAACTTTCTGCAACGATTTCGATTTTCAAAAGATGGTGCTCGATATATCATTAACCAAATATCCCATTTAATAACTTCTCCAACAGAAAGGTATCCACTATTTTTGCTAGTATGTAAATATTAATTTAAATAAATAAATATTTCAGAAATCATGCCAAATGCCAAAATAAATAGAAAATAGTCATTTGTAGGCTCTTTTTATTTTCTTGTAAATTAAACAAAGATACCCTTACATAATGTCAAAATTTGAAATCTGACAACTCCTTGCTTATAGATACCAACATAACAATAATCACAAAACCTACACAATAGAGTTTAGCTGAGCCGACGTTAAACAAGATATGTACAATCCGTATTAATTTTTTGGGCAAGTTCAACCATTTATCGAGTTCAGCTGAACCTGGGTTTAAACTTGCTTTGTACAATCGGCCCTTAGGGCGCTTCCAACACCGAGTTAACGGACGGGTGGAAAAACATTTCTCAAAAATACCATCTCACTAAACAGTATGAGCCTACGTGAAACTAGTAAATACCAATATTAGATAGAATAAAAACAAATCATTAATAATCAACTGTTCATCATTAGCGACAATTATACCGAATAGATGAAACGAAATAAATTTTAATCTAATTTACAATGAAGTTCATTATTCATTACCGACAGTTTACTGGTTAGCGCTGCATTAAAGTTCACAACCAGCATTGTCAGGTGCTGGGATGTTGCATGATTTATCTATTTTGTCCGGCATCTCTTCGAGACCGGCGGATGACCGTTATAATGATGCACTTGTATTTTAAAGGACCAATTTGACATTATTTCAAGTTCATTTGTATTTGTTTGTGTATACCCGCCGGCGTTGTATCAGAGGGGTTGACAATAGAAGATCGACGCTTCGTTTATTGGCGCGTAAATTATAGGGCTTTTGTTCCAAGTGAAGCCTTTGGAATTGTTTTAGGAAGTATACAACATTGTAGGGGTGTTAAAATAGGATGTAGATATAATGAGGGTGGCAATATGATTGCTTAATGTTCGACAAACAATAGAGAAAGTGTTATGGGAAAGGTATTCAAATAAAAAAAATACATTGGTTAGAGAAGATATCAGATTTGATCAAAATTATCGGTGGAGCAATAAATTCTATAAATTAAAATATTTTAAAAATAAAGTTTCACAAGATATCCTTTATCTATATGGAATAGAAAATTGAAATTATTAAATTTTGAAATTTCACAAAACCTAAAAAAATAAGGGAACAGTAAAAGATATCGAAATGAAACAAAAACTATCGTCTTCGGTACGTCGAGATCTATCAGAAACCGTGTTTACTTTTTTCAAAATATTTTTGGCATCATCGTGAATGTTGAAAGATTTTAAACTTTTTGGAGGGTACATTTTTTTACTTAATCCGATCCTGAACAAAAACTGAGACAGATAAAGAAAAGTTATCTAAAAGAAAATTTTCGTAATTAAATAAGTTTTCAGATGGTGTGGATGGATTTTGAAAAAATGTTTATTTTACCTCCTCCACAATCAAAAAAAGTTTATTTTACTTTAACTCATTTTTCAAATTTGATGGTCGATGGTGGCTAAACTATCAACCCCTTGATCAAACCCCATTGAAACAGGACCAGGACCAGCACCAATCGATTCCCCATTAAATTCTGTATATTTGGATGAACCTCTTTTGTGGCCCAGACATTCCAACTCAAACATGTTCAATGCCACGAGCTTGCAAGACAAAATGATACCCCAACAAGAGTGGTGGGTGCTCTCAGATTATCATTGTAACTCTGTGTCTTCTTTCCTTCCATATCAATGTTCAGTCATCATTCGCATAAAAAACGAATTTAGGGCTTAGTAAATAAGTATACAAACTGATTCCATGCATTCTAGTTTCATAGTGACTTCCTCTTGAGCTATGCTTTGTTGAATCCAACTAATTGCTCGAGTGGCACTGTTTTTCAAAATAAAGTTGTCTTGATTTATTGGTAACTAGTAAAGCCAATAAAAGCACTATATGAATGATATATTCAGGTTTGAAATAGATAATAATATGAAAAAAGGCAAAATGCAAAAAAATATATATAAATAAATCAATATATACAATACAGTACAGGTGATTATTTTAAAAATATTTTCAAATGGACTAAATATGATATTATATTCTAGTTTCTAGGTACCCCTAATCTGATACAACTGCACTGAAGTGTAAACATTTTTAAAGTAGTTTAAAAACTCAGATAATTAAGCATTTTAATGAAGAGATCCATCTACAGTAATTACCCTAATTAAATTCATTTAGTTAGCGTTGTCTTATCAATTAAATGGCATAAAAATGCTGAATTAAACTTTATTATTTTCCATTGAATTTTGATTTTTAATATCTTGTAACACTTTCTCACGTATTGTTTATACTACACTTGCATGGACTGTTTCTTGAAAAAATTGGTTTTAAACTGACATAGTTTTTTTTTGAAATATTATGAAGATTTATAGAGGTAGTTCTATTAAACAATTTTGTTTTCTTTAAATTCATTATTTATCTGTCGAAAATATTAAACAACAAATAAAATATTATTTATTAATGATTAGAAAGAAAAGGACCTAATATTCTTTTTGCATAACTATGAAAGTTTTCTTTTGATGTGGAGTATCTATGCAATATAAAAACATTAAAAACTGTAATAATTAGAACATTTAAAGGTAAAAATAAATTATAATTATAAGGAATTAAGTAGTGTTAGAATAAATGTTACAATATTTATTTATTTATATCCGTAATAATCAACCATAATATCCAAAACTTGATTCAAAATAAGTTACTGACTTATTCCATTTCGACTAAGTATTTTCACTTTGATCATTTTGCATAATTCATCTGTTCAAACAGATATGCTGATAAAAACTTAATTTTAGATAATAATACTGTATTATACTATATTTTAACAAATAAATTTAAACATGTATAAATAATGATGTAGGAGGTGTAATGTATTGTTCTTTGAAAATTCAAGTGAATTAACACATTATCTTTATATTCATCTATTATTTTAATATTTACTCTAGCTCCTAAAACTCCTCTCAGATTTTTAAATAATGAACAAAATAACTTTATAAAAAAGAATGAATTCATCTATTCCTAAAAATTTTTACAACTTCTTAAGTTAAAGATACTCAAGTCATAAATAAATACTTAGGCACTTTTTATCAATTGACGCATCTTAAAGTCCCCACACTTTCCTTATCTTATATATCTAAAGTAGAACCATATGGAATGGCTAAATATAGATGTGATTTGAAGGTTGCATATGAATGGAGCTACCGTTTACATTCATAGAAACTATGATAGTAGGTAAACATATACTAAATAAGGATTATTTGGACTCAAAATTCACCTCATTAAATAAAATTAATTATTTTTAATCATACAAAAAAATTACTTGAAATCCGTGCCTGTTAATGCACCTTAGTTATATTTAGAAACGCGTTATGTATTTTTCCCAGAGAGTTATGAAGGTCGATTAAGTTTTACGAACTTGAATGGATTATAATCTGAAAATTGTAATTCGATTGTTTATCACTGCCTGAGGTGTTTGCTTTGTGAGATCTTTTTTTATTTTAAGATATTTATATTCCTTTTTCATTTAATGTATTTTATTAAAAGGTCATTAGAGTCAAATGAATATGTCAAAAAATAATTAGTATTTTAATAATTCTACTATAACTATGAAACGAAATTCGTTATTTTTACTTCAAGATTTTATTCTGATTGTTGTTAAAAGTTTATATAAGGAAAAAAAATTACTGTAAAGCACTTTTTTGTTTGTTAAATTCTTTGGATAATACAGAGTGAATTGCAAATTATTCCAGCTGAAAGATAATTGTAAAGAATTATTAAAAGAACTAACAGCTACAGAAAAAAACTAACTTGTTGAAAAAAAGTATTGTTGCAAAAACCTTCCTTTACATATACATCTAATTAACAAATATTGAAAATGTTAAAACTATTCATGCAAAATGTGTATGGTAACCTTTCTTGGTCAAATTAAATGTTTGAAGCATTAAATTAATATTAAACAATATATTTTTGCAAGTTGAGTTTGTTAAACTGAGGTACTTAATTAATTCTTATCTTTGTTACTTTTTTATTTGCAAAGTCAATATAAAAGTATAAAATTTAGTATAAAGTAAATAGAACAATAAAATGTTCTGTCTTCTTGAATTATTTTACTTAAATTTACAGTTTTATTTCACATCTATAACATAAAACTGACAATGAGTTCCAACAAAACAAGTTCAAGATACAATAACTGTACTTACATGAAAAATGTCTGTAATAAACAGTTTTTCAAGTTGTGATATGTTTAATAAGTAAGACCTATTCTTTCCATTATTCATACTATTAATATAAAAAAATGTCTTACAAAAGCATCATTCTATAAAATAATTCAATACTGCCATAATTTAAAATAACTAATTCAGTTTATAAAAGGGTAAATTATAATGTAGAGTAGAGAACTTGAAATGAAAGGGCATCACCCTTCCATAACAATTAATATATTTAAGTAAATGGACACATTTACATTTATTGTCCATGACTCTAGTAATATGGTATAGAGCTCCATGTTTCTTATATTTTAGTAATTAAAATATTTGTATGTAAATTTAATCAGTAATTATTTAAGTATATGTTATCACAATATTCAAGCATAGTTTTAAATTAAGTAAATGTAGCAAAGTTTATTGAGATGTTTATTTCATATTTTAAAATATATAGATTACATAAATCATTCAATTATTTTCAAATTATTTTAAAACAAATTTTTTGTAGTAACTACTTAATTAAAGCAATATATTTGTTATAAATAAAATAAAATACATAATTAGTGATGAAATAATGATTAAACTCAACAATGTACAACCTTTGTACTTGCACAGTTTCATACTGGTAAGAGCATTTCTGTATGCACACAAGAATAAAAAGCATATTTTAAAAATGCTCAACTCATGTGGTACTTAATCCATTTGCCGCTCCATTACACATAAAATGTATTCAAACTTTTTTCAACTTGCAAAACAAAATCATTAAATTGCATTTCAACCTACTATGAATGTATTTTTTGAAAATTATGTGGGGGCACACAGATTTTAATATTTATTAGACACCTTGTGGGATTCAAATACTTGTTTCCTCGCCACAGTGCATGCTAATTTTTTTTTATTTTGTAATGTACATAAGAAACCAAGACAGAACCAATGTATTTATGAATGGAGATCGTTAAAAAAAATAATACATACCTACATAAAATTTGCTTGTTACAATTGTTGCATTACAGCTTAAAACATTTGTTTTTCTGTACCTAGGGTTATTTAAAAACTATGATGTCTTTTTAATCAAGCAACAAATCAAATAATAATATCCACAAGTGCCATTTTTTCTGATATAAAAAATATTTATTTAATTTTATCTTAAGTTAGTTTTCAACTCTGGTTTCAAAGAGCTTGGTGCAAAATTTTTACCTTTCTAGTAAGTAGGTTCCTACTTTTTGGGTTTTTGGTTTTATTTTTAATTCAAATATTTAAATCAGATATGTAGAAGTTTTCCTTTGGTAAAAAGAGTATATCACCTAAGCATAATAAACCATTTTCAGATGTTTTTCTTCCAAAAATATATTGAGATATTTGAGCAATAATAGAAATATTAGATTCCTAATACATAAATATAAACTTACTTTAAGTATTCATAAAAAAATATAAAATTCATTTTTTTATCTTACTCGAGTTTTTTACCAACAACTGAAAATAATGAAAAAGTTTCTTCATTTAATATTCAATAATGGTAATGGCATGTTAACTGAAACTACCTATAACATTGCTTTAAATTTGAATGCCATACTCATAAACAAAATTTAGTTTATCATACTAATTTAACTATATGGATTGGATCATAGAAAATTATACATAATTAGCAGTCTACTAACTAAGCATTGTGTTATGGTACCATTATTAACAAATACTACTTTATATTATTAGCAAAATTCTTCAGTTAATGAGGTTTCTGTCACAACTGACTAATTGTAATCCAAATATTTGTAATTTTAAACATGTAATCAGAATCAACTGGATGGGTATGATCATAAACTCTGACCAATTTATTAACCAGTTTATTACATGTTACATGATTATGTATTTCTTAAATGTCAACTACTTTTTACAAATAAGTGTCAAACTAGTTATGTTAATTTTTGAATTTATTGTAAATCATTACATTTCCCTTATAAAAAAAAGTAAGTTTTTTGAATTTTGAACTAAGTTAATTCCTCTAGCAATTGAACTTTTTCTTGAGCATTTAGTTTTATAGAAAACTTGTTTTAGAAAATTGTGCCTTGGACTATTTCACAGTCACACTGAATAAAAGAGTGTTTATTTACAAATATTAGTAACATAGCATAACTCAATGTGTGCCAGCTAGATAATGCACTACAATGATCTGTTAGTTACCTATGTGATAGCTTAAATGTTCACTAAAAGTTCTTGGCAGGTGAAACTGTCAAAGACTACTAAAAAATTGAACAAAAAAGAATGTGACAAACATTTTCTAAATATACCCTTCTGGAAATATTCCAGAACAGCTCCCTTTGTATGGCCACGGCCAGGCCGTTAAGAAAAACTAGAGCGGTAGATTTTACCTGCTGCTCAATACCTACGTTTTTTATTGTAGGTAAATTGTGTGACCCATAATTTTAATCGAAATAATTTTATCAAACGTTTACTATTTGATTAGTTTAAAGTGTCAGTTTTATTGTTTCTTACATAATATATTTTCTTATGAATAAACATTATTTTTATTATCCAAATAATGCACTAATGTTTAACATAGAATAAGTTTTTTTATTTACATAAAATAGTACATTTCCGGCCTATGCCAAAAATTAGTTTAAGCCTAATCAATCGTCGTGGGAGACGATTCTTTATACTGATTAACTAAATAACTATTGTTATGTTTCACTTGTTAACTGTCAACTATTTCAAATTGATTACAAGCTTCTACAAATAGAAATGCCATTGTAATGAAGTAATTTAACAGTTTAAAAATATAAGATGTTTATAATATACAATTGTATCACGTGTAGGTTGACATCTTTCATTTATTTCGGTGACAAGACACCACGGTACTTTCTTTAGTTTCAAAACGAAATCAAGGTAGTCAGGTAATTATGCAGGTAACAAGAACAAATTGCAATTCTATATTTGAACATCCTTGCGCAATAATGTAGGCGTCAAAAGGTGTGACTCATACCGGTAAACCAAAAATTTGCAAATTATAATTGTCTTTACCTTTCAGTATTTATAAATCAACGGTAAATTAGATTGTTAAACGTAAGAAAACATTTTTGGCAGCTTAACGAATACCTATGCAACGAAACAAAAATATTTACACGTAAACAAAGAACACCTGAATTGAACAAAATGTCGCGAAATGTTGGCCCACGCAGATATGTGTAAACGACTTTTTCTGTATTCGAATTCGGTAGATGGTTATCCATGCCGAAGTTCGGTTACAATTAGTACACTGACATGTATCACTAATAAACAGTATTTTATAAACACAAACTTACCTTACACCAGGTTTAAAATTGAAATTATTACGTTTTTAAAATATATCACAGAACACAATTAAAAAACATACAAAATTTTAAAATATACAGGCACTTAATGCATAAGAACAACGTTAAAAAGTTAAAACCAATCTCAAAGCCGGTGCAAGACTGAGAAATCGGGTTGGGCAACGGATTACGCTTGCGCGCTATATCGAATCAACAGAGAGGTCGGGAAAGACATGTAGAGTTGGATCACTTCAAGTTCATTGTTATAAATAACGTTTCTACGTAACGAAGCCATATCTTCTATACTTAAACTTATTGAATTTTATTAAACAATTAAGGTAAATAGGTAAACATTGGACATTGTTTTTCTTTTTTGTTGGTTCTGTTAATATATCTTATTAATTTTTGAAACTTTATCTTCTTAAGGTTTTCAAATAAATTCAGATTCCCTATAAACACTATTTTGTTTAATTTTAGTTATTTACATAACTTAATTTATTGTACCATTACTTTATGGATATCCATTAAATTGTAAACATTAAATAAACAGCAGTTTAACAAAAAATATACGTTTTTTATAAATAAATAGTGGTTAAACTGTAGTTTATTTTGTGTTTTCAATTTAATTTATAGGTAACTGTTCCTATCTGGGATAAAAAATTCGTTTATTTATGAGGCTACATTACTGCTACATTTTACCAGCACTTACATGTTGCTTTTTGTTTTAATGGTATTTTCATTTTAATTTAATTTTTTTTAAATTATAGTTATGACGACCCATTTTTCATAACCTATTTGATTTCTATAACCAAAGTTATAACCTAGCCATTATTATTAGTATGATTTAACCATACATATTCAATAATAACTAATAAATTTATTCATGTATTTAATTTAAAAGCTTATGTCCCTAATAAATTAATATGAATATTCTATTAAACAAACAAAAATATAAAATTCAGTAAGCGACCAAGTACTCAACTAAAAATAACAACTACACCTCTTTCTGTCTCCAACACAGTGGCTACATGATCGCTTGCGTGCCGATAGTCCCGCAAAAATAAATATACTCCTCTATATTATTCTAAAAGTAATGAAAATTATTGTAATATGGATGAATGCATTAATAAGTAATTAATGTATAAATTATTGTGTTTTCCACTAATGAGTTTGAGAGAAATGTATTGTGCATCTGTGTTGTGGTTAGCCATTTGTAATATTATAAAAGCATAACGAAAATCGGCGTTGTCAAATTGTTCGAAATTTTCCACAACTATTGTTAAAGAGAAGATTGACATTCAAAACAATACATAAATGCAACATAAAAAAATGAGCAAACAATTGAAAAAAATGAAAATGTAAAAATAGTAAAAGTGAAGGAATTTTAAAGTTTGAAATATCGTCGGCGATATGTGATTAAATCGGAAGTAAACATAAAAAGACAGATTCTGTTTCAGTGGAGATAGCAAAATATTCACTCTTCTTGTAAAATATGTAATGTCTGTGTTAATTTTAACTCTGGAGTTTATTTTGGTTTATGTTACCTATTTAGTAGCATAGGTCAATATTTGATGAATATCGACCAGCCAAATATTTTCCGTTGGACAAACATTTAATTTACACACCCAAAACGTCTAGGGATATTTTGATGAAAACGAAAACTAATGAACAATAAATTCAGATAGGTATCTAGTTTTTTAAGAACAATAAATAACTGAACGGTTCAACTAAACTTCCACTATTTATTCGAAAAATTCCCTTTAAAATTCAATTACAGCTGTTTCGCTAATAACTAGCATCAGGCACTGATGTTAGAAACACTTCATTTCAGGTAAATAAAATATTTGTACCAATCTAGTACTTTTAATTGGGTTCTTGCGATCGAGTTCAACAGGTACGTCATGATTAATATGTGTTTTAACCAAATTAGTGGGACCTTAGAACAAAAAAACTGCCACATGTACGTTCTAAGAATGGGACTGTAGCTCTTTTAAATATACAAGTCACACAAAGCTAACAACTTACAGCGTCTCGCATAGTGTTATTATCTACCGTAATTGTATACAGAAGAACATTACGGACCATCTTATTGTTGACCATCACAGCTGTGTTTAGTTTTTTTTTATATAAGATTAACAACTTAAATTGTTTTATACTTTTTGTGTTCTATAATTGTCATAATTACCATTGAGGACGGTTTTAGAATGATAACAAAACTATTATAAAAAACACTTTTTCAAAACTTCAAATTTCCAAAATATTGATTTTGATACAAAAAATTGCACTTATAAATATTTTTTTTTATTTAAAATTATTTGTTCCTACACTACTTTATTTTTAGCATAAATACAACCCGAAAAAACCTGCTTTTAAAATTTATTTATTTTTTCCGCTAAATATGTAAATAATAGTTCAGCTGCCAGATTGTAGATATTGGTAATTGCTGGTAAATATTACAAATAGGTATTTTAAAATGCGTGATTACCATGAAATATTTTCTGTTTGTGACGTTTAACGAAATAACTAGCTATTTAGTTAAAACATTTTCTTTTGATATAATAATTTTTCAAGTTTCATTTATTTATTAAAAACTATTATTGTTATCTGTAACTTATCGATATCAAGGTGTGTGATGTAATAAATGCTAATGTCGTTTCATGTAGATTGAATATTGCGTGTCTAAAACAAAGTTCATCTCATTCTTTATCGATTATTATTCACCCTTATTTAATAAACTCTATTACAGTAGTTGAACCTAATAACTCTTTGTCTTGTTTACATTAAATTAAAATAATTAACTCTGTTCATTTGAATTTATTTATTATACTAAGATCTAATAATAATATTATAATATTTAACACTGCGCTTATGATTACCAATCCATAACCCAACACCCGAGTTCAAAATCAATCAAGAAGGTGTAAGTCCAATATCTCGGAATCAGTTTGAAAATTGAAGGATCTTATTTCATAAGAAATAAATGATTCAGATTCTATATTTATTTTAAATGATTAAGTTTCGATAATAGAATAGTACGTAACAATAGTTGTAAAATTAACCCATTACGCAGAAAGTGTTGCCGACATTTAGGGGCATTGCTCCGTCAATCTAAAAGATATCTCAGTAAAACTAAAAGATATTTTATGTTTTTTAACTCACTAAAGGTATATAAATAGACCAAATAAATTAGTAAGTAGATAAAAATGTCATTGAAATTTGATTAGGGAAAGAAATTTGAGTGTTCTAATCTAAACGCACGCGTATGTTATAGAATCTCATTGCGTGCATGGTATTGTTAAACGTCACTTACAAGGAATGTAGACAGTGCGATTTTTTACGTTTACAGACATGGGCGTAGGAAAAGTTTGATAAAAAAGAGTTTTTCAACAAAATCCTAGAAGGAATTGCTCTGACAAAATTTACTACGCCTTTTCATCTTTAGCATGACACTCTTCACAACAATCTTCACTCTGTGTCAGCAAAATTGTTTTCATATGTCCTTTAAGGCGATTGTGTTCAAAGCTCTCGGACTAAGTGTACGATTTCGGAGAATAGTTTTTTTCTAATGAAAAATATAAGTGTGAAGTATGTAATACAAACAATACAAATCAAAGTAAATATTTACATCGCAAATGACAAAGTTATTACGTGAAATATCCAGTCTGTAAATAAGAGTTTGAAGAAAAATATTTGTTGAATTTCGACAAATATACAATAATGTTTTCGCAACACCAAATCAATCTAAACTAATTTAAAAATCATTTTTTCTAACTCAATTATTTTTGGCTGTATATAAGTATAAGTATAAGTATAAGCATAAGCATAAGCATAAGCATAAGCATAAGCATAAGCATAAGCATAAGCATAAGCATAAGCATAAGCATAAGCATAAGCATAAGTATAAGTATAAGAATAAGTATAAGTATAAGTATAAGTATAAGTATAAGTATAAGTATAAGTATAAGTATAAGTATAAGTATAAGTATAAGTATAAGTATAAGTATAAGTATAAGTATAAGTATAAGTATAAGATAGTTACATACTTCACACTTATTTATTAGAAAAAACTATTCCCAGACCTTACTATTAATTTCTCAACTTTTTCGAAAAAAAATGCTCGCTTAGATGTAGTATCACTGTGTTCACGTTAATAAATTAACCAAGATTTTTATAGTTTCTAAGAAATATTAATAAGATTGACAGTATATTCGTTTGGAAACAATAACGACAACAAATACTGTATTTATATGGCATCCACGCAAGTTCTTACAATCGATAAGCGTGCTTGCTTATTATATCTACTTTTCCGAGGTAAATTGGCCATCAACAAATTCTCTTATAGTAAGTATTATTCCCTTTGGAATATAAAACAAGTTTAAGTGATTCTTTAATTCAACAAAAACAGCAAAGTCTCTGAAATGGTAAATAAACTAGTATCGGTGGATGTAAGAACGTGTCGATGATGTGACGCAGCATAATTCAGACAATCAATGCTTCAAAGAATCGCAATCGATTCTTCATAAATCTTGTTTGTGTAAACGTATCCGAACAAGTTAATATACAGAAAAAATGACTTCGATTTATTGTACAAATGTTAAAATGTTAAAAATTTAATTTTTGGGGGGTAAATACATAAGAGATATTTTTTTCTTAAAAAAATTCAAGATAATATGTTACGTGCATATTTTTTTTTCTTTCTTGTCACAGACAAAAGTCATTCTGTCAGTTGTTTACTTGATTCTGGTCAATAAATCAGTAAAGGTTTATTGACGTTTTGTTTATTTCTTCAACAACCTAATCAATCAACTATTTTCAAAATCAAAAACTAAAAACCTATGAAAACTAAACGATGTGCATACCTATTATACAAGACTCACACATTTGGCACCCAACGTGGGAAAAAAATGCAATATTAAAGAATGTTTTATTGACTTCAACAGGTGGCGCTGTTGCAGCTGTGATAGGAACATCAGTTAACAAAGTATAAGTTATGACAACACTGTAGTTCAAATAAAAAAGATATTTGGGCCGCTAATTAATAAGGTACTCTGAGCCAGAAGAAAAACATTCTACAAGAGTTATAAAGATTAAAAGAAAATTCGCCAAACATGGTATTATAAAGGATTTAAAAATATAAAATAGAGTCCTATATGAAATGAAGTATAATAAAACAATTCATGGCAACCAGCCAATTACGAGCCATTGTTAAAGGTAATTAGTAATTAGTAATTTTAAATATAATCGATATAGTATGACCTAATGATATTATCAAAATATTGGTTTTGGGGATTTCCATATTGACTAGGGTCTGACAACACTACTTTTGGAAATTTTGAAAGTAATAATATGAATCGTTGGTTCGGATAATTTTTATTTTTGCATAGATGACAGTGATGGTATCGATATTTGGTTCTCGATTCAAAATATCGATTCTTATTACGAAAATACAACACACTGTCTAAGCTCTGACGTCATAGCAGAAGGCTCCTCCCATAAATCTTTCCAAACTAATCTATAACGTGTGTAAAATGTCACATGAGATTTTTAATTTATGGTTTACTGTTAGAAGAAAGTAAAAAGCGATCACTCAAATACTTTTTTAAAAGAAAATCTGCAAGGTAACGTTTGCAAACGGAAAATTAAAAATCTCTTATGACAATTACGCGCACGCGCACTAGGTTTGTTTGGAAAGATTTTTACGACCACGCCTCGAGTGACGTCACGACATGGACACGCCCATCCAGGGCTCATGTTTGCTTCTGTTAACTGTTTGTATTATTACTGTATTTTTTATTGTTTCTGGTATATTACGGGAAAGTATTTTTCTATTTTAAAAACGATGACTGTGTATTTGAAATAAAATTCCGCTAATGGAGTTATATAGGGCGTAGCGAACATTTCATTTGTCCAGTCTATATACGTAATTGCTAAATGAATGTTTTCACGATAAAATTTGCGTGTGTATCTTCGTCATGGCATTAGCAAAAATAACAAAACAAATTAATTACATTTTAAAAATTCTGCAGAAATATATTACTTGAACATGCGATTTTAAGGTTTCTCTCGAGAGACTCCGTCTCTCAAAATTAGGTAATAGACTTTTTACCAGTTTTAGTAAAGTAATTGAAAACGAGTAAGTGGGACTATAGAACAGCAGAATAAGCACAAAAAATAGTTTAACTTGGTTGGATGGAAAGAAGAAATTACATAGAGGCAAATTATTTACGTTTTGGTTGAAGCTAACATGCAAATAATAAAGTAGAGGGTTTTTTTACCCTTTTGCTACTCTCGCGCCATCTACTATTTGCTCCTTACCGCTGGACAATTTTTCGACATTATTCCTATACAAGTTCTCTATCCTCCATTCGTAGTAATTCGACGAGACATTTTAACAGTGTTGTCGCACTTTGCAAAAAAGTATCTGTGTATAGGTACCTAAAATTTCATTCTTTGAATGTCTCTCGTTCAGATCAGATCGGTTCTCAATATTTTAGTAGTGCAGTAAATTTATTTTCTTTTTTATTTAATAATAGTTTGTAGTTATGTGGACCAAATAATAAACACCAATGGCGTGGTTGCAAGAAGGGCTTAAGACATAATTCTATTTATACAGTGTGTCCACGGATGGGGTTGCCTATAGGAGAAAAATTTTTATTATTCATTTGTAGCCAAATTAAGAAAACATGAAAATACCTCAAAAGAGAAGTACACTCCGCGTCATATAAAACTGGTACAACTATTATAATCAAAAATAGTGTTTTTGTAGTTGTGTAAATTGATCTTTTAAAAAGTGTCAATGCTAAGTCAGCTGTTATGGTATAATTTCTATGGCAGTGTTGCCAGCTCAATAAAAATGTTAGTAGATGTAATGATGAAATTAAATTTTATAAAGCAATAAAACAAATTGGAAAAAATAAAAATCTATTATCATTCATACATAAACAATTAAATGAACTTACAAATAGATTATAGATCATGGTAGCACAGAAGCCATGAAAGTTTACATTCAATAATTAATAACGTGTCATACCTCCATTATTATTGATAAGTTCTTGTAATCTTGTAGGCATTGAGTCAATTAAATTTAATGTTAAATTTTCATCTTCTGTCAAGCTCTTCCAGGTTTCTTCTATTAGCGTCCATAAGTGTTCTTTGTTTCGTGGAATTGTATTTAATTTTTCAATTTTTTTACCATAAGCCCCCAAACATTCTCTATTGGATTAAGGTCTGGAATTTTAGCGACCCATGGAAGCGTTTCAATATTATTTTCAACAATATAATTGCGTACGCTGCGAGCAGTGTGCACTGAGCAATTGTCATGTTGAAAAATAAAATTATCATTGGGAAAAATTTCCCTAACCGATGGTAACATTACCCCATCTAAAATATCCAAACAGTTATTAGCATTTAATCTTCCTTCGATTCTCCAGCACATTCCTAAACCTCCTCTATACATCCAAGCCCAAACATTTACAGAAAATCGTCCAGACTTATCATTAGAAGAAATATAATTTTCATTAAACCTACTTCCAGGCGGTCTATACACTCTAATACGGCCGTCACCCTTCCCCAAAAATTTAATGTATCGTTTAAAACATAATTTAAGGCAAAAATTAATCTACCTTGTTTATGTTCTTCATTGAGTTTGTATTTCCGGGCGGCCGCACAATTCTTTAAATTACTTTTTCTAATTCTTCTTAATGCGGTTGTTATTGAAGCATTAAAGTTTACTGCAACTTTTGCATGTCTTGCCGTATGAAATGGATTTTCCCTTAAGTAATTAGTTAATGTTTCGTCTTGCTCCGCTGTAGTTATAAATGGTCTTCCAGTTCCTCTTTTTCTGCAAATAGTTTGGTCGTTATCCCACCTTTTTTTAATGTTTTGAATCGTGGTTTTGCTTCTATTAAACGTTTGGGCAATTCGTCTAATGGACCAACCATCCTCTATTTTGGAAATTATTCGCATTTTATCAAATTCCCTTAAATGGACTGGCATCGTGGATAATGCGCTTTGACAAATTTGACACATGCGACTGTTTGTCATTTTGATTAGTTAAGTTTGATTTACATAGGGAAAATAAAGGTGTACCAGTTTTATATGACGCGGAGTGTACCATTTTTTTATTTTACACAAAATTTATATAAAAGAAAGTTGTTTATAATCTAAAATAAAGCCTGAATACAAATTTTCTATATGTTGGACTGGGGACCGATTGGACTCATATATTATAATTTTTATTAATCTAATGACATTACGAATTAACTTTAAAAGTATCTTCTCCAATTTTTGAAAAATTTGTATATACGATTGTAAAAATAAATAAAACAATTAAAAAACAAAAAGGACCAAAGTCAACTTTTTTAATCGGTTAACGAATTCTGCCAAATATCGAGGTAGACTGTTGTTAATGGCTACGTAGAATGACTAAAGTAACCAGATGTCTTTTAAAATTAACTGCCACCACTACGTAAAAGTGGATCTGTTGCCATCCGGCAGAAAATAGAAGAAATGCCCCAAAAAAGAAACAACTCGAAGGCATTTATTTTAGTTTCGCTTTGTGTTAACGAACTTAACGTGTGGATTTTCGAAATGTTCCAAAAATAACAAATCGTAAGATTCGGTTCACGATAGACTCTAGTATAGGATATCTAATTTAATTTGTAAGTTGAGAAATATTCCGATATTTCCTAAAAACCGTATTAGTTTTAAATTTTTAACCAATAACATTAATATAATTACAAGCCCATTCCTATTACTGTCGAACCAACCATAAAAAATCAACATTTTTCAAGCACCACAAGATAATATTATTTCCTTTAAGAATTTCTAGCCAAAAATGAAAATAATTCGAAATAGAACCTAACCCTTTGTGACTTGTGCTACAAAATAAAACATGTTGTATCGATTGTAAAAAAATTAATCCAAGACAAAGTACTTAAGGTATACGAGGGTTGCCTATTATATTTCGAAATTTGGCAACCCTGGTGTTGCGTTTCTTCTACTGCTTCGGTACTTAATTGAATCAGAATACAGGGAACAAGAAGATGAGGACAGGGTTGTTGCATTTCAACTACACTATTTAAAATCTATGTAGCACGTGCATTAAGTCTATGGAAGCAAAAATAAAGGAATGTATGTGGACCTTGGTAACGGTTGTTTGTATACCTTGCAGTTAGCGGATGACCAAGTTATAATAGAAAATGAAAAAGAAGACTTGGAAACTGTAAGAAGAATACACAAAATGAGGCTTAGAAATTAATACAGAAAAATGATAGCAATATATATTTAGGATAAGATACCTACTTACTTATATTGGTATTCATTTTGCAAGTAATTTTTCTCATTTCGTAAAATTTAGCAATAAATAATTAGTAAGTTTTAAACGTAGCGCCAACTAATAACCAATAATGAAGTGTGTTTAAAAGTCAACGTTGTCACAGTTTAGCTACGTTCGTTTCAAGTATTCTCAAAGAACTGGCGGCACAAAACACCGTGTTCTGTGACTAACTGATTGTACCAGTTGACAAGATATATGACAGGAGAGAAAATCGTGTTTATCTGTAATAAACAAACAAGACCCCTATTCTTGACGGTGATAGAATAGAACAGCCAATAGAAAGTGTGCGTGGTTCTATTGAAAATGCCAAAACCGTATTCATGAAATTCGTTCTCTCACTGTACCGATAGAAGGGTTGCTTTCCGAGAGAACAATTACTTCTATTGGTTATATTTGAAGAAACCGCTATAACACCAAGAGAAGGTGTTAGGGATTTTTATTTTCGAACCAAAAATAGTATAGAAGTAATTTCTTTCATAAACCAAACACAACCTAACAACAAATTAAACTAACGAAAATGACAGAATATTTTGTTTAGTGTTTTACTCCTTATTTGATAAAGTGTCAATCAGAGAACAAAAATATCGATATGTTTATCTCTTTTTAATGACAACAAATAAGAGAGAGAGATAAGTTTCTCGGTTAATATTAAAGCATATCGACAACATCGCAAATTTTCTACCAATCTTATTGAAACACGTCACTTACCACTTATGACGTATGTAACCATTAAATTTAAATTTCAAAAGCCGATTATGGCTAGAGGATTAATTTTATAAAAATTTTATTTGTACAGTTGAACCACTAAAAACCTATTTTATAAGATGCAAATATAAACAAAAATCACTAAACTAGTCCATTGGTTGTTTAAATGGGATATTCTAGAGTGATGAAATTGGAAAGCAAACATGGCGAGTAACAGAGAACAATAAAAAAAGGTATTGGTTATTAAAAATGAAAATATCAATGCAACAGTCACCAGATTATAACCTCATCCACATTAATGTTAATATTAGCCAAGGCCTTTAAAATATTTTTAAATAATAGCCTCTATTATCCCAAAACGGAAACAATAATTTAATTATACAATGGCGGTGTCATGTTGTAATTAATGCCGCTATAGTAAATCCGGATAATAAAAAACATTTTTTAATTAGATTCTCATGATTTATAGTTAATATTATGTAAATAATTTAAATTAAATTATAGTGCACTTCAACGTTTTGTTTCCAAATAAGTGATTAGGTGTAATTCTAGATCCCAAAATTATAAATATTCCTATGTTTAACTACATTTTATAACTTAGTTAATTATTCCAGACAAGCATAAAATAGTTTATTGTAAAGACAGATTTTGTAGTACGACTGCAGTGCTGCAAGTCATTGTGACACGAGTTTTACATACTATTTTTGATAATGTCTGTTCAGAAACATTTTTAATAAAATAAAAAAAAAAATTGCAATTAGAGATTTAAATCTCTAAATTGTGTTGATATTGGTATTGCAAATTCGAATTTGACTGCTGACGATTCTAATTAGCTAGATCATAAAAGTTACCTTATATTTTTAATTTTTTGTTGAAATTATTTTGTCTTCCCTTTAGAATTAACTTTGGATTAACTGAAAATGGAATATTGCTTGTCAATCAAATGTCACACAACTTATGTCTGTCTAAACCTTAGAACATAAAATAGTAAGGAAGGAGTTTGTGTTATATCTACAATGTTAAAATCTGGCGACGGAAGTCGGCCATATTGGATAACCATTTATGACTCATACTTTGTTTACAAGTTATAAAAATTTAGTTTTCTGTTAAAAATTTGGATTAATTATTTATTGGTAAGTAGCTATTATTATAATAAATATACATTATATATACGTAAACTATATTTTTATGTTTAAATTAAATTAATACTTTGTATTGATCCCTAACCTATCTACTTAAATTGACATAGGCGTATCATTAATGGAAAGAGGATATTTTATTTTAATTATCATTAATTTACAAATTTTTAGCTGTATATGTCAATTATTTTTATGTCTATGGAGTATTCTAAAGCAACATTGTACAATAAATGTATTTGTGTATTAATTAACACATTATTACATTCACAGTTTCCCACGGGATGAAAATATTAGACGGAAATGGTTAAATATTGTGGATAAAGATAACTGGAGTCCAGGCAAGAATAGCTTTTTAGGCTCACAACATTTTACAGAACAATCATTTGATAGAATTTCTTCAGTAATTGTTTTACTAGTACAAATGCTATACCTACAATTAAAGTCGCAAGAATGAAATATGTAAGTAATTATTACATCCACAAATTGCTTTAATAACATTGACCAAATCTATATTTTTTCTCAAATCTATTTACAGATATTTTACTTAAACATATATTTCACTAATATATACCTTTTCTATGCAGGTAAGTACTAACGACCCTTATGCTGAAGAGATAATAACTACTAGCAGTGAAACTATTTCACCAGTTCCTGTTCCTGAAACTCTACCATCTACTTCTGAAAGTCCTCGTAGGAAACAACTTATAAAAAGCATCTGTGAAGTATATTTAAAAACAAGAATTTATTTATATGTAAAAGTAAAATAAATAATGTACAAAAAATTAGACATGTTTACACAAAATTTAATTTAAGGGCCAATGGTGGTAGAATAAAAAATTTTAATAAAAATTGTGTAGTATATAACTGGTTTTATTTCCTTAAATCTAGTACCCCCATTTTAGGCAATGTTATACTTTTTTTTCTTCTAATTTCCTTATTAAAATGGTTATTTTAATATATAATGATTAGTGTCCATACTGAATAATAATAGGTATGTTTCAATAAGGACATTATTTTTCTACAAATAAAAATATAGGACGCCACTGTTAAAAAGTAACTTCTGGTAGCCATCTTGGATAACCATCCCGGTCACCTGTCCTTGAACGAGCAATACTTGCTTAATATTTTATGTTCTAAGGTCTAAACAGCGCGACAACAAAAGTTCCTAAACCAGTGTCACAAAGTAGCAATTTGTGACACTGTTTTCAGTGCTACAAAGTAGATTTTCTATAAGAGAATTATAAAATAGTATATTCTGCAACAAACATGAAATGATGCACAAAGTTCGTATCACATAGAGTGGAAAATGGACATTTCATGCGTGTTGTACACTATATTTTCTTACGACTAAACTGAAGCATTTCAGTTTGCAGCTTAAACAAAAAACTTCTTAATTTCCTCTGATATGAATATTTTAGATATCTTCGAACGATAGCCATCTGAAGTTCGCTTTAGAAATGCTCTTAATTTTGCTTACTTAGCTATATCTACATCATTATTAATATTAAGAGTTGTTCTTAACATATGATACTGTGCCCATCATATTGAAGGTTTAAATTTCTTGAAGATAATACCGAAATACACCAACAGACTATTTTCAGAAAGTGAATTTGTTTTATGCTCTTAATTTGGCACACATATCATTTGCGGGCTTTTGAAATATGAGGTGGTGTTAAATCTATCTCACTATTTTCCATGTTATTTTAAGTAAAAATTCACTTATATTGACTTTTGTAAGCTATGCTGACAACCAACTGTCAATGGGAACTATGACGATTCTGCCAATAGTAGAAGACAAAGCGACAAAGAGTACATGAGTCAGGATTTGAATATAAGCCGTTTGTGTCGAACATTTCAGGGAAAATATCCAGATTAGCTCATTAGTTACCGTTATTTTTACGAAACTTTCAAAAGATGTTTTCCAAACATAACCTTCCATCATCCACGTACTGATACATGTGGCACTTGTGATCTGCAAAATCAAATACGATCTAATCCTAATAATACCGAAGCAAAAACTAAACTAGAACCATGGCTAGGAATCTTATATGTAAATAAAAGTTCATTGTTATTAGTTGAGGTTCCAACCGCAAAAAACGCTGGTGTGCTTTCATATGTCGCATCTGTCAAAGAATTTTCGTGTTTTGTGAATTTCATTGCCATTTTGTGTTTATAGTAAGTCAAGTTCGGTTACTCTTTACAGTAATTTATAGTGTATAAGAAGTATTTGTTACAATTCGTAATTAATTAGAGATAAAAATGGGTTTTCAATGTTGTGTTCCTGGATGCAATAACTCCGATAAAACAGGATATCAAATGCATCGAATTCCTAAAGAAGAACAAGTAAGTTGAATTAAAATATATAAAATAATAAAAGCCTTAAAATAATAACTTTTTAATATTTCACGGTTATTCAATTTTAATTTAAATTAACCGTGAAATTTAATTTTTAAACAAACCTTGTAAGTTTTATTAAACAGTTCTTTATTTAATGTTTGTGTTGTGTCTAAAATACTTTAACTGTGAGAACTTGGGATTAATTAATAATTTTAAGAGAGAAACATCTTATAAATATTAATTGAACATTTAATTTTAGCTATGCAATCTATGGTTGTCATTAATTGGATGGTTAGATTTAAAAGAAAAACCATTGTCTAGAATTCATGAATTACATAGATTTTGTCATGCACATGTAAATAATTTATTGAGTGTAATAAATATTTCATAAAGATGTATATTTGTGTATTATTGAAGAGACCTGGAGTTTTTCCCAACAAAATATAAACAAAACCTATTAATATTTAAATACATTTAAGTTTCCCGCTTTATCTTATAGTTCTTGGTTCCAGACGCGAGGTGCCGCGAATATCGTTTTGGTGTCGAGGTTCTAATGACAGTTTCCGATCTATCTCAGTATATATATATCTCTTATCTATGACTAGAACTACACCATCGCAAAGCTGAAAAGGCAAGAGCAGTAATGAAGATGGATAACCAGGGGTCACAAAATCCGACCAGTGAATATACCACGATTTCTATAGATCTTGAGCAAGTTCTTTCTCTTCCTGCCCTGACACATGGTGAGATGTTTTACTTAAGGCAACTTTCGTGTTACAATCTGGGTATCCACGTTGGAGACAACAATAAAGGCTAAATGTTTTTATAGCACGAAGTGATACCGCGGGGAGAGGCGGAAATGAAATAGCTTCATGTCTGTACAAAGCTGTCAGGTGTCACATATTTCATAAAAAAAATTGGAGATATGGAGCGACAACTGCATCGCATAAACAAAAATAAAATGTTATTGTTTCTGTGCGTTTATTTAGTGGCAAAAGGATATTTTGACGAGAGATTTTGCCCAAATCGAGAAAACGAAATGCTTGGAGAAATACGAAGTTCCAATGGACTTGGTAAAGCCGATGGTTAGTGCTACTCCAAAAAATCCATTCATGGTCACGATTATGCAGACGGAAGATTTTTTTGACTTCAAACAGGCGGCGGAAATGAGTTTGATTACCAAAGATTTGCAAATTTCTAAAGCGAAATGGATCATTGTATAAAATGATTAATTGAGACTGATGGGACGCATTCAAACTCGTGAGACTTTGAACGATTTAGAAGCTTGTAAGTCCACGAGGGTTTTCAAAAAAAATGTTTCAGAAGAAACTATTCGTAATATTACTTTGCCACCATTAGCATGTAAAAGTAAAAGCAAAATAAGCAAAGGAAGAAAGAAAACTTAAAAAATGTTTTCCTTATGTAAAAGAAGAAAATCGAGGATTTTTTTGAAGAAATTCTTCGTTAAGATAGATCAACCTGATTTATTTTTCTATTTTTGCAGGTTCACACAAATAAAATATTGAGAAAAACGATGTTTATTTCTTCTCTTGAACCTTGTCATTTCTGGCACTTAGCTCATGGTAAAATAAACATTGCTGTGGTACTTAGCCCACTATAAGGACAAAGAATAATGGCACTTGGAACCATCTAAGAATATTAAAGTTTTTTTTTATATTTTGCAATTATAAAAATCTTCATTATAAAACGCATTTGCGTATCGTAATGTAACTTTTACGCACGCAAATTTTTGTTTTAAATGGTTGGCGACATGAGTGAAGTATCTAATGACAAGACTATTGACAATGACATTTGTGGCTAATAGCAATTTATTAATTTTATATTGTTCTTTAAGAAAGTATTTGTGAATTAGAATATCATCTTTTACTAATATAATTTATTATTATTGGTGTATTAATAATTTTAAAATATTTTAAAACATTAACATTTCATAATTTAAATGTCAAAACTGTCAAATGTTATAAATTACACAGTGCTACCGACATACTTTTTAAAATAAAATTTTTTTGTAATTACATAAAAATAAAAAATTAATTTAAAAAATGGTAAAAAGGGCAAAATATAAAAAATATTATAAACAACTTATTTCATATGGCTGTTGTGACACTCGTTCTTTAAAAAACTCATCGCTTCGCGATTCGTTTTTTAAACTTGAACTCGTGTCATAACAGAATTCCATATGAAATGTGTTGTTTAATATACTATTAAATTTTCTCTCTTAAACTAGAGCACCTACATGAAAAATTAATTTGAATTCTTGTTTATACCATATACAGGGTGTTTCATTAAGAATTATCCATATAGTAACTGGAGAAACCTCATCACTAAATATGAAGATTTAAGCCAAAACACTTAAATAAAATATTCCTCCTAACCGAGATATAGGGTGTTTTATTTTAACTATTCTAAATGATTGTATCCCATATTTTTGACACCTTCCAATATTATTTGTTCATACTTGGCAAAAAGTTTACACATATTAGGTTACTTTAAAGAGTGGCAAAGGATATTTTTTCTCGATTACCAGAGGCGTCCGATAGGGGTGGATACTTTCTTTTATCCCCCTAAAATTTACGCCACTGTCGTAATAATTGTTTCTGCATGTTTTTTTGATTCTCCGTCACTTTCTACGTAAATATCATCCTCTTGTCTCAATACGATAGAGTGAGTAGTTTTCGAGTTATTTGCATCACTTTGATAATAAAATTTGTTAATTCTAATCGTAAATTCACATAAGTCAATAACTATTTCACTAAATAAATAAAGTTTATTAGTTTCAGTAAATTTCATTTCAAAAGATTTTTTTCATATTAATGTTTTTAAATTTGTGAAAATCCAGAAATATGATTTTTATTATCAGATACTAATAAATAAGATAAAATTCGCAGCATTTTCATTTTGTTACCATAATTCTTGTTGGGTATTATCAGTATTACAATGTAGGGCTTATTTATTGACAAAGGTTTACAACAAGTAGGCTGATGTCACTTATTTGCGTTACAACTGTCAGACAGATAATTTTAATTGAAAAACGTTTTTTTTGTGAAAATGCCTCGTCATAGTAATTTCTCAAATGCAGAAATGCGTTCGAAATTATCTAAACAAAACCTTTCCTCATAGATGGATAGGGCGTGGGAGTGAATTTCCATGGCCTGCTCGGAGTCCCGATTTTAATCCCCTAGACTTTTATTTTTGGGGACATATGAAGACACTTGTGTACGCTCAAGAAATTAATACCCGACAGGAATTATGGCAACAAATAGAAAATGCTGCAAATTTTATTAGGAATCAACCCAACATATTTCTAAAGGTAAGGAGAAATTTTTCCAAAAGGATTAATAAATGTATTGAAGTCAATGGAGGCCACTTCGAAAATTTACTATAATGTTAACTAACTAAAATTTTTTGCTACAGTAGTCCAAATAAATAATTGTTTCAGTACGTTTATTTTATGTATTCATCATGTTATTTCATAATAAAAATCATAGTTCTATTTAAAACTGTAGTTTTGATAAATATTAATATGAAAAAATCATTTGAAACTAATAAATTTTATTTATTTATTGAAATAATTATTGACTTATCTGAATTTACGATTAGAATTAACAAATTTTATTATCAAGGTGGTTAGATTATTAAGGAAACTCATGTTAAATAAGCAATAAAACAAAAATGGATATTTTAAACATTACCTTTAAACGCAAATAACTAGAAAACTACTCACTCTATCGTATTGAGACAAGAGGATGATATTTACGTAGAAAGTGACGGAGAATCAAAAAAACATGCAGAAACAATTATTACGACAGTGGCGTAAATTTTAGGGGGATAAAAGAAAGTATCCACCCCTATCGGACGCCTCTGGTAATCGAGAAAAAATATCCTTTGCCACTCTTTAAAGTAACCTAATATGTGTAAACTTTTTGCCAAGTATGAACAAATAATATTGGAAGGTGTCAAAAATATGGGATACAATCATTTAGAATAGTTAAAATAAAACACCCTATATCTCGGTTAGGAGGAATATTTTATTTAAGTGTTTTGGCTTAAATCTTCATATTTAGTGCTAAGGTTTCTCCAGTTACTATATGGATAATTCTTAATGAAACACCCTGTATAGGTTCATGTAGAAAATTGGAAATATTTCTAAATCTAATGGGTCATGTTTTATAAAGTTTATATCGAATAACTCGAAAGAACTTTTTTGGCCCCTTATTTACTTCAAGGCTACAATTTATTAATAATTTAATAAGGACCATGTCAAATAGAGTGACAGCACATTCTTGAGCAGTGTATATCAGTTTAGTGTCAAGAAGCACCTCAATAAGTAGTGTATAAATTTAATTTTGTCGTGCAATATCCTCCTAAGAGCAGAATCAACATCAATATAATTTGCAAGTGTGCAAAGATCGGGCGAACGCAAGCACTTTATTTGACATGCAAATTTAACACAAACCTCGCCGACAACTGTTTACTTTCATGATTTCTCCATTATCCAAATATGGAAGTTCATGCCCATAGATGAACAACATAAATGGAGACATTTTCGCTTAGCGATGACCGACGACGAGAATTTCAATACCCATTATAGGCGACCGTCTACCGTCTGCATATAAAACACGATTCGCAAGTCGTTTTGATTGCGAAATTATGTCATCCGCTCTTAGTGAACAATACTTAATATTTATTGTGATAGATTAAGGAATCAAGCGGAATAATAAATACAATAAACATAAACAAAGTGAGAAATTTGAATGTATGCAAAATGGAGTTGGTTTGTTGTTTTTCTTTTAGTGACATTAATTTTATGTTCTACAATTAAAAATTTTATTTCAGTAATTGTATATATAAATAGAAATTAAATATCCAAGTCAATGTCACAAAGTTTTAATGTGTAAAAGAAAGGTGTGGAAGAAAATAGATGTTCGTAGAAAAATATAGTACTTTACACGAGTTGCAAAATTTTTTGTGTTTATTTTTTCTATGAAACTGCATACAAAAATACATACAACCCTAAATTTTCAACACTCTACGGACAACCCTTATTTTTTATGTGTTGATTAAAAAAATTAATTTTTGAAAGAATTGTTAGTTTTTTTAATCTATCCACAGATCCGCAATATGCCAATCAAATATTATATTATAAATAATACTTTCTGTAAATTATAAAAGAAATATTTTTTTAACCATAACAATTAATAATCCAACATTTTCCTATCAATCACTTTTTGTTTCATCTATTTTTTTTTTAAATAAAATTGTATGAAGCAAATCCTCTCGGTAATTCAAATAATATTTGCACATTTAAAATGATCTCTTTGATACAAGCCGTAATTAATCACATCTGAGTATATCTAATTAAAATGTTTCTTCAGAAATCCGTTTTATTGATAATTGTGATTATTATTATTAAATGAATCATTTATTTGTATTTTTAGATAAAGTCTTGAAATAACTAGAAGTAGTTAAACGCAAAAAAAACATCCGTAACTGATTAAGATGTCAAAGTGCATCTTACAAATTACATACAGTGCTCCTCTTTGAGCTGATTTCAAAAACGTATAATACTTGTAGGTTAAAGTGGTTAGTTCATGAGATAAACAATTTTTCTTTTAATAGCACCAATTTTACTTATTTTTTAGTTTCACCTTATTTGCCTGTAATAAAATGGGTTGTACAACAGTTCAAACTCTTTAGCTTTTGAACTGTGCTATTTATTATGTATATGTATAAATGGACCTTTATATTGTCTTTAATATTAACAAAAAAAACTCACCAGTATCAGCAGGTGGTGTAGGTGTTTCCTCCCGCGCGATTCTCTCCTTCTCTTCGAATTCCTCTCGAGATTCTCTCTTTCTCAAGTTCTCCAATTCCAAAGCAGCTTTCTCTTGATGTTCCATAAATGGATTGTACACTCCTTCTTCGGCCAATAGATTGTTGTTAGGTGAGGTTGAAAACACATCTGAAAAACTCTTTGTGTTCGATTCTTTGGGATCTGCAAAAGAAAAAATCCATCTACGAGCAACCACAAAACTCAATCTGCTTTAATTTTATGATGTAACTGTTCCTGGTCAACTGCTTGACATAGAAACGTCATATTTTTTTAAAATAACGTCAGAAATCGCCGCATTTGTGACACAAAATAGTGTGTGCAGCTCGCACCGTTGTCGATTACTCACTAAAGACATCGGCAATTTCTAAAACTTGTAGCACAATGCAATATCGTGTATTTGTTGTTATTATTTTGATTTAAGCGATGATATATTTAAATACCTGGTGATAGCATGTCATCTAAAGCATCGACGTCGGTTTCTGGACCGAAATCTTCATCGTCAAAGTCGGACGTCAGACGCTTACCATTTGATTTTTCATTTGAAAAGAAGTCTGAGGCTTGTAAATCAGTACCTAGAAACAAATTTTTCGTATTAATTATATTGTAGTAAATACGAAGGAATACCTTTTGACATAATAAGGCTTTGTTCTACAAAAAACTGACACAAATTATTGACAGTCCTCTCAGAACAACTGACTGGAGGTCTTATGGAGGCCTATAACAGAAACTGCCCAGAGAAAAGGAAGAGGGCTAATAGGGACACTGTATGGTGGACCAAAGACCTCTCGAGTCTCAGGACAGAAGTGAGAAGACTCTTCAACCTGGCCAAAAGAACAAATGGCTGGGAAGCCTATAAGGCTAAAAGAAGAGAATATGGCTATGCGATTCGCAAAGCCAAAGAAAACTCTTGGAGAAAATTCTGTGAGGACATTGAAAGTCTTCCAAAATGCTCCAAGCTGAGAAAAACTCTCCAGAGGGACACCATGGGTAGGGTAGGATCTCTGAAGAATGAAAAAGGGGAATACACAACGACCGGTGAGGAGACTTTAGATCTTCTTCCAAAATCACACTTCCCGGGATGTGAACCTGTCACGGAGCAGGGGCACATCTGTTCAGGGGCACTCCGTAGGAAGGCATCCAAGGATAGCTGGGCCCTTGCCAACAAAATCGTGAACAGAACCAGACTTGCATGGGTGATAAAATCCTTTCACCCATACAAAGCTGCGGGACCAGACGGTATCTTCCCAGCACTGTTGCAACAGGGCAGGGAAATCATTGAGGGACCAATGTGCCGACTACTCAGGGCTAGCTTGGCACTGAGCTATATCCCTATGAACTGGAGGTCTGGAAGAGTAGTCTTCATACCGAAGCCTGGTAAGGCCACGTATGCTGAGACGGGCTCCTTCAGACCTATCAGCCTGACCTCCTTTTTTCTTAAAACTTTAGAAAAACTGGTGGACAGGTACCTACGGGACGGTGCTTTGAGGGTAAAACCTCTGCATCGAAACCAGTTTGCGTATAAGAGTGGGGTGTCCTGCGAAGTCGCGGTACACAAGCTGCTCCTGAAAGCGGAGCAGGCACTCTTAAATAAAGAGATAGCCCTAGGTACGTTTCTGGATATTGAAGGGGCATTTAATGTTGCCTCCTTCGATTCCATACTTAGGGCCATGCAGAACCGTGGCATAGAACAGGACATTGTAAGATGGACTGGTAATATGTTACGGGAAAGAACAATAATAGGTACGCTCTTTGGGGAGACGAGGATGGTCTCAGCCACTAAGGGGTGTCCGCAAGGAGGGGTGTTATCTCCTCTTCTGTGGAACCTGGTGGTTGACGAGCTCCTTTGTAGACTCAATGACGAGGGTATCTATGCCCAAGCCTTTGCTGATGACGTCAGCATAGTTGTAAACGGTAGATTCGGGGCCACTGTGTCCGAGAGAATGCAGCTGGCACTGAGGATTACCGAAAAATGGTGCAGACAAGAGGGATTGTCAACTAATCCGGCAAAAACCTCCGTGATAGCGTTCACCCTCAGAAGGAACCTTGACTTGAGGGAACTTCGTATGTGGGGCCAAACGCTACAGTTTAAAGAAGAAGTCAAATACCTAGGGGTAACCCTAGATAGCAAACTAACCCTTTCCAACCACATTAGAAACACAACAGATAAAGGCCTAAGAGCTCTCTGGGCATGCAGAAGAGCTGTGGGCAATACGTGGGGGCTTAAACCCAGTATGATGCACTGGCTTTATACGAGGGTGGTGGCACCCATCATAACCTATTGTTCTGTTGTGTGGTGGCATAAAGCGAGATGCTCAGTAGCATCTAGACAGCTAGGCAGGGTACAGAGAGTAGCCTGTCTAGCCATAACCGGGGCGATGAGAACAACGCCCACGGCGGCCCTGGAAGCTATGCTGGGACTACCTCCACTACATCTTATTGTGGAAAGGGAAGCACTGGCAGCTGCTTACAGGTTGAAAATAAACAACGAATGGGATAGGGCGATCCCTAGGTACCATTCCACAATCTCGAAAGAGATTGAACATAATCAATTACTGAGCATGCCCTCAGATAGAATACCTATCTGCTACGACCTTTCCAAACCATATACGGTTCATATTCCGGATAGGGACGAAGCTCGTACCAAGACTAGGAAACAACATGAATCCGTTTGGTACACAGACGGATCCAAAACAAGCACCAGCACTGGGATTGGAATCTACAATGAAAATACAGGGAAGACGTATAGTCTCAACCTGGGTTCAGTAGAGAATATCCTGCAAGCTGAAGTGGTTGCCATCAACACATGCTCGGAAATCATCCTGAACGAGACAGTCCCTAAGAGGACTGTTAGGATCAGAAGTGATAGCCAAGCAGCTCTCAAAGCAATAGAGAGCGTACACACTGCGTCACGAACAGTGAAGCACTGCCAAGGAACTGTAGCTGAACTGGCACAACGCCACAAGGTTATCCTTGAATGGGTACCAGGACACACAGGGATTCTTGGAAATGAAAAAGCTGACCTCCTAGCCAGGGAAGCTTCAGAAGGAACCCTGATCGGACCTCTTCCCACATGTGGGGTCTCATACCCACATGTAAGGGAAACAATAGAGGAACGACTAAGGGAACAACATAAGAAACTCAGGATGGAACTGCCTGGACTCAGGCAATCCAGATTATTCATAACAGGTCCATCCAAGGAGAAAACTACAGAACTACTCAGCCTAAGTAGAACCCAATTGAGAAAGGCAGTGGGACTGCTTACAGGACACTGCCATCTCCGAAAACACATGACCATAATAGGACTCGCTGAGGACCCATTATGCAGAAAATGTGGTGAGGAAGACGAAACTCCTCTTCACGTAATATGTCACTGTCCGAGCCTTAAGTGGCTTAGACAGAGACACTTTGGCATTCAGTTTCCTGAGCCAGAGGAAATCGTGAAAGCGAATATCAGGGACATTCTAGAATACATGAAGGAAACGAACCTGGTATGATTACTTCAGGGGGGTACAATGAGCCTAGAGCTCCAGTACATGCATGAAACGCACCCCAGAAGAATAGAATAGAATAGAATTGACAACTTAGCAACTGAAAATGTCATAAACGTAACTAAGAGAGTAATGCATTCTGTATGCATTTAAAACATTTAGATTGGTACCTACAGATGTGGTCTTCTAGGTAAACTTCAAATAAATATGCCTAATAATTTCCATGTTGGCCATTTTCTCTTAATATAATTAGGTAATTAGGTATAAAAATAAATATTTATTCAAATTATAACTGAGTTTTTACGGTGCTCACGACAACTGACAACTGATAATACATATAGTGTACAGGTTAAATCAATAGGAGGGGTAACGGCATGGATTACGTTAAAAAAGTAGCGCATGTTATGGAATGAGATAGATTTATAAAACTGTCATAAAAAGAAAAGAGAGAAATCCATCCAAAACATCTGCCAGTTCTAATGCAGCTTCCTTTGACTTTTTCGTTTCTTTTACCTCACTTATCTTCTCTATAATACCACTGAATGTCGTTATCAGTAACCCTTAGAAGATATTATTTGTTAGTGTTATTGAAAGATCAAAATATTATTTTGTATTTTCTCTTAAAAAACAATATATGTATTAAATATGATTATGTGTAAACCCACTTCTTTTCTATCTCTTGATTATTAATGTTAATAAATTATATCATAGGTGGCAACATAAATAACACGCAATTTAAATTGAAATCTGTCATCTTTGTAGTTTCGTCAGGTTTACACTGTTCTTTCAGTGATTTTATGATTATTAAGTAAATTTTTTAACTGTGAATATAAGCTAATTTAACAGCAAAATTCCTCAAAATATTTATTAATTTAGGAACTTACCTCTTTCCAATGTCTGGATGTTCCAGGAGATAAGTTATTAAATAATGACTACGAATAATTAAAGAAAATACGAAAAGGCTCAAAAAACTATTTGAAATACACAATTGAAATAAACAACAAACTACTTCGTGTGCCAACCAGTGGCCATCTTGGACTTTTAAATTTGTTGGAAATAAATCATTCCACGAGCATTTTTCATTGTATAGTTAAAGCTGTTAATTCAATTTCACCATAACTGATTAGCAATAAGTTTGTTATCTGTTTTATTTAATGTAAAGTGTAAAACAAATTTGAGATGATATTGTAATAATGTACATTATTTAAATTTTCATGATTAAAAATGCAAATATATTCATGTAGATAATCTTTTACAATGCAAAATTAATGTAACTAAAAGAAAATAAACACTATTAACAACGCCGCTAAAACTATAAACATATCACAGAACTATAATTTATGACCTCTCCCTAGACCATCTAGACATGTAGATCATTTTATAACGTGCTTATAACCTCTGAGTGTCAACTGAAAATAATGGACTAGTTTAGTGGTTTTTTTTATATTTGCATCTTATAAAATAGGTTTTTAGTGGTTCAACTGTACAAATAAAATTTTTATAAAATTAATCCTCTAGCCATAATCGGCTTTTGAAATTTAAATTTAATGGTTACATACGTCATAAGTGGTAAGTGACGTGTTTCAATAAGATTGGTAGAAAATTTGCGATGTTGTCGATATGCTTTAATATTAACCGAGAAACTTATCTCTCTCTTATTTGTTGTCATTAAAAAGAGATAAACATATCGATATTTTTGTTCTCTGATTGACACTTTATCAAATAAGGAGTAAAACACTAAACAAAATATTCTGTCATTTTCGTTAGTTTAATTTGTTGTTTGGTTGTGTTTGGTTTATGAAAGAAATTACTTCTATACTATTTTTGGTTCGAAAATAAAAATCCCCAACACCTTCTCCTGGTGTTGTAGCGGTTCCTTCAAAAATAACCAATAGAAGTAATTGTCCTCTCGGGGAGCAACCCATCTATCGGTACAGTGAGAGAACGAATTTCAAGAATACCGTTTTGGCATTTTCAATAGAACCAAGCCCACTTTCTATTGGCTGTTCTATTCTATCACCGTCAAGAATAGGGTCTTGTTTGTTTATTACAGATAAACACGATTTTCTCTCCTGTCATATATCTTGTCAACTGGTACAATCAGTTAGTCACAGAACACGGTGTTTTGTGCCGCCAGTTCTTTTAGAAAACTTAAAACGAACGTAGCTAAAATGTGACAACGTTGACTTTTAAACACACTTCATTATTGGTTATTAGTTGGCGCTACGTTTAAAACTTACTAATTATTTATTGCTAAATTTTACGAAATGAGAAAAATTAATTGCAAAATGAATACCAATATAAGTAAGTAGGTATCTTATCCTAAATATATATTGCTATCATTTTGATTAATATGATCCTACTAAACTAGTCCATTATGCTTAAGAATATTAATAAAAAATGGCAAAATTTAAGCCTTTTTTTCGATTTTTTAGTGAGACTTGCAATTAGTTTAAAGTGAAAATATTCATCGTAAAATAGTATTAAAAAATACTGAACACGACTTAAATTCGTAATTTTTTAAGTCATTACTGAATGATCCACTGAAAGTGGATTTTATGAATTTTTCTCGTTTCTGGAGATTGCCACCATTTTAAAATACCAAAATGAATAAAGGGAAAACCATAAAAAATCTACTTACCGTTTTGTTTAAAATTATCGGTTAGATTAAGCAGTAGGCCGTCAGATTTTTGACTAATGATATTGTCGGTATTGTTAGCGCCGTTGGACATGCCGAATGGATTATTGGAATTGTCGAGGCCCGTTTCCATGGTTGCAGAATTCAAATTGCGGTTCGCCCAATGGGCTTCCGCGGCAATTTTAGACGGTTCCCGAAGAAACACTACTATCACAGAGATATTATCAGAAGAGCCTTGTTCTTTGGCCAATTGAACTAATCGTTGACTGACTCTATCGCTGTCGTCTGAAACAAAAATAAAACAAACAGTTAATACGGCAATAAATTACAAAGTAACCAACTTTCTTTAATGGTTGAATTTAATGTTTTAGGGCCGTTTCGCGGATTATGAAGTAAGCGTAGCTTTTGAAAGCCTAGTTAAATATTTAAGCAGGGCTTATATTTCCTACGAGGGTTTCCTTTATTGTTTTTCAATATATTCTCCATCAAGATCTTCTATATACTTTTGCATGCAATTGAACCAATTGTCGAAGCACTTTTGCCACTCTAGTGCAGTCGAATTACGTGAAAGAGTGACCAATTTATGACTTAAGTCCGAATTGAGGTAGATAAGTGGAAGGGGGTAGGTTTGATAATTACAAATCGAAAGGCGACCATCCAAGATCTTAGATGCGTGCGAGGGGTGCGTGGTAGGGGTGGAAAGGGGGTGAAAACGGTTTTTTGCAATTTGCAGCGTAAATACGCATTTTATTGAAAAAAGTTAAATGGAAAAGTTGTAGATAATAAAAAAATCGACAACTTTTGTCTGAAACATTTTTTCACATAACCTAAAAATAAAGGCTAAAAAAGCGAAAAACCATAATTTTCGTTTTTTATTTTTTACTCAGCGAAAAATCAATATTTTGTTATAAAATTTAGTACAGTGATAGCTTTTTGTATCCCAAAAAAGTAGAATTTTTTTTATTACGATAACTCAATTTTTTTTCGACATATTAACGATTTTCGAAAAAAAGATCTCATTTTGTAACGGCTCCCAAGGTCCGAATTTTTATTTCAGACGCCTCTTGAAGGTCTCATTTTTTTCGTAATGACTTTAATTTTCATATACAATAATAAAAAATACTACTCCTAGCAAAAAAAATCGTTTAAAATCGAAAAAACTGAAAAATTCATAATTTTTCACGCGTATCTTTTTCCTACCCTTCTACACGTTATATTACTCTCAAAAATATTTCAGTTAATTCCAGACAGTCTGCTTAAAAAAATTTCCTGCAGTTGCAAAAAAGGTTGCAGTTCTTCAAGATGCAGTTGTCGAAAACACGGTTTAAAGTGTACGAATTTATGCTCGAATTGCTACGGCGTTAATGATTGTACTAATATCGAGCAATCAATCACAGAAATTGCCGATGTACATCCTTCAGAACACGTTGACCAAAACGATGCATTTCAAGATGAGAATCGCATGCTAGAAGAGGAAGAAAATGTCGAATCTGACGAAGAAGAATCAGAAAATGATAATGAAGATGAAGACGAACATGATACAGATGCAGACGGAGATGATGAAAATGAAGACGAAAATGATGAAGATGACGATGAAGAAGAAGTACAAGAGGAAGAAGAATGTAATTCGCAAGTCAAAAGGGCGAGATATAATTAAAAATAAAAAACAGTAAAATTGTACATTCTTTGTATAATTCCATCGTATGCACGTATAAAATAATTTTTTTTATTTTTTTAATCAATATAGACGTCTATAATTTCCTTTATTTTAATCCTACAAACTGCAATAAGGTGTGATAAATTAAATGCATGTACATGAAATATTTTTGAGAGTAATATAACGTGTAGAAGGGTAGGAAAAAGATACGCGTGAAAAATTATGAATTTTTCAGTTTTTTCGATTTTAAACGATTTTTTTTGCTAGGAGTAGTATTTTTTATTATTGTATATGAAAATTAAAGTCATTACGAAAAAAATGAGACCTTCAAGAGGCGTCTAAAATAAAAATTCGGACCTTGGGAGCCGTTACAAAATGAGGTCTTTTTCTCGAAAATCGTTAATATGTCGGAAAAAAATTGAGTTATCGTAAAAAAAAAATTCTACTTTTTTGGGATACAAAAAGCTATTACTGTACTGAATTTCATAACAAAATATTAATTTTTTGCTGAGTAAAAAATAAAAAACGAAAATTATGGTTTTTCGCTTTTTTAGCCTTTATTTTTAGGTTATGTGAAAAAATGTTTCAGACAAAAGTTGTCGATTTTTTTATTATCTACAACTTTTTCATTTAACTTTATTCAATAAAATGCGTATTTACGCTGCAAATTGCAAAAAACCTTTTTCACCCCCTTTCCACCCCTACCACGCACCCCTCGCACGCATCTAAGATCTTGGATGGTCGCCTTTCGATTTGTAATTATCAAACCTACCCCTTTCCACTTAGCTACCTCAATTCGGACTTAAGTTATGAAAAAAAGGTAATTCGACTGCACTACTCTGTTTGAGGTATATAATGTACATTTTGAATGCAGCAACCGCTTCTTCAGGTGTCGAAAAACGCTGCCCTCTCAGTTTGTTTTTTACGTACGGGTATAAAAAAAACTTTCCAACTTTTGTTGGCCCAATCCAACTTTTGTTGGAGGGGTTATTTCCCAGATATATTCGCTATGGAATTCCAAAATGAATGATCTCAATTACATCAAGATTAGCTTCGAAAATATCATCAAAATCCATATCTAATTAACTGAATTTTACAGTTTAAATAAACTTCAAAATAAAAGATAGGTTAGGGAAATTGAAAGCCACGCTTAAACCTGCACTTTTGACGGTTTAAATCAAACCAACTTTATGGTAGTGGAAGCGTAGCTTAACAGATGGTACAAGGGCATTTTTGAAGTAAGCTCAGCTTGTAACAAAAGCCAAGTTTATTGTTTTGTTTGTGAAAATAACCCTTAGGATTTATGTTTTTTATAAAAGTAACATAAAACCGTTTTTAATACTCGACAGAGATTCATTTTAACAATGTTGACTCTCTTCCTTAAAAAAATCAATATACATATAATACAGATGCAATAAGCCGAGGCATCCATAGTAGTATTAGGATCCGTGGTATAAATGTCAATAACCGTATGTAATACACGCGATTCGTGAAAAAAAATGAGCAAAAAAACGTAAAAACAGATTGGGGTAAACGCATTTCGGCAATTAGATCGGTCCGAAATTTTAAAATTAATTTCAAATTATCAAAAAGGTACGTGGTAGATGGAGTAAATCTGTAACTTACCGAAAAGTATACAAATATCGGTTCTTGAGATATTCTATAGGAAATTGAGGACTTTTACTTCGAACGAATTTGGATAATGTATAAAACTATTCAACAAAACTATGATTTTATATTATGGGATGTGAAAACTGCGATAATAACACAGATAATTTAACTTGACATATTGATTGACATAAATTTGAAAGTTAACTATAGTAGAGTAGAAATATTAATAGTAGCAGTAACGATATAAATCTAGACAAAACTACACTACAGATGTGGAACTTTGGCGTATATTCCCATCTCTATGCAGTGTGTAAAAGCCAAATGGAATAAATTCATTATTTCGGTTACTGTACATATTTATAAAAAATCCCGAAACACGTCAAATTTAAATTATAACTTGACATTCTTTAACGTGAAAATGCAACCCCTACCTTCAACCCCCTTAGAATGACAGGTACAACCCCCAATTTTTTAAATGGGAAGTATAGGCTTGTGATATATCATTTGAAAGGTCTCTTCATTCTCTATTCAAAAATATTATTGTTTTTAAATTTAATGCAAAAATTAACATAAAAAAAATTAATATCATGTTGTTACAGAAATTCGCTACAATACAATCAAAAACTAAAATGTAATGCAAAACGTAATAAAATGTAGAACACGAAAAAGAACTATGCATGTTAATGAAGTATATGTTCAGAATGTTCTCCGCGAACGTCTTGGCAACATCCTAATCTCAAATAAAACTGTCTTCTAACATTATTTAACATATCAGGCGTGATCGACCTAATCGCAAGCGTTATTCGTTCTTTTAAGTCATTTAAATCAGAAGGTTTAGTTTTGTACACATGGCTCTTCACATATCCCCATAAAAAGAAATCTAATAATGTAAGATCAGGTGATCGATTGGGAAATATTGTATCGAGGTACTGCCGGACATTAAGTTGGTAATTTGGTGGTGCTCTATCCTGCTGAAACCATATCGTATTCACTGGAACTTGAGGGTTACCTGTATCAGAATATAAATTTGCCAACGTTGGAATGACATCATTTTGAAGTAGTGCCAAATAATTGTTGCCATTCAAGTTGCCCTCAATAAAAAAGGGACCAATGATATTGTTCCCTACAATCCCTGCCCAAACATTAACCTTTTGAGAGTATTGAGTGTGTTCTCTCATCCAGTGAGGATTTTCCGTGGACCAGTAGCGGCAATTTTGCCGATTAGTATGACCGTTAAGTAAAAAAGTACACTCATCAGAAAACACAACGTCTTCTAATTGGATAATATTGTTATCCAACATGTCCATCATTTGCTCACAAAAAAAGTTCTCCTATCAAAATCGTCTTCCATGAGCTCCTGAGTAGGTATCATCTTATACGGATGCAATTTATTTTCTTTTAATATGTTTGCTATCGATGTATGGCTAGCATTGAATGTAGTGGATGCCTGTCTACTCGATGTATGTGGGTTTTCCTGAAACTCAAGCAACACATCTAATTTGAGTTCATCACTCAGTGCATTGGCAGTTGCTTTTTTTATCTGCCTTACATGACCAAACTCGCGAAACTGCTTTTCTATTTTACTTATTGTTCCTTGGATATAGGCAGTAAATTAGGAAATTTCTTATGAAATAGGCGAGTTACTTCCTGTTGTGTTCGGATGTTATCTCCGTAACCAATCATTTGTAAAACTGTTATTTTATGCATTTCCGTTAATCTAACCATTTTTCAGAATTGAATTGAACAAACTTTATAATTAAATTACAACAATGACAGCTTAAATAAAACAATTTACTACTGCTTGTTAAAATAGCGTTGCCACGGAAATTCTTTAAAGTTTTTTAATGGTTACCATCTAAAAACCACATTGCTATGGTTTTTGTTCACTTTCTCATTATCAAGACCTAAACGGGAAATAAGTTTTAAGTATATTGCAATAAGTTTCGAGTATATTTTAGCGAATTTCGGTAACAACCGAAATAATGAATTTATTCCATTTGGCTTTTACACACTGTATACACACATTGGAAAAGTCTAAAATCAACGTCAGTTTTTTTGGATTTAATTTAGGCCAAAAAATAATCCTTGTTTAATATTAATTAATGTTTATTTTTACATATACCAAAATATTTCCTATAAAAAAACATGAAATCTAATTAAAATAAAAAATAATTCAATATAACCGATTTTAAGATCATCGTAAAATCTTTCCAAAAAGTGAAAAATCAAAATTAATACAAAATTGATCCAATCATTCTTGGCGCATTCACCATTTTAAGTGTACTGCTGTTGATTGAACGACCACACCTTTGAATTATTTAATTTAACATGAAAGTGGATCAACTTGAGGTTTGGTTTTAATCTTGATACATTCATTATCATCAGGGGGCGTAGCTCAGATGGTAGAGCGCTCGCTTAGCATGCGAGAGGTACCGGGATCGATGCCCGGCGCCTCCAACTAATTTTTTATGAAAAAAAATTAATTATTTAATAAATTTAAATATCAGTACAATGTAAAACTGTAAGCTTGGTATTAGACAATCTTTTTATAGAGCAAGAGCCCGTGAACCCCAGACCTTCGTTATTTTATAAAAGCTGAAAGTTTGTCAGCGCATGCTCTCAAAAGAAATAATAACGTTGGACTATTATGAAGTTTGGGTTACCGTGGCTTTGGCAGGTAAACGGTACTAAAAGTGTGTAAAATACCGATCTAAATTCATGCCAGACACTTAACATCGTGGCAACCCCTTGCCAGACACCCCTAATGTTCATGAAATTATAATTCTACTTATGTTATAGTATAAAAGCTGATTTTTATATATAATAATTAGGTAATGATTAGAGGTTGTTTGTTCACTTTGTTCTAATTGACTGTTCACACTGACTGATCTATGTTTGACTACCAATAACATACTCCCTCCCAACGAACTTTGCTCAAGTCTTTTTATAGGTTTCAAACTTTCTAGAAACTTCGTGAATGACCATTTTCTAAGAACACTATAACAGGTCGGCTGGAAAGTCCCCGGTCTGACCTATAGATGACGACACTAAAATCAAATCTATTTCATTTTTAGATAGTTTCAACCTTCAAAAGATTCGTGTAAAAATTTGACAGCTGTCGGACTATTAGTTTGTGAGATATTGCATTTTTAGTGAAGCAACTTTTGTTATTTTCAAAAAGATGGAAAAAAAGAATTTCGTGTGCTTATTAAATATTGTTATTTGAAGGAAAAAAATACAGTTGAAGCAAAAGCTTGGCTTGATAATGAGTTTCCGAACTCTGCGCCAGGAAAATCAACAATCATTGACTGGTACGCAAAATTCAAGCCTGGTGAAATGAGCACCGAAGACGGTGAACGCAGTGAATGCCCAAAAGAGGTGGTTACCGACGAAAATATCAAAAAAATCCACAAAATGATTTTGAGTGACCGTAAAGTGAATATGATCGAGATAGCTGACACTCTAAAGATATCTAAGGAACGTGTTGGACATATCGTTCACGAATATTTGGGTATGCGGAAGCTCTGTGCGAAATGGGTGCCGCGCGTGCTCACAATCGACCAAAAACAGCAACGAATTGATGATTCTAAGCAGTGTTTGCAGCTGTTAAGTCGTAATAAACCCGATTTTTTGCGTCGATATGTGACTATGGATGAAACTTGGGTCCATCACTACACGCCTGAGTCCAATCGACAGTCAGCTGAGTGGACTGCGGCCGGTGAACCGCCACCAAAGCGTGAAAAGACTCAACAGTCAGCTGGCAAAGTTGTGGCCTCAGTTTTTTGGGATACACACGGTATATTGTTCATCGACTATTTGGAAAAGGGAAAAACAAACAACAGCGACTATAACTGTGCATTATTGGAGCGATTGAAGACCGAAATCGCGAAAAAACGGCCCCATATGAAGAAGAAAAAAGTGTTGTTTCATCAAGACAATGCATCGTGTCACAAATAATCGAAAACGATGGCAAAATTACATGAATTGGGCTTCGAATTGCTTCCTCACCCACCGTATTCTCCAGATCTAGCCCCCAGCGACTTCCGGGGACTTTTCAGCTGACCTGTTATGCATCTCTCTCTTTTTTATGTATGACTAGACATACTCACTTCGTCTTTTGTCGATCATTCCAGAACAAAATATATCTGTCTCTTTTTTACACATTCGCGAAGTTTCTAGCAGGTTTAAATAACATGAATATAATATTGATACATTACATAATAAAAAATTATTTCTAACCTAAAATTCTCTTACTGTCAAATGTATTAGTTGAAAATGTGTAAGTACATAAGATAATTTTTTATAATATCCACACCTATTCAAGAAAGGAGCTGAAGGAACATTAATTGGTCAGGAGCAATATCGAACTGGGTAGATCGGATAGCCAGGTTCGAGTTCATCTATTTGAAGTGAAAAGAGTATGTCTTTCTGAAAATTAATTTAAATATATTGTTTGAATCAATTTACCATTGTTTTTTTTATTTATTTGAAATATTCCCCAAGTAAATGTTGTTGTTTTCAAGCGAATTTCCTTAAATTTTACAACTAATTTGTGGAAAACGTTGTTTACCTCGACCGGAGAAATATTGTTGTATTTATTAGATGACCGTTTTGTCAAATAGGATTTGTAATATTATTTTCGACACTTTAAAGTAATTTCAACTAGAAATGGCAATGGACTTGTAATTGGTACATAGACATTAGTCATTACGAATACTTATTATAGCAAATTGCAGAGTGTGCAGACAACCGTGTTGTTTGTAATTTTCAATGCAAATTTTATAACGTTCTTTTCTCTTTATTGTTACCATTTTATGTTATTAAACATCATCTATTCAAAGATTAGATCAGTCTAAGTACATTTTGATTGGTATTATGTTGCATTCACTAATTACAATGAATTAAAAATTATACATTTCTATTGCACATATGTATTCTGGTGATGATAGTACTAATTTCTACGCGAATCTGCGGTCGCCAATTAAATCCTTAAGTTGTAAAATCCGAGATGCACATCATAAATGTAAAAGGACCTGATTCAGATAATTTTGTTTCTCAGAGAGGGATTGTAGAGGATTACAGCTTACACTTCTTGTTCATTTTAGTCTTTGTATTTCATTGGAAGTGTTCACTTGTGTTACGGCGTGCAATAATTTTATAACATTTATTTGTTATTACACCCTCTCAATATAGAAACCATGAATCGTTTCTAACCAGGCTTGACCGTTTTCTAAAAAAAAAAACAACTACTTCCTGGGTTATATGCCCCAACGGACATTGGATTACATTTCAATAGGTCTACGACTAGTTTTCTTACGTTTTTTGAGTATTTAGAATTTTTTTACTTATTACACCACGTTACGAAGAAATTATATTTCTTGTAAATGATTAGAAATAGCCACAGAGAATGTCGATAAAAAATTACAATGGCAACTTTTAATTTTTGTGTACCAAATAAATTATTAATAAGCGATACACTTTATATTTTTTACAAGTAGACATTCTATTGTGAATAAAAATGCTGGTAGGCGTTCAAAGAAGAAAAAAGGTTTTTTAAAGATACCATTATGGTTGGTACATTCTAAACTCTTTTTTTTATAAAGAATGAATCATTTGATAACGGTAAAAGTTCACCGTTCTCGCAGAGTATTGTTGGGAGTAAAAAATGTAAAAATGCAGATGGTGTCGCTTGATATACAAAGGAGAAAGGAACAACAATTCATCTTCCCATTTTATGAATGAATAACAACTAGAGCGAGAAAACACATTTTTTTTAAATGATTGCACCTCACCACTTGTTAGAATGTTTTTTGCACTGCAAGGGAATTGTGGGGAAATTTCAATCTGTAAATACATTTAGAACAGTTTCACATCTTAAAAAAACTGATTAAAATATAGTAAAATAAATAAGAAGTTTTGTCATTATATGAAACAATTTTCTAATCATAAACAATGAAATTCAATAGTAAAAATATTGTAAATTATACTTAATCTACATGACTATATTGTTCTTAAAAATTATTAAATTAACTCTTAGTTTGTAGAAACCCATCTTAACTTAATCTGTAGTAATTTAAAGCATAACTAATGCAAGTAGTTGTCAGAATAGCTTACAAAAGTCAATATAGTATCATAATATAAGTGAATTTTTACTTAAAATAACCTCCTTTTCTTTATAAATATGTCAGTATTGTCGTGGCAAAAATATAGTGTACAACACGCATAACTTTTGAATACTAGTTTGACTTGAAATAATGAAAATTAGGCTTTTTATCTTAATGTATAATATGAACTTGATAGCAACTATTATACTTGTTTAAGTGAAATTTTCTGATATTATCAAAGATTAACAAACTTATAACTAATGTACAAACTTAAATTACTATTTTACATACATTTTTTTCTAACTAAATTGCTCAACAATAAGTTTTATCAACTGTTGTTGAAATAGTCTTTTAAGTAGTCACTATCTGAGTTTTGATAATGAAATAGGGTTACTCTGTGTATCACTGTAACATTTATAGTTCATACACTGATTTTACCCTTGTCTGATAGCATTTATTCACACAGTTTTTATATTTTTAGATTATGAGGTTTTGCCTGAATACATATCTGAGGTAAGTTTTACATTTTATTTATACTGGAGCTTAGTTATCCATCTCAATATATAAATATATTACAAGAATCATTAATGTAGTGTGAAGAAAAGACCTTCTATGTTTATTTTTGATATTTGTTGCAAAAGCGTATCGTTGAGTGACACAGCATGGCACAGTGTTAACAAAGAGACGTCTAGCAACTTTACAACAACGTCATTTGTTGATTTTTTAACATGGTTAATGAATTTAAGAAATTTTACTTCTAAAGGAATAATACAAGAAACTCTAGTATATGAATATTTATTAAAATAAAAAGCAATGAAGATGAAGGCCATGATATGCAATAAAAAATGGATCCAGTTTTTGTAGCTGTAAAAGCTCAAATATCTAGGAAATTAATGAAGACCTCAAGAAAGCCGGAATTAGAACTGGAAGCAGAAAGCAAAGAATATGAAGATACATCGTCAAATCGAATATAAACAAAGCTATCATTAAAATATTCAAACAGTTATCTCTAAATTGGAGTATTTAGTGACAAAAATATCGTTCTCAAATAGGACTAATGATCAAACTATACATATTTTTATTAAAAAAAAATAAAAAAATGCATTCCGAGTAGGTATATTTTTACACACCGAAAACCGTTTACACTACCACTACACCAACACACACTTTTATTTGCCTGACGCGCGTTTCGATAACCAAGTTATCTTCTTCAGAGACCGAAGGTAAACTAAAGCTATGCCTACAAACTAACCTTATATATAGAACATTTTTAGCGCCAAATGTTTTCGCGGCAAATCTTTTGGCGGCCAAGCCAATTTTTAGCGCGAAAACATTTTTACAATAAGTTTTCTTATAATAAACTATAGAGTGGACTATCTGGGATAGGTCCTTTGTCCTTATTTAATCTATTTTTACATTTAATAATTTCTATACTTTCAAATGCATCCAACAATCTATTGTTCGATACATTTTTTAACAATTTTAAACTATCTACATTTACAGAATGGTTTTTGGTAAAAGCATGTTCGGCAATACTAGATTTTTCTATACGTCCATATTTTAGATGAGCTAAATGTTCTTTAAATCTAGTTTTAACCGATCTTTTTGTTTGCCCAACATACTTTTTATCACAATCATTACAACTTATTTCATATATACCGCTTTTTTCCAGATCTTCTCTCTTATCCTTCGGATTTCCTAACAATTGTCTCAGGGTGCCACTAGTTTTATGAACTAAACCTAATCCCACCACGCCGAAAATTGTATTCAATCCTTTATTGGTATACTGAGGGATAAATGGTAATGAAATGAATTTCCTATCGTTGTGTTCTCGCTGGAAAAAGATGGTTTCACAAAGAGATTTCTTAAAACTATGGCGATTGATCAGCTTATGAATTAGTTTTTTATCATATCCATTAAGTACAGCTATATCCTCAATTAAATTCTTTTCTCTGTTATATCTTGTTTTGTTTAAAGGAAAATGAATTAATCGATGAACCAAAAAATGAAAACTTGCCATTTTGTGTTGATTACAGTGAAAAGAATCTATCTGAATATACCTATACGTAGCGGTGTCTTTCCTAAAAATATCAAATTCTAACTTGTTATTATTTCTTATTACTAATGTAACTGTTCATTATTTTCTAGTTCAAACGTGAATTTTATGCTTGTGAATTTTGAATTTAATTTTGAAATGAAATCTTCTACTGATGATTTCTTCGTATTGAAAACTGCGAAAATGTCGTCCACATATCTACACCATATCCTTGGGAAATACTCGAACTCTTGACTGATCTGTGTTTCAAAATTGCTCATAAAAAGGTTGGCTATAAATGGTGATAAACAATTACCCATTGCTGTTCCTTCATATTGTTGATAAACCTGATTGTTGTATTGAAAATAATTTTGGTCCATGCATAGTTTAGCTAATCGTAGGTATTCAGTTCTAACTTCAACACCCAGATCATTCAAGATGAGTAGTTCTTCCAGATACTGTAAAGTTTGTGGAATCGGTACGCTAGGAAATAAAGAACTAACATCGAACGAAATTAAAATTTCCCCATCTTCTAGAACAACATCTTTAACTTTCTTGATAAATTCTAATGAATTTTTAACTGAAAAACTGTTACATTTTTTGGGTAGATTTTCAAACTCGTTCGATAACCATTTTGTAATCTTATAACTAGGTGTACATATAGCTGAAACAATAGGTCTCATTGCCTTCCCAGGTTTATGTACCTTAGGAAGGCAATAGAGCTTTGACAATGTAGGGTTACTTACAGTTAATTTATACTTTAACGAATCGGTGACAAGGTTCTTACAACCTTTGAGAGTGCTCTTCACCATGGAAATCATTTTATTTAGTGGATTTTTTTGAATCTTAACGTAAGGACCATTCTCGATCAAGTGATCCACTCTTTCGAAGTAGTCTTGTTTGTCCATTATAACAACCTTGTTTCCTTTATCAGCTTTTAAGTAAAAACATTCCTTCTGCCTCAAACCTTTGATAATATTCCTAGTTTTCTTAATTCCCTGTAAATTTTTGTTCTTATTTGAAATATTTTTGGAAAATTGATTCTTACAAGCTTCCCGAACATAAACCTTGGCATCATGAGAGAGATATTGAACAGAACTTTCAATATGTCCAATCAATTCACCCAAGTTCCCACGAGAAGGCACGGCAAAATTCAAACCCTTGTTTAACAACTCTGTTTCACTGCTGTCAAAAGTTTGGGAAGAAGTATTTTCAACAATATTAATAGGTTCCAAAGAAATTGTTTTAGGTTTTGGTTTTAATTTCTTTAGTTTTTTACTCAAGATCGACATTTTCTTCTTAAATTTTGAATGAATAACCCTAAACATCTTTCTTTGGAATTCACACCAATGTTCATATTCTACATTTTTTTTATATTTTTACAGATTCATAAATAAATTCTCGTTACGCAAGGTCTGCGAATTTGAACACATTCATATCGTGAGTTTTTTTTTACTTTTCGCACTAACTAATATTAATAAATCAAAGTTGGTCGCATCTTCTCGTACTTCTCGACTGGCGGGTAATAGTTTCTTTTGCCCGATAAATGTGCATTCCTTGGCTCCATTCCACGCACTTTATTTATAAACGATCACGTCTCAAGTTCTTTGTCGTGTGTCGTAAATTTCGAAGATGAGCAAACCGCAGATGCGGACTCAACCTATTCCTAACCGACAGTTACTGTCACTATTGATGTACCGAAGTACCATTTCTTTATTTATTCAATTCCTTGTTTTATTAAAGTTCTCAGATTAAAATTACCAAATTTAATGAGCCTAAGCAAAAGCTGCACAAAGTATAGTCCTCAGAAGCAAACATGAGCCCTGAGTGGGCGTGTCCATGTCGCTGTAGTTGTATTTTCTTAGTAACATTCGATATTTTGAATCGATAACCAAATATCGATATCATAAGTGTCATCTGTCAAAAGATATGTAAACAAAATTTAATCTACAATTTTGTTAAGTTTCACATTATAAAAGAACCAATCCCGAAAATAAATAAATATTTTATTGGCAAATTATGTCAAAAATTTCATTTTAAGTTAAAAAAATTGAATCACCAACAAGATTGATGTGTAAAAACAGTTATATTTTTTGTAAATGACATCAGTTATTCAGTTGGGTATCACAAATAAAACAATTTTTTTTTATTTATTACAAATTTATAATTGAATCTTAATAGATTGTGCTTCAATGTATAAATAAAAATTATCCAAATTTACGATTCAAATTATTAGAATGTGTCAAAATTTCCATAAATAATGTTGTCTTCAACCCTAGTCAATATGGGAAATTTCCAAAAGCAATATCTGTTTTACATTTGCAAAATATTCGAAAAATTGTTGGATTCAAAAACTATCCGGTTGGTGAAATTGTCTGAAAATCGGATAATTATCATCACATTGACAACACTAAAATTGTTTTATATTGATAAAATCATTCGATCATATTATGTCCATTATATTTACAATTACTAATGTACAATCGTTAACATTGGCTTGTAATTGGCTGATTGCGATGACCTCTCTTTTAGTTCACATATTTTCCGCGGACCATGTTCGCTTCTATCGACTGTAAATGATTTTGACAATTATCGAATCAGCAATCTTATTCGCGAAAATCAATGACCACTAGATGGCGCTGTCAATTTTCAATATGGCCGCTACGAGGGTGAACAACAAAATTTTAGTTCATGCTTTGCATCTATCGTTGTTGCTGTGTACGTGTGGACTTCCTATTTTTTGTGATTTTTCTTGTCTTAATACATTATACTTCAAAGTTAATGGCACCCTCATTTGACCTTCTATATTATCCCAATAATAACTAGATGTATTCATGACATACTATTCATAGAATTCACATAGCTACTGTGTTTTATCTACGAATAAAGAATAGAAAGGAAGTAATGTTGTCATATTTTAATTTAGCAAATAATTGCGACGGAAGTCGGCCATATTGAAGAACCAATTATAGGTTCGTTCCAACAAACAATCAGGGATGCGTTTCGGATTGTTTTCAAATTTGTTTCTACGCATGCGCGCATTTTATGAAATTTGAAACTAGTCCAAAACTGTTCTGTTGGAACACTGTAGTACTAGTTTGACATTTAACACATGACAGTGCAACAAGTGGAAAATATTTTCCCATTCTAAATTTATGGGGCGAACACCAATTTCCTCAATTATTTACTCGAGAACATGACTGGATTCGTCTTCACTGTGGAATGCACCAATACTTTCGTCTAATAAATCGCTGTTGCCAATATTTTCATCCGAGCCACAGTAACTCATATTTATAATTAAATAGATCTCCTCACGATATAAATATATAATACGCGAAAAAGGTTAAAAGTTGAATTAAATGGACAAACACGTGGTTTCGAATGATCAAATTTCCTTTGCGCATGCGTCTGATTTGTAGTTCCTAACAAATTCACAAACTTTTATGACAGTTTTCAAACCGTTTGCATGTAACGTTGGAACAGCTTACTATCAATCAGCAAACTGTCACAAATTGTTGTTGGAACGCTAAAATGCACATGCGCATGCTCATAACAATCTCTGATAGTTTCGGACTCTTGTTGGAACGAACCTTATGACTCATTCGAATCGTGACATTTGACATGTATAGTTTTTTCATTCTGTTTTATATATTATTTTCTGATTTAAGTAGTTAACCCAACTCTTGAATGGGAATTACTTTTCATCTGTAGGGTTCTATTTATCTGAATTATTAAAAATTAACAAAATATTTTAATGACAACCACATTGTTATCATAGACGTTTCTTTATTTTTTATACAGACAAACCAAGTCAACTATTTATAGTTACCTGCTTAGAAGTTTTTAATCTAAATTTATATTCCTACAACTTTATGACAATGTATATTACTGTACAGATAATTACAAGCGGAAAACATATATATTTTTTTAATAATTAATACGAGACATAAGTTTATAATACCCTGTGTGTGACACCACTGGTAACCGGAAACTTCAAGTCAGCCATATGCAAGAACCATTGCGGACATCGTCAAATCGTATTATGCCGGTATTCATAGTCAACCCTCAACTTGAGCACTGAGGGAGACTTGGGTAAGGGTCACTTAGCACTCAACCTCTTACTTGTTTCATAAACGTCACTTAACCAGCCCTTAAGTGAGTAAACACGTTTTCGGGGTTTTTAATGCATTTGTGTTGGTTGTGCTGGCTTATCTTACCGTTCTATGGTTGTGAGCATGCGCCAAATAATAACATACTTTTTGATATCTTCATTATTGAATTTGTCGATTGCTATGGGTGTGTTCGGGGATCACGCTTTCGAGCTATGTAGCGCCAAGAACCATATAACGCAAACGAGGAATAGTAGTAGATAGCGACAAATGGCGCAAATAGCGTGCTCCCCGAACACACCCTATGTCTAATCAGATGTTGTAGTACAAGTGGCAGTAAAACATTGGTGACACAGTTTTTGCTAAATCTAAATCATCTTTGGAACTCTCGTTCCTCAAACGTTTCCAAAGGATTCTGCATGTCCCTAATATATTTTTTAGGCAAACGATTTACTTCTTCAAATTCCTCATCACTCTCAAAAAGTTCATCAAATTCTTCCATTTTCAAAAAAATGTATGCAAACTGTCTATAAATATAATAACTATTCTTCCTTAATAAAAAACTACCTAAACATAAATAACTATTTCTTATTATATATGTAATACCTATTTACTACCATAAAAAATGTCAATAATGTAATATAATAACCTATACAGAGCATAAGATATGTCAAATCTGTCGAATATAAAACTCTCAAGGTGCCCTCAAGGGTAGTCACGTCTTCACTTGAGTTAAGGGTGACTTGAGGGACCCTTAGATCTTGAGGGTTGTTTATGAAACACCCAAGTGCCCTCAACCTACCCTTACCCTCACACTCATACTTAAGGGATGACTATGAATACGGCCACTATACTCCTTCCTTTTTATTATTTATTCGTAGTGTTTTATTTAATTAAAACATGCAAAATATTGTAACGGGTGACATATGTGTGACAGATGATTGTGACAGATGCGAGAGAAATGCATGTATTTTGATGTAGCTGTTTTAAACTGGCATGGTCTGTTCTAATTAGGAATCTTTTGCCATATAAGTATTTGTAGAAATGTTCCACAGACTTCACAACTGCGAGGAGTTCAGGTCTCGTTACGCAATAGTTTCTTTCGGCTTTTGATAATGTCTTGCTAAAATATCCTAGAACTCTTTCTTTTCCGTCTTGAAGTTGCGAAAGTATAGCTCCGATTCCCACATTGCTAGCGTCGGTATCCAGAATAAGTCTGCCCTCAGGACGAGGATAAGCGAGAACAGGGGCCGAAATCAATTCCTTCTTTGGCATTCTTCGCTCCAACAAAAAGTCTTATCTTGCTCAGTTAGTCTCGTTAAGGGCTTGGCGATGTCTCCAAAATTTCTAACAAATCGTCGGTAATATGAGCAAAGACCCAGGAAGCTGCGAAGTTGATGCTTATCAGAAAGAACCGGCCACTCTTGAACGGGGTCTACAGTAACGCCATCCTTGCTTACAACATGTCCCAAATAACTAAACTGTCTCTGGAGCAAGTTACATTTCTTAACATTCAATGTTAGATTGGCCTTTTTCAGTCGTCGAAAGACTTCTTCTAGGTTAGCCAAATATTCTTTAAAATCCTTACCCATTATAAATCATGGAAAGTTCCAGTCAAAACCTTCTTCCTCATTCACGGACTCTACCCTTTATGGCAAGCAGCTACATCAAAATACATGCATTTCTCTCGCATCTGTCACAATCATCTGTCACAATCATCCGTCACACATCTTTTACAATATAATATTTGTCTAATTAACTATACCTATTCTATAACAACCAATTCATTACAACTCGTAATTTTCTTGACAAAATATTCTATTTAACAACACAATTGCTGATCTTTTTGGCAGCGCTATCTGTTCTGAACTATCTGTCTGTATAAAAAATTATCGATATATCGATAAACATCGATTGTGAGATACGATATTTATATAGTAATTATATATATGACATAATACCTAACCTCACCCCTATTCCGAATCAAAAATATTATATAATAAAATTAAAAAATACTCGCATCCCGACCATCTGACACAAATCAAAGTGTATTTTAAGTTAAAATAGCTCATCTTAATTAATACTGAATAAAAAATAGTAGTGTGTATAAATAAAAACAAGATATTTAGTAAATAGAAATAATATCTAATATCCTTTTTATAAAAATAAATAAGGGAAATTTACTACTTGCTTCGACCCTTTTACCGTAGGTTTGTCATTTCTTATCCTTATCCTTATTCTTTAGTTTATTGTTATCAAATGTTTGGAATGAAAAATAATTAAAAAAATACTCGCTCCCCGACCAACTGACACAGATCAAAGTATATTTTATGTTAATACCGCTCACCTAAATATCTTGTGTTTATTTATGCATACTACTATTTTTTGTTCAACATTAATTATGAGCTAACATAAAATACACTTCGATATGTGTCAGATGGTCGGGAAGAGAGTATTTTTTAATTATATTCAGTAGGTTCAGTAGTTTTTTAAAAAAGCTTTGAAGATGCATGGATAAGTGAATTGATTTTCATTTTTGAATAGGTACGTAGATATGACAGTTAAATAAGTAAGTAAGTGTTTTTTTATTATGGCTTTGCATCAATTAACCTCACATTTTGTCAAATGTATTGAGATTTAGTTCTAATCAAGTAGTCTCTGTATTTTTCTACACTGGTTAAAAATGAACAAGTTTACTACCTCAACAAAAGTGAATAAAGAATAAAGGTTCAGAGGCTAGTAGCGAAAAAAATAAATTTTAGATACAAATATGCCAATTTGCAGTAACTTTTTTAAAGGTATGTGAAATTACTTCAACTAACTCAATTTTTCTATAGAAAACAGCAATTTATTGTGATTGTTCTTCCATATGTGCAGATCGTGCATACTTTTACAGCCTGCACCCAATTATTTTACGGTGAATAATGAAAATCGTTCAAAAAAAAACAATATTAATATTTGTGGGTTTTTCAATATGCCTATAGGCCGACTAACTTCAGCTGTTTTGTTCCTCGTACAAAGATTAGTCCTTTTGTTTATATAAAACTAAAATCACACTATATACTGTTCATACAGCGTCTCATTAATCTGCTTATAATAGTATATTACATAACGAGTGTGGAAAGTGAAGTATTACGCACGAGAGAAGTTTAGCACGAGCCGCGTAGTGGCGAGTGCGGAAACGTAACGAGTGCAAGAAATACACTTTCCAACGCGTTGTGTACACGATTTTTCCTACGACCCCAATATTTCTTATAATAATAAATATTTTAAATTTATTTGTAAAATTTATTTTAATTGTTAGTCATGTTAAAAATTAGGATTTAAACGAGTTTATATAATATATTGCATGGAAATATAACTAATTAAAATCAAATAACCACCTTTCTCAGGAATTCACATCAAAATTCTTTATTAGCTAAATGACACTTTAATTTTTTTTGTGGGCTCTGTGAAAATTAAAAGTAAAATGGTCAGTCGGTGAAATTAATTGAAAAGTAATGTAATAATAATAGACACAAAGATAATTGTAAACAGAAACACAAATATAACTTCAAAAATCCACATTCGACACATGCACGGAACATAAACACAATATAAAAAAGAAGAATAAACTGTTCTTCTTTCTAAAAGTGTTTCTATAAAAATAATAATACTGAATAAAAATATGTTTATTTTTTTTAAATTTAAAAACCTATAAGAAACTTTTTTCTTTATTCTTACTTTATACAGAAAAATTTGTATTGGCAATTACAATACAATATTTGACACAAGAAAGATTTAAAAAAAATTAAATGGTCCTTGCTTTGACATTTATGTATTTTTACTATTGATAAATTTGACGTAAATGTCACAGATCATAGAACCATATTTTTTTACTTTTCAATACGTGTATTGATATTTACTTTTCAATACGTGTATTGATATTAGCTACTTTCTTAAGTACAAATAAGTGTGCAATCTAGCACTTTCATATGTGGTCGTAGGAAATAGTATATTACATAACGAGTGTGGAAAGTGAAGTATTTCGCACAAGTGAAGTTTAGCACGAGCCGCGTAGTGGCGAGTGCGGAAACGTAACGAGTGCAAGAAATACACTTTCCAACGCGTTGTGTACACGATTTTTCCTATGACCCCAATATTTCTTATTATAATAAATATTTTAAATTTATTTATAAAATTTATCTTAATTGTTAGTCATGTTAAAAATTAGGATTTAAACGAGTTTATATATTGCATGGAAATATAATTAATTAAAATGAAATAACCACCTTTCTCAGGAATTCACATCAAAATTCTTTATTAGATAAATGACATTTTAATTTTTTTGTGGGCTCTATAAAAATTAAAAGTAAAATGGTCAGTTGGTGAAATTAATTGAAAAGTAATGTAATAATAATAGACGCAAAGATAATTGTAAACAGAAACACAAACATAACTTCAAAAATCCACATTCGACACATGCACGGAACATAACACAATATAAAAAAGAAGAATAAACTGTTCTTCTTTCTAAAATTGTTTTTATACAAATAAAAATATGTTTATTTTTTAAAAATTTAAAACCCTATAAGAAACTTTATTCTTTATTCTTACTTTATACAGAAAAATTTGTATTGGCAATTACAATACAATATTTGACACAAGGAAGATTTAAAAAAAATTAAATAGTCCTTGCTATGTCATTCATGTGTTTTTACTATTGATAAATTTGACGTAAATGTCACAGATCATAGAACTATATTTTTTTACTTTTCAATACGTGTATTGATATTTACTTTTCAATACGTGTATTGATATTAGCTACTTTCTTAAGTACAAATAAGTGTGCAAACTAGCACTTTCGTATGTGGTCGTAAGAAAAAGATATTTACGTTACTAGTCCGGTGTGACGTACATGTTATTACATACTGTACTCTAAAGCACAAAAGAACAGTGAAACAATAAAATATTAATATAATTATCGGCGTTTGTTATTTTGGAAATTTGCGTTCAATGCAAAGATAGCTTGATTGGTAATAATAGAAACAATATTATTGTTTTTAAATGTGTAATATGACACTGTTAGTGATAGTCATTATCCGATTTTCACGAAATTATAACTGTTAATATTAATGCAGGAAGGAAAACATAAATTGCTTAATAAATTCTCGCGATGTCAGTGTTGTTTAAATGTTGACAGTACAATGGCAGAAATATACAGAGATTCACACGTTTACCGTAATTCAGGCAGTGTCACGTTATAAACGTTTCGCTAAATTTTCTTTACAGCCTTTGTGTTCGTTCTATTGAAATCTTTGTCCCACGCACTTAGAGGATGAAAATACATAATGAAATGCAAATTAAGAAATATTGTTTTAAGCCGATACCATAAATTTGTTTATTTTTCTTAAAAAAGCATGACATTTTTTGATTGACTTAATTACCCAGTCATAAAAACTAAATTTACATTGACAATGTAAAAAAAAGTTGAGATTTAAACGAGTAACTTAGAAATAAGTGAAAATTGGAGGATTTTAAAACCAAATGTTCCGCAAATTGTGGAATATCATGTAAGAAGTCACGAATTTGAAAAATTATACAACAAAAAGATTACAGATTACAAACTAGGCCGTCTAGATAGCCTGATGAAGTTCAAAGCCTTGATAGTGGCTATTTCTTAAACTCTACTGCTTCCGTTTTGTCCTTTCCAAGTTTTACAAATCGCAGTCTTGTCAGGCCTTAGCAGTAGCATGTGAAGTGAATTGCGGGTTTCTCCACTTCCTTACAGAATCTGCACAGGCCTATTTCTGTCTGGCCTATAATACTCATGCGCCTATTGAGTCTACAATGTCCTGTTAACATTCTTATACTGACTTTCGTCTGTCTGAGAGTAGGAATATGAACTGCTTGGCCTTTCTCTGTCTAAGTACAGCCTGCACGAGATTTTCTTTACACCCATTCGTTGATGGCTGCTTTCTTAAGTGTACTTACGTTTCCAAGGAAGGAATCAGCTTCCGTCGATAGTGTGTTTGTAGCTTCCCTGGCCAACTTATCAGCCTTTTCATTGTCCCTGATTCCCTTATTCCCCGGTTCCCAGGCAAACGTTATCCCAGTTCAGTTTCCCAACTAATGATTGAGCCTACACACACACATACAGATCCATACAAGCTTTGAATTCTTCTTCATCAAGCGCCATCTCCGTGGCGTAGGTTGTCGATCATCATACCATTCTCTAAGATTACGCAACCAAGATATTCTCCATCTTCCTACGTTCTTTTATCCCTGAATTTTCCCTTGTATAATGAGTTGAAGCATTCTGTATTTCCTTGTTTATTCTTCTCATGGCGTTTTCATTTGTGACATGTTCAGTGCATGATATCTTGAAATTCTTCTGTATCCATAAACGCCTGCAATTTTTTAGTGGACGCCGCATTAATGGTCCAAGCTTCTATTCCATATAGTAGAATCAAAAAAAGGGCATCTCACTAACTTGACCCTCAAGCCCAACTTTAAATCTCTAGTGCAAAGGACTCTTCTCATTTTGTTGAGAAGAAGCTTCGTCATGTCATCACTTGGTATTTGAATTAGTTTTTCTTTCATATTGCAGCATTGAAATATATTCTTTTAAAAAAGACCCATTAAATATCTGTTGTTGTTACCATTTTGATTTTATTCAGAAAAATAGTGAGTTGATGTTTTAAATAATAGAGTGATTTGTATGCTCCAATGGAACCCACCTGAAATAATACCCCTAACCGAATACGAAACGAGAACATCGCCCTTTTTCTTGCTGAAAACTCGACGAAGACAGTTGTCTTCCTTTAGCTGGTGAAAGATACAGCCAGCTAAGATACAGCTAGGCTGCAGCAAAGTCAGGATACAGCAAATATACATATGCTATAGATAGAGAAATTCAACAGTCCTAAAGACACAACAAACCACTCAAGGTCCTTTGGAGCCTCAAGAAACCGTATGTGTCAAAGATAAGTATCAATTAAAATAGAAAACTGTTTTTCAATTATCTTAACCTCTATTAAATTAAACGATTTAATATCAAACTATTAATAATTCAAAGTGTACATAAAAATGTAATAAAATCTCACTTAGAATACAAAATAAACAATAGCTCTTTAATTGCTTCCAATAATTAACTTTTATTTTCCAAGGATAGCTGTTTCGAGTGTTTACTAAGAGGAAATGAATGAATCATTGTTGAGCGGACTTGCCGTGTTTTTGCAGAAAGATATCCATATCGACCAAATGCAACTGGTGATATTGTAATTGCTTAAAATCTGCCGTCAGTTTGGTCAATTTAAGACAAAAATTAATAAAAATAAACCACTAGTGGACAATGACATAAACGAAATTAATGTTTTGGGTTATTTTACGGCCTCTCCAAATGCCTCCATTAGAGATTGTGAGAGAGATCTTACTTTGTCGACGAGAACAATTCATCGCATTTTAAAAAAACACAAATGGAAACCATTTTCATATCATTTGGTGCAACACTTACAATTATGTGATCTTCCTCGAAGGGTAGAATTCTGTGAATGGTTTTTAAAAAAGACCCAAGAGGATGAAAACTTCATAAATAAAGTTATATAGTGTGATGAAGCAAAGTTTAGCAAAAATGGATTATTTAATCGACATAACTCCCATTTTTGGTCTAATGAAAATCTACATGTTAGTAGAGAACGTTATTTCCAAAATAGTTGGAGTTTTAATGTTTTTTGTGCAATAAAAGACGATAAAATTTTAGCATTACAATTTTATGATGAGAATTTAAAAGGTGAAAGATATTGCCACATTTTAGAAGCAGCCATACTTTAAGAAATGGAGAGGCGGTTTCAGCTTGGTATCAGCAAGATGGAGCACCTCCTCATAACTTTGGGCCTGTTGCTCAGCATATTAACATGTTTGATGATAGATGGAATGCCAATCAGGGTTCGTTTCTTTGGCTCGCTCTCTTGACTTGGCTCCTTTAGATTTGGGGTTACATTAAAATTCAGGTATTTTCCAAACCTGTTACGAGAAAGGAAGATATGATGCAGAGAGTCTTACTTGCTTATAATTCTCCAACACTCGACCATATTTCCAGAATTACAAGACATAACTTAATGAAAAGGATTCATTAATGTTTAGAAGTAGATGGTGCTAATTTTGAACACTTATTATAAAACTTTATTTGTTTAATATTACATTTAGTTATTTTTGTTTGTAAGTTATCTAATTAAATTAATACAAAATAACTAGTCAACGTTTTTAATGATATCCACATTTAATAATCCTTTCATGCTATTGGTTACTTTTCGGAAGTAATAACATGAAAAAATAATAAAATATTACCTTAAATCATGGAAATCATGGTCTATCCTTTACTAATGTTGAAATCATTAAGTGTTGTTAAGTTTTAACTAAGATAATGAAATATCTCAAAAAAGGTTGGATTTAGGTATAGGGAATACCGATACCAAACGAATTGGCTTAAAAAATACATCGGAAAATGTAATAAAATACAAGGTGTGCTATTTAAAATAAGCAACTTATAAATGATTTAAATTGTGCATGTTGGCGGCTAAGTTTAAAACACCCTGTATGAAATATCAATGAGTTGGACATATGGAGTTAACGGGCAAGACCTTGTTGTTTATTGGTTACAATTTCACGTCACTAGCTTCGATATTAATGGAGATATCATTGTTTAATGTGGACTAGGATTTTTACAAAATTTTGAAAAAAAACGAAATATCTCGAAAATATTTCATTTTTGGTGTAGGACATTGTGCACAAATTTTATCTAAAACTTCATGTAGAATGCGAAAATATTAGGTTATATTTAAAATTACAAAGTTGGCGTCTATTTCCGGTATAACCAGAAGTGCCACATTCAGGACAACATTATATCTGAACTCAAAGTCATCCAAAACCCACAGCTTCGTAATTTCAGATTTTTATCATAACTGTATCAGCCATTACTTTTAATCAAAACTTATCGCGCCACACCCTGTATATAATATCCCCAAGAAGATAGCAGATTTTTTGAAACTTGCAAATTCAAAAATGTACACGGGGCATTGTTTCTGTCGTTCTTCAGCTACTATGTTCACAAATACTGGAGGAAATCGTCATCCGTTGCAGAATCTTACAATGAAGAGTTAATAAGCAATAAGAATGCTGTATCCAAGTGTCTTGGCGGACCTAAAAATCACTCTAGTACCTCGAATCAAGTGTTTAAGTAAACGAGTACAAGTTGTGATGCTCCAAAAATTTCTAAGATATTTCTAATAATGTTAATTGTAAAATTTCAGTTGTTTGTAATCCTCAATGTGTTTAAAATAAAAATTTAAAACATATTATCAACTCTTGCTGTTAAAATGTCACTTTATCTATCCTTGCTATTAAAGTGTTATAGCAACACTTTAACATAAGATGCAATATGTTTAGATAAATTAAACGATTACGGACCTGTGTTATCCTCTTTCGTTCCTCTCACTTGGGTGGCACACTATTAAAGATGTTTATATAAATACATCGGACTTGGGCAAAACGAATAGAAGAAAAAACAACAACGAGAAGCTGTCGCTTCTTAACACGTTTGGACCAAGAAATAAAAAAAGGGGAGTCGCTGCAATATGGTAAGCTTTTGCTAAATATACCGAATGTCGTAACGACTAATAGTTCCAATTTTAGCAGCGGCTGCTTCGTATTAAAAAAGAACAATCACGTTAATAAGAACAAATGTTATACAGTTAAATTATAGTGCTACTAAAGTAAAATTGACGAATTTGTTATAAAAATCTTCAAGCTGTATTTTAAAATTCTCTACTACCTCGGTAAACCTGGAAATGTTACAAAATGGTAGGTCTATTTAAAAAAAAAATGGAGGTGACGTCAACCCTCGAAGGTGGTTCACCTTAAAGTATTTCTTCTAGATTTATAGCTAATGGACTAGTTTAGTGATTTTTTTTTATATTTGCATCTTATAAAATAGGTTTTTAGTGGTTCAACTGTACAAATAAAATTTTTATACAATTAATCCTCTATCCATAATCGGCTTTTGAAATTTAAATTTAATGGTTACATACGTCATAAGTAGTAAGTGACGTGTTTCAATAAGATTGGTAGAAAATTTGGGATGTTGTCGATATGCTTTAATATTAACCGAGAAACTTATCTCTCTCTCTTATTTGTTGTCATTAAAAAGAGATGAACATATCGATATGTATGTTCTCTGATTGACACTTTATCAAATAAGGAATAAAACACTAAACAAAATATTCTGTCATTTTCGTTAGTTTAATTTGTTGTTTGGTTGTGTTTGGTTTATGAAAGAAATTACTTATATACTATTTTTGGTTCGAAAATAAAAATCCCTAACACCTTCTCTTGGTGTTATAGCGGTTCCTTCAAAAATAACCAATAGAAGTAATTGTTCTCTCGGGGAGCAACCCCTCTATCGGTACAGTGAGAGAACGAATTTCAAGAATACGGTTTTGGCATTTTCAATAGAATCACGCCCACTTTCTATTGGCTTTTCTATTCTATCACCGTCAAGAATAGGGGTCTTGTTTGTTTATTACAGATAAACACGATTTTCTTTCCTGTCATATATCTTGTCAACTGGTACAATCAGTTAGTCACAGAACACGGTGTTTTGTGCCGCCAGTTCTTTGAGAATACTTGAAACGAACGTAGCTAAACTGTGACAACGTTAACTTTTAAACACACTTCATTATTGGTTATTAGTTGGCGCTACGTTTAAAACTTACTAATTATTTATTGCTAAATTTTACGAAATGAGAAAAATTACTTGCAAAATGAATACCAATATAAGTAAGTAGGTATCTTATCCTAAATATATATTGCTATCATTTTGATTAATATGATCCTACTAAACTAGTCCATTAGCGCAACAATTATATTTTAAACTCTTTCTAATTAGTACCTTAACTTACGAAAAATATTTCTAGGAAACAACTTTTGTATGCGTATACATACTGTATACTTATACATCAAAACGAGTCCCGTATCTCAATTAGGTTCGCCGATAGATCCGTTTTTTATGCAAAGTTCAATTGACATTCTTGACGGACATATTAATAACAGTACTGCATTGAAGATTCAGTACTATGACCGAATAAAAAACATGAAGAATGACTAATGAAATTGCAGTTACTTGACAAAAAGTAGACTTTATTTATTAGCTGCTTGTATAGAGTGGTTGAAAAAAATGTAAATAATAAAAAGGTATAAAGAATATTTTTTATTCACGATCTTCACAGAATTTAATTAAATTTATTGCAATAGCCCTTACTTTTTGGAAGTCCATCTTACTAAGAATAATAAAAAAACTCAACTTCCAAGTTTAATTGAAAAAATTTATATAATATAACAATAAAATTAAATAATTGTTTTTTAAATTAGATTGATTTGGTGCTGCGAACCTCGCTTCGCTCGGCACGCAGTGATTCATTTCTATAATGCCAAATTGAAACATAATTGAGCTGGCAAAAATAGTTGTTAAATTAGTTATAATTGATTTGGTATTATAAATTATAAATCACAATTTTTTTTTTGATTTTTTTTTAATTTAATTTTTTTTTATTTCCAAGTATAATTGAAAAAATATAAATATAATTTAACAATAAAATTAAATAATTGTTTTTTAAATTAGATTGATTTGGTGCTGCGAACCTCGCTTCGCTCGGCACGCAGTGATTCATTTCTTTAATGCCAAATTGAAACATAATTGAGCTGGCAAAAATAGTTGTTAAATTAGTTATAATTGATTTGGTATTATAAATTATAAATCACAATTTTTTTTTTGATTTTTTTTTAATTTAATTTTTTTTTATTTCCAAGTTTAATTGAAAAAATATAAATATAATATAACAATAAAATTAAATAATTGTTTTTTAAATTAGATTGATTTGGTGCTGCGAACTTCGCTTCGCTCGGCACGCAGTGATTCATTTGTATAATGCCAAATTGAAACATAATTGAGCTGGCAAAAATAGTTGTTAAATTAGTTATAATTGATTTGGTATTATAAATTATAAATCACAATTTTTTTTGATTTTTTTTAATTTAATTTTTTTTATTTCCAAGTTTAATTGAAAAAATATAAATATAATATAACAATAAAATTAAATAATTGTTTTTTAAATTAGATTGATTTGGTGCTGCGAACTTCGCTTCGCTCGGCACGCAGTGATTCATTTGTATAATGCCAAATTGAAACATAATTGAGCTGGCAAAAATAGTTGTTAAATTAGTTATAATTGATTTGGTATTATAAATTATAAATCACAATTTTTTTTTGATTTTTTTTTAATTTAATTTTTTTTTATTTCCAAGTTTAATTGAAAAAATATAAATATAATATAACAATAAAATTAAATAATTGTTTTTTAAATTAGATTGATTTGGTGCTGCGAACCTCGCTTCGCTCGGCACGCAGTGATTCATTTCTTTAATGCCAAATTGAAACATAATTGAGCTGGCAAAAATAGTTGTTAAATTAGTTATAATTGATTTGGTATTATAAATTATAAATCACAATTTTTTTTTGATTTTTTTTTAATTTAATTTTTTTTTATTTCCAAGTTTAATTGAAAAAATATAAATATAATATAACAATAAAATTAAATAATTGTTTTTTAAATTAGATTGATTTGGTGCTGCGAACTTCGCTTCGCTCGGCATGCAGTGATTCATTTGTATAATGCCAAATTGAAACATAATTGAGCTGGCAAAAATAGTTGTTAAATTAGTTATAATTGATTTGGTATTATAAATTATAAATCACAATTTTTTTTTTGATTTTTTTTTAATTTAATTTTTTTTTATTTCCAAGTTTAATTGAAAAAATATAAATATAATATAACAATAAAATTAAATAATTGTTTTTTAAATTAGATTGATTTGGTGCTGCGAACTTCGCTTCGCTCGGCACGCAGTGATTCATTTGTATAATGCCAAATTGAAACATAATTGAGCTGGCAAAAATAGTTGTTAAATTAGTTATAATTGATTTGGTATTATAAATTATAAATCACAATTTTTTTTTGATTTTTTTTTAATTTAATTTTTTTTTATTTCCAAGTTTAATTGAAAAAATATAAATATAATATAACAATAAAATTAAATAATTGTTTTTTAAATTAGATTGATTTGGTGCTGCGAACTTCGCTTCGCTCGGCACGCAGTGATTCATTTGTATAATGCCAAATTGAAACATAATTGAGCTGGCAAAAATAGTTGTTAAATTAGTTATAATTGATTTGGTATTATAAATTATAAATCACAATTTTTTTTGATTTTTTTTTAATTTAATTTTTTTATTTCCAAGTTTAATTGAAAAAATATAAATATAATATAACAATAAAATTAAATAATTGTTTTTAAATTAGATTGATTTGGTGCTGCGAACTTCGCTTCGGTCGGCACGCAGTGATTCATTTGTATAATGCCAAATTGAAACATAATTGAGCTGGCAAAAATAGTTGTTAAATTAGTTATAATTGATTTGGTATTATAAATTATAAATCACAATTTTTTTGATTTTTTTTTTAATTTAATTTTTTTTATTTCCAAGTTTAATTGAAAAAATATAAATATAATATAACAATAAAATTAAATAATTGTTTTTTAAATTAGATTGATTTGGTGCTGCGAACTTCGCTTCGCTCGGCACGCAGTGATTCATTTGTATAATGCCAAATTGAAACATAATTGAGCTGGCAAAAATAGTTGTTAAATTAGTTATAATTGATTTGGTATTATAAATTATAAATCACAATTTTTTTTTGATTTTTTAATTTAATTTTTTTTATTTCCAAGTTTAATTGAAAAAATATAAATATAATATAACAATAAAATTAAATAATTGTTTTTAAATTAGATTGATTTGGTGCTGCGAACCTCGCTTCGCTCGGCACGCAGTGATTCATTTCTTTAATGCCAAATTGAAACATAATTGAGCTGGCAAAAATAGTTGTTAAATTAGTTATAATTGATTTGGTATTATAAATTATAAATCACTTTTTTTTGATTTTTTAATTTAATTTTTTTTTATTTCCAAGTATAATTGAAAAATATAAATATAATTTAACAATAAAATTAAATAATTGTTTTTAAATTAGATTGATTTGGTGCTGCGAACCTCGCTTCGCTCGGCACGCAGTGATTCATTTCTTTAATGCCAAATTGAAACATAATTGAGCTGGCAAAAATAGTTGTTAAATTAGTTATAATTGATTTGGTATTATAAATTATAAATCACAATTTTTTTTGATTTTTTTTAATTTAATTTTTTTTATTTCCAAGTTTAATTGAAAAAATATAAATATAATATAACAATAAAATTAAATAATTGTTTTTTAAATTAGATTGATTTGGTGCTGCGAACTTCGCTTCGCTCGGCACGCAGTGATTCATTTGTATAATGCCAAATTGAAACATAATTGAGCTGGCAAAAATAGTTGTTAAATTAGTTATAATTGATTTGGTATTATAAATTATAAATCACAATTTTTTTTTGATTTTTTTAATTTAATTTTTTTTATTTCCAAGTTTAATTGAAAAAATATAAATATAATATAACAATAAAATTAAATAATTGTTTTTAAATTAGATTGATTTGGTGCTGCGAACTTCGCTTCGCTCGGCACGCAGTGATTCATTTGTATAATGCCAAATTGAAACATAATTGAGCTGGCAAAAATAGTTGTTAAATTAGTTATAATTGATTTGGTATTATAAATTATAAATCACAATTTTTTTTGATTTTTTTAATTTAATTTTTTTATTTCCAAGTTTAATTGAAAAAATATAAATATAATATAACAATAAAATTAAATAATTGTTTTTAAATTAGATTGATTTGGTGCTGCGAACTTCGCTTCGCTCGGCACGCAGTGATTCATTTGTATAATGCCAAATTGAAACATAATTGAGCTGGCAAAAATAGTTGTTAAATTAGTTATAATTGATTTGGTATTATAAATTATAAATCACAATTTTTTTTGATTTTTTTTTAATTTAATTTTTTTTTATTTCCAAGTTTAATTGAAAAAATATAAATATAATATAACAATAAAATTAAATAATTGTTTTTTAAATTAGATTGATTTGGTGCTGCGAACTTCGCTTCGCTCGGCACGCAGTGATTCATTTGTATAATGCCAAATTGAAACATAATTGAGCTGGCAAAAATAGTTGTTAAATTAGTTATAATTGATTTGGTATTATAAATTATAAATCACAATTTTTTTTTTGATTTTTTTAATTTAATTTTTTTTTTATTTCCAAGTTTAATTGAAAAAATATAAATATAATATAACAATAAAATTAAATAATTGTTTTTTAAATTAGATTGATTTGGTGCTGCGAACCTCGCTTCGCTCGGCACGCAGTGATTCATTTCTTTAATGCCAAATTGAAACATAATTGAGCTGGCAAAAATAGTTGTTAAATTAGTTACAATTGATTTGGTATTATAAATTATAAATCACAATTTTTTTTTTGATTTTTTTTTAATTTAATTTTTTTTTATTTCCAAGTTTAATTGAAAAAATATAAATATAATATAACAATAAAATTAAATAATTGTTTTTTAAATTAGATTGATTTGGTGCTGCGAACTTCGCTTCGCTCGGCACGCAGTGATTCATTTGTATAATGCCAAATTGAAACATAATTGAGCTGACAAAAATAGTTGTTAAATTAGTTATAATTGATTTGGTATTATAAATTATAAATCACAATTTTTTTTGATTTTTTTAATTTAATTTTTTTTATTTCCAAGTTTAATTGAAAAAATATAAATATAATATAACAATAAAATTAAATAATTGTTTTTAAATTAGATTGATTTGGTGCTGCGAACCTCGCTTCGCTCGGCACGCAGTGATTCATTTCTTTAATGCCAAATTGAAACATAATTGAGCTGGCAAAAATAGTTGTTAAATTAGTTATAATTGATTTGGTATTATAAATTATAAATCACAATTTTTTTGATTTTTTTTAATTTAATTTTTTTATTTCCAAGTTTAATTGAAAAAATATAAATATAATATAACAATAAAATTAAATAATTGTTTTTTAAATTAGATTGATTTGGTGCTGCGAACCTCGCTTCGCTCGGCACGCAGTGATTCATTTCTTTAATGCCAAATTGAAACATAATTGAGCTGGCAAAAATAGTTGTTAAATTAGTTATAATTGATTTGGTATTATAAATTATAAATCACAATTTTTTTTTGATTTTTTTAATTTATATCTTTTTATATCCAAGTTTAATTGAAAAAATATAAATATAATATAACAATAAAATTAAATAATTGTTTTTTAAATTAGATTGATTTGGTGCTGCGAACCTCGCTTCGCTCGGCACGCAGTGATTCATTTCTATAATGCCAAATTGAAACATAATTGAGCTGGCAAAAATAGTTGTTAAATTAGTTACAATTGATTTGGTATTATAAATTATAAATCACAATTTTTTTTTTATTTTTTTTTAATTTAATTTTTTTATTTCCAAGTTTAATTGAAAAAATATAAATATAATATAACAATAAAATTAAATAATTGTTTTTAAATTAGATTGATTTGGTGCTGCGAACTTCGCTTCGCTCGGCACGCAGTGATTCATTTGTATAATGCCAAATTGAAACATAATTGAGCTGGCAAAAATAGTTGTTAAATTAGTTATAATTGATTTGGTATTATAAATTATAAATCACAATTTTTTTTTGATTTTTTTTAATTTAATTTTTTTATTTCCAAGTTTAATTGAAAAAATATAAATATAATATAACAATAAAATTAAATAATTGTTTTTAAATTAGATTGATTTGGTGCTGCGAACTTCGCTTCGCTCGGCACGCAGTGATTCATTTGTATAATGCCAAATTGAAACATAATTGAGCTGGCAAAAATAGTTGTTAAATTAGTTATAATTGATTTGGTATTATAAATTATAAATCACAATTTTTTTTTTGATTTTTTTTTAATTTAATTTTTTTTTATTTCCAAGTTTAATTGAAAAAATATAAATATAATATAACAATAAAATTAAATAATTGTTTTTTAAATTAGATTGATTTGGTGCTGCGAACTTCGCTTCGCTCGGCACGCAGTGATTCATTTGTATAATGCCAAATTGAAACATAATTGAGCTGGCAAAAATAGTTGTTAAATTAGTTATAATTGATTTGGTATTATAAATTATAAATCACAATTTTTTTTTGATTTTTTTAATTTAATTTTTTTTTATTTCCAAGTTTAATTGAAAAAATATAAATATAATATAACAATAAAATTAAATAATTGTTTTTAAATTAGATTGATTTGGTGCTGCGAACTTCGCTTCGCTCGGCACGCAGTGATTCATTTGTATAATGCCAAATTGAAACATAATTGAGCTGGCAAAAATAGTTGTTAAATTAGTTATAATTGATTTGGTATTATAAATTATAAATCACAATTTTTTTGATTTTTTTAATTTAATTTTTTTTATTTCCAAGTTTAATTGAAAAAATATAAATATAATATAACAATAAAATTAAATAATTGTTTTTTAAATTAGATTGATTTGGTGCTGCGAACCTCGCTTCGCTCGGCACGCAGTGATTCATTTCTTTAATGCCAAATTGAAACATAATTGAGCTGGCAAAAATAGTTGTTAAATTAGTTATAATTGATTTTGTATTATAAATTATAAATAAATTTTTTTTGATTTTTTTAATTTAATTTTTTTTTATTTCCAAGTATAATTGAAAAAATATAAATATAATTTAACAATAAAATTAAATAATTGTTTTTTAAATTAGATTGATTTGGTGCTGCGAACCTCGCTTCGCTCGGCACGCAGTGATTCATTTCTTTAATGCCAAATTGAAACATAATTGAGCTGGCAAAAATAGTTGTTAAATTAGTTATAATTGATTTGGTATTATAAATCACAATTTTTTTTTTGATTTTTTTTTAATTTAATTTTTTTTTATTTCCAAGTTTAATTGAAAAAATATAAATATAATATAACAATAAAATTAAATAATTGTTTTTTAAATTAGATTGATTTGGTGCTGCGAACTTCGCTTCGCTCGGCACGCAGTGATTCATTTGTATAATGCCAAATTGAAACATAATTGAGCTGGCAAAAATAGTTGTTAAATTAGTTATAATTGATTTGGTATTATAAATTATAAATCACAATTTTTTTTGATTTTTTTTAATTTAATTTTTTTTATTTCCAAGTTTAATTGAAAAAATATAAATATAATATAACAATAAAAATTAAATAATTGTTTTTTAAATTAGATTGATTTGGTGCTGCGAACTTCGCTTCGCTCGGCACGCAGTGATTCATTTGTATAATGCCAAATTGAAACATAATTGAGCTGGCAAAAATAGTTGTTAAATTAGTTATAATTGATTTGGTATTATAAATTATAAATCACAATTTTTTTTGATTTTTTTAATTTAATTTTTTTTATTTCCAAGTTTAATTGAAAAAATATAAATATAATATAACAATAAAATTAAATAATTGTTTTTTAAATTAGATTGATTTGGTGCTGCGAACCTCGCTTCGCTCGGCACGCAGTGATTCATTTGTATAATGCCAAATTGAAACATAATTGAGCTGGCAAAAATAGTTGTTAAATTAGTTAAAATTGATTTGGTATTATAAATTATAAATCACAATTTTTTTTGATTTTTTTAATTTAATTTTTTTATTTCCAAGTTTAATTGAAAAAATATAAATATAATATAACAATAAAATTAAATAATTGTTTTTTAAATTAGATTGATTTGGTGCTGCGAACTTCGCTTCGCTCGGCACGCAGTGATTCATTTGTATAATGCCAAATTGAAACATAATTGAGCTGGCAAAAATAGTTGTTAAATTAGTTATAATTGATTTGGTATTATAAATTATAAATCACAATTTTTTTTTTGATTTTTTTTAATTTAATTTTTTTTTTATTTCCAAGTTTAATTGAAAAAATATAAATATAATATAACAATAAAATTAAATAATTGTTTTTTAAATTAGATTGATTTGGTGCTGCGAACCTCGCTTCGCTCGGCACGCAGTGATTCATTTCTTTAATGCCAAATTGAAACATAATTGAGCTGGCAAAAATAGTTGTTAAATTAGTTACAATTGATTTGGTATTATAAATTATAAATCACAATTTTTTTTTGATTTTTTTTAATTTAATTTTTTTTTTATTTCCAAGTTTAATTGAAAAAATATAAATATAATATAACAATAAAATTAAATAATTGTTTTTTAAATTAGATTGATTTGGTGCTGCGAACTTCGCTTCGCTCGGCACGCAGTGATTCATTTGTATAATGCCAAATTGAAACATAATTGAGCTGGCAAAAATAGTTGTTAAATTAGTTATAATTGATTTGGTATTATAAATTATAAATCACAATTTTTTTTGATTTTTTTTAATTTAATTTTTTTTATTTCCAAGTTTAATTGAAAAAATATAAATATAATATAACAATAAAATTAAATAATTGTTTTTAAATTAGATTGATTTGGTGCTGCGAACCTCGCTTCGCTCGGCACGCAGTGATTCATTTCTTTAATGCCAAATTGAAACATAATTGAGCTGGCAAAAATAGTTGTTAAATTAGTTATAATTGATTTGGTATTATAAATTATAAATCACAATTTTTTTTGATTTTTTTTTAATTTAATTTTTTTATTTCCAAGTTTAATTGAAAAAATATAAATATAATATAACAATAAAATTAAATAATTGTTTTTAAATTAGATTGATTTGGTGCTGCGAACCTCGCTTCGCTCGGCACGCAGTGATTCATTTCTATAATGCCAAATTGAAACATAATTGAGCTGGCAAAAATAGTTGTTAAATTAGTTAAAATTGATTTGGTATTATAAATTATAAATCACAATTTTTTTTTGATTTTTTTAATTTAATTTTTTTTATTTCCAAGTTTAATTGAAAAAATATAAATATAATATAACAATAAAATTAAATAATTGTTTTTTAAATTAGATTGATTTGGTGCTGCGAACCTCGCTTCGCTCGGCACGCAGTGATTCATTTGTATAATGCCAAATTGAAACATAATTGAGCTGGCAAAAATAGTTGTTAAATTAGTTACAATTGATTTGGTATTATAAATTATAAATCACAATTTTTTTTTGATTTTTTTTTAATTTAATTTTTTTTTATTTCCAAGTTTAATTGAAAAAATATAAATATAATATAACAATAAAATTAAATAATTGTTTTTTAAATTAGATTGATTTGGTGCTGCGAACTTCGCTTCGCTCGGCACGCAGTGATTCATTTGTATAATGCCAAATTGAAACATAATTGAGCTGGCAAAAATAGTTGTTAAATTAGTTATAATTGATTTGGTATTATAAATTATAAATCACAATTTTTTGTTTGATTTTTTTAATTTAATTTTTTTATTTCCAAGTTTAATTGAAAAAATATAAATATAATATAACAATAAAATTAAATAATTGTTTTTTAAATTAGATTGATTTGGTGCTGCGAACTTCGCTTCGCTCGGCACGCAGTGATTCATTTGTATAATGCCAAATTGAAACATAATTGAGCTGGCAAAAATAGTTGTTAAATTAGTTATAATTGATTTGGTATTATAAATTATAAATCACAATTTTTTTTTGATTTTTTTTTAATTTAATTTTTTTTTATTTCCAAGTTTAATTGAAAAAATATAAATATAATATAACAATAAAATTAAATAATTGTTTTTTAAATTAGATTGATTTGGTGCTGCGAACCTCGCTTCGCTCGGCACGCAGTGATTCATTTCTATAATGCCAAATTGAAACATAATTGAGCTGGCAAAAATAGTTGTTAAATTAGTTACAATTGATTTGGTATTATAAATTATAAATCACAATTATATTTTTTTTTAATTCAACAGTTGTTTTAAATGCATCTTTGCGATAAAAAAGATAATCCTAGGTAGTCCAGGATAAAAAGTGTTTTTAATCTATTGTTATTATTTCGCGTGGACATAAAATATTAAAAATACTGTTTCCTAACTCCAAAGTTTTCTTTCCATATACTCTAGATCATATTTTGCTTGGGCAATTACAATCTGATCATCAGTAAAATGTAGAGTATACAAAGTGGAGTCTTCAATCGAAGGCAGGCCCATCTTACCGCATTTCCGACGCCAATGAAGAAGGACGTGATCCAGGTATATTTTAAGGAGCGTAGGTGCAAGGCTGCAACCTTGTCTCAGGCCTTTATAGTGACTAGAAATTGGGTTGAGAGACAGTTCTTGTATGGCCATCAGTAAGGTAATGCTTATTGAAGTTTTTTCCAGAACTTCCCATAGTCTTTTTAACGGTACTGTGTCATATGCTTTACTTAGGTCCACAAAAAGTAAATAGAGTTGGGTGTCATTAGTGGCTATTTTCTTTTCTATAATATTTGTGACGGGAAAGATGTTATCCATACAAGAACGGCAGCTCTAAACCCACATTATTGCTCTATTTTCGACGGTGAATATTCCTTGTTGATAAGTTTACCTATGACCTTGGTATGTGGCACTAACCTATAGTTGCAACGGTTGTCTTTTCGGCCCTTCTTATGGATAGGTGTAATCCAGGATGTTTTCCAATCTTCTGGTGGTTTTTGCCCATTAACATATTTTGTAAACAGGACAGGAAGTATATTCTTCAGTACCACACTTAAAGAGCTCTATTATTGGCAATTTTCCTTCTAAAAGTCAAATGAGTAGAAGAATTAAGAGATGATGACGAATTAAAGAGAGTTAAAATAGATTTCTGATTACAGAATCTCCCAGGAGTACAAAAATCTTTATTTCATTACCTAATCTAAATATTTCAAATTCAATTACATGAAATTACACCTGTTAACGATTGATAGGACAACTCTGTAAGATCCAGTTATTTAAACCTAACAATCTCATTCAATATTGGCTATAAATAGATTAAGATGCTCTCGATTGAAGAATGCTGAATATGTAGTTTCTGCTATTTGTTGAAGGAAACGAGAATAATGACGATAAATAATATAAAAAAAATACGGATATATTTTATTACAGGATTTAATATTACGAATATTTATTCAATGTTTATAGTTAATCAACCGTAAAGAAGAAAATGAGCGTTTTTGTTTGTTCTAGTTTGAATCAAACAATCGACCATCAATTTTATTTTAGAAATGCGAACAGGAAAATGAAAATAAAATTTCCAGCAAGATTATGCGATAAACACAATCTTTCGTTTGCTCTTTTTATTGGAATGGTAATAACAAGGCAGACATAAATCGCATTTTTACGAGAAAAATATGAGAGGGACTTGAGATCTAGTTTGACATATTTTTTCCGCCTACCTTACAGGAAAACCAATCATATGAACATCAAAAATAGTGAGGAAAGTATTGTTTATCAACCCAAGGGCGGAAAATTCACAAGGCCACGATTTTTTTATAGTAGCAATGATAAAGTGTACCTTGGATTTGATATTTTTAAATCAGAATCAGAATAATATCAGTTTTGACCAATCCTACAAAGTGAGAGCTTTTCTTAAACCAAATTCTATAAATTATTAAGCAAAATAATCTAGGACACTAAAACAAAAGCGTCCGATTCTGAAAACCTTACGAAATAAGCCTGATCGTGGCGCAGTGGAATATGTGCTTGCCTCTCACGCAGAGGGCTCGGTATTTGCTACCCTCGTTACACTCGTTATAGCCGCGGGTTGCTAATGCCCACTTTCCGCTCTTGTGACACAATACCTATACTATTATTTACTGAAATATGAATTGTAATAAATGTGTCAAATGTCTATTCTAATAAAATTAGCCGATATTTCTTTCTTATTTTTGTTTTACTGTCAATAAAGATTTGATGTTTTTTCAAATCCATTATTTATGTGATGTTTTACAGTGCATAATGGGATTACAACTCGTGTAACATAAAATACTTTTTCTACGCCCATCTATTTTCTTCTATGAAACAAAGTAAATTACAATTATTAAAACTATAATGCGTTGCCGAAATGTAGGGGCATTACTCTTTATTCTAAAAGGTAATTCTCTAATACTAAAAGCTTGACGCAAAGTTTGTAAATAGACCAAATAAAACAGTACGTAGATAAAAACTTCATTGCAATTTGATCAAACAAACATTTGTTTTCTTATCTAGACACTCGAGTATGTTATGAGATCTCATTACGTGCATGTTATTATTAAATGTCACTTAGAAGAAATGTCGACAGTGCGATTTTTGACGTCTACAGACATGGGCGTCTAAAAATACATTTAAATAGGCAAATTCTGTGATGATCGTGTACAAAATATATTCAACGCATTAGAAGAAATAAGAGTGTGCCACCTGCAGACTGATCTTCAGCGAAGAGTGACCGTCTGAAGTTCATCGAACTAATGTACTTTACGGAGACTGATCTCAATTGCCACAGAGAAAATATTTGACCCCCCAAATAATAGTGTTGAATAGCACAATGTCTTTTATTACTTCAATGTGCTATTATAGGTACGATGTTTTTTAAATCAAGTTGTTAATATTTAAATGTTACATTTTCAAATTTAAAGAAAAATGGTTTTATTTCTATAATAAAATAATGTATAAGTAAACACTGAATTTAACAAAAAATAAAAAAAAATTAAAAAAATTGGAGGCGCCGGGCATAAATTATACATTTACCTTTCAAGTCGTAATATTAAAAGTGACTTTTCATATAACGACACATTTTTAAACTATATATTTAATGGGAATTTAATTATAATAAAAAATAACATACAGGTGTATATTAACTGTCCACCTTGAGGTGCATGCGGCACTTTGAATTTCATGAAAGGCCTTGGAAGGAAGTATAATTAAAGCTCTCTATCTTGCAATGTTAAAGATAATGGATTTTGAGATGAGCTATGGCCTATGAGCACTAAACTCATAAAGTAAAAACTAAAAACAAAGCCATAGTATAATTTAAAAATAACATAATTTTATTGCAAACTATAATATAAAATTTGTTTCAATAATATACTAAGTGACATAAAAATCTGAACACTCAGTTTAAATGATTTTATTTTAATAAAATAGGCAACTGATCATTGTAGGACTTTTTCAATCTAACTTTTCTTGGACGTCCAATTTTGGAACGTATTTTGCTTTTACTTCTGTTTTTGAATGTATTGAGTCACACTCCATCTCTGTGTGACCGGTTTCAAAAAATTTATGATTTATTTGATTTAGAGTAGGATGCCTTGAGAGAATTTGAAGGCAAATGTCCGCGAAAATGGAGTTCTTTTGTTGGCCACCACAACGTCCACAACTGTCGGATATCATGCGAACCTCTTTAATAGTTTGAATGTAATCGTGAATGCAAGAAGAAATTTCAACTGATCCTCTTTTCCCTTGAGTTTCCTCCCAAACATAACAAAGAACATCTTGGTTGGCTAAGTTGTAAACTTAAAATTGTAGATGGCTAATTTTCTCAAATGAATAATTTGACCTGCTGGGCCTTTTGGTGTTGTAAGGAGTGCTTGTAGGTCGAAATTAAAAGATAAAACTTCCGTATTTTCCTTTGCAATTTTTTTGTCGTCATCCCTGGACTTGCAAGCTAATTCCTGTCTTCGTAAATGTTCTTGAAATGTTTGTAAAATAAAATTTCACAACATAAAAGAACACATTCACTTGGATTTATCCATTTTTTGCAACGTGAAAAGCACGAAGGCGCAATATTCAGATTTTTATAAAATAGTATGCAATTCCAAAAGCAGTAAAATGTTATATTCAGGATTATTTGTAAAGCTCATCAAAGTGGATAATCACTACATTTTACATTCAGATAAACTAAATATAATACTTGACAACGCCAAATACACGAAAGTGGCACATTCAGATATTTTGAATAATTGTTCCCAAAGTCAAAAACTGTCACATTCGTGGGGAGTCCGAGGTGAAATCCGGCGGAGAACTGATTTTTCGTGAATAATCGACTTTGGACTTGTGAATAATTGGCGCGTAAGCACATTAGTGAGTTTGGCATGGCTAATATGGATCGTTTTAAGACTTATGGTGCACTTAGGTCAAAACGGCCAATTTTGCACATTCATGGGACCGACGATATATATTTACCTTTTTTATCAATACAAAAATAAACGTGTGTTACGCTAAAAGCAGACAAGTCCTATCGGCTAGTTTTACTCCTTTTGGTACGCCACTGCCTCAAAACAGCTGCAGGGGTAGTCGTTCGGAATTTAGCAATCTCGATAATTCCCTTTTAGTCAAAACGTCCCAACTAATTGGCAGCGTTTTCAGGATTTTGATTTAAATTCAATTTAATTGCTGCTACCATTATGCGGAAATTGCTTACATTTTAATTGATGGGAAAAAGCCCATTGATTTTTAGCTGTCATTATTCATTTTGCTTTTTAACCGCCTTTTAAATGAGTAAAAGCTAATTGTTTTGCATAAGTCAAACTATGCAAAACACGTTCTTGAACATCCACACTCACTGTTACACACCAATAACATTCAAATACTACATATTTGTGATAAAAAACAAAATTTAGATTTCCTCGAACAAATAAATCTTGGAAGTTCTTCTTCTTCTTCTTCTTGAGTCTTCATTTTATACTTAGATAAGACGTAATTGTTACAGAAATATATTAAGTTATTGAAAAGATCAGCATAATATAGTTTATTCCTGGTTTTTCTATATCATTGCACAGTTATACTGATCTTAGAGGGAAATACATCCAGGATAATCCCTTAGGGCTAATAACATCTAGCTAATAACATTACTTCCATACTTGATCTAGCCTTACCTACTTAATCAACATCAGGTACCTAGCTACAAACAAACAAAATGCAACTTCAATATGTCAATCTGACGATGCTAATTCTATAGCGAAACGGCCGTCATTGCATTTAAAAACGTATTTTACGAATTAAAAGTGAAAGTTTAATTCAACCGTTTAGTTGTTTATTGTTCTTAATAAAATGAACTTTCACATAGTAAGGGTTAGTACAATAAATTTCTTAATAAATCTTATTACACTTCACATTTGGTTGGAAAGGGAGGTGATCGCTGGTGCATACAGTAGGCTAGTGAAATGCAGCAGAGCGGTGTCAGAGCCAGCAGGGCCAGAGATATAATGAAAAATCATCCGATACGAAGATTGCACCAGATGCAAGGCTAAATAAAATTACCACAAGCCATTTACCGTCCTATTCCCAGGAAAGAAAGAATGAAATACAAGTTTTGATACACGGAAAGCTCTATAAGAGGAGAGGTGTAGGAGATGGAGTACATGGAGGGATGCAAAAGGTGGATCTGAGCCGGAACTTGGGTAGCCTATCCACAATTTTCCAAGCAGACGTTTTTGCAAAACTATAAAAATCATTTGAAGAGACATTATTAACGCATTTGTATAATTTATCCAAAACATCTTCTGGATTGGACAATATTCTTTGGTCTGTTCTTAAAAAATGCTCTTCTGTTCTTGTTAAACCACTTGGTAATATTGTGAATTGCTCTTTCAATGTCTCTTCACTTCCTTGTCAACGGATTTCTGCTTCAGTTACTCCTGTTTACAAAAAAGGGGATAAACTTGACCCTCATAACTATCGACCTGTTATTTTACATCAATTTGTTCAAAGATTATGGAAAAAATAGTCACTGAAAAGTTAAGGAACTTCCTAACTACCAATAATAAACTTTCCAACTCGCAGCATGGTTTCTTACCAGGACGATCCACACTAACCAATTTATTGGAATGCCTTAACGAGTGAAGCTTAAGTATTGATTCTGGAAATCCTGTGGATGTTATCTATCTCGATTTTTCACGAGCCTTTGATAAAGTGCCTATAAGAAGACTTCTTCCAAAACTAGAATATCTTGGAGTGAGGGGAAAACTTTTAAAATGGATAGAGGCATTTTTTTCAAACAGACATTTTGTAGTTAGAGTTGGAGATAAGTATTCAGACGTGAAATCGGTAACGTCAGGGGTACCACAAGGATCCGTTTTGAGGCCGTTGTTATATTTGGCGTACCTACACCGCTGATTTGCCCCTAATTCTCAATTCACAACACTCTTTTTATGCAGATGATACGAAATTGTTTGATAATCCTCTGCAATGGTGAGAAAGGTAAATAGTGTTGCATACATCTATAAAAAAGCATTCCAAAATCCTAGCGCACATCTATTTACTATTCTTTATAAAACTTACCTACGGCCATTATTGGAATACAACGTTACTATTTGGTCACCTTATCAGAGACATTACTTTACTTGAAAATGTACAACGTAGGCTAACAAAGACTGTCACACGTTTATCGCGTCTGGAATATCACGAAAGACTTAATGCTCTTAATCTTCCAATTCTCAAAGACAGACGAGATCGAGGAGATATAATTCAGTGTTTTAAAATCTTAACAAACTCATATTCAGTTGACTTATCTCACCTGTTTTCTACAGCCACAAATGGTCGTTTGCGGGGTCACATTCTTAAATTAAATAAGGAAAATTTTAAAACTACTGTGCGTCAGAATTTCTTCTCCAACCGTATTGTAAATAGATGGAACTCTCTACCCAACCATATCGTCTCAGCCGTATCAGTCAATTCGCTCAAAAATTTATACGACGAATATATCAGCCGAGGAATCATTTGATAGTGCGTGTAGTGTTTTGATTCGAGTGCGTGAATGGTCATTTTAAATCCGTACTTAGTGTTGGTTTGTTATGTTTTCTTGTTGTCACACTTGTAATTTTATTTTTAAATGTAATGTAATGTAAAGAGGACTTCATGGAACGACCATGATGAGTACAATGTTGCTTCTATAATCTTATAATTCCATTACTTGGCCTATTTCTTAATATATTCATTAAAAGGAATAAAACTGGAAATTGTTAGTATTAAAAATAGCACGTAAAACTGTGACATTTTAAAAATAAACAATAACATATTTACTGTTTTAAACTATATTCGATTATCAACTTTAACACATTAATTCTGGTAATTCTCGGATGTGGTTTAAGCTTCTATTTATTCATAAAGTGTCGCTTAGTATACTTTATTTCTAAAATTTCTATGAAACAACACTGACGTCACATAACATAATGTATACTCAATAAAGTCGACAAAGCTAATTTTATAACAGCCGGTGCCAAGAATAATAATTAATCAGCGTGGAATTTTTTATGTATGTTTTATTATGAAACGTTAACTGGGTTATAACAAAACAAAGCCAAAGATCAATTTGATTTTTGGCATATTTTCGTCACAAAAATTATTACAAAAATCAGAAAATATTAAACAACGCATTTCATGTGGCTTTATGTTATGACATATAAAATAAGTTGTTTATAAATGTATGTAAATTACGAAAATTTTGATTTTAAAATTTAAATTGTTAAATTTTAATGGTTTAAAATATTTTAAAATGAATAATACAGGAAATACACAATACACAAATTAAAAAAATTCATAAAATGGGATAGGAAGTGTATATCATAGATAAATCTGGTTGGAACTTCATTGAGGTTGTAGTAGGAGAACGCAACTTAAAAGAAGTCAATTTTATCAAATGGATTAAGCAAAATCTCTGAAAATATGCTTATCGTTTATTTCCAAGAATTATCCAATAATAAAAAATATTCTACGTCATGGAGCATTTACTCACTGTTAAAATCAACTATTAATATAAATAAAAACCGTAAAGTTTCTCAATTTATAAAACTACAAGCTTTACTAAAAAGACTTTCATGCAGATGGATATCAAGCTAAATAGTCTCAAATTTTAAAATGAATCAAATAAACTGTATTTAAATATCCTGTATTATGAAAACTATCGACATTTTTATAAGGTATTTTATACAGAACCATGATATGGTATAAAATCTAAAATTCCTGTGAAAACATCTACACTCGTGACAAAAAGTATCGGATAATTTTAAAAATTGAATTATGGTGCAAAATAAAAGATCACATTTTTCAGAATATTTTAATATGAGTGTACGGTATCCTTTAGATCCCATACACTCGTACAATAATTTTTGTTTAATTAAAAGCCTGTTCTACATCTATTTAAAATTATTGCCGAATTCACGAGAACATGGCTTCCGTAGAAAATGTACTGATGATCATGACATGTTATTTAAATTAGTTTCTCCATATTAGTCATCAAGGCATGCAACAAAACGGTGAACTTGCGAATGAAATAAACACGTAGGATAAATGAACTTAAAGTGGACCACACACTAAGCATATCATCGACGCGACATAGTTTTTAAATGTTTTTTCTAACTGAAAAATATGGCGAATTCACCTATAAAAATAAATGGTGGATGCGCACAACAAAATTCTAATTTCACTACTTTATTACTGATAGTCGTTGAAGCAACTAATTTGAAAACATTTTGATTGCTAACTCTTTTTCCAATTCATTATTATATATTACTTGCAAAAAGATTAACATTGTAATTATTGATTGTTTGTAATTATATGTCAAAAAACATATAATAGTTATTTGTTTAACTAGGAAGTCAATCTACTTTGCTGCCGAGTTCATAATTATATAGGAGGATATTGTATTTGCAAATTATTACAATTTCCACAATCTCTTTATTTTTCCTGTAGCGTTCAATTAAAATAAAATTTGATAGAAATCGCAGTCGGTTGGTTGCTATAGAAATGTCCATAATAATTATATTTTGACAATTCATGAAATTTCTGACAGTTGTGCGAAAAAATATCGGTATATTTAAATTATTATGTAATGAACAGTAATAGCGACCTGGAAATACTTACTCCTCCAGAAACAAAGGTGGTGGCCAAAAAATATAGAGTTGAATTTGTTGCCGGAGAAGTCTCGAATGAAATGTGAAGGAAATTATAAACGATTTATAGATTGTTGCCTATGTAGCCAGCAAAGTAACCACTTTGCCGCCTAGACAGGAAAAGTAATACTTTGCTGATTGATATGTGCCAGCAAAATTAATATTTGCTGCCAATTGGAGAGAAACACATTTTTGACCCAATCTCTGAATGTGATCAACAACTGCTGATGTTAATTGAATTACAAAGACTTGAAAATAAAAATTGTAAAAATCATAAATAATTTTCACATTATTTCTTCCAATAATTTTGTGTGACGAAAACTATATCAGCAATTTCTGTACTAGAAAGTTTTTTAAACAGACTCCAAATTTACTAATAATTCTCTAGTTTCTTCTTTATTCCAGCTAATGCAAAGACTATTTTACTAGGGTTGCCTTTTATAATTTGGAATTTGGCAACCCTGGTGTTGCAATCTGACAACTAAAAAAAAATTTCTTCGCGTTGGATCCCACACAATTTGTCAATTGTTCTAAAAAAGGATCGTGTGGATTGGTCGAAGGAAATGCTCAAAAAATACGATGGCGGTGCTTTGAAACACCTTTATGACATCGTGACAGGTAATGAATCGTGGATTTACGCGTATGAGCTGTCGACTATTGGTGTTTCAAGATGAGCTCAATTCAACAAAAGTTGTTCGCGCACAAAGCAGTTCCAAGCAAATGGTCGCCTGTTTTTTTCGAAAAAACTGGACATGTCGCAACCGTACCACTAGAACAACGCTGATGAGTCAATTCTGAGTGGTACACAATCATTTATTTGCCAGTTGTCTTCCAAGAAATAAGCAAAACCTTCACTCTTCAGCACGACAATGCAAGCTCCCACACATTGGCTCAAACAACTGCATTTTTGAGCACTCAAAACATCGATTTGATGAGTCATCCGCCAAATAGTCCTGACTTGGCACCGAATGACTTCTTTTTATTCCCGTACGTAAAAACAACGTTTTTCGACACCTGAAGAAGGAATTGGTGCATTCAGGGCTGCGATTTTCGAGCTTGTGCGATGCGCTGTCGCATGCTCTTTTGCACGTAATTGAAAGAACATGTATTTTTGAATCCCCGTGACCGACACAATCTATCGTGTGCGATATGACATCGGTTGATCTGAAGTAGCCGATGTTTTCTGTCGTGTACGACGGTAATTTTGTATGTTATTAGTCATTTCAGTATTGGTTTATTTATTTGTTATTTATGTATTACATTTAATACATGCCATCATGAATTTTAATAATCAAATCAATTTAAATGGAGTAGATGTATTAGAAGAAAAAACAATGTTCCATTAAATTCTATACTCAAATAATATACCTATATAATTTGTATCATAACTACCTTCCTCCATTGTTTCCAACTTTTTTGCGATCGAGGAATTCCATTTAATATGGTAGTTATTTCTACCCAATGTTTTTCTCCCTCTTTAAATGAAAAATCTTTTGAAAATTTTCCACTTTGTAATTGTGGGTGCCGCTTAACATACTCAATTAATATTTTTTTTTGTTTCTCTGTCATTCCTGCCACTTTTCCTGACATTTTTTTAATAATAATGCCCAAGACTGAAGACAATCCACCTCTTAAAACAACCGCTATGTTATTTAATTTCCAAACAAATAAAAATAGGGGTCATATTTTTGACATCTACTGTGTTGCCACGTTCAAAATTTTAAAATAGGAAAAAACAATCGGTCGGAAGTCGAAAATACAACATTTATAATTCATTCGATGCGACCGTCGCATGCGGTTAGTCGATTGATTTCGAAAATCGCAGCCCAGAATGCATGCTTTGCCTAACCTAACCTAATCAAAGTGGCAAAAGTGTATAGATCTTCATGAGGAATATTTTTAAAAACAATAAAGTGATTTTTGATTATAAATATTTGTTTTTGTTCTCTAATCCCGAAAATCCCGAAAAGGCAACCCTCGTATAACATTTTTACAAGAAATTGGAAAAATATACACTTCCGCCTGGTTAGAATTGGTAATTTTGCATTCCCCTTACAGCATAGTCTCTTGCAGACTGCAAGGGCAACTTTATCGATATTCAACGCCAAAAAGGGGGAGAATTTAGTGGTTGATTTAAGAAAATTACTCTCCGGAACAAAGTTAGACTCGTTTAAAAGTGGCAAGCAAAAAGTAATAGGCCTGTAAATCGGGTAGAGGTTAAAAATTTATTTATCTACAACAATAGCATTAAATAATTTCCGTTCATTTCATACAGGCGTCCAAAAAAATTATAAAGAGTTACTAATTTATTGAATTTAATTGTTCATATTAGAAATTTAAAAAGTAAACATTAACCTTTTTATATTTAAAAATTTAAATAAATAATTAACCTTGTAAACTACCAGAGGAAATCTCTGAAGAAATCCAGAAGAAGGTTTATTGAGGAAAACGTGGCTATAAGACTCCTATAAGATCCTTGTATCAATAAAGGATGTATACAAGGGCTTGTAAGTTAAATATATTGTGACAATTCAGACAATTCACCGGCAGCTCTGTTGCTGGATAAAACTATTAAATTTATACCTGTTCTAGAATTTATCACGGCAGATTTGGCAACTGCTATAGTAGTGCAGTCGAATTACGTGAAAAAGTGACCAATTTATGACTTAAGTCCGAATTGAGGTAGCTAAGTGGAAAGGGGTAGGTTTGATAATTACAAATCGAAAGGCGACCATCCAAGATCTTAGATGCGTGCGAGGGGTGCGTGGTAGGGGTGGAAAGGGGGTGAAAACGGTTTTTTTGCAATTTGCAGCGTAAATACGCATTTTATTGAAAAAAGTTAAATGGAAAAGTTGTAGATAATAAAAAAATCGACAACTTTTGTCTGAAACATTTTTTCACATAACCTAAAAATAAAGGCTAAAAAAGCGAAAAACCATAATTTTCGTTTTTTATTTTTTACTCAGCGAAAAATCAATATTTTATTATGAAATTCAGTACAGTGATAGCTTTTTGTATCCCAAAAAGAAAGAATTTTTTTTTTACGATAACTCAATTTTTTTCCGACATATTAACGATTTTCGAAAAAAAGACCTCATTTTGTAACGGCCCCCAAGGTCCGAATTTTTATTTTAGACACCTCTTGAAGGTCTCATTTTTTTCGTAATGACTGTAATTTTTATATACAATAATAAAAAAATACTACTCCTAGCAAAAAAAATCGCTCTCAACCAAAAGACTCTCGTAGTAGACTCAACAGAGCGAGTAGGCCATCTGGTGGATAAAATCTTTACGATTAACAAAATTAAATGGACAATTTAGAATTTTCAGGTAGGTTAAGGTAGGCACAAAAGATCTTCATAGATCAAAGTGCAGAAAAGTCTGGCTTATACGACCCAAAACAATCTAATCTAATATACACTCGGTATATCAATCCTAATTTATTTATACTACCGTAATAAAAAACTATTTATATAGACTTAATTTTACTTTTCGCTGGAAATTTCGACTGACTAGAAAGTTCCGGGAACAATCAACAGCGAAACAGGCACATTCACCATTATTTAAAGTTGTAGCAAGATTCCCCATAATTACTTTCAACGTGATGTAACCATAATTGGTCCCAAAAAAGGCAGGGAGCCAATTTGCAACACTAGTTACTCCCTCGAGAGCTGTCCCGGCTTATGAGACCTTTTAACTCAGGAGTGGGTACGCTCCAGCTTAGCGACACTCTGTATATAGGATATGATTGATGGGTGAGGGCGCCACTGCTTTAAATTCGACAAAAATTTAATAACTAGGTGTAAAGCAGAACACCTTATTTAATTTAAAGTTTAACTAGAAAGAAAAAATGAATATTAAAAATATTTTGACTACTTTAACACAACAATAAAAAACTAAAATACTGATACCGATAGGCAACCACACACAGCAAATCTGTGGGTTTAAAACAAACACTCAAGTAAAGAATTCAAATTTATTTTGCCACAAAAGGTTAGGTACTTAGCTTAGGGTTTCGGATTTCTCCCACAGCGGTATGTGTACGGCTTCGGTTGGTTACAGATGTTGACGACTTCTACAGGAAGGCAGACCTGGGGGACTTCTCCGGAGAGTTAGAACTTCAGGTGTAGTCAGCTGGATCGGTGCTTTATCGGTAACTTGCTAATAATTTGCGATGTTTTCAACGGTAATTTGGAGGTACTTTTGAGGTAACCTGGGGGTACATTGGACGGTAACTTCAACGGAAACCTGCCGGTAACTTGGAGCTAATAATTTGCGATATTTTTCAACGGTAACTTGGGGCTAATAGTTTGCGATATTTTCAACGGTAATTTGGAGCCGTATAAATAACGGCTAAGGTAAGAATTCGTTAATACGCAAAATGATGCTGATTCTTTGAAGGCAGAAGGCGAAGAGAAAGAGTCCTCTCCGCGCTACGGTGATTTTAACGGTTCATTTCCGTTAGGGGAGGAATTCGAGCTTTCTGATTGGTTAGTTTTTAACGGGTTCTCAACGTTCAAAAACGGTTGTGTCTATTGGTCGTCCGAAAGGTATTTTTTAATGGTTTGAAGTCGTGAGATAGTGAAAAATGTTTATCATTTATGATTAAGTGCAGGATTTAATTATACGTGTGATTAAATTAATTTTACGCTCGGAACATGTCAATGAACATGTTACAGTGACAACTCCGCTTTTTCGTCGAACTGATGATGTTTGACGTTACCGTTAAGACAGAGTGAAGTTTTAGTTTGCCGAGACAAGTAAAAATTTCTTAATCACCGTTACCGGCTTTTTTTCATTTCTAGTTTATTGTTATTGTTTATTTTTTACCTTTTTGTTTATAACCATTTTTAAATCTATAAGTTGTTTGTGAGTGAATAAATCGTTAATTTAGGAATATTTTTACATAAAAACCCACCCTCTGACGATTTCTTACAAATTTTATAGTATTCAATGTCAGCGGTTGAACTTGGCGAGTTTGTAACAATATGTATATGTTTTTAAAGAATAACATAGTAACGGTTTGTAAGGTATATAAATAAACAGTAAACAACAAACCAATACGATATTATGTCATCACTGAAATTTCATTTCAATACCTTTTAAAGAACAGCTCAATCGATAACTGCACGTCTTATAAAAGGCCAAATTAAACATTCTATAGGTTGGTCTGTCGTATATGCACCTATACTGTTATTATGAAGTTCATTACCTTTACTTTAATATCATTACAATGGATGATTAAACTGCAGCGTGTGGTTGGTTGATAACCCGATGCAATCAACAAAAGGATGAGTCCACGGCTCATTAATATTCCATTCATCATTATCGTGAATATATGAATCTGTTCGATGCGAGATGCCTTTAAATGGAGGAAACAAAACGGCCTCGTTATCATTCGACAAATGCACGCACCGAACGCCCGATGACAATTTGGGCGTTGCGTTTTAATTGCACCATTGAAAATTCATTAATTATTTCGTTCAATGATGAGTTTTTTTTTGGACGGTTGCTGTTAATAGTACAATTACAAGAATAATAAGGAAGCAGCGTACGTGAAAAAAATGTAAAAGGTTCACAATTTGTTTTAATAAATATCGGTGTGTAAAAACTGGAATGGGTATAGGTTAGGGTTGTTATAATTGTCGCAATGCAGATCGGGATATTGTTAAAACTATTAAGCAAGACAATAGCCGTTAAAATAACAAAAGCGAACCTATCTCGGTAAAGATTACAATTCTAAAAAAAACAATTTTAAAACACCTGACATTGACACACAAAAACTTCATTTTTACAAATAAATTGTGGAAGCTCTGTTAATTTGTTTGCTGCTCTAAATATGATGGCTGTATGACTTCCGCGAAGTAGGGTTTAGTAAAGTACGTTTCACAATAATTCGTTGACTCGGTACCTGACCTTAGGGGATTAGTAATGAAAGGTTATAAATTTCTCACTATACAGTAAACATTAACAGATCCGTAATCTGGTTTTCAAAATAGATTTAAATAAAACCCAGTAACATTTACTAAAACTTAAATTTATTTTGTAAAAAAAAATCACGAAATTTTTTAAAAACAAATTTTAACTTTATTTATTAATTGCGATTAAACAAATGAACTAATTCTACATTATTTACAACTATTTAATCTAAATGTAGTTCAGTATCACTATCGTCTTCATTTAAATTAATAACTAAGGGTGCTACAGTTACATTAACATTTCGATATGTACCTTCAACCTTAATAACATGCTGAATCGAATTTTTCCAGCTATCAATGGGAATATTACTTGTCACATTTCTGATTAACTCTATAACACTTGAGTTTAATGTGGGTGAAACGTTTTCCGATCTAACTTTGGATTTTAGCTGATGCCACATGTGTTCTATAGAATTGAACATGCAATAATATGGGGGAAGCCGTAACACTGTGTGGCCCATATTTTTAGTAATAGTATCACAAACGTATTCTTTTTCAATACCGAACGCTGCTACAACTTGTAAGAGATCACGTTTTGTGTACGATTCTTCAAAATAAAGGTCATTTTTTAACAAATACTCTTGAAATTCCCATTTATTGTTGTTGCTATTTGGTACTTTATTTAATTGACGGCTATGATAAGTTGCATTGTCCATTACAATTATACTTTTTTCCGGTATATTCGGCAATAAATAATTCTTCAAAAATCAATCTTCAAAAAGTTCTGCTGTCGTATCTTCGTGATAATCTAAACTTGAATCTTTAATATTCTTTGCTGATAACAATAAAGCGTTTGAAACCCAACCTGTTTCTGATCCGGCATGTATTATTGTAATTCTTTGTCCTCTATTTGATGGAGCCTTTGTTTTGCAATTTCCCGATGAATCAACAAAACCCTTCGTTGGAGTATCATGGGTGTCATACCATGTCTCGTCGAGGTAGATAATTGAAAGGTTTTCACTTCTATATTTTTGAATAGCTTGTAAGTAATGACAACGCCATATTTGTAAACGATATGACTCCATTATCACTTGTCTTTTATTAATGGTACAATATTTAAATCCCATTTGAGAAATAATTCTCCACAAACTTGTACGGCTACAAATAATTCCCGTGTCGTCTTTAAGTAACCGTTTTTTATACAATCTAGGGTTGGTATCATTTGTTCTTGGTATAGGACATATATCGTTCGTCGGATTATATCTTTTTGTATTTCATCAACACATTTGGTATTATTAACGTCACTTCGTTTTTTTCGTTTACTTATTGGTTTATTGATAATATCTTTTACTGTGGATATTGGGGTTTTGGTTAACTTACATGTTTCGTCTGCTGCATCAGTTACACTATAACCTCGATTATTCAATGTTTTTCACTATTTGTTTCGCAGTTAAGAGCAGGTACCAAGTCAACGAATTATTGTGAAACGTACTTTACAATAATATAGATTTATATATTTATAAGGTGTGAATAGATTTCTTCCATATCATCCTCTATTTTACAAGATTTTCTAAGATCTCAGGTTCTTCTTGAAAAGAAAGAACTATCTTCTAAAAGTTTTGACATGCGAGAAAAAGTTAAAAATTAAATATTGTAATTTTTAGTTCAACAGAATTCTAAGCTCTGATTTAATGCATTCGTAAATATCCAAAAGAGTTTTTGAAAATTTTGTAAGTAAATATTATCTGAGATCATTTTTAAAGTGTTATCTACATTTTAGAGAATTATGCTGGTGGTTCTTCAAAGAAGATTTTTGAAAATTATTCTGATAAAAGTCTATCCCAGTGAGCGACTATACCAAGAACCAAAATTATTAGATTGTCGTCAATTATTCTTCTTTCAGTTATGTTGCTATCAATTTACAAATAGAGCTTTACTTTTCATTGACAATCATACATATATGGCACAATACAAATAAATAACTATGTAGGTATCACCTCTGGTGCTAAAATCGGTAAAAAAAGTCATTATCATCTTGGGCCACATATGTTAAATTTTTTCTTTTAACATAATAATAAATGGTACCTATATTAAAATATTAAAACTAAAGAAGTTATTGTTGGAATTGCCAAGAAAAAAAATACAACACCTCTGCTAGATTAAATACTGACTAAATATATACAGTGTGTAAAAGCTAAATGGAATAAATTCATTATTTCGGTTACTATACATATTTATAAAAAATCCCGAAACACGTCAAATTTAAATTATAACTTGACATTCTTTAACGTGAAAATGCAACCCCTACCTTCAACCCCCTTAGAATGGCTTGTGATATATCATTTGACAGGTCTCTTCATTCTCTATTCAAAAATGTTATTGTTTTTAAATTTAATGCAAAAATTAACATAAAAAAATTAAAATCATGTTGTTACCGAAATTCGCTAAAATATACTCGAAACTTATTACAATATACTTAAAACTTATTTCCCGTTTAGGTCTTGATAATGAGATAGTGAACAAAAACCATAACAATGTGGTTTTTAGATGGTAACCATTAAAAAACTTTAAAGAATTTCCATGGCAACGCTATTTTAACAAGTAGTAGTAAATTGTTTTATTTAAGTTGTCATTGTTGTAATTTAAGTATAAAATTTGTTCAATTCAATTTTGAATTAGATTTTTAGATTAACGGAAATGCATAAAATAACAGTTTTACAAATAATTGGTTACGGAGATAACATCCGAACACAACAGGAAGTAACTCGCCTATTTCATGAGAAATTTCCTAATTTACCGCCTATATCCCAAGGAACAATAAGTAAAATAGAAAAGCAGTTTCGCGAGTTTGGTCATGTAAGGCAGATAAAAAAAGCAGCTGCCAATGCACTAAGTGATGAACTCAAATTAGATGTGTTGCTTGAGTTTCAGGAAAACCCACATACATCGAGTAGACAGGCATCCACTTCATTCAATGCTAGCCATACATCGATAGCAAACATATTAAAAGAAAATAAATTGCATCCGTATAAGATGATACCTACTCAGGAGCTCATGGAAGACGATTTTGATAGGAGAACTTTTTTTTGTGAGCAAATGATGGACATGTTGGATAACGATATTATCCAATTAGAAGACGTTATGTTTTCTGATGAGTGTACTTTTTTACTTAACGGTCATGCTAATCGGCAAAATTGCCGCTACTGGTCAACGGAAAATCCTCACTGGATGAGAGAAGAACACACTCAATACCCTCAAAAGGTTAATGTTTGGGTAGAGATTGTAGGAAACAATATCATTGGTCCCTTTTTTATTGAGGGCAACTTGAATGGCAACAATTATTTGGCACTACTTCAAAATGATGTCATTCCAACGTTGGCAAATTTATATCCTGATCCAGGTAACCCTCAAGTTCCAGAGAATACGATATGGTTTGAGCAGGAGGGAGCACCACCACATTACCAACTTAATGTCCGGCAGTACCTCGATACAATATTTCCCAATCGGTGGATAGGGAGGCGAGGATCGATTGAATGGCCAGCGCGATCACCTGATCTTACATTATTAGATTTCTTTTTATGGGGATATGTGAAGAGCCATGTGCACAAAACTAAACCTTCCGATTTAAATGACTTAAAAGAACGAATAACGCTTGCGATTAGGTCGATCACGCCTGATATGTTAAATAATGTTAGAAGATTAGAAGACAGTTTTATTGAAGATTAGGATGTTGCCAAGACGTTCGCGGAGAACATTTTGAACATCTACTTCATTAACATTCATAGTTTTTTTTCGTGTTCTACATTTTATTACGTTTTGCATTACATTTTAGTTTTTGATTGTATTGTAGCGAATTTCAGTAACAACATGATTTTAATTTTTTTTATGTTAATTTTTGCATCAAATTTAAAAACAATAACATTTTTGAATAGAGAATGAAGAGACCTTTCAAATGATATATCACAAGCCTATACTTCCCATTTAAAAAATTGGGGGTTGTACCTGTCATTCTAAGGGGGTTGAAGGTAGGGGTTGCATTTTCACGTTAAAGAATGTCAAGTTATAATTTAAATTTGACGTGTTTCGGGATTTTTTATAAATATGTACAGTAACCGAAATAATGAATTTATTCCATTTGGCTTTTGGCTATTCCATTTGGTATAAAAAAAACTTTAATATCAAATCTTCCTATATAAAATTTGTATACCTCTATCTATGAGTCATAATTACTGATTTATTAAGAATAAAAGTGATCGAAATCATAACGCAAACAATCAGCGGAAACATTATATAAAAATAAAAAAAATACTTCTGATGAAAAGAAGTGACCTAAATTAAAAAGTATTATTATTTTTAGCAATGTTGGTCAAGTCTTGTGAAAGATGCATTGCGAATTGGATAAATGTCGTAATATCTCGGAAACGATAAGAAAATTTTGCATTATACACAATCAATGTTGATTCAAAAAAAGTGCACTTAAATAATTACTTACTTGTTATTTATTTAATGAAGGAAATTTACCTGAAACAAAACAAAGTTATATTAGAATTAAGAAATCTAAATAAATCTAATTACATTTTTATTATGTCTAAATATTGCTCTGTTTACCCAATGAACACGTTGACAAATTGGCAAAATCCGCGATAACTATACTGGGAGAAGATTTAGACTACAAGTTTTCTGGTGCGAACTTTCAAAACTTCTGCAAAATGAAGCAATTTAAAATATGGGAATCAGATTGTAAAGATTGCACAATATACATTAATACAGCCAAACCTAACCAAAATAACTTGGTACAATAATCTAAACATGCCCAGGAAATATATTACTACGGTAATAAGAACGTTATCTTTCTTATGCTCGTGTCCGGGTGTTCGTCAACAATTTCTATTATATCATCTCAGATGATATAATAGAAATTGCATTCGCAAGGTCTTTTAAACGACTACTATTACCGAGAACTTTTTTTAAATTGCCTGTTTCTCTTAAATTTCGGTCAATAGTCAGGAAAATTCGCCTATCTGGTACATTTCTATTAGGGAACTTATCAGCATAGCGCCTTGCAGCCGCCGCACCATTTCCTTCACATTCACATTTGAGTTATTAACTAGAAACTTTTTTTACAATTGAAGTTTTACTTCAACTCATTGTACAAGTATCAGTGGTTAAGTGAGTGAAATATTAATCCAAATTATTTGTCGTGTGTTATGGACTTTATCGACAATGTATATCTTTCTAAACCTAATCATGTCCATCTTGACATGTTTCAATGAATATTTTGCTGCTAATACGTTTTTCCACAATCAAAATTACGTATATTGGTTTTTTATTCCATCTAGTGGGACATAATCCTTCCTTCCCTTCGATTCCTTAACTCCAACCCTACTGATGGTTTTTTACTCCATCAAGTAGGGAAATATTAAATTCCTCTCTACTTTTGGTTTCCTACTCCATCTAGTAGAATTCCCCTTCCTAAAAATCCCCATATTTCATTTTCTTAACTTCTTTAAAACATTTTATTTTTATTTTTTAAAACCACATAAAATATTCACTCCCACTTCTCTTAGCACCCTCAATTTCTACTCTTGTGACTCTGCCTGATGATGGTCTGATCTAGACCGAAACTAGTTGCGATAATTGTAAATTACCTGAATAAAAGTCTGTGGTTTTGACTTTGAGTTTTATTGGATCTTTTCCATTGGATTCAACCACATGGATGACCTATCTAAGTTAAAAAAATTATTTAAATTTTTAACTTTAGCACCCTGTAACTTTTTTTGTGTGCACTATTGTATAACAGGTCGGCTGAAAAGTCCCCGGTCTGACCTACAGATGACGACACTAGAATTAAATCCATTTCATTTTTAGATAGTATCAACCTTCAAAAGATTCGTGTAAAAATTTGACAGCTGTCGGACTATTAGTTTGTGAGATATTGCATTTTTAGTGAAGCAACTTTTGTTATTTTCAAAAAGATGGAAAAAAAAGAATTTCGTGTGCTTATTAAATATTGTTATTTGAAAGGAAAGTTGAAGCAAAAGCTTGCCAGGAAAATCAACAATCATTGACTGGTACGCAAAATTCAAGCGTGGTGAAATGAGCACCGAAGACGGTGAACGCAGTGGACGCCCAAAAGAGGTGGTTACCGACGAAAATATCAAAAAAATCCACAAAATGATTTTGAGTGACCGTAAAGTGCTTATGATCGAGATAGCTGACACTCTAAAGATATCTAAGGAACGTGTTGGACATATCGTTCACGAATATTTGGGTATGCGGAAGCTCTGTGCGAAATGGGTGCCGCGCGTGCTCACAATCGACCAAAAACAGCAACGAATTGATGATTCTGAGCAGTGTTTGCAGCTGTTAAGTCGTAATAAACCCGATTTTTTGCGTCGATATGTGACTATGGATGAAACTTGGCTCCATCACTACACGCCTGAGTCCAATCGACAGTCAGCTGAGTGGACTGCGGCCGGTGAACCGCCACCAAAGCGTGGAAAGACTCAACAGTCAGCTGGCAAAGTTATGGCCTCAGTTTTTTGGGATACACACGGTATTTGTTCATCGACTATTTGGAAAAGGGAAAAACAATCAACAGCGACTATTACTGTGCATTATTGGAGCGATTGAAGACCGAAATCGCGAAAAAACGGCCCCATATGAAGAAGAAAAAAGTGTTGTTTCATCAAGACAATGCACCGTGTCACAAATCATCGAAAACGATGACAAAATTACATGAATTGGGCTTCGAATTGCTTCCTCACACACCGTATTCTCCAGATCTAGCCCCCAGCGACTTTTTCCTTTTCTCTGACCTGAAGAGAATGCTCGCGGGAAAAAAATTTGGCTCTGATACTGAGGTAATCGCCGAAACTGAAGCCTATTTTGAGGACAAACCGAAGGAGTACTACAAAAATGGTATCGAAAAGTTGGAAGGTCGCTATAATCTCTGTATCGCCTTTGAAGGAAACTATGTTGAATAAAAAAAATGAATTTTGTCAAAATATTGTGTTTTACTATGGTAGACCGAGGACTTTTCAGCCGACCTGTTATAGGTAATTGGGATTCAATCAACATATTTTTGACCCCAAAATCTGTGGTATAATTTATGACCATTCTTTTCGGGACACCCTGTATTTTGCAGCATAGCACACGACGCCCAGGTCTCTTAGGATGGCAGTAGTTATTTATTAAAGTTTCATGAATGCTTAGAATTCAAACACTCATATTTCCCTTTTAAAATTCTTTACGGTTACTGCACTGTATTTGATAAGCATCAACATCGTAGATGAACAAAGCGAATCCAAGCAGTTGGTCTATAATTTACTGTTAATTTTTTTTAACTTCCTCTCAAAACAATGCACTAATAATAATCCTACGGAATTCGTATTCAGTAACCTTTTCTTCTTACATCATGCTGGTCCGAATTCGAATTCGGTACAGGTCGAATACATTATAATATACAGCTAGGACCATACGATACAACGAACAGACTAATAGTTAATGGTTATAAACTAGTTGAGACAGATATAATTAAATTAGCAGGCGAAGAAAGCGAGTTCAAAGTTTGTTGGCTTCGAAGCCTTATATTTTTGACGATAATTACGTGGCGTACGGATTATAGCATTGATTTTATCTATTTTTTATTAAACGTAGGTAAATTGCGATTTTGGGTTTAAATTTATAGTTCATTTGTTTAGAGTTGGCAGCACGGTGAATTCATTATAAATGCAAATCCTTCAAAGCCCAAGCAAGGGCGGTTTATGAAAAATAACTAAAAGTAGTATAAATTTCTATTAAAACATAGTGATAGTTGTTATTTTTCAAAGAATCCACCCTGTAATTAGGGATTAGCTAACCCAAACACAATAGAAACCCTAGATAATATTGTCAAAACAGGTTTGTTTGTTTACAATTCATATATTCTTGTACTTTATTTGAAGTTGAAACAAAACGTTGTCATTGCATAACCACGGAGGCTTTTTATTGTGACGACATATAGTAAATTTGTCAATAAACTTTTACTCACCGAACACGGAACTACCAATAGAAATGAAAGCAAATATACTCCCGCCAAAACTTATTAATATTTTTAACACAACCATAGGATGGCGCTGACCATTGCGTCTACTCATTTTAATTGTTCTATTTTTCGGAAGAGGTCTCTCTACTAATACTATTAACGACAATACTTTTTAATTTAACAGATCTGTATCAATCTGTATTTGGTGAAAAACAGTTTTAAGAAAATTAAGAAAAGAGACAGTAGTTCTGAGAATCAGGAAAAGAGCAGGAGTTTTGTCTTCAGTTTTTTTAGTTTTGTTGGTGTATATCATCTTTGGTTTTGTGCTTCCAAATAATTCTGTCTCTAAAATGGATTCAAACTATCAAACCCCCTTATCTAAAAGGAAATGTTGTGTACCTACATGTACAAATCGTGAAGGCAAAATGCATCGTTTTTCAAAAAATGAACCAAGTATGTTTAGTGAGTGGATTTTAAAGATACAGTCTTTAAATTATAAAAACTTGTCAGTTGAAGACATTTATAAAAAATATGTATTTTGTGAGGAACATTTTTCTAGTAACTGTAAAATTTTAGGTACCGAAAGAGGTCTTATAAGAATAGCAGTTCCAACTATAAATTTACCTGGTAAGTGAATAAACCAAATTGTAATTTATAAAGAAAGAAATCATGTACTAGCAGATCATGCAAACGTTTTTATGCTGAAAGACTGTATAAACGGTGGAAGCAACCATTAGCTTTTACATTTAGTGAAGAACCTCATAAATCCATGGCATTAAAAAATTTGCTGAAGGTTCTAATCTGCAAATGTCAAAGTATAGGTTTGAAGGTAGTATCGACAGTTTGTGACCAAAGTGAAAATAATGTCGGAGCTATTAGACTGCTAATGAGTGAAACGAAGGAGGAATACTTAAAAAGAAAAGAAGAGAATAGAAATTTTGGTTTTGTGATCAATGACCAAGAAATTATTCCCATATTTGATGTCCCTCAAATTTTCAAGTGTTTGAGAAATGATCTTTTGAAATATGACTTATATTTTAAGCAAAATAAATAAATAAATGATCATTTTTTGATTGTAAACATATATATTTACTTTAGTTTCGTTGAAATGTAGCTGTCTATTTTATCGCAGAGTACTTCTTATTGACAGATAGATGGCACTAGATATAAATTTAAGGAATCTGTATTATCGACAATACTTTTTAACACAACCGCTGCTACTCGATGTCGCATACGGATCTGGACAGTAACTAGGTTCTTGCCATTCTATTCGTAGTTCCGTATTCGGTGCTTTTACTCCAGTAAACTAACAATAACGCGCCAGGAGAAAAAAATTTTCTTAAATTAACAATTTGGTTTCGTTGATAAAAAAATAATAGTTTATAAAGATTGACAGGAAAAAATTTCACTTTTGCTTAAATTATTTTATACCCGATTGTTACGGTCAAATTTTAACGATTAAAATAATAATGAATACTTTTATATTGGTATAGTTTACTCCAAAAGCCCAATATTATATGTAAAAAAGTGTGAATCAGATAAATGGAAAATAAAAACAACGATAGTACAGAACAACACTAAAAGTCTGGTTTAAATAATTATTAACTACAATACAGCATTCTTAAATATATTTAATGGGCGCTAATATGTATTGTGACCTCCTTGGTTGAAGTTCTTACCATCGATTAGTGTAGACAAAGTGAGAGTGACACCATCACGAAGTTTTTTTACTGAGGTTGAGGCAGCTAAGAGATCTCTTCTGGTCATAGTTTCCCAGTAGTATCTTAGATTGCCTCAGTCCTTCCAGCTGATTCCAGTACTTGGATTTTTCCTTCTCCATTTCTTCCCCTAGTTTTCCTAAGATTACTCTACTGCTGAACCCACAAGATGGTTCTGGTCCCAAATGTGGGGTTTCAGCTCCTTTTTTTGCCAGCTTATCTGCTGTTTCGTTCCCCTCTATTCCTATGTGTCCCGGGACCCATAGGAGGGTGACAGTGTTCTTCTGGTCTAGTTCATTTAGTTTGCCTAGGCATTCCCAAACCATCTTCGAACTGATTATAACAGGTCGGCTGAAAAGTCCCCGGTCTACCATAGTAAAACACAATATTTTGACAAAATTCATTTTTTTTATTCAACATAGTTGCCTTCAAGGGCGATACAGCGATTATAGCGACCTTCCAACTTTTCGATACCATTTTTGTAGTACTCCTTCGGTTTGTCCTCAAAATAGGCTTCAGTTTCGGCGATTACCTCAGTATCAGAGCCAAATTTTTTCCCGCGAGCATTCTCTTCAGGTCAGAGAAAAGGAAAAAGTCGCTGGGGGCTAGATCTGGAGAATACGGTGGGTGAGGAAGCAATTCGAAGCCCAATTCATGCAATTTTGCTATCGTTTTCATTGATTTGTGACACGGTGCATTGTCTTGATGAAACAACACTTTTTTCTTCTTCATATGGGGCCGTTTTTTCGCGATTTCGGTCTTCAATCGCTCCAATAATGCACAGTAATAGTCGCTGTTGATTGTTTTTCCCTTTTCCAAATAGTCGATGAACAATATACCGTGTGTATCCTAAAAAACTAAGGCCATAACTTTGCCAGCTGACTGTTGAGTCTTTCTACGCTTTGGTGGCGATTCACCGGCCGCAGTCCACTCAGCTGACTGTCGATTGGACTTAGGCGTGTAGTGATGCAGCCAAGTTTCATCCATAGTCACATATCGACGCAAAAAATCGGGTTTATTACGACTTAACAGCTGCAAACACTGCTCAGAATTATCAATTCGTTGCTGTTTTTGGTCGATTGTGAGCACGCGCGGCACCCATTTCGCACAGAGCTTCCGCATACCCAAATATTCGTGAACGATATGTCCAACACGTTCCTTAGATATCTTTAGAGTGTCAGCTATCTCGATCATATTCACTTTACGGTCACTCAAAATCATTTTGTGGATTTTTTTGATATTTTCGTCGGTAACCACCTCTTTTGGGCGTCCACTGGGTTCACCGTCTTCGGTGCTCATTTCACCACGCTTGAATTTTGCGTACCAGTCAATGATTGTTGATTTTCCTGGCGCAGAGTCCGGAAACTCATTATCAAGCCAAGCTTTTGCTTCAACTGTATTTTTTCCTTTCAAATAACAATATTTAATAAGCACACGAAATTCTTTTTTTCCATCTTTTTGAAAATAACAAAAGTTGCTTCACTAAAAATGCAATATCTCACAAACTAATAGTCCGACAGCTGTCAAATTTTTACACGAATCTTTTGAAGGTTGATACTATCTAAAAATGAAATGGATTTAATTCTAGTGTCGTCATCTATAGGTCAGACCGGGGACTTTTCAGCCGACCTGTTATTTGAGCTCAGCGCTTTGATGGCTGCTTGACTATCGGACATGATCACAATCTCTTGTCTGCGGTAGTTTATTCCAATATTGAATTCCACACATCTTTCGATGGCGCGGACTTCTGCTTGAAAGATGCTCGGGTATGTGCCCAAGCTTTCTGAGTATTTGGCTCTCGGTCCAAAAACTCCTATCCCAGTTGCCTCTAGTACACTATCAATAGTGACTACAAATTCTAGTTGACAATGTCAAACTTTAATAGGAGGAGAGGTGTTGTTTGGATGTTGTGTTGTGTTTGGGACAGAGGGTACAGAGCTACTGCTGTATTATTCCCTTTCTATCAGCCATTCCGGAAAGTGTTATAGGAAAACCGCAGAAGACCTATAACCTGACAGACTACGAGATTTGGGGAGTTCGTGGGGTGAGTCGAGGAGTTTTTAAGTTCCTCGGGAAGTCACCCGGGTTTTGATTGAGTAGCGTATAAATAGATGTTTGATTTGGGAGGTGATGAACTCTAAAGGAAGGGAGGAACTGTTCATATATATAAAATCGGCGGTATTTTAAATTTTTTAAACTAATATGTTTATAAACCTTTGCAGGGTGACTGATCACCCTTATCATTTTCGGATATTAAATAAATTTATTAATTACGACAGTAAACAGTTTTAGTTTTCAGCCTTGTCTAAGTTTTAAAGAAACTTCCAACTAAGTTTCTTAATTTTAGTCACAATAACAATGTAACATTCAATATTTTAATGCCAAAATGTAATGTTGACTTAAAAAACAACTTTTATGTCTGCATTTTGTCAATAAGATGTTATTAAACTTATAATTTCATTATCTTTTTTGAAACAATTCAACCTAATTTGTAAATAATACAAAAGAAATGTATTTTTAATCAATTCAAGGTAACATTTTTTAAAGGTCAAAAAGCACATTCCATGAAATGTTTGGTTACTTTTAACAAAATGTTTCTTTAGAGTCATTAAACGGTAATTATTTTTCAAAATAAACGGAAAACAATAATTATTGCATGGTACTTAATTCCATTAACAATAATTTTGTGGAAAAAAGCTTCCTTATGCAACTACATTTATTCAAGGTTAAAATTAAACTCTATTTGCTACAAACTTCCTTCTGTCCAATTTTACACTTCAACAAGTTTTATTTGTTACTTTTGTTTTATGTCATTTCCCATTATCTGCTTGTGGTTTCAGTATCCCATTGAACGTCGTTAACGCTGAGGTTTCCAATTCTTTTTAACAATAGTGCAATTTTTTTTCGATAACTGTATTTTCATTAATCCGAATAAATACGAGGGCCTATGTATAGTAGTTTTCACAATAAATGGTATTGACTGAAGGATTATAATAAAACCAATTAGACCCTTAAGTTGTAAAATCCGAGATGCACATCATAAATGTAAAAGGACCTGATTCAGGTAATTTTGTTTCTCAGAGAGGGATTGTAGAGGATTACAGCTTACACTTCTTGTTCATTTTAGTCTTTGTATTTCATTGGAAGTGTTCACTTGTGTTACGGTGTGCAATCATTTTATAACATTTATTTGTTATTACAGACATTAATAGCAAATATAGCAAATATTTTATACCCCAACGTACAGAATAGACAGTATGTGGCGTCCGTGGATAAAAAGTAATAGTGCTTCTTCCAGTGGTTCGTTAAAGAAGAATCACTTATCTTGTGACGCGAAAATAATTATAAAAAATGTGTATAGTTCCTTACTTCAGTAAGGGTATAACGCGGGTGCTGCAGCAAGAGTAACCAGTAATTTGACGAAGGTGCTCTTACTTCAGTTAAACGAATTGTTGAAAATTCCATGGAATCAAGAAAAAAGCGTAAAGATTCCGGTGTCACAAAAGTCTAGACGACTGGGAAAAAGATTTGATAAGGCGAAAAATCTACACTATGTACGATGAGCAGCGTGTCCCTACAATCAAAAGTCTGAAACAGCGGCTCATCAATGACGAAACTCACATCAACTGTGGCCTCACTACTCTTTGGCGAGCTCTGTCTGCAATGGACTTTAAATATCGCAAGCAAAATTGACAAGAGACAAGTAAAAATGAAATCCAAACGTCAATAAGAAAATACCGGTCTGAAAACCGGCCAATACTCAACCTTGACGAGACGTGGTTTGACACGCATGCCACGTCTTCTAAGGGATGGCCTGATTCCTCTGATAAGTGTAAAACAAAAGTACCATCAAATAAAGGGAAGGATCAATAAATAGTTGCATCCCAAACGCTTTGTGGCTTTCTGCCAAAAATATTAAGGACTCTTGTGTTGATTATCACGAAGATACGACAGCAGAGCTTTTTGAAGATTGGTTTAAAAATTGTCTGTTACCCAACATTCCGCCCAACAGCGTTATAGTAATGGACAATCATAGTCGACAATTGCAAAAAATTCCTGGCTCAAAGAATACGAAATTGGAGATTCAAAACTTCATGGTTGCAAATGACATATATTTTATAGAAAAAAAGAACTTTTACCAGTACTGCAGTCATTTTCTTAAAAAAAAAGTATGTTTACGATACAATTGCAGAAGAATTGGGACATACAGTGTTACGACTACCTCCCTACTACTGAGTGTTCAAAACAATTTTTTATGTTATTTAGCCCTGATCGGTAATATTTTAATTTCATATCTTCAATGAAGTTAGTTAGTCACTTTCTTAAATCTATGATTAGGCTATACAAAGTGATTTAATATTAGTATTCAATTTTGTTGGATGTGATTCAGTGTAGACAATAATTTACGTGTTATCAAAATTTGCTGTTTAAGCATCATATAAAGTGAATTAAAATACAGAAAGTGCAACATAATAACCAATACATTGTAAGTACTTAATATAGATTTAAAAAATAACATATAAAATTGGAATAAGACATTTTATATAACCTCCAAACACATAAAATCCAAATAAATTCAAAAATAAAAGACATACACCAATAAAAGGAAAAAAAACCGATAGATAACAGCTTATCACAAGCTAATTATCGCAGTCCAGCAAAAATAAACAGAGACGGATCCAGTAATTTATTTATAATTGGCAAATCGAACATCGGATTTTGGTCAGCTCGTTTTCTGGCTGAGAGAGAAATTCAAAAAAATGGAAGAAAGAGACCAACATAGAGATGAAAGATAATAAAAATATGGGAAGATTATTATAGTGGACTGTTGTGCGAGGAAGAGATAACGTGTATAGAAAATAAAGAAAATATAATAACAATAGGAAAAGAAAATACACTAAATTGTCCTTCAGAAGAGGAAATTAAAAGAGAAATAAAAAAAACTCGGAACGGCAAAGCATCTGGGGAAGACAGAATATAGCAGCAGAGATGTTAAAATATGGAGGTGAAGCACTACAGGAAAAAATTTATAAATTAATAAAACAAATTTGGACAGAAAACAAAATGCCAATTGAATGGTACACTGGAATAATCACACCGATTCATAAAAAAGGAGATAAAGAATTATGTAAAAATTATAGACCCATAACTCTACTCAATACCACCTATAAAATACTTGCAAATATAATAAACCATAAATTAAAACTACATGCCGAAAAAATAATAGGGGACTATCAAAATGGATTTAGACCAGGCAAATCAACAGTTACAGCAATACATACCATCGAACAGATTCTAGAAAAATCGAAGGAATACAATATAGAACTGCATGTCATCTTTATCAACTTCAGAAAGGCACTTGACTCGGTAATAAGATCCAAGATAATAGATGAAATGGAACATCTAGGAATCCCAACGAAATTGAGAGAATTAATACAAATGACACTACAAAGCACTACAGGGAAAGTAAGATTTCAGGGTTTATTATCGAAGCAATTTAACGTAAATAAAGGAATAAAACAAGGAGACCCAATATCCCCTACAATTTTTAATTTGGCACTTGAGGGCATCTTACGAAAGGCAAAGCTAAATAATAAAAATATCATGGTTAATGAAATCCAAGTAATTGCATATGCTGACGACATCACAATTGTAGCAAAAACAAAAAAAGACTTAATAAACGCGATCGAAAAATTAGACAAAGAGGCACAAAAATTCGGATTACAAATAAATGAAGACAAAACAAAATATATGAGGGTGGGAAAACAAAATCAAAATGATGATAGATTTTTAAAAGTAAACCATTATAAATACGAAAGTGTATCCACTTACAGTTACTTAGGAACATTGATAGGACAAACTTCAAAAGAAAGGATTAAAGAAAGAATCTTAAAAGGAAATCAAGCATTCGGAGTAAATAAGAAGTTACTAAAATATAAAACAATTAGCAAAAAAACAAAAATACAAATTTATAAAACATTAATCAGACCAGTCATTACGTATGCCCTAGAAACAACAACAATGAATAAAAAAGAAGAAGACGACCTAAAAATATTGGAAAGAAAAATATTAAGAACAATACTTGGGCCAAATATAACAGAGGAGGGAGAAATAAGTCAAAGAAAAAATGCAGAAATAGAAAAAGAATTAGGGGGAGAAAACATAGTAAGGTATATAAAAGCGAGAAGGCTAGAATGGATAGGTCATATATTATGAGAAGAGTACCAACAGAAAATCTAAAGAAAATAACGACCTGGACACCTTTAAAGAATAGAAAAAGAGGAAGACCAAGAAGTAGACGGTGGGATCAAGTGGAGAAAGATATAAAACTATTAGAGATCAAAGACTGGAAAACCCTATGTAGAGACAGGAAAAAATGGAAAACTATAATAGTAAAGGCCAGGACAGATATAAGATTGTAGATAAACTGATACAAGAGGAGTAATCCACCTCGTTAAATGGATTAAATAAAGCGTTCGCGCTAGCCATAATCCCTCGGGATTTAACGGCATTGATGATGATGATGATGATGATGATTCAATTTTACATTAAACAAGTTAAATACACTAACATCAACTCGTGGTTAAAGGTCAATTAAATTATTAGCAGAAAAAAAAAATACTTTTATTATTTGTTAAATTTAGTTTTAATTTTAATTTTAATTTTTTTTTAGCTTGTTATAGGAGTAAATTGATGATTCTTTATTTTTTTAATAAAATGAACGGTAGAATTTAGCGTCTGGAATCTTAAACCATCTGTAAAGGAATAGCTAATGCCATTAATGTTGTTTATTTAATCCAAGTATTTCTCGGCAAAGAGATGGAAAAATAAAAATAAGAATGTTTATCAAATTAAAACGTGTTTCTCATTATACGAATTAAATCTTTCAGCGAGACCGTAGTAGACGAAACGAAAGTTGGTTGAGCTTAAAATAATTTATATAATATACACTGCTCAACAAGTGAAGTGGATATTTTTTAAATTTTACAAAATTTCGTACAAAAATAATATTTTAAATATATACGTTACGAGTATATGCTATCAGTAAACTTTGTTTATAGCAAATAGTTTTCTTTTTATACACTGTTATCTCTTTAACCAGAATTGAAGGAATTCGATTTCAAAATACTAATATTTTAATCACGTAGAAGTGCTTGCAATGACTTTAACATTGTTACTGTAGTCCAGAGGTTCCCAATCTTTTGTAACCCGCGGCGCAGTTACAAGTTTAATATTTTTTCACGGCGCCCTCTCCTAGTTAACTATTTGAGGAAATTGTCGAAAGAAATAGGTACCTACAGTAATAGTTAGGTTGATCGTAACGAAAATTAAAACACCACAATACAAAATTGACTTTTTTTAATATAAAAAATTTAAAGAGAACAATGTGCATGTTGTTTTCTTGCAAATACAGATTTAAATTGTTTAATTTCTCAAACACATCGCATAAATATGCTAGCTTTAGCAAAAAAACCAGGTTCAGTAAAATATTTGGCATTTTCTTGACGTTCTTATTGTAAAAAAGTGCAAATTTCTTCGCGTAATTCAAACACACGAAATAAAACATTTCCACGTGAAAGCCATAGTGAATTACAGTAGTACAGCAGCACTGTATATTCAGCTCCCATATCTATGCATAGTTTTTTAAAAAGTCTGGCCTTTAGAGGCCTAGCAATCTTGTAAAGATTGCACTAGCGTCTTGAATCAGCCAGTCAGGGTTGACTTTAACACGCTGTTTAAAGTGGTTATAGAAAACCGCCATACTGTTGAAGAGGTCGAAGCACAGCTGAAAGAGGGCTCACTCGTATGTTTCTCAGATTGATTGTGATTAAAGTCTGTACAAAATTCTCTCGGCAATTTACCACATCAAAACTAAATCCTTTGATTTACTGTTTTACTCTTTAAGCGACACATCACCAACCATGCACACAGAAATCTACTCCACTCTGTATACGCGTCTATTCGTCTACATAAATGTAATATAACGGCTGCCGTGAGGCACTCCTTAGGGCTTTGGCCCCAACGTCTCGCAGCGCCGACGGGGTGTGGAACACCAAGCAACACGGGATTGTCTAAAGGAGGGGACGAACAAGCCTTCATGTTAATTTAACGAGTTACTAAGGGTAGATTTGTTACGGCCTGTCATATATTTGTTTTAAAACGATTAATTTTCATGGCAATTGTGAATTTCGAGGATTATCCGTGTAATCACAAAGTTAACACGCTCTAGATATTCTGTAAACCTTTATATTTATTTAAAATTGTATAAAATTTCAGTTAAAAACACTAAACAAGTGACTTTGGAGTAGAGGCAGCAATAATTTCACCATATGGACATCAATGTTCATCGACTTTCCTGATGTAACAAGTATTTTTATAGCAGAACAGTTCGCTAGTTTTCGTGCTACAAAATTAGCTGCAATTACCTTTAATCTATTAATTAGATCGGTCTTTCTAATCTTTTTCGATTCCCTAAAACACCCAATTGAAAGAACTAATTCCAAATTCAAAACATTCGAAATGTGAATGTAGTCGAGGCAATGAAGCACTAAAAAGGTCACGTAGGACAGCATTCGCTTGCAAAAATTATTTATATCATTCCTACCTAAACATTGTTCATTAAGTCCTGAGATTAACTAGAAAAAACACATGTTTTTCAAAAAATTCTTTTTTATCTATTAACATAATCACCTTTAAGTGCGATACAATAACAATAACTTTTCGATACCATGCTAGTACAAGAATTTCTCCTTGGCTTCAAAATAAGCTTCAATCTCAGCTATTACTTTCTCATTTGAGCCAAATTTTCTTCCCTGGGGCCCTATTCTTGAAATCGTAGGAATCGATTCTCAGGAGAAGTTGACGTCATTTTCTCTCTATTTTGCAATAGGTCTATTCTTGAAATATTTCATAGGAATCGATTCTCCACAAATATCGAGAATTGACTCCCCATGTCATTTGGTGGAGAAAACTGAAATTCTCCTAAGAATTTGAGTTGTCATCTGCCAATAGTGCCTGTTTTGCATTTTGTAGTAGTTTGTTTATACTCTATTTGTTGATACTGAATATATTATTTTTTTGTGTTGTGTTCAATAGAGTTAAAATTAATAATTTTGTTCTTCAAGGTGTCTTTGAAGCTCCCGGTATCGAATTTAGATGGAGGCTTATCAACTCCCATCGCTGCTAAGTCTCCTTATGCGTAAAACTACTGGAAAATTTACCTTTTAAAAGTTCCGTGTCAGTTTCAAAATATTCGACTATGTATTTTTTCTGAGCTTCGCTAATAAAATTTCTTTTCGTCATAATAGAGGAAAAAAATACACGCCCTTTATTAGCAATACAATAGACAAAACAGCAAAACACTAACAAAAGGTATAGGTTATATTCACGAACTATAAAAATGTCAAAAAAGTAAATTCTGCTAACTTAATAAAAGAAATTATAATACAAAATCCGAATATTTGATTGGTTATGTAGTTGAAATACTTGAATTTAGTTCAGACATACGCCACTTTTCCTAATTCTCTAGAAATTGAATTCCCACACATTCAAGAATAGGACTGGCAGTTCTCAGGAGAATTTTTTTTGGAGAATCAATTCTCTGGAGAATCGATTCCTACGATTTCAAGAATAGGGCCCCTGGAGCATCCTTTTGAGATCAGCAAAGAGCCAGTACTCGCTAGGGGCCAGTATGGGGAGTATGGTGGGTGGGGACGCAAATCGAAGCCCAACTCCTTCAATTTGGCCATTGTTTTCATTAATTTGTGGCACGGTGCATTGTCTTGATGCAATAGGTTCTCCCTGTAGAAACCTCAAACTAAATTGCTGCAAAATTGATAAAATGCAATTTTTGAGACGCCTTTCCGAAAATTTAATATCTGTAAATAAGAGGCAGAACCTGCTCAATTCGTATACTCAAGGGTTTTAGAGGTCTCTGATTACGATTATAATGTTTAAATCGACCCCTGAATACCTGGAGGTCAGGAACGCCGACGAACATCATCTCCATGGAACGCTTCAGGAATTTCAGGCGTGGAAGCATCGAAACTCGGTACCTGGAGTTTTTTTGGGTCGCCGAACCCAGATATGGTATTGGCGAACACCCTACAGAGACGTGGTGCGCCCTGACCTGGCCCTGAACGTCATCCCCTGACAGAATCCAACAAGACAAACTGAAAATTTCTTAAAAAGACTTCTCCTACTACTTCTTAATACACCTGCAATTTTACGCTTAGAATCTGTTCTTCAAGGAAATTAAAAGACATCTAGCAGATCCACAATTTAAAGTTTTTAATGAACAAATAAATCTTGGAAGTTCTCCACTATTAAACTGTTTCCTTTGATTGAGTCTTCATTTTATACATAGATAAGACGTAACTGTAACGCAAATGTATTAAGTTATTGTAAAGATCAGTATGATATAGTTTTTTCTTGGTTTTTCTATATCATTGCACAGTTATACTGATCTTAGAGGGAAGTACTTAGGGCTCATAACATCTAGGCTTTAATATTGTTATGTCTTATTACTTCCATACTTGGTCTAGCCTTATAACTACCTAATAAACATCAGGTACCTAGCTACAAACAAACAAAATGTAACTTTAATATGTCAATCTGACGATGCTATAATCTATATAGAAAGGACAAGGAGTAATAAATCATTCATTTAAGTAGATTTCATAGACGTACCAAAATATATTTTAAGAGGGTATACCGTGTTGATGCAAGTGTTGATGATATTGTGGAATTAACGGCTGCTATGTTGTGTGCTGCTAAATCAACAATTTATAGATTACTAAAAGAAAGCAAGAATGGAACTCTTCAACCCCCTAAAACTCCTTCAGGCCGAAAACCAATTGAGATCGATGAGTCATTAAAACAAAGACTAAGGCGTAAAGTAATACTTACGAAAGGAAATTTATGACATCAGTGCAAGAAGATACGGACTATACAAAATTCTCCAGAATGACATTATGCAAACTTTTGAAAGATGTGGGTTTCAGATATACAAAACAATAGAAAATCTCTCTTGATAGATAAATCGGAAATAGTTTTTTGGAGAAGAGACTATTTAAGAAGCATTCGACATGCCAGGGAACAAAATTTGAAAATCTTGTACTTAGACGAAACATGGATAAATGCTGGATATACAGTTTCCAAATCTTGGCAAGATGAAAACATTAAAAGCGGAAGGCAGGCATTCGTGGAAGGTTTGTCGTTAGGTTTGCAGCCACCATCTGGAAAAGGAAAAAGACTTATCATTATCCATGTTGGAAGTTCTGAAGGTTTTGTTGATGGTGGATTATTAACTTTTATTTCAAAACGCAGGGGGGACTATCACGAAGATATGAATGGGGATGTCTTCGGAGGAATGGTTTGTTCAAATGTTGGATCTAATTCCAAAAGGGGCTGTTATAGTTATGGACAACGCAAGTTACCATTCACGGTTACGAGAAGCATTGCCCACAAGTCGTTGGCGTAAAGCAGAGCTTTTGGAGGGGCTTATTTTGAAAAATATTAAGTTTCCAAAAGATTCACTAAGGAAAGAACTTTACAGAATTGCAAAAATGAACAAGAATAAATACAAAACCTACATTGTAGAAGAAATGGCTTCTTCTCGTGGTATATAAGTTCTTCGACTTCCCCCTTATCATTGTGAACTTAATCCCATAGAATTAATATGGGCTCAGGTAAAGGGGGAAGTTGGAAAAAAAACAATACTTTTAAAATAAACGATGTTTTGAAATTGTTTGAGAGTGCTGTAAGTCATGTTAGTAAGGAAAATTGGACAAACTGTATCGAGCATGTTATCAAAGTAGAGGCAAATTGACAATATTTGTGATGATTTAATCGACCCTATTATTTTTAATGTCAACAACGATTCTTCCTCTTCCGAGTCGGATATAGAATGAAATGTAAGTAATAAATGTATTCCAATAATTATTTCTTTTCATTTTTTATTATATTATAATTTAAAACGTATTTTTTTCCCAAAATACACACCACTGCATTGCGATATTGCTTATCTGCTAATCCTTTAACAATGAAGAAACCCTAAACTTTGCTACAATTGAAACAAATACGGGGTCGATCTACCTGGTTTTTAGATTTACGGAAGAAATGTAATTTAAAGTAAGAGATTTATCAAAAATTTCATGGTGCTCCCTGTTAAGGTTATGCATACTTAATTAGGATTTATTACTCCTCGTACTTTTTGTACAGACTATAATTCTAGCGAAACGGCTGTCATTGAGTTTAAAAAGAGCAATTTTTGAAATAAATAGTGAAAGTTTTATTAAAACGAAGATTTTTTATTACTCTTAATAAGATGGACTTTCAAAAAGTAAGGGTTAGTACAATAAATTTAATACACTATTTACACAAAGCTATCTTTCAAAAACATTTTTCATCTTTTTTGATACCTAAAAATGTAACAACACTAATTTTTCATTACACTTTTCTATCTCTCAATTATTAAGTTCGGAATTTTAATTATAACAGCGCCTTGTCTGGTCATAACTTGAATATTTTATAAAATCATCTCCACAATCATTTCTGTACATTACAATTCAGCATGAAAATAAAACCTTAAAAAGACTCGCTCATTATTAAGATTGATTTTAAAATAATTATATTTTAACTGGATGCTTTTGAACATTCTTTTATTTTGTTTGGTCGAGCCCAAAATACTATATAGCGAGATCGGCGTATAATTGAAAGGCAGGATTATACAAATCTCTTGCGAACAACCAATTAAAATAGAATTTAAGTAATGTTGTTATATTAAATAACGTACAACAGATCAACCGATGTTCTGTTATATCCAAACAAAAAAATTACGTTTGCTACAACTTTAAATAATACTTCATCTCACGATCTAACTGTAAATAAATAAAAAAAATGTGTTTGGTAAAGTATAACGAGATTAACTTTATGTTTGATATTAATTAAAGATACTTATAGATTAAGTAGATATAAATACTATAATGTTAAGAAACAGTGGGAGAAAATAACATAATATACACTTGTAATTCTGTTAACAGAGTAGGTATTTCTCAGATTCTTGTTGAATACCTGCTAATTGCGACACGTGTATTTACTTTAAAACATTGTTTGTTTAGTCTACTCCTCTTATAGTCTGTACAAAAAGTACGAGGAGTAATAAACCCTAATTAAGTATGCAACACCTTTACAGGGAGCACCATGAAATTTTTGATAAATCTCTTACTTTAAATTACATTTCTTCCGTAAATCTAAAAACCAGGTAGATCGACCCCGTATTTGTTTCAGTTGTAGCAAAGTTTAGGGTTTCTTCATTGTTAAAGAATTAGCAGATGAGCAATAACGCAATGCAGTGGTGTGTATTTTGGGAAAAAAATACGTTTTAAATTATAATATAATAAAAAATGAAAAGAAATAATTATTGGAATACATTTATTACTTACATTTTATTCTATATCCGACTCGGAAGAGGAAGAATCGTTGTTGACATTAATAATAATAGGGTCGATTAAATCATCACAAATATTGTCAATTTTCCACCTATTTGCCTATACTTTGATAACATGCTCGATACAGTTTGTCCAATTTTCCTTACTAACATGACTTACAGCACTCTCAAACAATTTCACAACGTTTATTTTAAAAGTAGTATTTTTTTCCAACTTCTCCCTTTACCTGAGCTCATATTAATTCTATGGGATTAAGTTCACAAGTTCACAAAAGCTCTGCTTTACGCCAAAGACTTGTGGGCAATGCTTCTCGTAACCGTGAATGGTAACTTGCGTTGTCCATAACAATAACAGCCCCTTTTGGAATCAGATCCAACATTTGAACAAACTATTCCTCGAAGACATTCCCATTCATATCTTCGTGATAATCCCCCGTGCGTTTTGAAATAAAAGTTAATAATCCACCATCAACAAAACCTTCAGAACTTCCAACATGGACAATAATAAGTCTTTTTCCTTTTCCAGATAGTGGCTGCAAACCTAACGACAAACCTTCCACGAATGCCTGCCTTCCGCTTTTAATGTTTTCATCTTGCCAAGATTTGGAAACTGTATATCCAGCATTTATCCATGTTTCGTCTAAGTAGAAGATTTTCAAATTTTGTTCTCTGGCATGTTGAATGCTTCTTAAATAGTCTCTTCTCCAAAAAACTATTTCCGGTTTATCTATCAAGAGAGATTTTCTATGCACTGATGTCATAATTTTGTCAAGTGTTGGAATTTCCTTTCGTAAGTAAAATCCATGGACTTTACGCCTTAGTCTTTGTTTTAATGACTCATCGATCTCAATTGGTTTTCGGCCTGAAGGAGTTTTAGAGGGTTGAAGAGTTCCATTCTTGCTTTCTTTTAGTAATCTATAAAATGTTGGTTTAGCAACACACAACATAGCAGCCGTTAATTCCACAATATCATCAACACTTGCATCAACACGGTATACCCTCTTAAAATACATTTTAGTACGTCTATGAAATCTATTAAATGAATGATTTATTACTCCTTGTCCTTTCTATATAGACTATAGGTGTTGTACAACTCGAGATGTGTATTTTGTTAAATATTTTATAATACATTTAATTCCTATGCTGTATTTGTTTGGAGTTGTCAGCACAGTCAATTCATTATAAATGCATATCCTTTAAAGCCCAAGCAAGGGTGGTTCATGAAAAATAACTAAAACTAGTATACATTTCTATTGAAACATAGTCATAGTTGTTATTTTCCAAAGAGTCCATCCTGTAATTAGGGATTAACTAACCCAAACACATTAGAAACCCTAGATAATTATCACAACAGGTAGCTCAATAAATCCCATGACCGTAGAACCTAAGTTTTTTTAAAGCATAATTCAAATTAAAATAAAAAGCAAGAACCCAAATTCTCCAGAATTTTAAGTTACCATCATCACATGATGCCCAAAATATCCATTTAAGTGCATTGATCTCTGTTCTCTCAGTGAATAGGCATTCCAAGAAGGAAGAAGTATGATGTTTTAAACAAGTACAGAGTACTTGCTATGATTGATTCGGAAATAAAAGAAATAATTACATGCAAGAAGGCTTTTATGTCGATACATGGAATTTCCAGAAAAAAAATTGAATATTTAGTATCAAGTTTGAAGAAAACTGAATGTGCTTCGGTCGATAAGAAAGGAAAACATAATAGTCATGTTAAACTCAATGATGATGTCAAAAGTTTAATAAGAGGGCAAATTAATTGTTTTAAAGGTAGTGTATCGTTTTAGATAACTATATTGTCATAATTTTTCCGTTTTTTATTTTAATAACTCATAAAAACACAATTTTTTATCTTTTGTTCTAGGTCATTCCAGTCACTACAGTCTACATGATTCAAATCAAACATATTTGCCTCGCAAATCTGTAAAAAGAATGTAAGCAAAGTTCCTTGAAGATAATAAAGGAGTATCTGTATCTTATGAAACTTACAGGAATATTTTTTGCACTGATTTTAACATTGCTTTCGGCTATCCTCGTACATATGTACACATGCAGCATTCGTGACGAATTCATTGCAAAATCAAAAGCATTTGAATCAGGAAATTATCAAGCTTCTTAATCAAAACAAATTACATAAGTTACAAGCAGGTACTTTGTACTACAGAATGGCAAAGTTGCAAAGTAGAGAAGCAGGCAACTCAATGGAGGCAATGTTTTGACTATGGTAAAAATCTTTGTGCTCCTAATATACAAACAAACGATACTAATCATAAACGACAGCTTTCAGTGCATCCTTTCAATGTTCATATATTATCTTTATCACAAGGCATCTATTGCCTTTATCCAGAAAAGGAAGGAAAAAAAGGATGATGTATGCTCACTTGTTCATCACTTTGTCTATAACTACATAAAGCCTACTACTAGTACTTACCTTCAAATAAAACAAAAATTTTACTGTTTCCTTTCTTGCATCACTTGGTACATAAAAAGAAAAAGTTGGAAAAAATCAATATGACATTTCCAGTGAAAGGTCACTCTTATAATATAAAGTGTGATAAAAATATGGGTTTGGTTACGGATATCGTTACAAGAAGCACTTAACCAAGAATGGTGACAAAAAGACTCCAACAGGCTATGGACCAAATAGACAAACCCAGAAAAACCCAAGCAGTCTACTTTACTAAAAGAAGGAAAAAACCAGAAGAAAACATTAACATATGAGGAGAAGAGATCTAATGGAAAAACAAGGCCAAATACCTAGGAGTGATACTGGACAAAGGACTAACCTTCAAAGAACACGTGGAAAACTTTACAAAGAAGGCAAGACACCTGGAAACTATCTCCGAACAAAGTGGAAGAAGAGCATAAGCCCAAGGACTGAGGCCCCCATCGGACGTGATGGGGGGTGGATGAAGTTCTTCCCGGAATGCATCGATCCTAGAGGTTAGAGTGTGTGGGTGTGTTGGTGAAATCTAAGACCAGAGCAGAACTTCCAAGGGTTTGGACGAAAATATTCCAAAATGCTCGCTGTAAGCCGAGTCCATTTGAAGTCATAGATGTGGACAATCTTATTTCAGATCATGGACTAGCCATTTGGACACAATTTATACTAAAAAGTCATCTTTTCTTTCACGCCCTATAAAAGTTCTCAAAATTGACAAGTTGACTCCCAAAATAGGCTTTCGCTCCACTTATAATAGGCCCTGGGACTCTGCTTGCCTCAGTGGAAGAAAGAAGAAAACTAGTAGGTAATATTTTGCCTGGAAGGTTGTATACAGGAAAATAGCCTTCAGAACAAAAGTTTTGTTCCCCTTAAATATTATACGAATTTACCCCAACTATCATGAACCGCTGCAAATGTTCACAATGATGACGTGAACGCAACTTTATTTGGCTTTTACTATAGATTCTATCGTCTCCATTAGATATTTATCATAATCTTAGTTGTAATATGAGCAAGATGAATACGACTAATTTTTCTCTATATACGCACTAACCACCCTCTATTTTCTTTATACGATCTGCTCTCATGTCCATTAGTTCTTGTCTACAGTTGACAATAAAGTCTGAAGTGAAAGTGTTTATACTACTCCAATTGCAGCCGTCAATTATTATCATCTAATGGACTCTACTGTTCGATTATGGGGATAAATAAATCTCGAAATACTATTCTAATAATCCATAACTGTCGCTTGATTGGTGACCGTCTGTCTAGGATCTTAAATCGTCGATCAGCAGTTTGAATTTATAGCGGTAATTATTTTTAGAGATGCGATTTTCAACGCAGATTTTATGAAAAAAAAAACAAAGAAAGATTCTAGTTTAATATTATCTGTCGTCGTGTTGTTGAAAGGTTAAAATATGTAAAAATAATGATGTTTTAGAGATGCCATTATTTTAATTAATCGGTTGTTGGTTGATGATCAATTAAAATTTAATATTTGTCAAATTCTGATGGTTTATCGCAGAAATTTGCTTGCTAAATACTTTTATTACTTGTTTATAGTACCAATCCTCCTCCTCACAGAATCTGCACGTGACTTCTTAACGGGCTCTTCCTTATACTTTTTATGAAAATAAATAAAAAAACTGATATTGCAAGATCGTCATCTGACTTATCGTGAGATTGAGACCTTAGGCATTAGCGGGACCAGCAAACATTCAATATTGCATAAATATTTGACGGTCAAAAAATTTGTTCGCGTTGGATCCCACACAATTTGTCAATCGCTCAAAAAAGGCTCGTATGGGTGTTTCAAGATGAGCCAATCCAACAAAAGTTGTTATTTTTTATTTTAATTTGAATTATGCTTTAAAAAAACTTCGGTTCTACGGTCATGGGATTTATTGAGCTACCTGTTGTGACAATATTATCTAGGGTGTATAATGTGTTTGGGTTAGTTAATCCCTAATTACAGGGTGGACTCTTTGGAAAATAACAACTATGACTATGTTTCAATAGAAATGTATACTAGTTTTAGTTATTTTTCATGAACCACCCTTGCTTGGGCTTTGAAGTATTTGCATTTATAATGAATTCACTGTGCTGACAACTCCAAACAAATACAGCATAAGAATTAAATGTATTATAAAATATTTAACAAAATACACATCTCGAGTTGTACAACACCTATAGTCTATATAGAAAGGACAAGGAGTAATAAATCATTCATTTAATAGATTTCATAGACGTACTAAAATATATTTTAAGAGGGTATACCGTGTTGATGCAAGTGTTGATGATATTGTGGAATTAACGGCTGCTATGTTGTGTGTTGCTATATCAACAATTTATAGATTACTAAAAGAAAGCATGAATGGAACTCTTCAACCCTCTAAAACTCCTTCAGGCCGAAAACCAATTGAGATCGATGAGTCATTAAAACAAAGACTAAGGCGTAAAGTCCATAGATTTTACTTACGAAAGGAAATTCCAACACTTGACAAAATTATGATATCAGTGCAAGAAGATACGGACTATACAAAATTCTCCAGAATGACTTTATGCAAGCTTTTGAAAGATGTGGGTTTCAGATATACAAAACAATAGAAAATTTCTCTTGATAGATATACCGGAAATAGTTTTTTGAAGAAAAGACTATTTAAGAAGCATTCGACATGCCAGAGAACAAAATTTGAAAATCTTGTACTTAGACGAAACATGGATAAATGCTGGATATACAGTTTCCAAATCTTGGCAAGATGAAAACATTAAAAGCGGAAGGCAGGCATTCGTGGAAGGTTTGTCGTTAGGTTTGCAGCCACCATCTGGAAAAGGAAAAAGACTTATCATTGTCCATGTTGGAAGTTCTGAAGGTTTTGTTGATGGTGGATTATTAACTTTTATTTCAAAACGCACGGGGACTATCACGAAGATATGAATGGGGATGTCTTCGAGGAATGGTTTGTTCAAATGTTGGATCTGATTCCAAAAGGGGCTGTTATTGTTATGGACAACGCAAGTTACCATTCACGGTTACGAGAAGCATTGCCCACAAGTCGTTGGCGTAAAGCAGAGCTTTTGGAGTGGCTTTTTTCGAAAAATATTAAGTATGACAATATGTTGCGGGTAGTCAGAGAGACAATTGCCGAATGTATTGTTCTGAATAAAACAGAAAACCATTACAAAAGTATATTTCTTGTACTTGCCCTATTAATTATCAGTTTCAAAAAGAAAACTTTAACATAAAGGTGACTAAATTAGAACTAATTATAAATCAACTCAAAATTGTTCTCATGTAACTCATCCAGGGTTTATAGACAAGGTCGTATATTGTAATACGCCAGGAATTTGAGGAATTTGAGTTTATACTGTGGTAGATGAATAAACAATTTTTTCAAACGAAAATTCCTATTATCTCCTGAACCCACCTTGTTTACTCTTATTGTTATAGTTTGTTTACTAATATTTTGTTCAATTATTTAAAAGAAAGTTGTTTGTTTGAAGTTATTCAATTTACTTTTAAATTTACTTATTTTATATTATTGTCTTAATAGTATTTACTTCCTTTTATTGAAAACCTACAGCAAATAGTTACTTTACTAGTATTTATTTACATTAACGTCTAGGTAAATATTTATTCTTCGTCTGCCAGTTGAATTTATTCGTACCTACCTTTGTTAGAAAAGCGGATTACTTCAGAGCATTCGAGTATTTTTTGAAAAATCTAATGGAAATAGTAGAAGGCTAATCTCTATCAACGATCTATATTTATTGTATTTAAAACAAGTTACGAGGTTGCTTCTGAAAGTTGTTCGTAGTAGATCGTGTGTCATCTTATACTGAATGTTAACTCTGTTAATTATGTAGCTGTAAAGTCCAATTTTAACGGTCGTTGTTTTGAGACTGCAATACACACGAAAGTTTTGGAATATTTTATTGTTATATATACAAAAACATGTATTTGACGCTGTAGTAGCATTTTTTATGTAGAGGTTAGAAACGAACGTGTCAGAAAAATTTTACATGACCGATTGAACATGAAGAAAGTCTGCCAAGTTGGTCCCAAAACATTTGACCCCTGACCAAAAGCGCATGCGTGCAATGAAAATTGCTGCAATTTTTTCTAGAATTGCGAAGTGTAAAGTCGCTTTAAAAAAACATAGTGGCCTAGTTTTCTGTAAAATTTCATTATAAATACGGTCAAAGAAAAAATCAAAAATTGACGTGTTTTAGGATATTTTTTAAAATGGTCCATACTTTACGGACACAGTGTATAACTAATTACTAAACAACAATCTTGGAAAAGATAAACCTAGAAACCTAAGAAGTTCAAAGATGCACTAACAATTGGCCTTTGCTAGCATAGATCAATCAGAGCTTTAAATCCCATTGTGTACGGTCCGACGAAAAAATTATATTTTATTGGTAAAGGGTTAATGAGTACAAAAAAACGAGTTTATAAAATTTAACCTAGATACATAAATAAAACTAATATTAGAATAGGAGCATAATATCGAATACAAAAATTTCTTACAACATTTTATAATAATTTAGATTTCATTGCCGTCAAAAAAGCAATGAAATCCACTAACAATCCAAAAATGAATATTGTAGCAGTAGTAAAGATCCAAATTTTGCGGATTTTGGTTCTCGACATTCTTTACGATTGGTTACGATGCCTAGGGTACGGAGACTTGTACGATTTCATCAACTTAGTGAGTTTGATAGGGATCGTAAAGTGGGACTTCGGGAAGCTGGATTTCTTTTCGGGAAATTGCAGTTAGAGTGCAAATAAGTGTAGACACCGTGGTTAGGTGTTTTCAGGCATGGCTTCAAGAAGGCCGTACGCAAAGAGCCTACTAGAAACACTCGAAATGTTCTCTCTTTAAGTTAATGTATCGAACTAACAATGGATTTTAAAAAATAATACTTTTAAAAAGTTTTTTCAGTTTTACACCACATATTTTTTATTTAAGAGCTTAGTGGTTAAACCACCGAAACATCAAAGTCTTGGAAAAAAATCTCGCGAAAGCACAGCTTCTTCTTTAACTTTCCTTTGAAGTTTTAACCTTTTTGTTTTACTGTTAGGTTTCCACTAAATGAACACACACACGACTATAACATGCCACTCGTACTTTATGCCTATTTACTAGCATCAATTAAAACATTTTCGATGCGGATGAACAATTTAAAAATGTTGCAGTAGGTATATAAACAGTTTAATAATATGTGCTCTTATTAAACAATACGGTTCTTGTTTTATATCGCAGAAGCACTTAAAATCTCTTACGGCGAACAAACGTTTACTAAATGACCTATTGAAACTAAATTATTGGTGAAATTTATTGTAACTCTAACTTTTTTTGTATGCACTATTCTAGGTATATAGATAATGGAGTTCAATCAACATATTTTTGACCCGAGAATCTGTGGTATAATTTATGACCATTCTTTTCGGAACACCCTGTATAACTTATTAACATTTTTAGATCAAATGCTGATACATCTGTTAACAAAGTTCCGTTGTTTATAAATTTATTTTATACATATTAAAGAAACCTCGATGCTTTCAAAGTCATTTTCTAGTCATTCTGGGTCTATTAGAAAATACGGAAGTCATTTGTGTGATTTGGATTACTAGGAAACACGTAATTTACAAATGTAATATATTTTACTTATTTTCCAACGTTGGATGGATACTTTTTGTACAAAGCAACTGTGGTTAGATACTTTTTTATAAACCACGCTTCATGTTTTGTTTAACCAGTCATCTAAATAATATCTCTTTTATGTTTGAATACCGCCTATTAGAATATTTAGTTCAGCTACTACTTTTTATTGAAAAAAATAATTTAAAAAGATTATAAAATTTGTATTAGGACGAATAATCGTAACCATAGAGAGATCGGGTAAACAGGAATAGTGTAATACGATAATTACGATTTTCGAATACTTTCTGCATTCTACACATACAGCCTGATGATGGTCCAAGGACCGAAACATATCGCATTTACAGTTATAAGCTTGTTTATTATTAAAATTGTGGATTGACTTTGAGTTTTATTGCTACTGTATATCTGTATTATCCACATTTGAGGAATGGATTACCTTTTCAATTTAAAAACACATTTTCCATCATTTAGAATTTAATTGCAGTTTTAAAAAACACTTTTTACATATTTTAACCAAACAGCATTCGTTTCAATGATACTCTAAAAATACCATTACGACTGTATCCGTTTATCTAATTTTAAATGAACATCCAGTTCTACTCCTTGTTAAATTCTACATTAAGTTATTCAAGTCAAATGTTTGTGAAATGAATAAGACTGCTGTACGTAGAAAAGGTTTTCCTGTTACTATATTTATTTTTTAACCTCACAATTCGTTTTTTTAGCTATGACTTACAACAATAACAACGACAATATAAATTTGAGATGTAATTTATATACAGCTGAGAACAAAATATAAATAAATTTATACCGTCGCTGTTAATAATGTTAATGGTGACATTCAGAAAACAGATGTTGCTGACAAACTGAAAAAATGTGTCTCCAAAAAATTGTTTCGAATCTCTACGTTTGCCACTATTATTTGTCATAAAAAATTTTGTAACACATTTTATTTTTTTCTCAATGTAGGACAAAAACATAACCTAGCTTTATTTTAGCCATATTTTAGCTGGCTGTATCTTTTGTGTACGGCCAAAGGGATACAAGAGATTGTAGTACTCGCCTTCGTCGAGTTATCGGCGAGAAAAAGGGCAATGTATTGGGAGTGTTGTAATTTCTAGATGAGGGTTGACAATGTTCTCGCTCGATTTTCGGTTCAGTTTAAGGGTTTTGTATCAGGTGCGTTCCATTGAAAATGGTAAGTGGTAAGGTTCGTAGCGACGAATCTTAAAATAAGCAATGTAATATAAAAAAATTGTAAAATTTTAATAATTAATAAAAGGTCTATGTCTAAAAGATGGAAACAACTCAATTCAATTCAATCTTCTCAGATTCATACCAATAGGCGAGTGAAAAGTATATATCCATCCAATTCTCAAGACCCACAAGAAAATTTAAATATTTTTTTCAAATGGACGCAGAACAAAGTTTCATTAACGAGATTTAAGAATCAACTACGACGAAAACTGCATCCAACCGACTTCGGCGATACTTTAAACCATCACGTTTTCTATTGAAATGTAATTCAATGTCCGTTGGGGCATATAGCCCAGGAAGTAGTTGTTTTTTCATAGAAAACGGTCAAGCTTGGTATAGAAACTGTTAAGTTTCCTTACCCTGGGTGCAGGTGGAAACAATTTTTCACTTTTTTAGTTTTTTTTTTCATTGACTGCACCTTATAGAAATTATTTCTTGTATTGTTAGCTCAAATGAAATTTAAACAAGAATTGGAATAATGTGAAAGCACCAAAATCAATTAAATATGACCAAATTAATACAGAAACGAATCAAATTTAGTATTATTTTGATTTACAAACGCTTTAAAATAAATACCAACAGGAGTTTTTGGACTTTTGGACATATGTGTATTTGTATTGCAGACATTTTCCTCATGGGTTGCGAGATTATTGGTTAAGAGAAACAGTTTTACAGTCAAACGTTACATCTTTCAAAGAAATATTAAAAAAGGCAATTGCTCTTGAAGCTTTGAAAATAGAGAATGTAGGACTATATCAACTCTACAATTCGATGCAATCGGATTTAAAGCAATTTCAAATTCTACAAAACATAACAGAAACTATTCCAGTTTGCAAATCAAATGATCGATCAAAATCCATATCAATTAAATATAGTATTGTAGGTATGATAAGAGATAAGAAAAAATACTTTTCTTATAATTATTAGTGGGTTATGAAATTGCCATTTCATAGCTTGCTTAGATGTTAATTTTATACTCACTATAGTTTTCCTTTTTCTTGTACATACCTGAAACAAGGAAATATTATATATTAATTCCATCCATAAATTTTTATGTTATATTAAAAATGATATAAATAAATTAACAACTGGACAAATTTAGGGAAACTCGTAAAAGTGTAGCTTTTTTTATATTTCAAACTCAATTTTCTAAATGTTAAATATGCATCAAGAGGATGATCTCATATTTTAACTCATATTACAAAAATTTGAACAATATCTCAACAAAATAAATGAAATCACAAACATAAATAGCGATCCAAACTTTAAATCTACCAAATCACATGTTTCAAGAATGCAACATTTATTTTTATTCCAAAATTATTTATTAGTATGTATTTGCCATGTCTATTTTTGTAACAGAAAAACATTCAATGTATTTACTTGTGATGTAGCGGTCGTTGAAGAACTTTAACCTTTCAAATAAAGTTGTTATCTCTGACAAAAAAATATGTACCATTAAGAGATAGCTTCCTGGGCTATTTGCTATTTCTAGCAGAATTTATACGGTCATTATTTAAACATATCTCGCTTAATACGGCAATAACATTGTTCTAGAACTTGTAATGGGAAATTAGTGGTAGAATGTATGGCTAATTTAGAAAATGCACCGAGATGCAGAAATTAATTTACCTCCTTTTTCGATAGCTCGATAGTTTCTAGAGAAAGATGTGTCGGTGTAATAAAATCCTATTAATTTTTTTAATGGCTTCATATACATAGAACATCAAAGAAAGCATATTATGTGAATTTAATATAGCAGAACCAGTGAACATAAATTGCTTCACAAACGTTAGAGAAATTCTTTTATTTATTAGTTTAAGACAAGGTCTCATTGTTTCTGTTTGTAAACATTTTAATTTGTTATTTGACATAAGGTAGTGTAGTATCGTCAACGAAAGTGGCCTGACATGGCTAGGGCGAGTTTTCGTTGATATTACAAATTCTATGTTACCGCCCACATCAGACAGGCAGCTTCTACATCTGTTTCTCTCGCAATCACGATTATCAAAACACGTCTATTTTCTATACTGTAACATACGTTTGTTATTTACATCTGCCCATTTGCTTAATGTACATTTTCGTTGACGACAGTACCAATAAATCAAATATGGAAAAGCCTGAAGCAAAGGGAAGTAAGAACCAGATAAAAAAAGATAATAATGAACAGTGTACCAAAAGTTTTAAGCAAAAGAAGAATTGAGGTAGGGCGCCATTTTCTGAGTGTATTCCATCCAATAACTTAATCCTGAAGGAAGAAATAGAGAAGGAAAACTACAGGAAAAAGACGACTGTTGCAAACTGCTAAACTTTAGAAAAGAAATATGAAAAATTACTGAAGAAACCGACCTGTTATATAATTCAGGGAGGTAAAGAAAAATACTTATCTCTTATATATGACTTTTTCACTGCTGCCAAATCAACCAGAGTCGAAGCTGAAAGGGCTTTCTCGACCCCTTGGTTGTATTTCTAGTTCCATGTAGATTAAATGACGATATTAATAATAGAATTTGTTTTTAAGAGCTTCATTCTAACAATAAAAGTAATGTTTTCAATAGAATGTTATGTTATATTGTTTTTTCCATAAGATAGATACCTGTAGTAGAATTTTTCAGAATCGGTATTTTTAATAAGTAGCATAACATGGCGTCTTTATGTCAAATCTTCCGTCAGCATTGATTCACAATTAATTTTCGTACATTTGACCTTCTGCACTACGTTTGAATATATTTTAACCTGTCAATGTGTATTTAATGCTAAATTAATGGAGTAATCCTTAGCAGTCATTAAATTGATTCATTATCGTAAATATTTTTCATAATTTTTAAGTTTTTTCTTTAGTACGGCAACTGTTTCCACATGGTTGTAAATCTATTTTTTATGATACGAGTTATAGTTTGTTGAAAAGGACAGAATTTACTTAAAAGCATTTAAGTTAATGTGAAAAGTTGTTAAAGGAAAAAGGAATTCGTTAAAATTGTACACACTTTTTGATTCATGCTGGTATTGCCCGTATAAAAGAAGTGGTTAACCCTTCTTTACCTATAGCGATTAGGTAGAAATATGTGCCACTGCCACCTTAATAATAGTAAGATTGGCTTGACAATAGTATTTAGTACACAATTCAGCACCTTAATCGAGTGATATATAGTATAACGTCAAGGACTTCCCTGGTCAGATCGATTGGACAATAGTTATCTTCTTTAAAGACGGAAGGTAAAGTGCACCTTCAATTTCCTGCCTTGCAGAATTCTAGGACCAAATACCTAGGAGCACACGAAATAGAAGAAGAGAATCCACCTGATTTGAAGCCCAACGATGTCATAAACTTTCTTAGGAAATTAGGACTAGAATAGCTGCTATAAGTCTGAGAAAACTTCACACCCATAGCAACCTAACCTAACCTAACCTAACCTAACCTAACCTAACCTAACCTAACCTAACCTAACATAACCTAACCTGTTGGTGTAGTAGTAGTGTAAAAGGTTTCAGATTCAATGTATTAGAATAGAGTAGAAAAATATTTTATAATTTTAAAAATAAGTTTGTCAATATTGAACCGTCTATTTCGAGTAGAAATATTTTGTACCGGAATTTGTATAATAAAAATATCAAGCTCAGATTAACAATTAAAAAAATTAAGCCAGCTATAATTTACAACTTTTTTTTTTCTCACACTTGTTCTACAACAAAGATTATTTTATCTAATTAAGGATGTAATAAAAAATCTTTTGAATTATTTTTATAAACTTATTGTTTATTGTTAGCATAAAATTATGCGCCAGCCAAATATTTTGATTATCCAAATACAATGTACCTAATGTATCTAAATTGATCATGCTTTTTTAACATTAGATTATGCCTGTTAGTCATGATGACTTTCACCATGATGTCATGGTTGTTAACAATCTAAAAAACGTTGACATTATTTTTAATTTGTTTTAAATTCTCGTCATTCGTTACTTGAGTTGTTTAGTCACAGGCTTTCTGTTTTAGTGCCAGTAATTAATTAGGCCAGTCTAGTAAATCAAGCGCGCAATGAGGGAAGAGGAATTTATTGATTTATTGATTGAGGATTAGGAAAGACGTCTACGAGCAACTTATCCGAGATTAGGGACGAAGGATGAGTAGCCAGTAACCGTGTGTTGGTTGACATTACTTATTTTATCATTTCTTTTTGGCTGAACACGTATCAGAACAACATTTTAAAAATAAAGTTTTTTATATTTTGAAATGTATATGTCATGTTTTACGTTTATCGTTGCTTTTAATATTGAATATATTTTCTACATTGTTGAGGATTTCCATTTTTCTGATAATTCACCAAAAAGCGCCATCAAAACATATTCTGAAAATTAATTTGTTTTCTTTGTTTGTCTCCAATCCATAAAAAGTTTGTAATACTTTTTACATTATCACGGGTGAACGTCTGGATAAATTTCAATATTTTTTGTGTGTGTTTTTTACTGTCAAGAGAAGGTTTTTATGAAAGAAAAAAAGAAAAATTGAAGAATACTTATACCACTATTAACCTAATCTTTGGACAATGAAAACTTTTTTAATGTAACATTATGACATTTGACAGAATTGAGAGAATGCTTGTTGCAAATATCATCAAAGTTTATACGCGCTTCCTTTGTAGACATCATAAACATGATTATGTTTTTATGTTTATTCGTACTGTTTACACTCTTGCTGTTACAAAATTTCATGTTTAGTTATATCACAAATGATATTTTCATGTTTATGGGTTCACAATATTAGTGTTCTATGGGTTAACAACGCAATCGTAATTATTTTATCCATACTATGCTTCAAAGAAAAACTATTTGAATTATAGACACGCCTTTTTTATTTCTTACTTTTTAATAACAATTGTTTGTTTCAGGTAATATAAAATAATACATTTAAGAATTTAGAATTTGATCCAATAACGACATAATTTTAGGAAACAAAACATGGAAATGACAGAACTACAGAATTTCTATTTTATATTTTTGTTCTGTGATTTGCACGTTCTTTTGACACCTTCAATCATTGTATACGTGTACGAAAAAGAACGTCTAATGCAACATCATGACATTTGACATAAAACTGACAGAATGCGTGATGCAAATATCATCAAAGAGGATGTAAAAAAACTGAATGCTTTGATTGAAGTTATTTTATTGATAAAAAATACATGTAAAAAATTAATTTATTATTTCCCACAAAAAGTATGCAAGAAAATTGAATTTTTTAGATTTTAAAAATAATTGAGTTCGCATGTTTTAATAACGCAGTCATACATTTATAATTATACAGGTCAAATCACTGTTAGTTAAGAGACATTACGCCTAATATTTATTATTAGTTCAATTTAATATGAATTTTTGGTAAAATTGGATAGACCAATAACATAAAAAGTGATTTTTCGGTTATAAAAATGAATACAATAGCTTTCTTTAACTTACAGTTTAATTTTTGCTGATGAAAATGTCACCAATTAGACGTACAAACCTAAGTAGCAGAACTCACAATGCTTCAAGTCAAACTGACGAGCACATCAATCTTGAAAATCCATGTTTTTCACATGTCGCCTGTTCCGATGTAGGAATACTAACAAAACTGTTTATATACGCACAAAACAAAAAAACCTAAGAATATTGTATATCACAAAGCATTAGAATAATAAACACACTTTTGTTTTATTAATTATACCAATGCAAATTCAATATTCATAGTTAAGGCAGGACAACCCGCCTGTCGGTCAACTATAAATTAACGTATCAAAATTTATTAAATTAAAAAAAATCTGAAAAATAGAAAATTGTTTCTACCTGCACCCAAGGTAAAAAGAAACTTAATACTTTCTATACCGCAAGCTTGACCGTTTTCTATGGAAAAACTACTACTTCCAGGGCTATATGCCCCAACGGACATTGAATTTCAGTATGTATTTGTTTACTAAATTAAACTTAGATTGTTATTATTCTTACAAACTCATTTTTAACTAGATTTTGATTTGTTTCCCCACGCGCTTCGGAATGTGTATCAGCAAATCAAAAATAAATATTTAGATCATACGCCGCAATGATGGAAGAATGTAAAATCTAACCGTGTACACGATGACGTCCTACGAAAAATATTTTTTGCACCGAAAAATTATTTATTGAGACTAAAACGCGAATACAAACTCGCATATTGGCAAAATTTCAAAATTTTAGATTAATTTTAGATCGAATACATAAATTTACATCAAAATTCCATTTATACCAACAAACCGAACTAAAGTAGGTAGGCATGCATTAAAATTTGATTGGATATTAATCCTATGCGGCTCAACGGGAAATACATTGGTCTCATTCATTTGACGTTTGTGTTTTTATTGAGAATTTTAAACAAACAAATGGTTTTGTCTGTGGTAAAGATATTTTACGTTTAGGTGCTCAACAACTGCGAGAAAAAGGTTCTCCTGAAAAATTGCTGTGGAGCGGGTTTTGTATATATAGTCTGTGTTATTTAAGTCAAGGTTGAACTTTCAGAATTTGAAAGTGTCCATTTTAGAGCGTCTAAGAACGACACTGACTGTAAACTCTTCCATACAGATGTAGTAGAATCAGAGTAGGATAATTTCTAGGATTTTTGTAGCAGTTGTAACAGTACCTGTTAACATTTTAAGCACCTGGTATCCTAAATATTAAATTCAATTAGTACCGCTAGCTCCATCTATCCTAAAACATTTTTAATAATAAAATAATGAATACGGTCTCTATAATTATAATTGGAAGTTCAAAGTAGCTACGCTACGAGGTGTACTAATGAGTTGGCATTATCGAGTTCAAGAGGTTTTAATAATTATTCCCAGTCTCATTTTCTTCTATTGATTTACTGTCATATACAGAAAGTTGGAATATAATACAGTAAACTAGAGGCAACTCTTTAATTGAAGATTCTGTAAATCAGAAGCATTTCTTGAATTTGGAGATTCCGTAAACTTGAACAGCTTGTAAACTTTAAGCTCTCGTATGTACATTCTTAACTGGATTATCTCTACAACTGGGGCAGATCATCCCTCCACTAGTGATCTTCCATAATCATTTGGAACCACCTAGACAGTGCCGTAGCGACCCCAAGGTGCGGCGAAGGATCGTCCACTATTGTAACAGATAAGTTTATTGTGATCTATCAAGTTTACTGTTCCCATATTTTTTCTCTTTTATTTCCGTGTATATCTATCTATATCGTCAACTGTATTAGAATAAGTATTTTTAAAGAACTGTTTGCGGATTATTTTGTTGTAACGTATTCTCTACCTCATTAATTTCAGCACCAAGGAAATCTTATTATCTTTTATATGTTTGTACATTTTCAAATCATTTTTTTATCTTCATAGACAGTTTTTTCTGACATCTTTCTGTCATCTTATGATACTTATTTAAATAACTCAGCTTAAAACAACTTTCTTCAGTAGTATCATAAAAAATAAAAAGATTTCAGTGGCGCCCTTATAATTTCTTAAAGAAACAAATATTGTACAATAGTCAGAGCTAATGAACTTACTCACCCCTAGCCGAGGTATTTAACTATCATAATTTTTGTGTGATAAACATTTATAAATTCTGTTAATTATTGAAGTATCTTTTACAATTAATTAAAGACGAAATTAAGCTTAATGTTTGTTTTATTGTAAATTACATTTTTTCTTTTGGTATATTGTTATTTTTTCAAAAAAGTTAACTAAATATTTTTATAAATTCACTATCAACAGGTAACTCATATTACAAATTGTCGCCCAACGCACAAATAATATTACATAGTATGACTCAGGGTTGTGGTGGTCTAAGGGACTACAACAAACTGCTGCAGCAAAGTTGTTTGGCTTGCAGAAAAATACGTGCATAACCATTACCTCTCCGACGGAGGAAATGGAGAGACTTCTAGGTCTAACTCCTCTCCATATTATTTTGGAGAAGGAAGCTAGAATGGTCTCTTACAGAGCCAAGTCGATAGGTAATCAAATCACGGGGAAAGCACTAGATGGTGAGGAAGTTAAATTCCCACCAAGTCCTTGGAATGGTATCAGACATTCTGCTTACTAGGGTACACGTGGAAAGAGCTTATAACGCCCTACTCCCAAGTAAAGATGAATGGGAGGAAGGCGCAAAATCCTTCCCTTGGTCCAACTACGTTCTATGTACAGATGGTGGCGAACATACACTGAGAAAAATGGATTGAAGTCGACGTAATAAAATATTATGCAAACACTGTGAAATACTCTGCTTACAACTAATAAAATAGTGCGCATTACTCTAAATAGTGACAGGAATGTATATTTATTCTGCAGGGCATTAAACTTCATTGTGCAAGAAACCTCATCAAAACTTTATGTTCAAATATCGTATCTTTTATCGTGCAAGAACTATTATGCATAGTAAAATTATGGATTTAACATCATAATTTACAGTGATCAAAGCACAATAAATTATGACGTCTTAAATTCACCATATAATATAGTTTTTTGCATAGAAAATTACGGTACAAAGAGTTGCACCATAAAATTCGATGCAATGCATGTATATATTTAAAACTACGCAGAAAATTTTATAGTGACATTCCCGATTATTTGCATAATAAGTACATTAATCCTGAGGAACAATAAAATTTAGTGCGTATGCACGTTGAAGAATCGTGCCAGGTTGAAAAAATTATTGCTTAGCACAAAAATGTTTGAAAATTCACTAAAATGTATTGTGCGTATGCACTAAACATTACGTGCATTTTGAGAATTCATAAAAAAATATGGTGCGTATGCATATAAACATTACATGCATGCAACAAATCGGGGGAATCCGGGGGGGAATCTGTCCCCGCGCGCGCCGACATCGACACCACCGCGCCGCCAGATCCAACCAAACACCACACACCATTCTGTGCTGTGACCTCCGCGCGTGAGTGTCGTTCAATACTTCTATATTAAATTTTGCTGTGTTGTGTTGTGTGAAATGGACGAGTTACTGAGAAAGTTATATTTAATTAAGTTTATGTTTAATCTAGATTAAGATTAACTTTCTTATGGAAAATAAATGTTTGTATGATTTTAAGATTTTTTAAATTACCTACATAGTACATATATACCTGCTCTAGACTCTGTGTGATTAGATTATTACTATTTGAATTTCAGCATTTTTTTCTGCACTGTACTGTGACATGTGTGGATATTTTTTAGGATTAGCAACAAATATTTGCACGGTGTTTCTAAACGGTGAAATTATATTCATAATCAGATTAGTCTTTGGACAGGTAGGTATCTTCAGTCAAAATTGATAGTCCAAACAAAAAAAAAAAATTTTACACAAAAAATCGGGCGTTTTTTTGACTCTCCTTAAACAAATCGTTCACTACGAGTATTTTTCGGTGAAGTCAAAAAAAACTACCAAATTTTTTTGTTTTACCTACCTTTTCTGACTGACACAGAATACCTCTCCGAACACTTTATTTGATTATACAGAGTGTAATGTAAGGGAAAGCTTTTCGAATTTTTAACAATGTCTTTAGTAGGCCATCATCCCAAACAACGTACAGCAAGAATTTTTTGTCGAAAACGAAAAAAAAAATCGACTCTCCATACAAATAAAACAAATCAGTTTGTATGAAGAGCCAAAAGTTTTTTTTTTGTTTCCCACAATAAAATCAAGACGATGATCTGAAGACATTGCTAAAGTTTTCGGAAAATTGTCTCTTACACCCTTTATTATTTATTTAATCGTCCGAAAATACCGTGTAGAGATTAAGTGCTGATCCTGAAAAATATCAATCCCGTCACGATATTAAATAGTGCGGAAAAAAATACTAGGGCACGTAAAAGGATCATGCCCAGCTAAAAAAGCACTATGAAATTTAGTGCAGTCGCATATAAAGATATGCTTCCAGCAGCAAATAATATCATATTATAGGGTACGACCTGGTACGCATCAAAAAGTAAAATGCAAAGGCACATAATAGGATTATGAATGCATTATAATATAAAATGCTGTCAATTACGTATTTTAAACAGTGCACTTTATATTTTCGTTCATTAGAGTTATACAATATGATGTCTTGACCTATATCTTATAGTGCGAGCAGCAAATAAGTTTGTGACGTCGCTAATTGGCGGAGGAACCATAATTTTATGTGCACCACGGCAGAATAACTTTATGTGAAAAAAGTGTGCATGCACAATAGTTTATAGTGCCTCATTTTTCTCAGTGTACTAATGAACCATACAGTCTTACAACTGCCGTGTACAACTATCAACACTCACAGCGCTTGATCAAGGATACATCCTAAGCATCTAGCTAGTTCTCAGAGTTTTATTTCTTGCTCCTCTTTGATGGGAAGACGATTTTATGCTTCCTTGTAAAAATTAGCTTTGAATATCCTGGGTTTATCCATAAGGCACTTTTTTGCACCAGTGCACCACTTTTTTAATGTTCCCTTGTATGCTATTCGACAGTTTAAGGGACTATAATCGCAATATCATCGGCATAGGCAACACGATTTTAATTCCTAGTTTTTCCATCCATAATTTCTTTGACACTTTAAAAGATAAAATAAATATACGCGCATAAAGTTAGCACAACCCTTTTTGTCAAAATTTAAAATTTATTTTTGCAGTAATTGCCGGTTTTTTGCAGCTTTTATGCAGTGCAAACCAAAAAATTGCAGCTCTTTCATTATGAGCTTTTTAACTACGAAAAAACACATACATCATGCTAATGAAACATTAATTTAGCAAAACTAATGAAAAAATGAAAACAAACTAAGAGAGCTGCAAACGTAATTTCGCCACTGCATAAAAGCTGCAATTTTTGAATGACAAAAGTGGTGTGCCAACTTTAGGCGCGTAAAATAAATGCAAATATTTTAATCTTGGCAGTTTTTTATTAGACTGTGAGAAAAAGGTTATATACCCTCTGAGAACAGCCGTTATATGTTTTAAATTGCAAGATTTACAATTCTCTTTTTGACTTTTTTTCTCCAATTGTTAATACAAATTAACCTGCTAATCCGTAAATATATTATTCAATCACGTTGTTCCCATCGTTCTCTTTTTTTCATTTTCTGTTTAATGCCATTTTGGTAATTCCTTCAATATCCATTATTTGCACAGGTACCACCCAATTCTTTGTGATTTGAAATTTTTGGTTCCATTTTTCTTTGTCTATTCATCTTTTCCTTTCTGTGTTTATTCCTCCGTATATTGTTCTTAGTCGGGTACATTGAGTTTGGAGATTTGATAGCAACTTGTCACTTAAAAAATTTTGAAGTATAATAGGTAAAAATTCTAAATATCAGTTTTTTAACTACGAAAAAACACATACATCATGCTAATGAAAAAATGACAACAAACTAATTGTAATTTAAAACCCAATTTTTTGAAATAAACTTGGAAGTTCTATTCTATTCTTCTGGGGTGCGTTTCATGCATGTACTGGAGCTCTAGGCTCATTGTACCCCCCTGAAGTAATCATACCAGGTTCGTTTCCTTCATGTATTCTAGAATGTCCCTGATATTCGCTTTCACGATTTCCTCTGGCTCAGGAAACTGAATGCCAAAGTGTCTCTGTCTAAGCCACTTAAGGCTCGGACAGTGACATATTACGTGAAGAGGAGTTTCGTCTTCCTCACCACATTTTCTGCATAATGGGTCCTCAGCGAGTCCTATTATGTTCATGTGTTTTCGGAGATGGCAGTGTCCTGTAAGCAGTCCCACTGCCTTTCTCACTTGGGTTCTACTTAGGCTGAGTAGTTCTGTAGTTTTCTCCCTGGATGGACCTGTTATGAATAATCTGGATTGCCTGAGTCCAGGCAGTTCCATCCAGAGTTTCTTATGTTGTTCCCTTAGTCGTTCCTCTATTGTTTCCCTTACATGTTGGTATGAGACCCCACATGTGGGAAGAGGTCCGATCAGGGTTCCTTCTGAAGCTTCCCTGGCTAGGAGGTCAGCTTTTTCATTTCCAAGAATCCCTGTGTGTCCTGGTACCCATTCAAGGATAACCTTGTGGCGTTGTGCCAGTTCAGCTACAGTTCCTTGGCAGTGCTTCACTGTTCGTGACGCAGTGTGTACGCTCTCTATTGCTTTGAGAGCTGCTTGGCTATCACTTCTGATCCTGACAGTTCTGTTAGGGACTGTCTCGTTCAGTATGATTTCCGAGCATGTGTTGATGGCAACCACTTCAGCTTGCAGGATAGTCTCTACTGAACCCAGGTTGAGACTATACGTCTTCCCTGTATTTTCATTGTAGATTCCAATCCCAGTGTTGGTGCTTGTTTTGGATCCGTCTGTGTACCAAACGGATTCATGTTGTTTCCTAGTCTTGGTACGAGCTTCGTCCCTATCCGGAATATGAACCGTATATGGTTTGGAAAGGTCGTAGCAGATAGGTATTCTATCTGAGGGCATGCTCAGTAATTGATTATGTTCAATCTCTTTCGAGATTGTGGAATGGTACCCCATTCGTTGTTTATTTTCAGCCTGTAAGCAGCTGCCAGTGCTTCCCTTTCCACAATAAGATGTAGTGGAGGTAGTCCCAGCATAGCTTCCAGGGCCGCCGTGGGCGTTGTTCTCATCGCCCCGGTTATGGCTAGACAGACTACTCTCTGTACCCTGCCTAGCTGTCTAGATGCTACTGAGCATCTCGCTTTATGCCACCACACAACAGAACAATAGGTTATGATGGGTGCCACCACCCTCGTATAAAGCCAGTGCATCATACTGGGTTTAAGCCCCCACGTATTGCCCACAGCTCTTCTGCATGCCCAGAGAGCTCTTAGGCCTTTATCTGTTGTGTTTCTAATGTGGTTGGAAAGGGTTAGTTTGCTATCTAGGGTTACTCCTAGGTATTTGACTTCCCCTTTAAACTTTAGCGTTTGGCCCCACATACGAAGTTCCCTCAAGTCAAGGTTCCACAGAAGAGGAGATAACACCCCTCCTTGCGGACACCCCTTAGTGGCTGAGACCATCCTCGTCTCCCCAAAGAGCGTACCCATTATTGTTCTTTCCCGTAACATATTACCAGTCCATCTTACAATGTCCTGTTCTATGCCACGGTTCTGCATGGCCCTAAGTATGGAATCGAAGGAGGCAACATTAAATGCCCCTTCAATATCCAGAAACGTACCTAGGGCTATCTCTTTATTTAAGAGTGCCTGCTCCGCTTTCAGGAGCAGCTTGTGTACCGCGACTTTGCAGGACACCCCACTCTTATACGCAAACTGGTTTCGATGCAGAGGTTTTACCCTTGGAAGTTACGTTCAAACGAAAAGTTTTTTATTATTCTTAATAAGATGGACCAAAAAGTAAGGGTTAGTACAATAAATTTAATTACTGTAATTTTCTGATGTCCCAAGGAGTTACGACCAGCAGGACTACAGCTTATAATCCCAGGGGTAACGGTCAGGTGGAGCGCTTTAATGGCACTATTTGGAAGACAAAACAGTTGGCTCTTCGAACTAGAAGCCTCAGAACTGAGCAGTGGGAGCAAGTATTACCCCAAGCACTCCATTCTATAAGATCCCTGCTATGTACTTCCACCAACGCGACGTCTCACGAACGAATGTTCAACCACATAAGAAAATCCATAAACGGACATTCACTCCCAACTTGGCTGTTTGTTCCAGGAACTGTTTTGATGAGATGTCTACCGCCGCCAAACAGCAAACACGACCCAGCCGTTACACGGGTTGTACTCCTGGAGGCCAATCCTGACTTCTCCCATGTGCGACTCCCAGATGGAAGGGAAACCACCGTCCCAAACCGACATTTAGCCCCGATAAATGACGACGTACCTCCTCCAGAATTAGCATTGCAATTGAAGCCTGACACCGGGAGGCTTACTGAACAAGATCCTCCTCAAACTACGCCAGGTTCTCCGTCTCCCGACAAGGACCCACCTCTTCGTCGGAATCAGAGAACCAGATATACAACAAAATACCTAAAAGACTATGTTTAAAAAAAAAGGGGGTGAATGTAATATTATTTTGTGTTGGAGGTTCCTTAGCATCTACCTAGTGACATTAATACATTCAACTTGTCATTTAAATCTGTTAGTTTTATGTTCATTTATATTTTTTGTTGGTTTTTATGTTCAATAAAGCCTAGTTTCTAAAGGCGTATATTATTACAATTACAAGCTGCAAACGTGATTACTTCACTGCATAAAAGCTGCAATTTTTGAATGTATTTTTTTGACGATAGGACTACTAGAAGTAGAGATACGAGGTGTGTCCAGTTCAATAATTTCACCCGCCCGGACCTCAAGTCAGCGTCAAAATAGCGAAAATTAGGGGTTTTTTCAACGTTCAAAAACTATTGTTAAATTTATCGGAATCAAAAAAAATTTTTTTTGTAAATGTAGGAAAAAGTGTCTAGTTTAAAGATATGTCGATGAAAATTGGAAAAGTTTTCATTAAATACCGGAAAAATAATTTTCTTTAAAGACATGTAATGTAATGGTATTGTTAGATGCCCTCAAAAATCTGAAGATGATCTCCGAAAGTTTCGAAAAAATTTGGGAATCAAGTTTAAGGATGGTTCTAGATAATCTGAGAGAATATCAAAATTTTACTTGTAGGGAAGAAAGTTTTGACTATTTTTGTAATTCAAGGGGTTGTAAAATTTTTAGGGGTTGAAAATTGAAACAGTTAGGGGGCCTAATGCACCCACCAATGTTTCAAGTATTTGTACCTAAAAGGGCGTTTCGATCAGTCCCACAGGGTGGCGCTATCACTTTCCCCCAATTTGCAATACAGGCCAAAAACCACCCCAAATTTTAGAAAATCCCAAATAGCAGAAAAACTAACCCTCTTACCCCCGAATGTTTTTGCACGTTCAAATAGAGTTTTGAAAGGGTTAATTGCCCAGAAAAAATTTTTTTTAATTTTTCAACTTTTGAAAATAAAAAGAGTAAAAAACTGAAATTTAGAAAATCACGAAATTTGATTTTTTCGATTTTTTTAAAAAAAACCAAAAAGGCGTATCGAAAAAATAAACATACTGTATAAAAGAGGATAAAAGGGCGCATCTAATGATGTATCATTTATAAGGGTTTTATCAACCCAAGTCGTCATTATCAAGGTTTAAAGTGAAAAAATTTTTTTTGAAAAAATGCGATTTTTAGTGAAATTTGAACTTTAACCCCTAAGAAAAAAAAAACTACCCCAAGAATTTTTTTCACAATTTAGTATGTTGTAGGCTCAAGTATCCCCTGTCGATCGACGTGTCGTTTAAAAAAATATCTCAAAAAACACCAAAGTTATGGAAGAAAAAGTAAACCCAAAATTTGACTTTCGGAAAAACACATTTTCTATTTTTCGCGAAAACTGGAAAATTTTGGTGAAATGCCATTATCAGATTCTGAAACTACGTCCCACACTGTATATGTTCGGAATATAAGTTTTTCCGATTTCCCAACAGTTTCCTTATTTTTTGGACTTGAATTTTTTTTTTTCGCGAAAAAAAGGGAAATTTTGACTTTGACGCCATATAAAAAAAACATCCAGTATAATTTTCAAAAGTTTTACAACCCCAACATACACCCCCAAGTTCAGAGAACCTAAAAAAAAATTTTCAAAAAAAAATCAAAAAAAATAAACCCACCACCATAAAAAAACCATTTTAGGTGTCATCACTTGACGTAAAGTTGGCAAAACCGTTAATAAAAAAAACCAAAAGAGCTGCAATTACTGCAAAAATAAATTTGACATTTTGACAAAAGGGCTGTGCTAACTTTAGGCGCATAAAATAAATGCAAATATTTTAATCTTTTTTATTTCTATTATATTTTTTATTAGGTATACCATAAAAAAATATTGTTTGATTTCTTTAGGCTTACTTCTATAATAATGTTGTATTGATGACGGAACGTGATGCAAATTCTCTCTGAATTTTGTATAATGATACAAACCGTACAAACTTCCGAACATTTTATACGGCTGAGTATTTCAAGAAATGACCGACGCCATAATTTTCAGTTCACTGAATTAGAAACCGCTAATTTATTTTTTACGAGTTTAGTATGTGGTAAGTAATGTTTCAATGTACAAGTCGCCAGTCTTAATAATTTACTAAGAAACATACGGTACATTTCGCAAATAATTTATTGGATATCGGATACATTGATAATCATTACAAAAATACCATTACCCCTTCAAGCGAATAAAGAATGCAATCATTTAAAAACGTTTAGATAAATCTCTTAGTCTCTAGGTAAAAATAGATTAAAATTCAATTGCAGTCATAGTTAACTGCCTTTTTTTTCAATATAGCAGCAGACAGAGCTGGGACTATCTTAAAAAAATAGATACTTTTTAGTATCTAAGATACAAGATAGTATCTTGTATCTAAGATACAAGATAGTATCTTGTATCTTGTATCTAGATACTTTTTCATTTTATGCAAAAGTATCTAAATTTTTTAGATACTTTTTAAAAGTATCTGTACTTATTATCTTAGATACTAAAAAGTATCCAAGATACTTGTAAATATCTTAGATACTGAAAAGTATCTTAGATACTTTTTAAAAGTATCTAAGATTCTTTATGCCATAGATATGTTTTATACGATGCGCGAAGTCTACAGCCACATGTTCAGTTTGTTCAGCCAATCAAGATAAAAACTTTGTTTAATAAATAAGTATATATTCAAAATGAGGGTCTTCCAATGGGAAGTCCCATTTCTCCAATTTTAGCAAATATTTTTATGGATAATTTAGAAAACAAAATCTTTAATTCTAGTTATAAAAACAATATTGTATTTTGGTATAGATATGTTGATGATGTGTTAGCAGGATTTGTAGGTAGCGAACGACAATTAGATATATTTTTTAATTATATTAATACCTTGCATCCTAAAATTAATTTTACTTTAGAAGTTGAAGAAAATAATTCAATTAATTTTCTAGATTTAAAAAATTGAAAAAGTTAATAATTTACTAAATTATTCAATATACAGAAAACCAACACAAACAGATGTAACCATACCATATAATTCAAATCATCCTATAACACATAAATTAGCAGCTTATAATTCTATGATACATAGGGCATTTTCAATTCCAATGGACAAAATTAACTTTGATAAAGAAATTTATATCATAAAACAAATAGCTACATCTAATGGCTACCCAATTCATTTGATAAATACATTAATTAATAAAAAGAACAGAAAGTGGCACTACAACTAATATTTCCTAAACAAACTAAAGAAATTAAAAGTTATAAAAATATTACATATTGTGGAAGTATTTCCAATAAAATATCAAAAATAATATCTTCGGCAACATCAGCAATAATATCATTTAAAACACAAAATAATGTTGGTACAAAATTGTTAAATGTAAAAACAAAATTACCTAAATTAAAAAATCTGGTGTTTACAAAATTAATTGTCCAAAGTGTAATGCTGTATATATAGGTCAAACACAAAGAAATTTTGAAGTAAGATTTAATGAACATTTAAGAGCATATAGATTAAAACAACCAGATAAGTCAAATTATGCAAAACACCTACTTGAACATCCAACCTCACTCTTTCACACCAATGACATCCAAATACTACACATTTGTAATAAAAAACAAAATTTAGATTTCCTTGAAGAACTTGAAATAAAAAGACATCTAGCAGATCCACAATTTAAAGTTGTTAATGAACAAATAAATCTGGGAAGTTCTCCACTTTTAAAGTGTTTGCTTTGATTGAGTCTTCATTTTATACATAGATAAGACGTAATTGTAACACAAATATATTAAGTTATTGTAAAGATCAGCATGATATAGTTTTTTCCTGGTTTTTCTATACCATTGCACAGTTATACTGATCTTAGAGGGAAATACATCCAGGATAATCCCTTAGGGCTAATAACATCTAGGCTTTAATATTGTTATGTCTTATTACTTCCATACTTGGTCTAGCCTTAATACTACCTAAACATCAGGTACCTAGCTACAAACAAACAAAATGTAACTTAAATGTCAATCTGACGATGCTTAATAGCGAAACGGCTGTCATTGAGTCTTAAAAAAGCAATTTTTAAATAAATATTGGAAGTTTTGTTAAAACGAAGAGTTTTTTATTATCCTTAATATTATTATTTTTAATTATGATTTTTTTGTTTGCAATACCTAGTAGTAGTTTTTTGTGTTAGGTTTTAATTTCGAAAATTAAAATTTTGTTTTTGAGTTTCTTATCTGTATGTACCTGTGTTTCAGAGTTTCATTTAATCTAGAAATGCTGTTTAAAATAAACTTGCACTAATGTAGTAGGTATTTCTTTAATAAACCAAAAATATTTGTATCTAAGATATTTTTTGAAAGTATCTTAGATACTTGTAAAAGTATCTTGTATCTAAGATATTTTTAGTAGGTAATATCTTTATATAAATGTATCTTAAAATACTTTCATGGAAAAGTATCTGTATCTTGTATCTAGATACTTTTTAAAGTATCTTTCCCAGCTCTGGCAGCAGATAATTTAGTTCATGAAATAAAAATCTCAATCAGCCGATGTTAACGAGTTTCAAACTATTAGTGTTCTCAGGCAAATTTATAACCAGTAAAAGATTATTTTTTTCCAAAGTTAATGTTAAAGTGTTGCTGTAACAAGTGTTTTGAGTATTTTTTCACCCACGCTATTGATATTCTTAATGCTTTTCCACTTTTTAAAAGACTGGTATTCTTTCTCATACATCATCCTAGATTTTTATGGCAACAATAAACTTTCTGCTTCCAACGCTGCATTTTCTACATCTGATGGCAGGTTTTCCTTTTCTTGTGTCAATTCTATTTCGTATTTATTCACTTTGTACACAAAACGCAACAATATTCTCCGCAAAAACCAAAAAGTAACATTTGTTTGACATTTGTCGACAGAATAATTCATATCCCTAGCAAGGGAGCAACAAAATTGCGATTTTTGTGCCCAAAATTACAATTTTCTTTGAAATTCTATTTTTGAGACGTCACCAACATTCGATTTTTAAAAGAGCTTTGGTTAAACTTAAAACTAAGATCTGCGAATTAAGAAAATATTTTACAATATCTACACAACCTGTTTAGAGCCCTTCTCAAATAAATTGAAGTTTTAATTAGAATCAGAGGAGACAAAACAAACTAATATAGTAGGTTTTTGTTAAATCGATTTGATACTTATTTTTTTAAACATTTGCTTAGGGTTTTGAATATTAAAAAAGAAGAAATAAAGTGAGATTTTTATATTGACATTTATTAAGACTAAGTTGTTTACAATTCAGAATAATACGCACTTATACAACGTCCGGCATATTAATTACCTGATCATTTTTAAAAATATATAAGTTTCGGTGAATTTTTACAAATCGCTTACATTGAATTAATTTTAAGGATGGCCTATTCATTGTGTATAACCAATAACGGTTTAAATAATAATAAATTTGAAATCAGTTAAACAGTTGTCCACGCCCACATCTTTAATGTTTGCAGCATAAGGTATTTTATTGACAAATTGCGTGTGTATTATACAGCACGGTTTTATTTGTTTTTTTTTTCTACTGATTCCTTTTTTATTTCACTTAGTTTGGAACCCTCGATAATAAATGTTTGTTTGGGATTAAAATCCCTTTTCAAAACATTGTTTTTTTTTATTATATCACTACAAAAATGCGAAAAAAACCTATTTATTTGGGACATGACCGACCCTTGTAAATAAACTTGATCCCCAAAAACCATTTAATGTAGGCGTTTTAAAAATTGCCACTCCTATGTTGTTGAAGAAGGGCGTTTTTATAACTTCGGTAGGTAAACGAAATTCACATTTAACATGTATATGCTATTCTAAAGCCGACTTTACCCATGTTCCTGATTAGGGTGGGTATGCTAGAAAATTATGTTTAGAATTAACGTCATATTAAAAACTATTTCATTATTATGACAACAAAAATATATTTATACAGAGCATAAAAAATTTTAATTAGCAAAAAGGTCATGTTTGTTATAATTTCGTCTATAACCTTGTGAAAAATAAAAAAACCCTCTGGAGGGTTCATATTTTCATCTTATTTGGTATCACGAAAAACGCACCTAGTGTGCCGAAAGCCAAACTCGTTAAAAGTATGTACACGCTATTCATACTGTCAGCTTAAATCTAGAATATTTGAATATTTTTTAATAATAATATTGTTAGAGGTCATGAATTTTGAGATAAGCTATGGCCTTGAAAATAGCTGAGGGGTAAGGCAACAACGCATTAAATTCATAAAGTGAAAACTAAAAACATCGGTTTTTATAAATTAATTTTAAAATCCTTGAATTTGTTCTTAAAGGTCAAATAGACAATTTCTCAAGATCAGGATGATAAAATACACTTTACCTGGAAGGATGTAATCAATGTAATGGGTCTGCATGTGTCCTGCTGTGACACAATAATTACAAGCAAATAAATAATCCATTTTATCTACTTTTAATAATAATAATCTACAAAAGAATTACTACAAACTATAATTAATAAAAAAAGAAACTAAATTTACTGTATTACTAAAATATTGGGAATCGATCTGATCTGAACGAGAGACAGTCAAAGAATTAAATTTGAGTGCTAACTTTATTAGGATAGTTAGTACATCCCTTTTCGAACGTAATCTAGCAGATCAACAATTTAAAGCTTTCAATGAACAAATAAATCTTTTTTTTTTTTCACAAGTTGACAACTTTTCTTTTGCTTATTGCATAACCATATACAATAAAACCTGTGTCAACCGGCACCTGTCAAAAGCGGTCACCTGTGCTAACGGTCAGTTTTCAAAATTCTCCAAAACGATTATATGTAAATTCCCATGGTATTTACGGACACCTTTATAATGCGGCCGCGGCCAAATAATTTCAAATTGTTAAAGCCCAGAAATAAAGCAATTCCAATATCTGGGCCGCTACTTAAAGAAAAAGCACTCGAGACAGCAAGCAGTTTGAAGATGGAAAATTTTGCAGCATCAAATGGATGGTTGGAAAGTTTCCGCAAGCGTCATAATTTATAGTGATGAGCGAGACTGGTCTTGGTCTTGCGGTCTTGGTCTTGGTCTTGCAGAAAATGCAAGACCAAGACCAAGACCAAGACCAACTTCAGGCTGCAAGAACAAGACCAAGACCAAGCAGTGCAAGACTTATGCAAGACCAAGACTTAGCATTGCAAGATATACGCAAGACCAAGACCAAGCCTGCAAGAGTCTTGCGGTCTTGCGTCTTTTAAATATATAAACCAACGGCCGCTATCGGTGAGCACAAATGTAAAGTAAGAGTTTATCGTTATTGACCGCCTAAATCCATTTTTGTATTTGCTCTCGTTTTGTGTGTTAATAGTTTGTTTTATATCTTGTGATTAGTTTCATTATTTGACAATAATTAGAGTGTTTCTGTGTTAAAAGCAAAAAAGAAACGGAAAACCGAAGGCGTCTACAAAATCTTAATATGTCGTATGTCGTCACCTTCAAACAAATGATGAAAAATTTATCTTGGCAAAAATGGCACGTGATTTTTTGTCTGGTTACTATGTATCAATTGTTGGGCAGTGAAACTAAAATAGTTTTTACATATCTATTCGAAGCATTTGTCCTATTTTTGGTTTTCATTATTTGAATCAAGAGAAAAAAAATATTTTGTAATATTTATACATATAGTAGGTACTTTTTTCTAACAGTTGTGAAAACCTAGTATTTAGTTGTTGTTAAAATATATCTTTCTAAATTATTGACATAAGTTCTATTATTGGTAATGTATTCTAACTATTGTTTTTATTCATCAACACCAAACATAGTTTTGGTTTATTTCAAATCCCAGCTAATAGGCCTGCAAAGAATAATTTTTTATAGAGAGACGCAAAATTCAGTGACTTTAATAATCAAATATATTTCCAAACTCGTAAATAAAATTATTAAATGTTAGATTTCACGTCTGATTCTATATATTATTATTATTGACACATTATAAAACTATATTCTAAAAAAATTGTCAAAATGAATAAAAAATAAAAACAATTTTTTAAAAGCATGCGTAAAACAACATTTTAATTCAGACAATATCTTTTTCCCGCACGCATTTTTTTTATTAATTAGAGATGTTTTCCGATAACCTTTTTGACAAATTATTGTATTATTATCTTTATCTTGTTGGACTACATACAATTATAGTAAAAAAATTAAGATTATTTTACATGAAAATAGGGATTTTTAAAATGTTTGTTTTTAAAAAAATCATAATTTATTAAATCACCCCTGTAAACCTTACTCAAAGCAACAACAAACCTGTTTAAGTAGGATTGCTATAGCTATAGTCGTGTATTTATTGACACTATGGAAGATTTAATTGTCACAATCGCATCTTTTCAAGTATCTAAGTAATTTTCGAGGTGATTTTGCTTTTAAAAAAAATATTGATCCTAACTCTTGCGCAAATTAACTTTTCCGCACTTGTTAGGATAATAACTAGTTCATACTTGATTTATCGCTACAATGTAATATAAAGAAAACAAAATTTTTATAGTGAAAAATACTTTCCCTTTCTTTACTTGTAATGATTTTAAAAACTATTTTTCCTTTTTTTTTGTAAAAATGGACCCCAGTAAATCTAAAAAAAAGTGCAAGACTTGCAAGAGTCTTGGTGCAAGACCAAGACCAAGACCAAGACTGGACCCTGCAAGAACAAGACCAAGACCAAGACTGCTTATTTGACTGCAAGACCAAGACCAAGACCTTGTATGCAAGACCAAGACCAAGACCAAGACTAACCCGGTCTTGGTCTTGGTCTTGCATTTGCTCATCACTAATAATTTAACGTTTAAATAAATTTGTGGTGAGTCTGCAGAGGTTAATTTGGACGACATAGAGGATTGGAAAACCAAGTTACCATTGATATTAAGGAATTATTCTCCACGAGATGTATACAATGCTGACGAAACAGAACTATATTTCCGAGCCATGCCTAACAAGACATTGCCATTAAAAAATGAAAAATGTGCAGGGAAGAAGGCAGCAAAACAACGTTTGATTATTTTGCTATGTGCAAATATGAAAGGTGAGAAAGAAGATCCATTAGTAATTGGAAAAAGTAAAAATCCCCGCTGTTTTAAGGGAAGTCATGTTGATAAATTACCCTTAGAATGGGTTTCTTATAAAAAGCTTGGATGACAACAGAAATTATGACAGGATGGCTGCATAAATTTGACAATAGAATGATTAAACAAAATAGAAAAGTGCTTCTTTTCCTGGATAATGTTAAAATAATCTTCCTGCCACCCAACACCACATCGCATTGCTAGCCCTTAGATCAAGGAATAATTCAGAATTTCAAATTGATTTACGGAAATTTTTTCATTAGAAGACTTCTAGCGTTTGTTGACAGTGGATGTGATTTCGAGAATTGCGAAAAAAACATAAATATATCAAATGCACTTATCTGGATTACAGCTGCTTGGAAAAAAGTGTTTCCTGCTACAGTTAAGAAATGTTTTCTGAAATCGGCTTCTCCGATATTATCCAAGAAGATCCACATTTTGTTGATAAGGATAATATACTCCTTGCCCATCTAAATCTACAGTCCGTAACGAAATTTTAGATTTGAATGAATTTCTTTCCTTTGATGATGATATACCTACAGAGACCCCTAACTTCAGTATTAAGGACATTATTGAAGAACTGTGCGATAATGATGAAAAAGACAATTCTGACAATAGTGATGTGGACGAATGTGAAACTTCAAAATCCACTTTATCTAATAGTGTGTGAAAAATTGAGGGACGTAGAAAAATTATTTATTGTGCAAAAATAATGGTGTAATATTTATGGATGTGTCTCGAATTTTACTTGAATGTGAAGCTGAGGTTCTTAAATCAAAGCTTAAAAATGTAAAGCAAACAAAAATTGACACCTACTTTAAAAAAGCTCAACGTCTGTTTTTTTCCTGGTATAGTATGTATGTATCTATGTTGTTTTATGTTTTGTATTATGTAGTACATATTAAAGTAGTTTTCCGTTTATGTATGGAATTATATTTGCTTTAATTGATAAAATATACAAAAATCCAAATATTTTTTATTTAGCGGCCACCTTTATATAACGGCCAATAGTTCTTTCATTTTTAGTGGCCGTTATTGACAGGTTTTACTGTAACACTTATTTTTATCCGTAATTAAGTAAATTATTATTTGTTATTGTTATAACAAGGATAGATTTTTATTAATTTGTGTAAAAGTTTATTTATTTATTACATAAAAAAGTCGTTATTTAAGATATTTAAGATCAGACAAAAAGTTAGGACTAAAGGAACTGAATGTGCATTTTCTTTGGAGATACACCAAGCACGAGTTTATTACTCCGAGAAAAACTACTGAAAAATCCGTATCAGATCAGTCAGTCGTGAGATTCGAACTAATTACCCACCTAGTACAAGCACGAAACATTGCGCTCGCAATGATTATTAATAGTTGTTAGTTCGGTTAGTATAGAAATAATATAGCGATTTTATCAGTGTTGATTGCTTACTGTTATTTTAACATTAAAAGTTGAAAATACCACATTGTTTACAAAACTCGTAATTTAGATATTTATAGATACCCATAAATCTGGTAATGAAAGAGATAAGAATGAGATGATTTTGAAAATAAACTTTTTAATTAGATTTTGATGCGGAGTAATGCGTGAACATCTCATGCTTTTTGGTGTACAGGTAGTAACAGGTCGGCTGAAAAGTCCCCGGTCTACCATAGTAAAACACAATATTTTGATAAAATTCATTTTTTTTATTCAACATAGTTGCCTTCAAGGGCGATACAGCGATTATAGCGACCTTCCAAATTTTCGATACCATTTTTGTAGTACTCCTTCGGTTTGTCCTCAAAATAGTCTTCAGTTTCGGTGATTACCTCAGTATCAGAGCCAAATTTTTTTCCCGCGAGCATTCTCTTCAAGTCAGAGAAAAGGAAAAAGTCGCTGGGGGCTAGATCTGGAGAATACGGTGGGTGAATACGGCAATTCGAAGCCCAATTCATGCAATTTTGCCATCGTTTTCGATGATTTGTGACACGGTGCATTGTCTTGATGAAACAGCACTTTTTTCTTCTTCATATGGGGCCGTTTTTTCGCGATTTCGGTCTTCAATCGCTCCAATAATGCACAGTAATAGTCGCTGTTGATTGTTTTTCCCTTTTCCAAATAGTCGATGAACAATATACCGTGTGTATCCCAAAAAACTGAGGCCATAACTTTGTCAGCTGACTGTTGAGTCTTTCCACGCTTTAGTGGCGGTCCACCGGCCGCAGTCCACTCAGCTGACTGTCGATTCGACTCAGGCGTGTAGTGATGGAGCCAAGTTTCATCCATAGTCACATATCGACGCAAAAAATCGGGTTTATTTTGACTTAACAGCTGCAAACACTGCTCAGAATCACCAATTCGTTGCTGTTTTTGGTCGATTGTGAGCACGCGCGGCACCCATTTCGCACAGAGTTTCCGCATACCCAAATATTTGTGAATGATATGTCCAACACGTTCCTTAGATATCTTTAGAGTGTCAGCTATCTTGATCATATTCACTTTACGGTCACTCAAAATCATTTTGTGGATTTTTTTGATATTTTCGTCGGTAACCACCTCTTTTGGGCGTCCACTGCGTTCACCGTCTTCGGTGCTCATTTCACCACGCTTGAATTTTGCGTACCAGTCAATGATTTTTGATTTTCCTGGCGCAGAGTCCGGAAACGCATTATCAAGCCAAGCTTTTGCTTCAACTGTATTTTTTCCTTTCAAATAAAAATATTTAATAAGCACACGAAATTCTTTTTTTCCATCTTTTTGAAAATAACAAAAGTTGCTTCACTCAAAATGCAATATCTCACAAACTAATAGTCCGACAGCTGTCAAATTTTTACACGAATCTTTTGAAGGTTGATACTATCTAAAAATGAAATGGATTTAATTCTAGTGTCGTCATCTATAGGTCAGACCGGGGACTTTTCAGCCGATCTGATATATATAATGGACCAGATAAAGTATTAAATTTAACACCATTGATGTTTTAACTACAATTTATTGAAAGTACTGCAAAAGAACTTCAAAACTGTGCTTTACACATAAAGTGTTTTATAAATCAGAAGTTATCAATAAAAAAAAACTTTCCCAAGAAAGCTAAGGACATCGTGTGCTCCCAGGTATCTAACCCTAGAATTTTGCAAGGCAGAGCATTCCGAGAGTATGTGTATGGAGGTTTCATCCTCTTCCTCACAGAATCTGCACCTTGCTTCATCTTTTAACTCTAGTTTTTTTACTGAGGTTGAGGCAGGCACGAGATCTCTTCTGGTTGTAGTTTCCCAAAAGTATCTTAGCCTGCCTCAGACCTTCCAGCTGAATCCAGTACTTGGAATTTTCTTTCTCCGTTTATTTTCTTAGTTTTCCTAAGAAAGCGCTGCTGATGATCCCACAGGATGGTTCCGGTCCAAGATGTGGAGTTTCAGCTCCTTTTTTGCTAGCTTATCTGCTGTTTAGTTCCCTTCTATTCCTAAGTGTCCTGGGACCTATAGGAGGATGACAGTGTTTTTCTGGCCTAGTTCATTCCCAAACCATCTTCAAACGGATTATATTTGAGCTCAGTGCTTAACCGATCTACTATCAATGCTACAATCCTTGATCGAAACCTTTTATGAAGAGCTAACATAAAAGAAATAGTGCAGAGGGACCATTGTAAAGCAGTGGAGGTTGAGACCCAGTATCGTCCATTATTGTGACACCCTTACTCATGTACGATGGCCAGCACTAAGGAGGTCAACTGAAAAACGGTGGGGAAAGTACAGCGACTTGTTGTCTTCCTCATGAAGGAAGGAAGGAAAGACTAAACCGCTAAAAATGATCCTACACGTGACTAACCTAGACCTATATGAGAAGGAGTGTGCAGCAAGTGCGGCTCTTACACCCAATGCAGTCTCACCATGGACCAACGTCAGCTAAACCCATTCTGAAATTCTGAAAGAATTCAACATCCCAACTAGAAAATTTTGGACGCCATCCTAGTCAAACCAAGGGGACACTCTTCTATACAGATGGCTTAAGACTAGAGGAAAAGTAGGATGTGGAGTCTTCTCAGGTCCCACCTCTTAATCTATCATTCCACCTACCGCACCACTACAGTTTTCTTTATAGTGCAGTCGAATTACCTTTTTTTCATGACTTAAGTCCGAATTGAGGTAGCTAAGTGGAAAGGGATAGGTTTGATAATTACAAATCGAAAGGCGACCATCCAAGATCTTAGATGCGTGCAAGGCGTGCGTGGTAGGGGTTGAAAGGGGGTGAAAACGGTTTTTTGCAGTTTGCAGCGTAAATACGCATTTTATTGAAAAAAGTTAAATGGAAAAGTTGTAGATAATAAAAAAATCGACAACTTTTGTCTGAAACATTTTTTCACATAACCTAAAAATAAAGGCTAAAAAAGCGAAAAACCATAATTTTCGTTTTTTATTTTTTACTCAGCGAAAAATCAATATTTTGTTATGAAATTCAGTACAGTGATAGCTTTTTGTATCCCAAAAAAGTAGAATTTTTTTTTACGATAACTCAATTTTTTTTCGACATATTAACGATTTTCGAAAAAAAGATCTCATTTTGTAACGGCTCCCAAGGTCCGAATTTTTATTTTAGACGCCTCTTGAAGGTCTCATTTTTTTCGTAATGACTTTAATTTTCATATACAATAATATAAAAATACTATTCCTAGCAAAAAAAATCGTTTAAAATCGAAAAGATAGAAAAATTCATAATTTTTCACGCGTATCTTTTTCCTACCCTTCTACACGTTATATTACTCTCAAAAATATTTCATGTACATGCATTTAATTTATCACACCTTATTGCAGTTTGTAGGATTAAAATAAAGGAAATTATGGACGTCTATATTGATTAAAAAAATAAAAAAAATTATTTTATACGTGCATACGATGAATTATACAAAGAAAGTACCTACAATTTTACTGTTTCTTATTTTTAATTATATCTCGCCCTTTTGACTTGCGAATTACATTCTTCTTCCTCTTGTACTTTCTACTTCATCGTCATCTTCATCATTTTCGTCTTCATTTTCATCATCTCCGTCTTCATCTTTATCATGTTCGTCTTCATCTTCATTATCATTTTCTGATTCTTCTTCGTCAGATTCGACATTTTCTTCCTCTTCTAGCATGCGATTCTCATCTTGAAATGCATCGTTTTGGTCAACATGTTCTGAAGGATGTACATCGGCAATTTCTGTGATTGATTGCTCGATATTAGTACAATCATTAACGCCGTAGCAATTCGAGCATAAATTCGTACACTTTAAACCGTGTTTTCGACAACTGCATCTTGAAGAACTGCAACCTTTTTTGCAACTGCAGGAAATTTTTTTAAGCAGACTGTTTGGAATTAACTGAAATATTTTTGAGAGTAATATAACATGTAGAAGGGTAGGAAAAAGATACGCGTGAAAAATTATGAATTTTTCAGTTTTTTCGATTTTAAACGATTTTTTTTTGATAGGAGTAGTATTTTTTTATTATTGTATATGAAAATTAAAGTCATTACGAAAAAAATGAGACCTTCAAGAGGCGTCTGAAATAAAAATTCGGACCTTGGGAGCCGTTACAAAATGAGATCTTTTTTTCGAAAATCGTTAATATGTCGGAAAAAAATTTGGTTATCGTAAAAAAAAATTCTACTTTTTTGGGATACAAAAAGCTATCACTGTACTGAATTTCATAACAAAATATTGATTTTTCGCTGAGTAAAAAATAAAAAACGAAAATTATGGTTTTTTGCTTTTTTAGCCTTTATTTTTAGGTTATGTGAAAAAATGTTTCAGACAAAAGTTGTCGATTTTTTTATTATCTACAACTTTTCCATTTAACTTTTTTCAATAAAATGCGTATTTACGCTGCAAATTGCAAAAAATCGTTTTCATCCCCTTTCCACCCCTACCACGCACCCCTCGCACGCATCTAAGATCTTGGATGGTCGCCTTTCGATTTGTAATTATCAAACCTACCCCTTTCCACTTAGCTACCTCAATTCGGACTTAAGTCATAAATTGGTCACTTTTTCACGTAATTCGACTGCACTATTAAGCGAAAATAGTAGCTATAAATGAAACAGCAAAATTAATACTTCACCTGGGCACAGAGACTTAGCAGGAAAAGCTAGGAAGAGCTGGTAAGATGCTAGACCACTGAAACTATCGCTGAAAAAAAGGTTGCTCCTCCGAAAGGAAGTACTCTGTCTAACTATTTATCTTGGATAGCGAGAGGAGTCTTCCTGTCCTTCGTCAAGACAGTGTTTAACCTGCGAAAAACCAAACATATTTTATCCCTATCCAGAAAACCTATTGGCAACGCGATGTAGGCTGTACGCATGAAATTCCTACAACATAACGACTTTTGTAGAAGCTGTCTGGACTAGGAGGAGGAACAGACGATGGTCCACCTACTCTGTTACGGTTCTGCCCTATCCGGGAAAATATTTACTGCTCTGGGGTAGCCTTATTTGGACAGCCTATCCGAATTTCAGTCGGTTGGCGTAAAAAGCACCATGCTGCTCATCAACATCAGTCACTGGTTTCCACAGTAGTGCTAGGGGATGATGACGAATTAGAGCAATGTTTAGCAATCTGAAAAACCAAATTTTGCCATAGTTTTTACCATCATTTATCCAATCTAGTAATTTAATTTAAAAAAGCTTCTTTATAAAACGGGAGAAAGTATGCAAGGACTACCTACTGCAAAGATAAATGCAAGAAAATAAAAGAAGATCAAGACCGGCCGGAATCAACTAAAAGTAAATGACAGAACGATATGGGAAGAAATAGTTAATTGAATATAAAAAAGTAAACAAGTATTGATGCAATTTGAGAAATCAATCTAAGAAGTACTACCTGGTGTGGTAGTAACCCCTGTAGGGGTATTTTAGCAACTATTTAACAGGTCGGCTGAAAAGTCCCCGGTCTGACCTATAGATGACGACACTAGAATTAAATCCATTTCATTTTTAGATAGTATCAACCTTCAAAAGATTCGTGTAAAAATTTGACAACTGTCGGACTATTAGTTTGTGAGATATTGCATTTTGAGTAAAGCAACTTTTATTTTCAAAAAGATGGAAAAAAAAAGAATTTCGTGTGCTTATTAAATATTGTTATTTGAAAGGAAAAAATACAGTTGAAGCAAAAGCTTGGATTGATAATGAGTTTCCGGACTCTGCACCAGGAAAATCAACAATCATTGACTGGTACGCAAAATTCAAGCGTGGTGAAATGAGCACCGAAGACGGTGACACAGTGGACGCCCAAAAGAGGTGGTTACCGACGAAAATATCAAAAAAATCCACAAAATGATTTTGAGTGACCGTAAAGTGAATATGATCGAGATAGCTGACACTCTAAAGATATCTAAGGAACGTGTTGGACATATCGTTGACGAATATTTGGGTATGTGGAAGCTCTGTGCGAAATGGGTGCCGCGCGTGCTCACAATCGACCAAAAACAGCAACGATTTGATGATTCTCAGCAGTGTTTGTAGCTGTTAAGTCTCTAATAAACCCGATTTTTTGCGTCGATATGTGACTATGGATGAAACTTGGCTTCATCACTACACGCCTGAGTCCAATCGACAGTCAGCTGAGTGGACTGCGGCCGGTGAACCGCCACCAAAGCGTGGAAAGACTCAACAGTCAGCTGGCAAAGTTATGGCCTCAGTTTTTTGGGATACACACGGTATATTGTTCATCGACTATTTGGAAAAGGGAAAAACAATCAACAGCGACTGTTACTGTGCATTATTGGAGTGACTGAAGACCGAAATCGCGAAAGAACGGCCTTATGAAGAAGAAAAAAGTGTTGTTTCATCAAGACAATGCACCGTGTCACAAATCATCGAAAGCGATGGCAAAATTGCAAGAATTGGGCTTCGAATTGCTTCCTCATCCACCGTATTCTCCAGATCTAGCCCCCAGCGACTTTTTCCTTTTCTCTAACCTGAAGAGGGAAAAAAATTTGACTTTGATACTGAGGTAATTGCCGAAACTGAAGCCTATTTTGAGGACAAATCGAAGGAGTACTACAAAAATGGTATCGAAAAGTTGGAAGGTCGCTATAATCGCTGTATCGCCCTTGAAGGCAACTATGTTGAATAAAAAAAATGAATTTTGTCAAAATATTGTGTTTTACTATGGTAGACCGGGGACTTTTCAGCCGACCTGTTATAGTAACTCCGAAATCTTTTGTTAAAAAATAGATAGTTAACTAATTTAAAAATAGTGATCGTATTATTTTGATTGTGTTAGTAATTATTAAAAATATTATTGAGGCATGTTTATAATTGCATTTAAAAAGTTTTTTCGTTCGTAAAATTAAAGAGAAAAGCGCAATATAGGTGTTTGCATAATATCTGACAGAGGTAGGTATAAATAGAACTCTAATTCACACTTTACTTTTAGCTTTATTTTTATCAATGATCAAATGTTTCTTTATAACTTTCTTTGTAAATAGCTAGTATAGAGTTACAAATTTTTCAAACTTTGTCACATTTAGTTAGAAATAAATGGTAAATGTTTGTAATAATGTTTTATCGCCAGTATTTTTTCTTTTTGCACATAATGTGTGTGTATTTCTTGTTGTATTCTCTTTTGTACTTTATTGTAATCTAAACCAGAATTTGTTTAATAAAACTGATAAGCGGTTAGTATTGACATTAGGAACTGCTTATGCATAATTTATCCTAAACAAAATCCAGCTTTAGTAGATTAGGAAAAAAATTTAACAAAACTGGTGCAGTAAAAGGTTTATCCAAATCATGGCGAAGAAAAATTGCAACAACTGAAGACAAATTTGTAGATATTAGCATGATGTTAAAAGAAGGTCCATCTTTAATTGGTAAACAACTAAGGAACTACAAAAAACATAAAATAAAGACTGTTACTAGATGCTGAAATTGTTGTTCATTTACTTCAATGCAACAAGCCATTTGATCTTTAAAACTTTGCAAAACATTTTGCAACATGCCTGACTGTTCAATTCTTCTTGAATCTCTACGGCAATTCTGTCTTTTAATTCCAGAATATTGTCAGGTTATGTCTTATAAACAGTGTTTTTAAGTGACCCCAAAGGAAATAGTCTAGAGTTCTAGAGGATTCATATCGGGTAATCGCGGAGGCCATTCGATAAAACCATGCCTTTCATTTTAACTTGAACGGATAATTGAAATGTTAGCTTTAATCGAGGCTTTAACTCCGACATTACGACATTTAGATTTAGAGGATATAACTACCATAAGCTCGGACGTATTACAAAATAGTCAAATGTCAAAATTTATAAAAATCATGTAAACCGTTTCTGAGATAATGAAGGCGTTCCAAATGTAAAACTCACTCTGTATAAGAATGTATTATGATAAAGAGTAAGTCTGGTTTAATACAGTATGTTGTTTCCTACAAGTACGAAAATAGTTACTAAATTTAAATTTTAAGATCGTATGCTGAGTATTACACATTGATTTTTTCTATCTCTTTAGCTTTTTGTTAAATTTTAAAAGTTAATTAATTCAAGATCTCCATCTCAGGTTTTCAATTTGATTTTAATCTGGGTTCGGTAAATAATACTAGGTTTGTTTTATGTCCTTATTGGTAAAGTCTTTTATTTTTGATCTTAAGAAGAGGTTATTTAGTTTTGATGTTTACTCAAAAGTAAAATAAAATAATAATGAAAGAAATGAACCTTTTGCATATGCAGAAGACTTACAATGTTCTATATTTATATAAAATATACTATCTAATATCTTATTTAAGTTTGGTGAAGTTGTGAATTGTTCAATTTGTCTAATTACTCTCTGGGAAGTGTCACAATAATAACGAAAATATCTTATCTGCAACCCTGGGAAATTTGGGTACAGGGCAGTCCTCCTTGGAATTATCACACCAGTCAGCACAACACGTCTTGATACAATCTCCAGAAGTGGTGTAGGAGCAAAGATGTTAAAAAAATCCACAAGAAAAAAATAAACGTAAAGCTCTAAGATAAGTAACTTTTTATCAACAGTCATAAGAAAGTCTGAATAATGAATGCCTATAAATGTTAGATAAAATTATTATTATATTTTTTACCGTTAAAATAATGTTTTCATTCATTCAAGTCTTCTAATAGATTATTTTTATAATTATTTATTGTCAAGTATAAAGTTGTGCAATTAGTTAATTTGTTAATATAACAACAGATAAACCATTGCCGAATTATTGCCACACTTTGTATAAAAAATGATGAATAGGCAAATCACCACTGATATACCTAGACCGACGACTTTAAAAACATAATAATCATATTGTTATTAAATATAACTTATATCAACAATTTAACAAACGTATTAATTAATATTTTAAAATAATAAAAATGTATCGACAATCAAATAGTTTCGATAAAACTATAGTATATTGGAGTAAAAGTCTGTGCTTTTATTCCGAGGTGCACATATTATTTTTTCTGAAATGGCATCAATACAAAAATTATGAAATTTTTTTGATAACCATCTTATTGCCTATATAAAATCGTTTCCTTAACAAACACTGGTTGTTTATTATTATGACAAAAGTCAGTGTTTGGTGTTAGTTAGTTAAAATGGACAGCGATGATGATATTCAGAGGTGCAGGACACCACCAGATTTACTAAATACTGCTACAAATGCCATATTAAATTTATTGCCAAATAAATCCAAAGCAAAATATGAATTTGCTTATAAACGTTTTATGGATTATTGCCAAAAACAAAATACAATCTCGCGATCTGAAAATGTAGTGATTGCATACTTTTCAGATTTATCGAAGAAGTTAAAAGCTTCTACATTATGGTCAAATTACTCAATACTGAAAAGCATACTTAGTAACAGAGAAGATATTGATATAACAAAATATTTTAAACTACGTGCCTTTCTAAAACGTCAAAGAGACAATTACAAACCAAAGAAATCAAGAGTGTTGTCACTTGAACAAATTGAAATTTTTATTACTCAAGCACCAGATAATAATATACCGGGTTGGGAATAAGTCAGTTATATATACGTGATATTGAACATTTGAAAACAAGAATTCAAGAGGAATTCGATGCACTCCGCAACAACTCAGAATTCTTTGATAAAACCTGCAACAGCGTATATAAGCGGTGTCATAGGTGCATTGAGGAAAGTGGTCTGCAGTTTGAATACAAACAGTAACTTTAAAACCATAATTAGTTTAATAATTAATCAAATCAATAAATTAGTTTTCTGTTTAGTTTTTTTTTTATTTGGTATGCAAATTGGTTAACTGACTTATGCCCATCCCTGTATATTTAATGAATAAGGTACGTACAGAATGTAAATATTTTAATATTAATATTTTATTTATGAAGAGTTTACTTTTTAGGTTGCCTTAATATTTGGTGTTGCCGGTGCATGTCGCCGTGATAAACTATATGAAATTAATTTGAATGACATAGAAGATTTTGGATATAAGCTTTTGATCAAAAAACCTGATAATAAAACGAATAAACCAAGATCTTTTAAAATAAACGAAACTTATATGCCGTTATATAGAAAATATGTCGCATGTCGTCCAAAAAATTTTGAAAGTTGTCGCTTTTTCTTTAAATATTTAAATGGGAAAGGTTGCAGACAAGTAGAGGGAGTACATCAGTTTGGCAAAATGCCTCAAATTGTTGCAAAATTTTTAAATTTGCCAAATTCAAATGAATACACAGGACATTGTTTGCGTCGATCCTCTGCAACAATTTTGGTAAATGCTGGAGCAGATTTGGTTGCTTTAAAAAGACATGGGGGATGGAAATCCTCCAGTGTTGCCGAAGGATATATAGAAGAATCTTTCACAAATAAAGTAGACGTAGCAAATAAAATATTTAGAAGGGAAAAAGACATAGAGGATTCTGTTAATACTATTAGTTTTATTGCCGAAGAAGAAAATAGTAATAACTTTGCTAACTATTCAGAAATAACAAATAAAGAGGAAAGTTACAAAGAAAACTGGATAACACCCTATTTTTAATAATTTGCACAACTGCAATATAACTGTAAATATTCAAAAATAATTAAATAAATACCAGTTGGTTGTTTGAGTATATTTATTGAATTTACATAAAAAACTGACGTAGGCCTAGGCCGGGAAAAATTTTCCTGTACTGTCCGAGAAAGTTCGTCGCCAAGCAACAAACGAATTTATTAGAATAGCGTAATTTTGGTTCCGAAATTAGTCTGAAAAAATAACTATTCCGAAACGATTTCAGAAAAAATATTTTGTTACCAACTAAATACTAAATTGAAAACTATATTAATTATATTTCTATTTTTTTAAACAAATACCGTGGGTTGTAAAATCATAGATAGTTATAAACATTTTCCAAAATGACTATTATCTAAAATTTGATTGATGGGAAATATACCTACCAGTTTTTTTTAATGAATACAAAGAATTCCAAAAATACTAAATTTACCAACAATTAATTATTTTTAAAAACAATATTTTAAATAGATAAAAATTAGATTTCAGTATTTTTCCTAAAAATATTATTACTACTTAGTATCAATTTGAAAATTTGAACCATTTTTTAGTAAAAACATTCTTTGCAACTTTGATGTATGAATTTAAAAAATATTTATTTCCATTTTAAAGATAAATCTTACCTTTTAATGACTGTTATACACAAAACTCTCCAATCTCAACCGATAGCCCAATTATTTCGATTTCACACAAAGTTTCACTGAACACAAACAAAACTTTTCTGACAATTTCTCCACTAAATCAAAAAAAAGCCGGCTAGCGAATACAGACAGACAAACCGTTTCGACAAGGCAATATATTTTTTTCCACCGACTAAACAAAAACCGTGGCTCTGTATTACACTCGTGTGCAAGTACACGCAGAGTGTGTTGCTGCGTATTATACGAGGTTCGAAGTATCTGAAAATATTGAATTCGTGGGATCTGACGGCGAATTGTGGCCAGTGAGTCATCAGAAAGTGGATGCCACACATCGTTGAGCACGCCGGCCGGCTGGTTTTCTACCCCCCGAACATAAACTGGGGGGGGGCAGACACGAATGCTGAATTAATTTAATTATTTTGCGAGATTTAGGTCAGCCATTATAAAATATTTGAAGGTGTACATTTTATTTGGTCTAATAAAAAACGTTAATTACTTTTAACATCTTGTGTAAGTATGTATAAAAATTTTTTTATACACGCGTACTACAGTATGTCCATAAAGTAACGCATACATTCATTATTGGCTAAATGAACAATAAAATTAGAAATTCCCGAAACAGGTCGATTTTTGATTTCAATTTACTATTGTTTCAAATCATAATATAATATACAGGGTAAACCCATAGTACATAAAATAGTAAGGAAGGAGTTTGTGTTATATCTACAATGTTAAAATCTGGCGACGGAAGTCGGCCATATTGGATAACCATTTATGACTCATACTTTGTTTACAAGTTATAAAAATTTAGTTTTCTGTTAAAAATTTGGATTAATTATTTATTGGTAAGTAGCTATTATTATAATAAATATACATTATATATACGTAAACTATATTTTGGTGTTTAAATTAAATTAATACTTTGTATTGATCCCTAACCTATATACTTAAATTGACATAGGCGTATCAATAATGGAAAGAGGATATTTTTTTTAATTATCATTAATTTACAATTTTTTGGTTAATCTCATAACTGTCTATGGAGTATTCTAAAGCAACGTTGTACAATAAATGTATTTGTGTATTAATTAACAAATTATTACATTCACAGTTTCCCACGGGATGAAAATATTAGACGGAAATGGTTAAATATTGTGGATAACTGGATAACTGGAGTCCAGGCAAGAATAGCTTTTTAGGCTCACAACATTTTACAGAACAATCATTTGATAGAATTTCTTCAGTAATTGTTTTACTAGTACCAAATTCTATACCTACAATTAAAATCGCAAGAATGAAATATGTAAGTAATTATTAGATCCACAAATTTCTTTAATAACATTGACCAAATCTATATTTTTTCTCAAATCTATTTACAGATATTTTACTTAAACATATGTTTCACTAATATATACCTTTTCTATGCAGGTAAGTACTAACGACCCTTATGCTGAAGAGATAATAACTACTAGCAGTGAAACTATTTCACCAGTTCCTGTTCCTGAAACTCTACCATCTACTTCTGAAAGTCCTCGTAAGAAATAACTTATAAAAAGCATCTGTCAAGTATATTTAAAAACAAGAATTTATTATATATGTAAAAGTAAAATAAATAATGTAGAAAAAATTAGACATGTTTACACAAAATTCAATTTAAGGGCCAATAGTGGTAGAATGAAAAATTTTAATAAAAATTGTGTACCTAGTATATAACTGGTTTTATTTCCTTAAATCTAGTACCCCCATTTTAGGCAATGTTATGCTATTTTTTTTCCTCTACTTTCCTTATTAAAATGGTTATTTTAATATATAATGATTAGTGTCCATACTGAATAATAATAGGTATGTTTCAATAAGGACATTATTTTTCTACAAATAAAAATATAGGACGCCACTGTTAAAAAGTAACTTCCGGTAGCCATCTTGGATAACCATCCCGGTCACCTGTCCTTGAACGAGCAATAATTCCTTACTATTTTATGTTCTAAGGGTAATGACGTCATCACCATATTTTTTAAATGTAACCCCCCCTTTTTTTTCAATTTCCAAATTGCCTTTGCTGAGCTGATTTCAAAAATGTACAATATGTTGCTTCAAATTGGTACAGGGTAAGCAAAAATGCAAGAAAAATAAGAAAATTGTTGGCTGAATATCAAGATTTGGAATCTACGACTGGTCGCGATAATTCTTAAATGCTTAAGATATCTGTATTTCCGGAAAAAGAAAAAGTGGGCAAATTATTTAACTACCAGAACTAGTGAACTTAGAAAGGAATTTAATATTCCTTCAATAATTGTTAGGCACAAAATGATGTTAATGACATTTTTGTTTAAAATACTTAATTTTAAAATTAACGATGAAAAAAGTTTAGTAAGTTTTAATATACCAACGTTTTATACTCGATTCCCACTGATGTTCAGGATACCATCTTCTTCAACCCAAATATCAGCACGTTCTCCAGTCAAAACTATGCTTATGCTAGCAAATAGAATAAACTATCAAAAAAACTTAGATTTTACAGTGAAAGAAAACATCTTCAGAAAGTTATTATATGAATATTTTGAATACTTTTCATGACTGCAAAACAAAATTTAATGTTACCAAAAATATTACCGAAACTCGCCAAATTTTGTGGTAAGATATACATATACAGGGTGTTTCTTAAGTAATCTAAAATATTATATGGGGCGCTTCGTTACTCAATTTTAAGACGAAAAGTTCATATAAACATGTGTGATAGGTGTTGTCGTTTATGAGATACAGGGTGTTGAATTTATTGTAATAAGTCAGTTCTGATTGTACGTGAAATTAATTTTTCCCGGTGACTCTACTGGTTTTTAGAAGTAATACGCAAAAACATGCTTATTCTAAGTGGCCTTTGAAATAATGTTGACAAGTGTTAAATTTGTAAACCAACGCAAAAATCGTACATTTTTATTTGATTGACTCTGTGTTTAGTTAATAACTATGCCAGTGTTTACTAATGTTGAAATGGCTAATATATGCTAAAATATGCATTTTTTGTACGGATTAGCGAATGGTAATGCCTTAGAAGCTAGACGTACGTATGCCCAGCGTTATCCAAATAATCGTTTACCATGTTCAGATACGTTTACTAAGTTACATATTCGTTTACAAGAAACTGGAACTTTTGCTAAATCGAAGAATATTATTGGACGACCCAGAAATGTGAGAAATCCCCAATTGGAAAGCCAGATTCTTCAAATTATTGACCAACATCCAGAAATGAGTACAAGAAAAGTTGCAGATGAAGTAAATGTTAGTAACAAAACTGTTTGGAATATTCTAAAAGATAATTTATTGTATCCATATCACGTTCAACGTGTTCAACATTTGTTACCTACTGACTATCCATTACGCATACAGTATTGTCAATGGATTTTACGTGAAATCGCGAACAATCCGAATTTTGTGTCTAATATTCTATTTACGGATGAAGCCAACTTTTCTAGACATGGGATTATGAATTTTCATAATGACCACATATGGGCAGATGTAAATCCACATACCATAAGTGTAAAACGATTTCAACAAACATTTTCGGTCAATGTTTGGCTTGGCATCATCGATGATTATTTAATTGGACCATTTTTCCTTCCTGTACGGTTAACCGGTGAGACATACCAACATTTTCTAGAAAATGAACTTCCACTTCTTTTGGAAGATGTACCTATTATTATTAGAAGGCGCATGTGGTTCATGCATGAAGGAGCTCCTCCACATTTTTCAGTGATTGTACGCGAGTTTTTAAATAATGTTTTTCCAGGCCATTGGATCGGACGAGGATCTCCACACCCGTGGCCCCCTAGATCACCTGGACACAATCCTCTGGATTTTGTGTGTGGGGATATTTGAAATCGCTTGTTTACACAACACTGATATTAAACTTACAAGATCTTCAAAATCGTATCATAGACGGCTGTAATGTTATTCGTAACAATCCTGGTATCTTCGAACGTATTCGACAATCCATTAGACATCGAGCGGATTCTTGCATTTTAGCTGGAGGTGGACATTTTGAACATTTGCTCTGAAATGTATTATTTTTTCTTTATGTTTAACACATGTTGCTAGTAATAAAATAATAAAAAAATATAAATCAGTAGCGTCACCAAGAAAAATTAATTTCACGTACAACACCCTGTATCTCATAAACGACAACACCTATCACACATGTTTATATGAACTTTTCGTCTTAAAATTGAGTAACGAAGCGCCCCATATAATATTTTAGATTACTTAAGAAACACCCTGTATAATATATATCAAAACTAATGGTCAGTGTTGTCCTTTGCTCCTATGGGGTTTATCTAGTGGTAGTCAATTGTTATTGTTAAATTATGTTATATAATTAGGTACATTCATGTAATTAGGTTTTTACCTGTTTGAATGTAAATAAATAAATAAATAATACTTTAACTTTTGATAGGTATGAGTGACATAGTTATTTAAATTAAAACAGCTGTCAACAGGTACTGACGTTTGCCGTATTTAATGACTTTTCTTGTCAATTAAATTGCCAATAAACGACAGTTTTAAAACGTATAAATTACTTAAAGAATCATGAGAAATGCTTACATAACATTTTTGTTAATTGCCACAGGGATACTAATATTAGTAGCGGCTTTGATGGCTTTATTGATAGGTTTAGTTTTACCAGATAATATACTAGTAGAAGAAGAACCTGCACAACAATCAGTTCGTGATACAGGTTGGTGAATTGATGTAGTGAACATTAGGAAGTTAAGTTACGTGAATATTTAATTTGTTTTACTTACCCCAACAACATTCATGGGTAAAATAATTAAAGTATAACTTTGCAGTTTACTATAAGGTAATGTTTTATAAAAATTTTTTCTGTCTAGTTTTTTTCCTGTTGGAGGGGAAATTCTCATGGACACCTGGCAAATGAATTGGCCCATTTGCCAGGTCGTGCCGGACTCTTACCGGCTAAAACCCCCCCAAGGAGGGCACCACTTTAGGATTTAGGGCAACGCCCCCCGGAGGGGGTGCATATGGATGGATAGCTAATGAAGAGATAAACATAGTGGAAGGGCTCTCACCGCGCAGTAATGCCCCCTAGCGGAGATATAAAGGAAAATCAGATAACACATTTACCCATTGAAAATACATTACAAAAGAGGTTATCTGATTCTAAGCTATCCTAACCTAAGATAATAAATAGGGGAATTTTTTAGTGGGGGGTCAGGTAGCCTGGGAACGCTTCCTTAACAAATGGGAGGTCAAAAAAATTTTATGCGAAATATTTTTCGTCGATTCAATTCAGCTCTTCAACTGAAAAAAAATATAGGAAAAAAGGAGTTTTCTATCACCACAGGATAGTGACCCAGTGGTTAGGGCTATGGCTTGTGGTGCCTATGGTCGCAGGTTCGAGTCCTCGTTATGACTCACATTTGCGACCATTAATTGCAATGAATGAGTGATGATATGAGTACTAGAGTGTTCTGCTTACAGATGAAGTACAATCTGATTGGGTTAGGTTAGGTAAGGTAAGGTTAGGTAATGTTAGGTTAGGTAAGGTTAGGTTAGGTTAGGTAATGTTAGGTTAGGTTAGGTTATGTTAGGTTGGGTTGCTAGGTTCAGATAATGTATTTTCAATGGGTAATCTGATGTTCTTCTATATCTCCGCTAGGGGGGGCGTTGCCCTAAATCCTAAAGGGCAGCTCCAAGGAGTAAGTAATTGGTCTTTCCTAGTCCTGCCTAGGAGCATTGCTTCATAATCTCTCTTCCATATACGACCTATTTAAGTCATTTACGCTATTGTCTTCCCCAACAATATATACACTCTGGCACTTTCAGAAACTTAATGTGTGTGCTTGTATGATTGGAAACATCCATGCCCAGATATCAGCTGTGTAATATAGTAATTTATTTCCCCGCGTTTTTTTCCGCCCACACTATTAGGTCAGGTCCCTTATTGGTCCCATTTTGCCACTGGATCAAGATTTTCTTCTTCTTCTGCCCTTTTGTTTTTCCCTTCCAGTATCCTGCATCTGTCCTCCACCACAAAGTGCATTGGAGTGATTCTTGCAATTACCAGTATAACCTGCGTTCAGACGGTTCTGTATGAAGAAAGTATTATTATTACGGCTTTTTTCTGTACGCTCAGTAGGACATTCCTGTACACTTTTTTGTCCATGACCCGTTTCCATGTAGCAGCGCTGTACAAGATTATCCAGTCGGCCACAGAGCAGAGTATTTTTCTTACTCCCTTCCTTGGACCTCTCGTGTTTGTCCTTTTTGTCCTTTTTGCAAACCATCTCCCATCCATACTCAGGTTTCTATCTAGCATTATCCCCAGGTACCTAATACTCTTCTGGCTCTGTGTTCCTCCTGCAAGAATCACCATCTGTTTTTTGCGGGGCTAAAACTTCGTCGTAATAAATGTTCCAAAGTGTTGGACCCAGGACGGATCCCTGGGGCACTCCACATATCTTCATTACTCGCTTTTTCCCTATGTGGACTCTTTCCTTCAGATATCTTTCTTTTTACTGGTAAGTCACTAACCACTAAATAATGAATATTTTACTTAACTAGATACAGGATAGGAAAAAACCTCAATATTTAGTATTTATTGTCCAGTTTGATAAATTTATATGTTTATTGATAAATCTTCTTCCGGACATCTTTCTATTGAAGCAGTTCGTTCCTTATTGGTCACTCGTATAATTTGGGAAGTTAAATAATAACATTTTAATTTTCAATATTCGTATAATACTAAAATCTGAGAAAAACATTGTTAAATCTGTATAATTCTAACTGGATTTTGAACTCTTGGGTGCAGATTCCAAATATTTATCAATGAATAACTTAAACCAATATTTAAACACAAATGCCATAAATTTTGGCAATGAAAATAGAATCCAATATATTTTTCTCATCGACACTGACCTGCTAATTATAAAAATATATATCCAAATTTATTATATCAACTCTTACTCTTTGGAAGTCAATAAGTCAATAAGAACATTAAAATTTTTTGATGAACTGCATATCATAATGAAAAAAGTAGTTGTCATGTTAATTTAGATTATAAAATTATTTTTATAACAATTGTGAGGGTGGAAGTTTGTAGTTAGACATAACGGAAATGTCTCTGGGAAATATCGTGCAAATTCTGGAGTTCCTCAAGGATCCAATCTCGAACCTCTCTTATTTAATATATTTATCAATGATCTTCCTACGTACTTAAATATGTTGTGTGTCTCTTGTTTGTAGATTATCTTAAAATGTACTTACATATAAGGTCAGGGATTGTGTTATGCTGCAAAAAGATATCCATAGTGTTTACGAAAGGAGTTTGATCAACAAACTTCACTTTAAAATATAAAATAATTAGTATAACTCGTTCTAAGGAACCCATTTTGTTCGACTATGAGATGAGAAGAGATTTCTTGACAAGGTACACAGAAGTTAAAGATCTGGGTGTTATATATTATAATGATATTTTTTTCTTATGCCGCACATTTAAAATATATTGTTTCTGCTGCCAATAAGAAGTTGGGATATGTTATAAGACAAACCAGAAACTTTAACGTCACTAACACCTTAAAGATTCTCTACTTTGTTCTGGTAGGACCTAAACTAGAATTTGCATCAATTCTTTGGTTTTCTGAATATGCAACTTCATTGTAAATGGTTCAAAATAAATTCCTCATCTTAGGAATCAATTTAAAATATTATCACTAGATCAAAGAAGAAGTATATCCGCTGTTATGTTGCTGCACAAAGTTATCAATGGAAAAATTAATAGCCCTGAAATTCTTTCTTTAGTGACATTCAATGTTCCTGGACGTCGCACACGTCCTATGTTAATGTTTTATATACCGAATGATCCTCTTTTAATTATTATGAAATTAATAAATAATTATAATAAATAATAATATTTGCAAACAACCGTTGAAAACGTGAAAAACTTTCGATCACCTTAAAAAAACCTATTTTTCGCACTCTTATACAAGATTATTTGTCAAACTGTAGTCAATATGCTCTGTTCATTTCCTTTTTGAAAATAATCAACATGTATTAAAATATATTAAATTATTTTTGTAGCATTTCTAGCACAGTTTAGGAGCAATGTGAATCGATCATATGGCACCATATCCGATTATAATTGGCTTGTGTCTATTAACTTTCTACGATACCATGATATCCCTACCAGTTTGGAATTTGCTTGCAGTGGTGTGATTATATCCCGTAACAAATGTAAGTCAAATATGAAAATAACGCAAAATGTCGACGAGGTAATTGGTTCTGAATTTTACGTAATTTAAATACCTATATCCATAATCGCAAGTGCAAAATTTGTAAAAACAAATAATGGCCAAAAAATCGACCATTTTACAGCAACTAAAAGATCCTTTAGTTACCTTGAGTTTACCAATTATAAAAATTTTTAGCATAAAAAATTTCTCTTTCGCATTTTTCAAAAATGTGAAAATTAAAAGAATTTTTTTATTTCGGAATAAAATTTCTATATTCAGGTTTTTTTCGAACGTTCAGCGATAAAGTGTACTGCGTAATATTGCAGCTGCAGCACTGTATGAAATTTTGCAGTCCTAATTGGCATTAAGTGGTAAAATATCTAGTTTGAAGCTGAATAAATATATTTTTAATTTCACCGTAGAAAAAGTATAGTGTGTTACTCTTGCACACTCCTGTGATGGCGGCACAACTTTCACACATCGTGTAGAATAGATTACTTTCTCCACTTGTGGTACAATATATAATATATAAGCTAGTTTAGCAGGGGAATTTTACCCTTTTAAAGAATTTCAAATTCAAGGTAAATAAAGAATCCTTGCAGTTGCTTTGCTAAGGGATATGTGTATACAGTAGAACGTCGGTTATCCGAACGTCAATAATCCGAAACGTCAATTATCCGAACACGAAAAAAGGTTGCGTGTAACCTGAACTTAGCAGCTAAAAAACGGTCCTCAAGTTTAAAGCAAAAGACAATAAAAGACTATTTTACAAAGTAATTCCAATGCAATACATTACAGTATTAAAGGTGTTACTTAATCATATTTTTATGTTTCTACATATTTTTTTATGTATGTATTGTATTTTTTTTTAATTTGACATTACTCTTTATAAAATGTGTGAATATAAAGCCGCGTTTACACCAAATGCTGTCAGCAAATGTTGGCCAGCTTTTGTTGGCAGCATTGCTATCAACAAATGCTGGCAGCAAATGCTGGCAGCAAATGTTGACGGAATTAAAAGTACGATTTTTGTAAATGTTGTCAGCTTTTGCTGGCAGCAATGTTGTCAGCTCCGGTGTAAACGCGGCTTTAGTCCCGTCAACATTGCTGCCAGCATATGTTGGACAACATTCTTTGATCTTTACCGACTACTGGTGGGTAAATGCTGCCAACACTTTTCGGTGCTGACAGCATTGTTGGCAGCAAATGTTGACGGAATTAAAAGTACGATTTTTGTAAATGTTGTCAGCTTTTGCTGGCAGCAATGTTGTCAGCTCCGGTGTAAACGCGGCTTTATATTAACTTCAGTACAAAATTACATAAGAGTTGATTAATATAATAAAAGTATTATGTATACGTAAATATGTTGAGTTTTTAATTTCCACATGCTTAATCAATAATTTACCTATCAGTAAGCGCCTCAAATGGCATTATTAAAACTATGTTTGATTATCCGAACATTTGATTATCCGAACACCCTCAGGTCCCAATTAGTTCGGATAACCGACGTTCTACTGTAATTGCAAAAACAGGTACGTTATTAGTCTATAAATTGAGGATTTGTTTATGTCCTAATTCATAAGAATATAGGTAAACGTTAGTATTGGTGGTTTATATTGTGATCTATATTTTTATTGTTTTACTCATGTTTGAGTTTTGTTCCAGTACAAGTGGCTCATTTAAAACAAAGTGCGTTTTCTCAAAAAGAAAAAACTATGAGTAAAAGATGATATTCATATTCACAAATACTTTCTTAAAGAACAATATAAAATTAATAAATTGCTATTAGCCCTTAGAACATAAAATAGTAAGGAAGGAGTTTGTGTTATATCTACAATGTTAAAATCTGGCGACGGAAGTCGGCCATATTGGATAACCATTTATGACTCATACTTTGTTTACAAGTTATAAAAATTAAGTTTTCTGTTAAAAATTTGGATTAATTATTTATTGGTAAGTAGCTATTATTATAATAAATATACATTATATATACGTAAACTATATTTTTATGTTTAAATTAAATTAATACTTTGTATTGATCCCTAACCTATCTACTTAAATAGACATAGGCGTATCAATAATGGAAAAAGGATATTTTATTTTAATTATCATTAATTTACAATTTTTTAGCTGTATATGTCAATTATTTTATGTCTATGGAGTATTCTAAAGCAACGTTGTACAATAAATGTATTTGTGTATTAATTAACACATTATTACATTCACAGTTTCCTACGGGATGAAAATATTAGACGGAAATGGTTAAATATTGTGGATAAAGATAACTGGAGTCCAGGCAAGAATAGCTTTTTAGGCTCACAACATTTTGCAGAACAATCATTTGATAGAATTTCTTCAGTAATTGTTTTACTACTACCAAATGCTATACCTACAATTAAAATCGAAAGAATGAAATATGTAAGTAATTATAACATTGACCAAATCTATATTTTTTCTCTAATATATACCTTTTCTATGCAGGTAAGGACTAACGACCCTTATGCTGAAGAGATAATAACTACTAGCATTAAAACTATTTCACCAGTTCCTGTTCCTGAAACTCTACCATCTACTTCTGAAAGTCCTCGTAAGAAATAACTTATAAAAAGCATCTGTGAAGTATATTTAAAAACAAGAATTTATTATAATATGTAAAAGTAAAATAAATAAAGTAGTAAAAAATTAGACATGTTTACACAAAATTCAATTTAAGGGCCAATAGTGGTAGAATGAAAAATTTTAATAAAAATTGTGTAGTATATAACTGGTTTTATTTCCTTAAATCTAGTACCCCCATTTTAGGCAATGTTGTACTATTTTTTTCCTCTACTTTCCTTATTAAAATGGTTATTTTAATATATATAATGATTAGTGTCCATACTGAATAATAATAGGTATGTTTCAATAAGGACATTATTTTTCTACAAATAAAAATATAGGACGCCACTGTTAAAAAGTAACTTCCGGTAGCCATCTTGGATAACCATCCCGGTCACCTATCCTTGAACGAGCAATACTTCCTTACTATTTTATGTTCTAAGTATTAGCCACAAATGTCATTGTCAATAGTATTGTCATTAGATACTTCATTCATGTCGCCATCCATTTAAAACAAAAATTTGCGTGCGTAAAATAGTTATTTGTATGCTAAGGCCGCGAAATACCTCTTTAACGTACCGAAAGAACAGTTATCGCCGAGGCCGCTTGCGGCCGAGGCAAGATAATCTTGAGGTCGTTAAAAAGTTTCGCGGCCATGGCATACACACTATTTTTCGTGCAATCGTTAAAATTATTAAAATAGATAGTTGTAAATAAATATATTATTGCTCTAAAATCAACAGCATTTCAATTCATTTAACAATATCACCGTGTGCTATGGAAATGATATGTTTCAATATATATTTTGACAGTTCTTGTCAAAACGCAAAATGTCTGATACTGATAGCGATATGGTATCTGGTTTGAATGTAGGCAATAACCATTATTCAGAAACACTAGATGTAGTTGCTTCAACTTCTGGAGTAAATATAAGTAATAATACAAACTGTACAATTAATGTAAATATTCATCCTAAATAATATAACTTATGTATTTGTTGGTATTCAATAAAAAATAATCCTTGTCTTTGTAGTATTTTAGAAATGTCAAATTTGGAAGTGACGTTTGGTTTCGCGGCCGTTGCTATGGGTAACGGCCGCGAAATTAAATTTCGCGGACTGTGCTGAGAACGCGAAATACTGACTTCGCGTGCGATTGCACGAAAAGTTACATTACGATACGCAAATGCGTTTTATAATGAAGATTTTTATAAGTGCAAAATATAAAAAATTTATTAAAATATCCCTAGACCATGTTGATCTGTGTATTTAAATTAGATACAATTTAGAATCAATTAATGCAAAGCCTTCGTCCACATTTTGCAAAAGTAATCAAAGAATTAATGAAAACTAAACTTTTTACGATAACTTTGTTCTTTGGTCTAAAGTATGTGAACCTTTGATTTAAAAAAAATTCTTCTTCGATATTTACATTTCAATCTCTCTTTACTATTATTGGTACATTTTAAGAAAAGTACATAGTAAAAAAAGTGATTTTAGTTTCATTTAGCGTTAATTTTTAATAATCATCTTTATAAATAAACACACCTCTATTTTTTATAGTTTTGACTACGACCGCATGCTTCAGAGGAGGATTCTCGGCCGAAGATTTCCATTCCGCCACTGTAAGATCGCAAAGCAGTCATTTTAGTCACGGAGGACAAACCCATTCCGTTAGAAGCATGCAAAAATCCCAAGATACTTTAAATTCCCCTTACAATGAAGTTTATCTGATCGAAGTTAAACCGAGTTTCAGCTCGAAAACTAACATACCGTTATTGATAACTACCCAAGGTAGCCAAGTACTCTTCGAAACTATGAGCGAGGGTGGTGTCTTGGTAATGACGGGCTGGGGAGGGCCTCAGGTAAGTTTCTATACTCCTCGGTATTAGTCAGTCCAACATTTGATGCTGGAGAGTGTTTTACATTAAAAATAAACCAATCTATCGATTTTTAAGTGAGAGAAAACAGGGTAATGTTAGTGAACCAAAAAAACAAAAACAAAAAATATCAGTTTAACTATAATTCGTAACACGTGGATTATTTTTATATTTTCTCCTTTTACAACGAGAGATGTCACTAATTCACAACGAGAAATGTCACTAATTTTCTATATAAATATTCGACTAATTCAATCAATCAATAGCAACTAAAAAAATGAAAAAACATCAATACATGGTGATGCGACGAAACCGGATACTCGACAAAAACAAATAAATGGATATTATTCTCTAATACATATAGGAAAGTGTGCGGTAAGAAACCAACACACATATATTATGTTAGAAGATCTTTGGTAGTATATGAGTCGGTAGTACGGTGGCTTAAGACAGATCAGGCTGAAGCAGTTGGAGACATCAATATCATCAAATTCAAGCATGCCTAAATGCTATAGAAACCATGATAAGTACTCCAACAGCAACCCACTACCGGCTCACTAAAAGTTAAAGAAAAAATAGAAATCTACAACATTCTTAGGCCGAAGATCTGTAGGTATATTTTTTAAAGGATTCAAAAAAATGTCCTGTTATTGTAAATTTTCTGGAAATTTTTGTGGTTGTGTTAGGTATCTTAACTAAAACTGCAGAATTTAAGTCTTTGAAGTTATTTTCTTTTTATACAGTTCGTAAATAAGTATTTTTAAGTTTGTTTTATGTTTACTATAAAACCTTTGAATTACACTGTATAATATTCACATACCTTTGTCAGCAGGGATTCATAGTCTGGAACTTCATTGATAAATTTCTTAATTTCTTAATTTTAGATTTCTTCGGACGATATAGCGTATTTGAAAATCAAGAGAGAGTAAATTCCCAGAAATGTTTTGCAGTTATTAGTGTTAAAGGCAGTAAACCATAGACGTGCATTTTCAAAATTAAATTAATATGGAAATAGAAATATTTAATTTGTTTTAGTTATTTATAGATTACCAATTTTAGATAGATAAACATAATTCGTAAGTAGTAATTTAATTTGGGTAAAATGAAGAAAAAGTCAATATTATTTTAGGCATTTTGTTTTAGGCATATGTTTATTTACAAAATATGTATATAATATGTACAGATAATTACAATTACTTATAAATTAATATGAGGAGCTAAAAAACAATTAAGTAGGTATATGAGAAAAAAAAACCGACCGCAAGGATAAAATTTGACGAGCAACATGCAAAAAATACGACAATATTAAATCTTAAAAAATAAAAATCTAAAAATAAAATTAAAGTACATAAATTAATAATTTTAAAGTTATGGTTCCTCGCACTCTGTGTCAGAAGATTCACCATCTGATTCTAGAGAAATTACAATGGGCTCTATAGTAATATCAATTATGTTATCTAGCTCCCACATTTTTTTTTCTATTTCTGTAACGTGTCTAATACATTTTTGCCAATTTTCACTTGTTACTTCAGATATTGTCTTATTGAAGAGATTTTTAACATCTGATAATTTAAAAGTAGTGTCATTTCTGGCAACATAACCTTTAACTTGAGTCCATATCAATTCTATCGGATTCAGCTCACAATGGTAGGGTGGTAAACGAAGGATTTCAATTTCTCGTTTTTTGGCTATCTCCTCAATATTATATTTTTTATAATTTTGCTTATGTTTTTTAGCAATAGTTAACAATTCTGCCCTCAGCATTGTATTGTCAAAGGCTAAATTTTTAGAAGATAACCATTTTGCAATTTCATCCTTTTTCCATTTAATGGTTGGTAAAGGTTCAAGTAATCTGGAGTGGTAACTTGCATTGTCCATTACAATAACCGATCCTTTTGGTATGAATTGAATCATCTGTTCAAAATATTCCTCAAACACGTCTCCATTCATTTCTTCGTGATAATCAACGGTTTTTTTTTTATTCAAATAAGAGTAAATCATTCTCAAGAAAACCGTTTATACTGCCGGTATGACAAATAATTAATATTTTACCTTTTCCTATAGGTTCCTTAAAACCAGTAGTTATATATCCTTCTAGAAAAGCTTGATGGGATGATTTTATATTTTTGTCTTTCCAAACTCTTCCTACACAATGTCCTTCATTAACCTAAGTTTCATCCAAATAAGAAATGTTTCTATTTTAAACTTTAACTTGTTGTATTCTTCTGAGGTACTGTCTTCTCCAACATACAATTTCTTCAGAATCAATTAGCATTGAGTGTCTGCCCATTTTTTCAAATTTAACTCATGTAACGTTTTCCATAGTTTATCCCGGCTTATTGTGGGTAAATCAACATCATTCGTAATGGCTTGCAAAACTTTATCTAAAGTTGGTATTTGCTTGTTTATAAAAAATGAGTGAACAAGCTTACGAATAGCATTTTTAAAAAACTCGTTTCGGCTTTGGTGAGGTTACTCCACCTGATTTTTCCTCCTTTAGAACTCTATATATTGTAGATTTTCCATATCCCATTGTCTTAGATGTTGTTTCAACTACACTGTCAATAGTGTTTGAGGGATTTTGATGTTTAAAATAAATATACTGCATTTCTAGAAACTTAAGCACTATTTAAGTCAAAATATCTGTCATTAGAAGCTATTGCCATTCGGAAGTCGTTAAATAACAATTATCCCTTTCTAATCTGGTTACGCCTATGACGCACGTTAATCCTCTTAGGCCTACTGTAGTAACAATGAAAGATCATAAAATAATGTGATAGTCCAAGAAATTTAATAAATTTTGTATTGAAATTAACAAAAACAATTTAGAATGCATTACAAATATTGAAGTTTTACCGCACGTACTGTACTATAGTTTTGCATACCGAATTAGTTTTTATTCTGGGAATTTACTCTCTCTTGATTTTCAAATACAGTATAGTCATCTGAAGTTCGATTTAGAAATTCTCTTAATGTTGCGTACTTACCTATATCTACATCATTATTAATATTAAGAGTGGCTCTTAACATACAATACTGTGCCCATAATGTTGAAAGTTTAAATTTCTTGGAGATAATACCAAAATACACCAACAGAATATTTTCAGAAAGTGAATTTGTTTCATGCTCTTTACGCCATTGAATGAACGAATTATATGCGAGTTGTTATTTCTCTTTTGATTTTTCCATAGTAATTAGTGCGAAATAGGAACCAGTGTACAATATACTATACATTTACAAATCAGTGAGAGATTTACAAGTGAAATATTTCAGTATAATCGTAGGAAAAATTTCTTGTAAAGCTCGAGCAACAAATTTACTTTTCGTTCCTCCTTCCTAGATTCCTACTGAACGCATCTTAAAATATGAACCGTTTTTCGTCCAACGTTGGTATCCTGCGGAGTTCATCGATTGTGAAGGTCAAATGTGTGGTCGTCTAAACTCCAACCCGGTAACCACTTGCTGTTACGAAGCGGAATTGATACAATATACGTCAGACGTAACTCGTATGAACGCCAGACCGCTTATGACTATCAGAACAGTGGGTCCACCTTTATTAATCGGCATGCAACTCGATAAATCGACTCCGATTTCACCAACCAACTTGGACTACTTTGTAGGTAAGACAAGCAATAAGAGAGTATCAAAAATAATAATAAAATAATGTTAATTACAACATGATGCAAATGTATGGAATAAATTCTTTATTTCATAAAACAGACGACTTTTAAAAAAAATCTTGAGACAAGTCAATGGACTAGTTTAGTAGGATCATATTAATCAAAATGATAGCAATATATATTTAGGATAAGATACCTACTTACTTATATTGGTATTCATTTTGCAATTAATTTTTCTCATTTCGTAAAATTTAGCAACTAATAACCAATAATGAGGTGTGTTTAAAAGTCAACGTTGTCACATTTTAGCTACGTTCGTTTCAAGTATTCTCAAAAAACTGGCGGCACAAAACACCGTGTTCTGTGACTAACTGATTGTACCAGTTGACAAGATATATGACAGGAGAGAAAATCGTAAACAAACAAGACCCCTATTCCTGACGGTGATAGAATTGAACAGCCAATATAAAGTGGGCGTGGTTCTATTGAAAATGCCAAAACCGTATTCTTGATATTCGTTCTCTCACTGTACCGATAGAAGGGTTGCTCCCCGAGAGAACAATTACTTTTATTGGTTATTTTTGAAGGAACCGCTATAACACCAAGAGAAGGTGTTAGGGATTTTAATTTTCGAACCAAAAATAGTATAGAAGTAATTTCTTTCATAAACCAAACACAACCAAACAACAAATTAAACTAACGAAAATGACAGAATATTTTGTTTAGTGTTTTACTCCTTATTTGATAAAGTGTCAATCAGAGAACAAAAATATCGATATGTTTATCTCTTTTTAATGACAACAAATAGGAGAGAGAGATAAGTTTCTCGGTTAATATTAAAGCATATCGACAACATCGCAAATTTTCTACCAATCTTATTGAAACACGTCACTTACCACTTATGACGTATGTAACCATTAAATTTGAATTTCAAAAGCCGATTATGGCTAGAGGATTAATTTTATAAAAAATTTATTTGCACAGTTGAACTACTAAAAACCTATTTTATAAGATGCAAATTTAAAAAAAAAATCACTAAACTAGTCCATTGATAGCGATGATGATATACCACTTGCTGTACGACTTTATAGACAAGGAATTAATTGGGACAAACATTATCCACTTTTTTTGAAAAATGACCATTTTGATCAATTCACTGGTCCAAAAATAAGAGATGTTGAGGAACCTTTGGATATATTTTGTTCATTATTTCCAACAGATTTGACTGAAAAACTTGTATTTGAAACAAACTTTTACTGTACCCAAATGATGGATGGTGCAGTTCTTAGTAATCCAACTAATAGCGAGGAAATGAAGGTTTTCCTAGGAATAAATATCCTGATTGGAATAAAAAAAAACTTCCATATTATTGAGACTACTCGTCTGCATCATTAGAAATGAGAGATCAATATTTATCATCAGCAATGTCGTTAAATCGATTCGGCTGGTTTCTTTCCAATTTGCATGTCAATGACAATGACGCTATGCCTCCACGTGGTTCTGTCGAATTTGATAAGTTATACAAAGTTAGACCGCTTCTTTAAAAATTATCCGAAACATATGAAAATTGCTATGTACCTTCTGAATTTCAAGCGGTAGATGAATCAATGATACCATTCAAAGGTAGAAGCTGCCTAAAGCAATACATGCCTGATAAACCAACCAAACGTGGGTATTCTTTTGGATATATCAGTGTTTCAAATTTATGAAGGCAAACGAAACAACATCACAGAAAAAAACTTGGGTGCCAGAGTTATTAAAGAGATGACAGCTGTATTGGCTGGAAAAAATTATACAGTCTATTTTAACAACTATTTTAGCTCTGTAGATTTAATGATCTACTTACAACAAAATAAAATTAAAGCTTGTGGAACAACTAGAGCAAACAGAAATAATTTTACGAAAGATTTTTCTGCGGATAGGGAAATTCAGAATGGAAATCTACTCGAACAGGCGTGAAATGGAAATACCGCAAAGGTATCCACTTTCTTTCGAATTTCCACGATCGCACCCAAGTGCCAAAGGTCAATAGAAGAGAAAAGGATGCATCCATCAATGCCATAGACTGCCCGCAATTAGTAAAAGACTATAATGCGCATATGGGATATGTCGACAAAGCTGACATGCTCAAGACAAGACCATATATGCCATCGATCGAAAATCAAGAAAATGGTGGCATCGAATTTTCTTTCACATGTTGGATACTACAGTAGTGAACGCATTTATTATCTACTCTCACCTTACAGAATGTAAAAAATTATCTCTAAAGGAATATCGGGTAGCGGTCTCATCGGCATTCCTATTAGGGAACAACGAGGGCGAAAATCTACTCCAAAAATTAATTCTTTCAAGATAAATGTACCTCAAGAAATAAGGTATTCCAAAGCAGAACACATGCCTCTAAGAACTACCTCCAGAAGATGTCATGTCTGTTCTGCCAGGGCTGAAGTCCATCCACGTGTAATGTAGCATTATGCCTGAATGAGGTGAATAATTGTTTTATGAACTTCCATAAAAAATGTTATAAAAATAAGTAAAAAATTAAAAATTGTGTTGTCTTGATATAGCATACTGGTTTTGATGTCTAACTACACCATCCCCCTAATAGTCCAGGCGTGCTGTACCTACCAAAAAAATAAAAAATACGGAATATCTGAGACCTGGAATGTAACAGTTGGAGGTGGTAAAGGGGCTTATAACACATGAAAAAAAAATACATTAACTATTTCAATTATCATCATAAACTTTTTAGGGGTGAAAAAGGGGTAAAAAACTGAAATATTGCTGTTTGAGGCTAAAATTGACGTCAAAATGAAAAGTGTTCAATAGAAAAGTTGTAGATCATGTAAAAATCTAAAACTTTTCTCTTGGTAATTTTCTCACATAACCTCAATTTTTCGAGGAAAATGGAAAAAAACGATTTTTTGTTTTTAATTTTTAATTTTCCAACGGATTCGTCAATCTTGATGAAACTTGGTGACAACTTACCTTTTTATGTCCAAAATAACCTCGAATTTTCTCAACCTTGTAACATAATAATTTTCCGAGAAATTTGATTTTTCTGGAAAAATCTCTTTTTTTTCAACAGTAAAGTTTGCTCGGAAAATATTATTGGAAAAGATTTTCCTGGGGCTCATTTTTTTCGTTTTTACGTCTACTTTCACATGAAATAAAAAAAATACACCTCTCATTTAAAAATGTGCTAAAAATGAAAAAAAAAGCAAAAAATGAATTTTGCAACAGCTAAATTGGCAATAATTGTTAAATTTTTGTTATAAAATATTAAAAAATGCAAAAGCCGACTCTTGCATTACATTCTACGGGAAAAATTACAAAAGAAAATGTATTTCATTATTTAGTCGAAATTTTAGTTCATTTGCAATATTATTATAAACACTCAACTCTATTAATGAAGTTAACAATCCAAGCAGGGATTTCATGGTTTTTACTATTGTTGTATGCTGATTTGTTTATATTATAAGGTTTTTCATGAGATAACTCGATTTGTTGATAATTACAAGGCCCAAATACCCTTCCATCAGAACCCTATAGCCCAATTTTCATCAAAATTTCAATTTTCTTTGACTTTTTGGAATAATTTGTTTATTTTTAATATAATAATCGTTCGGTTTAAAGTAATTCGTAATTGTAATTAAAAAATATATTGAAAAGACAATATTTTGTTTGTTACGAATGATAGTATATTTTGTATACTGAAATGTTGCAAGGCCTAGGCCCCTAGGCTAGTTAGAGTTGTCATGTCTACACTTTGTCACTTATGAAAATTGGGCTATAGGGCTCTGATGGAAGTGTATTTGGGCCTTGTAATATCAACAAATCGATTTAACTCATGAAAAACCTTATAATATAAACAAATCAGCATACAACAATAGTAAAAACCATGAAATCCCCGCTCGGATTATTAACTTCATTAATAGACTTGAGTGTTTATAATAATATTGCAAATGAAATAAAAATCCGACTAAATAATGAAATACATTTTCTTTGGTAATTTTTCCCGTAGAATGTAATGCAAGAGTCGGCTTTTGCATATTTTAATATTTTATAACAAAAATTTAACAATTATTGCAAATTTAGCTGTTGCAAAATTTATTTTTTGCTTTTTATTCATTTTTGAGCACATTTTTAAATGAGAGGTGTATTTTTTTTTATTTCATGTGAAAGTAGACGTAAAAACGAAAAAAATGAGCCCCAGGAAAATATTTTCCAATAATATTTTCCGAGCAAACTTTACAGTTGAAAACAAAGAGATTTTTCCAGAAAAATCAAATTTCTCGGAAAATTATTATGTTACAAGGTTGAGAAAATTCGAGGTTATTTTCGACATAAAAAGGTAAGTTTTCACTAAGTTTCACCAAGATTGGCGAATCCGTTGGAAAATTAAAAATTAAAAACGAAAAATCGTTTTTTTTTTTTCATTTTCCTCGAAAAATTGAGGTTATGTAAGAAAATTACCAAAAGAAAAGTTTTAGATTTTTATATGATCTACAACTTTTCTATTGGGCACTTTTTATTTTGACGTCAATTTTAGGCGCAAACAGCAATACTTCAGTTTTTTATCCCTTTTTCACCCTTTTTCACCCCTAAAAAGTTTATGATCATAATTGAAATAGTTAATGTATTTTTTTTTCATGTGTTATAAGCCCCTTTACCACCTCCAACTGTTACATTCCAGGTATCAGAATTTCCGTCTAAAAGTACAGCACGCCTGGACTATAAGAACCAAACCATCCAAAAAATTTGTTTTTTATTTATGAGTCATTTTTGGATCTACTCTAAAGGATTGTTAAAAAAATCGTCAATGACGTAATTACGCCATCACTAATGACGTAATGTCCAACACATCCATTCGAGTTGATGGCCATTCAAAAATTAAAATTGACCAGTTTTTAGATTTTTTAAAAGTCGCCTGTTTCTGAAATAATGAATTTATTCCATACATTTGCATCATACTTTTTAATATCAACAGCAGAAACGTAAAATGATTGAATTCTATTTATATTCCAGATTTTGGTTACCCCAGGTTCATCGAATGGCTAAAGGAAACTTTGCCTGATTTGATGGTTGAGGAACCTGTAACTGAAAAACAGGATTTCGAACGACTAACTTTGTATAGCAAGGTTACATTATCAGTTGGACAAATCGATAGCAGTACTAAAGGAAGATCTAAGAGATCTGTTACACAATGTAGTGAAAATGCAAACATAAGCAAAACTAATAATATCCAAATTAAAATTGTTTAGTATTGAGAGATTGATTACCTTGTAAATAAAAAACAAACAGAACAATTATCTTAACTGAAGAACATAGTGCTACAAAAATTTATTATTTAGTTGCAATGTGATAATACTGGTAGTTAATTTTGTAGGTTACCAATAAAACTTTAATTTTTCAAAGTAGAAAAATAATAGATATATTCCAATAGAAATGCAATGTATTAAGGGTGAAAACTACACCTGCGGAAGTTAAGGTCTTTTGTGTCCGCCCTTTCTTGTCATGGGTCTGCTTTTTTTCTCAGACTTATAGCAGCCCTCTAGTCTTTTACCAAGACGTTTGTGCTCCTAGGTATCTGGCCGTAGAATTCTAGAAGGTTGGCCTCCATTTTTATGGATCGCTATAATGTGTCTTCTGTCTCTTTTATAAATGGTTAGGTGATTCTTTAAAATTTGTTTATTCGTATTATTTTTCATTTTTTGCTTGTTTGCTTTTTTATTTCATTTCTGCTTTTGAACATTTAATTGTTTTTTTTTAATTTTACATTCCTCTAAATTGTTTAAATTTATTTTAAAACGTTTTTAAATCAAAATTATACTAAATTTTTGTATTAATTTGGTCATATTTAATTGATTTGGGTGCCTTCACATTATTCCAATTCTTGTTTAAATTTCATTTGAGCTGTTTAAAAATGCCCAGGGACATGATATCATATTTTAATAGGTTTAGAGTAATTGCTTTGTTACAACAGGGCTTTACTTAAAGTTAAAGTGATATCGCGAATATTGTTGGTGTTACTCAGGGTGCTGTATCAAAAAATTAAAAAAATTCCAAGACACCAATGATGTGAAGGATCGTCCCAGAAGTGGCAGAAGTCGATGTACAACAGCAGCACAAGACAGGCAGATAACATTGATACCTCGAAGAAATCGACAGGAATCTACAAGTGGCATCTCCAGAGAAATTGCTAGACTTGAAGGACTGAATATCTCAAGGCAAACAATTACACGAAGATTAAATGCGGTAAATTTGTATCGCAGAAGACCTCTACGTCAGGAATTCAAGGGAAAGAAATAGTTGACAAACTAGCCAAATCAGCAACGGTAAACGGAGAAAAACTAAAAAATATAATATTCTACCCTTTTCCGATATTGATGCTATAAGTAGGCAAAACATGTTAAAAGATTGGCAAAGTCATTACAATCAATCAGAAACAGGGAAAACTTTAAAGAATGTGTTTCAAATGTTCCAATGCAAAGGTGGTTTCAGACTGAAAATAATAGACATTTTATAAAAACAATTAATAGAACGAAGCAATCATGCACTTACACCATTATACAAACACAAAATAGGAATAGGAGAAACAAATACCTGTGTATGTGGAATGGTTGGTGATTTACAACACATTCTCCTGAAATGTCCAAACCAACACCAAAACATAAACAAATTTTATGAAGAACTAGTGCGGTTTAGTTGTCCCATTCCAATTCATATAAACCATGTTCTGTTTTCTGGGAATCTCATTCTTCTTAAATGTAAATCAAAATAACAAAATAAAAAAAAATAACCCAAGGAAATAATCAATATAGAAAAAGTATAAAAGTATATACAATATAACAAAAAAGAAAAAAATAAATAAAAAAAAAGAAAAATTTTAAAAATTAAAAAAAATATATACATCAAATCAAATCCAATTGTTTTTACTAATAACTCACTAATCATAGGTATATGACTGTGAATTGTAATGTAACATAATATTTTTCTAAATTCTCTACCAGAAAATAGTCTGGCCAATTGGTTATCCCAAGGCCATAAATTTAAGGAAAAAAAAGACCTCTACGTGTTCCCAAACTAACCTATCTACAAAAAATTGTAAGGTTGCAATGGGCTCAAGAAATGTTACACCATGGTCCTAATTGGAATTACATGATGTTCTCTGATGAATCAAGAATTGGCTTGGTTTCTGATTCGCGAAGAACGCTAGTTTGGAAGGCCCAGAACGACAAGCCCGATTAGAAACAGCCCAACCACGTGTTCCATTTCCATTCCAGTTCCATTATCCTAGATAGCAGGTTACTCTGGAACAAACACGAAGACGAAGTAATTCACAAAGCAACCAAGGCCCTCATGGTGTGTAGGAACATTGCAGGGAAGAACTGGGGATGTAACCCACGTATCCTGCAATGGATGTACACAGCAATAGTGAGACCATTAATCACATATGGGGCAGTGGCTTGGGGCGTAAGGGCTAATCTGAATACGACGAGGAAAAACCTCTCGAAAATTCAGAGACTAGCCTGTTCATGTATCACTGGAGCAATGGGAACTTGCCCCACTGCTGCAATGGAGGTGATTTTAAACTTGACCCCACTGCACATTCTGCTAGAAAGTGTAAGGAAGAAAACAATATATAGAATGATCAAAGAAGGAATTATCAGGGAAACACCTCGATCACTTCACTTTGATCAAACTTGGGAAATGCCCCAAGATGATATGCCAAAGAAATTCAACTTTGTGAGAAAATTCATCACAAAGTTGAGTAATAATTCTGAATGGGATGAAGACACCATACAGAATTTAAACCAGAATACCATAAAGTGGTATACGGACGGTTCCAAGCTAGACGAAGGAACTGGGATAGGAGTTTTTGGACCGAGAGCCAAATACTCAGAAATGCCTAGGCAAACTAAATGAACACTGTCACCCTTCTATGGGTCCCGGGACACATAGGAATAGAGGGGAATGAAACAGCAGATAAGCTGGCAAAAAAAGGAGCTGAAACCCCACATTTGGGACCAGAACCATCTTATGGGATCAGCAGTAGAGTAATCTTAGGAAAACTAAGGGAGGAAATGGAGAAAGAAAAATCCGAGTACTGGAATCAGCTGGAAGGACTGAGGCAATCTAAGATACTACTGGGGAACTATGACCAGAAGAGATCTCTTAGCTGCCTCAACCTCAGTAAAAAGGCTCCGTATTTTAACGGGAATATTAACCGGGCATTGCCGGTTAAGAAGCCACATGAAGAAACTAGGGTTAGCAGATGAAGCAAAGTGCAGATTCTGTGAGGAAGAGGATGAAACCTCAATACATATACTCTCAGAATGTCCTGCCTTGCAAAATTCTAGGGCTAGATACCTAGGAGCACATGAAATAGAGGAAGGGGATCTACCTGATTTGAAGCCCGACGATGTCCTAAACTTCCTCAGGAAAATAGGACTCGAAGAGCTGCTATAAATCTGAGAAAACATCAGAACATGGCAAGTAAGGGGGGACACAATAGATCCTATGGGTCGCAGTGTAATCATCACCCCTAACTCATTCATACATTCATACGTGTTCCATTTAAAGGTGGGAGTATTATGGTTTGGAGTGGTATTATGAGGGGTACACGGACGCCTCTCCTGGTTTTGTAGAGAAGAATCACTGGTGCTGTGTACATCGAGGAAGTTTTAAATCCTGTTGTGCGTCTATTCCGGGGGTGCGGTAGGTAATGGATTTGTGTTTATGCATGACAATGCATCTCCACATCGAACAGATGCAGTACAAAATTTTTTGGAAGAAGAAGGAATATCCACATTAAGATGGCCTTCAAATTCCCCTGACGGGAACATCATTAAACATGCTTGGGACATTCTTAAAACACGCATTAAGAAGCGAAACCCTCCCCGAATTACTCTACGAGAACTGAAAGATGTTGCTCGTGAAGAATGGGAGAGAATTCCGCAAGCCCAGCTCGACCATTAAATCGATACCATGCCACATCGCCTACAGTCATGCATGCAGGCCCATGGAGGAAATACTGATTACTAATTTCATTTAAAAACCTTTTTTTGCTTATTAATTTATTTTAAAAAATACATTGTACATTTTTTACCTCAAAAGGATAAATCATTTTATTTAGTATTGGTTAGAGTTGTAGCAAAATGATGCTTACTTATATCAAAAAAATTATTTATAAGAATTAATAAAAAGATGAAATATTCCATTATTACAAACTTTTGGACATATGTGTATTTGATGATGAAAAGTTTTTAGCACTTTTAGTTAGTTTTATGCATTTTTATTTGATGACAGGAAACATCTATTGCTATCGTATTATGCACTTCAATTAAAATATGCCAATTTATCGATTTAAATTGTACGACTGCACATAGCCAATATCAAAACCAAATTACGTCGAAAGTATTAGGTACGCAATGACCATTTATTCGGCAGATTCTAATGTAATATTCCGTCGAATTTGGAAAACAAAATGAATCAAACTTTCCGTATAATTGGAATAGGGAGTGATTCACCCTCGAGCTTCAAGGACAAAGCCGAATTGATTGTCATCGACCAACCCTCAACCCCTAGATGCACATATTAGATCATTATCCCCTTGTACAAGCTGTATAAATGTATACGAATATGAGACCGAAGGTCCGTACGCACTATGTTTATATTAGACACGTGACCGGTATTCCCAATAAAATACTTAAGTTCTTTCCTAAGAGTCGTTTAAGGGATCTGTTGATGGGGAAATGTTATACATCTTAATGAGTAATGGCGTTGCATATTTTCAGCATATTGTAATGAAACTTATATTCATTTTAAAGTTGTAGACCTCAAATTCGTATAGTTTTGTTGAAAAACAAAGTATTATTCCTTCTTCTTTAGGTGCCTTCTTCATTACTGAAGGTTCGCGACAATGTCTCTATTCATTGCTGTTCTTAAGAAGGTGTACGTGTCCAATCCTAGCCACTCTGGTACTAGGGCTTCACACGAGAGCGAGATTTTTCTCGTCTCGTTCTCGTCTCGAAAAAGCGAGACGATACGAGACAAGACACTTTTGGAAAAATTTTAAGCGAGACCGAGACGACGTATGGTGCACCCCGAGAGTTCCTAACCTAACCTAACTTAACCTAAACTAGAGTTCCTAACCTAACCTAACCTAACCTAACCTAACCTAAACTAACCTAACCTAACCTAACCTAACCTAACCTAACCTAACCTAACCTAACCTAACCTAACCTAACCTAACCTAACCTAACCTAACCTAACCTAACCTTCAAGAGGTTGGTATCCAAGATTGGCCAGCAGTTAGTCCAGACTTAAACCTCTCAAAGGATGATCTTTTATTTCATATTATGCTGGAGAAAATATTCAGCAGTTTTTATCTCAAATTTTGCGATTGATTAAGGAAAATAAAATCAGTAATAAGTGTTACCGTATATTACATCTAGATTATATTTTCTCCTTTATTGGAGCCATAGCACACCTACTAAATTACCACCTGTGAAAATTTGATTATGATTAATTGAGTGTTTGCTATTGCAGTCTAGACTGAAATATTATTGATACTTCCATCGATACATGGTAATTGACGTATTAGCTTTTATGTCTAACTAAAACGGCATATAAACACTCCTTAATATCTAAGCACACATTAAAGTTAAACGGTTATTTAGATAAGAAGATGGAATATATGAATAGTATAATACAAATGTATGCAAGTTGTAGCTGAGTCATATAAAAATTTAGCCTACACTTACTCGTACAATCAATCAATTCTTTTAGTTCTCATTTTTGATAATATTAATTGAGGAAATGTTGAAAAGAGTGAACAACATTTTTGAAGCAAAATGGTGAATTATTATATTGTTTTCTTAAAGATAACCAGTTATCCTTTTTAAATGACAAGTAAACCAAAATGTGAATATGTATAATGTTTGCTATTATTCACAAGATGATGGCTTAGTGTATATGCTCGTAGCTCAGAACCGCGGGTCCCGCTGTACATAGCTGAATTGAAAATATTTAGTGGCTTACACCATAAAATATTGAAACCGATTGTTTGTAGCAAAACAATGTAATATTAAAGCTAAATCAAAAAAGCCGTGATTTAATGAGTGTAGAGTTATGGATAGAATAGATTACTTTGTTTTTGATTAGAATTTCACTCTTCAGAATGGACTTTTAGCGACATACTTCAAAATACATAAATATAATACGAGTAATGCCAGTTTGACAGGACTTTGTTCAGGACATCGAAACATACAAACACATAAATCTATGGTGGGGCATATTATACATGTGCATTGCTAAAAATTACATGTTTGGTCCAATATGGCGGTTATTTGGCAACTCGCAAGCTAAGGAGGGTAGAAGGAAGAACCAACTCAATGTATTAAAATGTGTACCTCGCAAGGGAACACATTGGTGGCGCCACAGTAGCAAGAGTAAGTGTCACAGGACGTTACAAATAATAGAAAAGAAGAATTTATCCTGTGATCGGCTTAGTACTAGAGTAACCCTGACTTCACGTTGTCTTTTTATCCTTCTGATACTCTCGCGCCATCTACTATTTGCTCCTTACCGCTGGACAGTATTTCGACATTATTCCTATACAAGTTGGTCCTCCTTACCTCTACCTTCAATAATCCCAACGGTATGTCGTTTTGAAATCTTTGTTCTACAGCTAATTGTTAACAAGAATCAAAAAACAACATGGTCGGGACTATTATCGTTCAATAAGTCCCGGGACTAACCCAAAGATGGCGTGATTCATGTCAAATCAACCTTATTTTTTAAAAGTAACAACCTTCAAGTGACGTGTGTCAAAATTTCATGACAATCGAACCATAAACAACAAAGCTACTGTGGTGAGATTGACGCTCCTGGAAATTGGCACGGTTTACTCGCAATAAACAGGATTTCTTGCCTCGGTATGTGACGAAACATGGATCCACAATTACCCTCCAGAGTCGAATCAGCAGTTAGCTGAGTGACGTGCAGCCGGTGAGAGTCGTCCGAAAACGCAACAGACAGCTGGCAAAGTCATGGCGTCAGTTTTTTGGGACGCGAACGGTATAATTTTTATCGACTACCTTGAAAAGGGAAGAACCATCAATGGCGACTATTACATTGAGGTATTTGATGCGTTTGAAGGACGAAATCGTGAAAAAACGACCCCACATGAAGAAGAAAAAATCATTTGTCATCAAGACAATGCACCGTGCCACAAATTAATGAAAACAATGACCAAATTGAAAGAGTTGGGCTTCGATTTGCTTCCCCACCCACCATATTCTGCAGATTTGATCCCCAGCGACTACTGGCTGTTTGCTAATCTCCAGGGAAGAACATTTGGCTCAAAAGAGGAAGTAATAGCTGAGACTGAAGCTTATTTTGAAGCCTTCTACAGCCTTCAATAAAAAAGTTAATTGCCTTAATTTTATTATGAAAATGTTGATCTTACATGATCATTTCAATGTTATAATGCCAATAAGTGTTTCTGTATGCAATCTTTATTAACCTTTACAACTATTTGATAGTAAAAACATACATTCCCAGCCATTTTAAACGTAAAATCTGGGTACCTATTAAATCCTTCAAGACATATGTTTTGGGATGCCTTACACCTTTTCTCATGTAACTTCTTATATAATCGGGTGAATTCTTCTCTCGAAGATGATTTAATGAAATAACCAGGTCAGTTCCAAGTTTTTTACTAATAAAAGTGCGCAATTACCGAATGAACACTTAAGTGAACGATCGTTTACACGATCATAGCATAAAATTTATTTGCCCGTGTTCTCGGATCAATATTTAAATGTTAGAGTAAATTAACTGTAAATTTTTATACGGCAGGAAATTGTAAGATGTGATCTTTACCATGCATTAATAAATAAACTTAAACTCACTCCTTTAAATTATTATGGGTAAATTTGATTTGTGATAAAATCTAACAAACGCGTATAACGCCTTTAATCCTATCATCAATCTGGTTCGTCAGCAACACGTTTGGAATATACCGTCTAAAATTAAAATCAATCAAACAATTCCATATTTTATTCCTGCATTTTGAACTATTTTGTATGTGAATACTGTATAAACATGGTAAACTGCTCATTTGTAAATACACTCGCAAAACATTTAATGTTACAAAACGATTATCTGGAGCACTAGTAGTTCGTCGTTTGCCAGATCCTCTTTGTCTCGAAAAACTACCAGTTTCATTGAAACGTTTTACAGCTCTCTGGACGCTACACCTTGTAACACCTAATATTCTAGCAGCATAATATTGAGACCTACCGTCTTGTACTAGAGCAACTGCTCGTGCTGCATCAGTAGCCGTTAAAACCATGATATTATGGTGATAGTTCAAACAGCAATTATTGCCAAAAAATGAATATTTGTTATACAGGGTTAGTATAAAGTATGGAACCCCCTAAGTATCTCCTAAACGGTTTGATATTTTTAAATGAAATTACTTATCTCCTTCTAGGAAGATCCAAGGAATTCAAAAATGCTATCAAATTTAATGTACCATTTGCGGTTAAACCGGAAATTCATATCAACTTTTTTATTTTAAATAGAACACCCTGTATATTTTTCCATTTTTGAATTTCTTGTGAAATTCTGCATACAGTAAAACTTTCCATTCATATTGTTATTGAATAATTGAGGCTTTAATCAATAATTTATCGTTTTTGACTTAGTTAGCCATGGATGAAATGTCAAATGGTGAGTAAGGCAAACTTAATTTATGGAAACATCCTAAAAACTGGGCAACATAACAATTTATTTATTTTAACAAAAAATAACACAAAATTATATTAAATGTTCAAAATTACGCCCTTCTGCTATTTGACAATATCCTAAACGGTCTTCAAATTCTCGTAAAGAATTTTGCAAAAATTTGTTCGGCACTTGCAGCAATAAGTTTCGTATGCGTAACTCAAGTCATTTAAATTTGTGGGTCTATTTATGTATACTTTATTTTTTAGATAACCCCACAGAAAAAAATCGAGAGGAGTTAGATCAGGACTACGAGGTGGCCATTCGATAGCACCCCTCCGCCCTATCCATCGACCTGGAAAAACTTGATCTAAATACTGGTGCACAATTCTAGAATAATGTGCAGGTGCGCCATCTTGCTGAAACCATATGTCTTCAGCAGGAATTGCTGGGTTATTTGGATGAGGATAAAGTCTTGCAATAGCGGGTACAATATAATTTGTTAATAAATCTAATTAATGATGTCCAGACAGATTATCTTCAATGAGGAAAGGTCCAATAATATTATCGTCTATCATTCCTGTCCACACATTTATTTTTAGCGGATACTGTATATACTTGCCTCATCCAACGGGGATTATTTCTAGACCAGATACTATAGTTATGTCTATTCACTTTACCACTTAAGCAAAATGTTGCTTCATCTGAGAACACAATTTTTTTGATAAAATTTGGGTTTGCTATACATCTGTTCTGAATGTTTTCGCAAAATTCTGTTCTGCGATCTGGATCATCTTCAGTTAATTCGTGACAGAAATGAAATTTATATGGTTTCAATTTCTCGGATTTCATTATGTTCATGACAGAAGTCTGGCTTATGTAAAAGTCAAGAGCTAACTGGGTAGTTGATTTTGTGGATTTTCTTCAAGTGATAGTAACACATCCAACTTTACATTGTCATTTGTGGCGGATTTTGGTCTTCCTGACTTGGGTTCATTTACTACGTGATGTGTTCGTAAATAACGCCTTACAGTTTTCATAACTGTTGATTTTGTGATTTGGTGATCTGGATTAACTTCATTGAATAGGTTTAAAACTTCCTTATAAGAACGCTGTTTGTCTCCATATCCTCGCATAATTAAAATTTCGATACGTTTTCCTTCACTTAGATACACCATAATAGAAAAAACAATGGTAACAAATAACAGAGAGAAATATTATTGCACAACTTATACTATACTGATAGGTAGATTACTCAATAATTAATTGATTTGACAATTAAAGGTTTGACATTTCATCCATGGCTAACTAAGTCAAAAACAATAAATTATTGATTAAAGCCTCAATTATTCAATAACAATATGAATAGAAAGTTTTACTGTATGCAGAATTTCACAAGGAATTCAAAAATGGAAAAATATACAGGGTGTTCTATTTAAAATAAAAAAGTTGATATGCATTTCCGGTTTAACCGCAAATGGTACATTAAATTTGATAGCATTTTTGAATTTCTTGGATCTTCTTAGAAGGGGATAAGCAATTTCATTTAAAAATTTCAAACCGTTGAGGAGATACTTAGGGGGTTCCATACTTTATACTAATCCTGTATAGACAATTAAACTGCAATTGACAAGTAATAAATATTGTGACTTGGCCACAGCCAAGCATTTGGTAGTTTATTCTCTACAGTCATTTAAATAACGCTCGTATCTGAAACGTTTCATTTTCTTCAAACCGTCACATTTCACAAACAAATCAACATGTCTGGGTAAATAAAAAAAAGAAGTGTTGGAAACAAATCAGACATCTTGATAAAATCTGTCTCCGCGTTCGGAAGTTAGAGCATTTTTAAATAAATCAATATTATAAATTTGATTTAATTTCATTTCATTTAATTGTTTGGTAGATATATAAATAGAATCATGTCTTAAGCCCTTATTGTTTAATGCACATTTGCTTCAAATTGCTGTCGGCTCCCATTGAACGGCCAAAGCTGGAGTATCCAGTTCAGGTCCAAGCTTGGTTAATCAATGGCATGACCAAGGCTCAACTGACCAGTCTTGGATATGCATTGGCATGGTCAAGCCTGGGTAGGCAGTCTTTGCCCAACTTTGGGTTCTCATTGGAATGGATAATTCATTCACACCATAAGCTTGGGTAATCATTGGCATGGCCCAAGCTTGACTTCCCATTGAATGGTGAAGGTTGATTTATCCTGTCTTATTCCAAGCAATGACATGGCCAAGGATTGACGAGCCAGTCTCAAGAAGCTGGGTAATCATTGGGACAAACGTCCACTCGTGGACCAATACAGGTGCGCTTAAGCTAGGTTTCCCAGCACTGGCCCCGCCTGGCTCCATTGACAACTATGGGGATTTCCTACATGGTATCTCTCTGTAAAAAATGGCATCCTAATAAAATCGACTCGTACAGGAATCAAATTTTAATGAACATTTTCTTATATATGTTGGGGATTTTTTTTAAATAGTTTTAAATAAAAAATGAAATGCTTTTATTCAAAATCGTAAACCGAAATTATAAAACGCAATTATAGTTTTACTTTTTGTTCATAAAAAAAATGAAACTGCAGTAATGTATTTGTTGCACAAGTACAAGTCAACCATCGTATTGTTATACAATTATAACCTAAAAATTAACGAACTACGCAAAACGAATAAAACTTTAGTAACATTGCAGGTCACACTGCATTCCACCGAAATGCTTATTTTCATGTTAATTTTATCTTGCGGAAATAATCTATTAGAAACAATTGGCAGGAAGCTGTTGCATACCAACCAAACACTAGTTGTCACTATGAATTTTCTATTTAGTTTTTTTTTATTTCTTCCGTAATACCGACCTAGTTAAGAATTTATAGTAAAAGTAAAAAAATGTTAATTAATTTGCGAAATAATTTTTGATGATTTTCTGAGAAATGTCACTTATCAAACATACTATTTCAAATTTTGATGATAAGTTTTTAGTTATGGTAACTAATTAAACAAAACTTTCTAATTTGAATGAATTGAAGTTTTATTTTTTCAATTCAATATATGAAAAGAGTAAGGCGTACCTTGTAAATGTATATATATACTATTTATCACAAAAAATGCTATACCAAGAAGCAAAGGACGTGGTGAAAGGAGAAATCCACGGTTTTTTATTGAAAGGCATGTTCATCAAACTGCTGGAGTTATGGTTTGGGGTGCTATAGCTTATGGTTCGAGATCACCTTTAATCTTCATCAGAGGTAACATGAACGCGTAGCGTTATATCCATGAAATTTTAGAACCCCATCTTTTACCCTATCTTAACACCCTGGCAACTCCAATTTTCCAACAAGATAATGCCCGACCATATGTCGCAAGAGTCACAATAGACTTCTTTCAACATAACATTGTTACCTTGGCCACCAACATCTCCCGACTTATCCCCAATTGATGGGTAGGAGACTGCTTAATTTGCAACGTCCTTCTCAGACTCTAGAAGAACTTCGAGAGGAGTTGGTGATTGCCTGGAATGAGATACCACAGGAGGACATTGACCACCTGATCAGAAGCATGCCTAGCCGCGTTGGAAAATGCGTAACACATCGGGGTGCATCCACACATCATTAAAGGTAAAAGGGCTTTAATGCAATGCAATAATTTTGAAATTTTTATCATTTACTTATTATGTTTCAGTAAGTACTTATACAAAATTTTATAAAAATAAAATCATTTAAACTGGGTGTTTTTTTTATGTCACTTATTGTAATATTACAAATTATAATAATTTCAGCTTTGAATGAAACCCTACTTTTCTTTATAATGTGAGGGTTCGCTTCTGGAATTTATACAGTCATGCAGACATCTTGGTATGCTAAAAATGAACTTGATGCCTAGTGATGAGCGAGACTGGTCTTGGTCTTGGTCTTGCAGAAAATGTAAGATATACGCAATACCAAGACCAAACCTGCAAGAGTCTTGCGGTCTTGCCATGGATTATTTTAAACTCTAAAGCTTTATTTTCCTAGGATAGCGGTGCCGCAATAAAGCGGCCGTAATTTGACGGCCGTAATTTGACGCCTAAATCCATTTTTGTATTTGCTTTCGTTTTGTGTGTTTATAGTTTGTTTTATATCTTATGTTTAGTTTCATTATTTGACAATAATTAGAGTGTTTCTGTGTTAAAAGCAAAAAATGGATGATTTGGACTTGGATAATATTTTTGGAAGACAAGCCTTCATCGGAAGAAGAAACGAAAAGGTCAGAAAAAAGTAAGATTTTTAAGAAACGGAAAACTGAAGGCGTCTACGAAATCTTAATATGTCGTATGTCGTCACCTTCAAACAAATGATAAAATTTATCTTGGCAAAAATGGCACGTGATTTTTTGTCTGGTTACTGTGTATCAATTGTTGGGCAACGAAATTAAAATAGTTTTTATCTATATTCGAAGCATTTGTCCTATTTTTGTTTTTCATTATTTGAATTAAAAAAAAAATATTTTGTAATATTTATACATATAGTAGTTGCTTTTTTCTAATAGTTGTGAAAACTTAGTATTTAGTTGTTGTTAAAATATATATCTTTCTAAAATATTGACATAAGCTCTATTATTGGTCATGTATTCTACCTATTGTTTTTATTCATCAACACCAAACATAGTTTTAGTTTATTTCAAATCCCAGCTAATAGGCCTGCAAAGAATAATTTTTTATAGAGAGACGCAAAATTCAGTGACTTTAATATTCATATCATATTTCCAAACTCATAATTAAAATTATTAAATGTTAGATTTTCACATTTGATTCTATATAATATAATCATTGACACATTATAAAACTATATTCTAAAATTCTAAGATTTTTTCCAGCACACATTTTTTTTATTAATTAGATGTTTTCCGATAACCTTTTTGACAAATTATTGTATTATTATCTTTATCTTGTTGGACTTCATACAAATAGTAAAAAAATTAAGATTAAACAATTTATGATTAAGGAATTCGAAGATGCTTTTTTAAAAAATTTATTTATTTACTATTTGACAATATGTTATACTTTTAACAATACTCTTCAAAATTTTATATTAAATATCAAATTCAAAACTGAAAGATTACATGTTAAAGGCTCAAAATCAAAAGATCTAAAGATGAATGATAAATGAATAATAATTAATGAATTAATTTTACAACGCAAAATCTGATTATTTATAATATTCCTAATCTTGTTTACTACATTGAAACTAATAAAAACAATGAAAAAACAATGAGAAATCTTGTAAACAAAATCATTAAGTCTTTTTATTAACTAAAGTAAAAAAGGTTTTTAAATTATACAAAACAAACAAAAACGTTATTGCGTTTTAACTTAAAATATATCTTATTCTTCTAAGACTGTAACTAACATTACTCAAATCAATAACAAACTCACCTGTTTAAGTAGGGTTGCTATAGCTACATTCGTGTATTTATTGACACTATGAAAGATTTAATTGTCACAATCGCATCTTTTCAAGTATCTAAATAATTTTCGAGGTGATTTTGCCTTAAAAAAAAATATTGATCCTAACTCTTGCAGAAATTAACTTTTCCGCACTTGTTAGAGCAAGAGTCTTGGTGCAAGACCAAGACCAAGACTGGACCCTGCAAGAACAAGACCAAGACCAAGATTGCTTATTTGGCTGCAAGACCAAGACCAAGACCTTGTATGCAAGACCAAGACCAAGACTAACCCGGTCTTGGTCTTGCATTTGCTCATCACTATTGATACCTTAACTCAGCTAGTATGCATAGAGGGTTATGTAATCTGCTTAGCTTTCTGCCTATCATGCCTCAGATAAGTTCTAAAAGTAATAGGAAGGGAGGCCATTGAAGTTGATTGATATCAAAAGTTTCAAAAAAATCCATGATCACTCGGGCTATATGCAGACGTGCATTATCTTGTTGAAAAAACTGGGTATAGTAGGCGAACAGTTGCGGTACTAATTTGTATAGCATGCACGTCCCGAAGCTGAGTTTGTAAACTTCGATGTGTTACAAAACGTTGTCGAACAGCAGACATTTTTAAAAATCGATCTTGAATAGCTTTCGTCCTTGCCCTGGTCTGAGAATATGATCCCCTGATGTTACGAGGAATCTTTTTAACACCCTTGAAATGGATGTGTGGGACACATTAAATCGACGACCAATTCTTCGGTAACTCCAACCTTCTTCCGACAGCATCACTGCTTGAGCACATTCATCGCGGGTTAAATTTCGTGATTGACGTTCCATAATAAACACAATTAAAAAAAATAAACAACAATGGACTAGTTTACTGATTTTTTTTTATATTATTTGCATCTTATAAAATAGGTTTTTAGTAGTTCAACTGTACAAATAAAATTTTTATAAAATTAATCCTCTAGCCATAATCGGCTAGTGGTAAGTGACGTGTTTCAATAAGATTGGTAGAAAATTTGCGATATTGTCGATATGCTTTAATATTAACCGAGAAACTTATCTCTCTCTCTTATTTGTTGTCATTAAAAAGAGATAAACATATCGATATTTTTGTTCTCTGATTGACACTTTATCAAATAAAGAGTAAAACACTAAACATATTCTGTCATTTTCGTTAGTTTAATTTGTTGTTTGGTTGTGTTTGGTTTATGAAAGAAATTACTTCTATACTATTTTTGGTTCGAAAATAAAAATCCCTAACACGTTCTCTTGGTGTTATAGCGGTTCCTTAAAAAAAACCAATAGAAGTAATTGTTCTCTCGGGGAGCAACCCTTCTATCGGTACAGTGAGAGAACGAATTTCAAGAATACCGTTTTGGCATTTTTAATAGAACCACGCCCACTTTCTATTGGCTGTTCTATTCTATCACCGTCAAGAATAGGAGTCTTGTTTGTTTATTACAGATAAACACGATTTTCTCTCCTGTCATATATCTTGTCAACTGGCACAATCAGTTAGTCACAGAACACGGTGTTTTGTGCCGCCAGTTTTTTGAGAATACTTGAAACGAACGTAGCTAAAATGTGACAACGTTGACTTTTAAACACACTTCATTATTGGTTATTAGTTGGCGCTACGTTTAAAATTTACTAACTATTTATTGCTAAATTTTACGAAATGAGAAAAATTAATTGCAAAATGAATACCAATATAAGTAAGTAGGTATCTTATCCTAAATATATATTGCTAACATTTAGATTAATATAATCCTACTAAACTAGTCCATTAAACAGTAGCCGAATACAAAGACCTCTTAAACTCGTGGACACTTGGTAATTGAATTAGTAGGTACATTTTTTGTTTCTTTGTGTTTTGTAGCTTCAAAACACAGTTAATAAATATCAAGTTTACCAATAGGATATACAAGGGGCTTCCAAATAATAAAATTATATTGGAAATTTTCAATAACGCTAATAAAATATTTTAATTTTTCAAAGTGGTGCGTTAATTTCTTGGACAAGTGTAAATTTAGTGTTTCTTGGTGTACCATGTTTTATGATAAACAGTATATTTTTATATTAATTCAATTAAAATGCATCTGTTATTTTGGAACGCATAACTGATAGCAAATTATGCAAAATGTTTTTTTGTAAAATAATTGATGACTCATCATTACTTATTACGGGTTCAAATACCTCATTTTCTAAGCTTCAATATAGTTTCTTCAATTAAACGCCTACGTTGTAACATCTCGACTGTGCAAATAGATTTTTTTTCGAAAACCGGATCCGCCTTCTGCATCGATGAATCATTAGCAATAATAATAGTAAACGATAATAATTGTTGGTATTAAAACTGCATTGTTGCTTATGGTTAAGTGTATGAACCTGCCAAACTGATTCGTGTGATACAACAACAACATTCTTTTACTATTGGTAGTGGATGAGTTAGAATAAATAACAATCTTCAAAAAACTCTTATTTTGTTTTAAAAAGCTTTAGCTGGTGTGTTGTATGAATTTGTTTTTTATTTTATCTATTTTGTTTATTTTGTAATAATCAAATTACATAACGCGTCGCTTTCTTCTTCTTCGCCTGCCATACTCTGTAGAGAGCGTAGGCAACCTCTCGCATTTATCTGTGCTGTGCGTATCTTAAGAATTCTCAACACACATAATTTTTTTATCAGAATAGCTGCTTCTGCCAGTGCTTCACAAATATACAATTTTAATAGTAAATGTCTTTAGAACTTCTAAAAGCTCACTTTTGGTATAACCCTCTTCAACATACGAGGTCTGGATATTAAATAAAGAGACTGCGCGCGCAGAAGGCATCCTAGAAAGGTTGGGTGGGAAACGAATGCAGCTGGAAGTGTCTACTATTCCACGTTTTTGTCGATGTAGTAGTATTTTTTCTGGAGAGGTTAGAAACGAACGTGTTTTTTTCTCGTGCCGATGACTAAAAACACGAGCAAAGGATCAATGTGAAATTTCTCGTTAAATTAAAAAAACTCCGACTGAGTACTGTAAGTTGTTGAAAGAGGCTTATGGTGAGAATTCTCTATCTCGTGCGCGTGTTTTCCAATGGTATAAAAGGTTTTATGAAGGTCGAGAGAGCACCGAAGATGACCAACGTCCAGGTCGACCTGTCTCTGTTTTAACTCTGCAAACAGTGACCAAAATAAATGAAATGAAAGTCTGTGCATTTGACCCCTGACCAAAAGGTGGTCCGTCAACAGATCAGCTCAGATTTTCTTCAGTAGTTAGATGAAGAGCCTGAATTGATGGAAAACATCATCACTTGCGATGAAACATGGACACAGGCTATTATCTGAATCTTCGAGAGGTTTTTCTCGTAGTACTCAGATTAATTCTTGCTCCCCAAGCTACTACCATCAAATAAAAACAACAGTATTGTTTTTTTTATGTAAATGTAAAATAAAAAGTACACAAAGACAGTTCCTATGTCACACCATAACTGGATTTTTAACAAAAGTATCGTTCAATAGTGAATTACGTTAACCTATTGTACGCAGCTGCAAAAAAACATAACCTTAAATACTTAAACATTATTTCAGCGCCAACTCCAGAGAGTGTCGATAAAAATTAGGATCAAATCGTTAAAATATGAATGCGATGTTTTATCAAATTCAGCAAATATAATGAAGGATTTTAGTTTGTCAAAAACCCTACGATAAGCTATTGTCGACTAGTTTCATTCCTTTTTTAGCTCTTACAAAAGAAGAATGGAATGGTGTGTGGCGACGAAATGGAAACATTCCATTGTAGAATAATTTTTAAAACAAAACTCTTTCATAAGCAGTCTCGTTATTTAATAGCCAGACCTCGTATATATCATTTTCCGCCTTGTATTTCCAATTTCATGTTATTTTTACTTGGAGCCTTATGCAACCGGCGACTGTAGTAGCTTGCATTGTTCATTACTATCACACTATTCTGGGGAATGTTTGGTAAAAGCCAATTCTTGAACCATTCTTCAAACAATGCTGCCGTTCGTTGTATCTTCATGATAATGCACGCGGGAATCTTTTTGTGAATTTGCAAAAAGTCACAAGGAATTTGAGACCCTGTCGTGCTCTGACCCCTCTTTTGCCCTTACTTGAAGGACCTTTTGTTTAACACTTATTGGAGCAATCGGATCCTCCTTTGGATGGTGTTGAATGCGTGTCAAACCACGTCTCGTCGAGGTAAATTATTGGACTATTTTCTTATTGAAGTTATATACGATATCTGAATCCCATTTTAGACAGAATTCCCCAAAAAATAGTGATGCTACAACTTATCTGAGTTTCGCCATCAATGAGACGTTTCTTCAGAGCTATAATTTAAGTAGGTATGCGTTGCTCTTCGTACAAGGCACTTTATAATCCGGTCCCCTTAATGTTTATGGCCGAGTTTGGCATATATAATGAGATTACCTTAGGTAGCTTAAATGCAGTCAACCATTTTTCTTGAAAAACACTATAAATATCTTTTTCCTACGACCACATATGAAAGTGCTAGATTGCACACTTATTTGTACTTAAGAAAGTAGCTAATATCAATACACGTATTGAAAAGTAAAAAAATATAGTTCTATGATCTGTGATATTTATGTCAAATTTATCAATAGTAAACACATGAATGACAAAGCAAGGACCATTTAATTTTTTATTAAATCTTCCTTGTGTCAAATATTGTATTGTAATTGCCAATACAAATTTTTCTGTATAAAGTAAGAATAAAGAATAAAGTTTCTTATAGGGTTTTAAATTTTTAAAAAATAAACATATTTTTATTCAGTATTATTATTTTTATAAAAACACTTTTAGAAAGAAGAACAGTTTATTCTTCTTTTTTATATTGGGTTATGTTCCATGCATGTGTCGAATGTGGATTTTTGAAGTTATGTTTGTGTTTCTGTTTACAATTATCTTTGCGTCTATTTTTATTACATTACTTTTCAATTAATTTCACCAACTGACCATTTTACTTTTAATTTTTATAGAGCCCACAAAAAAATTAAAATGTCATTTATAAGATAAAGAATTTTGATGTGAATTCCTGAGAAAGGTGGTTATTTGATTTTAATTAATTATATTTCCATGCAATATATAAACTCGTTTAAATCCTAATTTTTAACATGACTAACAATTAAAATAAATTTTATAAATAAATTTAAAATATTTATTATAATAAGAAATATTGGGGTCGTAGGAAAAATCGTGTACACGACGGGTTGGAAAGTGTATTTCTTGCACTCGTTACGTTTCCGCACTCGCCACTACGCGGCTCGTGCTAAACTTCACTTGTGCGTAATACTTCACTTTCCACACTCGTTATGTAATATACCTACTATTTCATAACTTGCTTATTTCTCTTACTAAATTCACATAAATTTGCTCTAGAATATGATCTTTTTATTTCATTTTCTTGCCTTTTTTTATCCTTCTTGTTTTTCTTTAAAAACCTCAAATGAATCCTAGCTGATATGTTACTTAAAAATTGAAACACATTAATTCTACTGATAATATTACTTTCTTATAGTTTTATTTAGTAATTTTGTTCAATTTTGTTCAACGTAAATTATATCTTTCTTATTTTGTATGATTTCTATACTAAAACCAATAATGATCGAGAGTAAAGCGCGTTGTCATATCTAAATTTTACGTTTATAGCAGAATCAAAATATAGTAAGCAGAAGAGTGGTAGGTTGTGGCAAATTATACCTAAATAATACACAATACTAGTACAATTAAAAGGTATTATTTATGACAAAAATCAGTAATGAGCTTGTAATGAGTAATATCCATTTCCTGAATACTGATCAATTAAAATTTATTCTTCTGTACAGTGTTAGGTATTTATTACAACTAGTGGCAACGCTGTACGCAACGATATTTCTGTCTTTGTCACTTTACCGTAACTTCCATCACATCGTCGCAGGCCACAGTAATGTAAATGCAATCACGAGCGTATCATTGGTTGGTGAATTATACATTATGAATTGTACGTTTTACAGGTATCTTTGAGGAAAATTTTACATGAAATGAAATTTACGTACGGAAAAGTTGACAGGAAAAGCATTCTCATTGAACGTCAAGAAATAATTGACGAATTGTACTAAGAATTTTTCTTTCATTCTTAACCCTCTTAAAAATTAACAAGCACGCCCCCGATTTGCTGTCAATTGGGCCTACTTCTACTCTCAATCATTATTGGTTTTAGTATAGAGGAAAAATCATGGTTTTATTCATTTGTATGGTGAGCATAAGCCGAGCGTAAAATAGGGAGGTTTATATTCTTAAACCGGAAGTCGTTGAGAGGTACCTTTAAATGTCTAAGTTCTATTTCTACATTTTAATCATTAAAAAACTGTCATTGTTTTCATTCTTAAATATAACTAGAGTAATAAATTAATGAGAAATTTCCACAAACTAAGGGTTGGTAGGAATAAGTTGCTATGTCCATAAAAATATTTCGGAGAGAATAAATTTTTTTCTCTTTTTCTATTCTTTATGATTAACTTTATAATTATGGCAAAAGACATTAAAATTTTATACGAAACAGCCCATTAAAACAGCTCGGTATATGTTTTCAGCGAATAAGCCCGCAAGTTACGCTGACATAAAACATTGCGTTAGTTCCTTTTTTTACGTCCAACCGACAATGGCTACGAGGCTAATTGGCTTCAAAAATGATCACTACGAGTGCGAGATTCAACCGCTACGGAACCAGAAACGTCATCTACAAATTTTGTCACGTTTAAAACGCAAACAGGAAATTACACGGGCACCTCGCCAAAAAGATCAACTCCAACTGTTTATATTTTTCAAAGCACAAGTTCAACGACCAAGGTGTTCGATTTTCATAATAATTATTATTATATATTTCATTTCGTTTTGTTGGTTTACTGTGATCCCAGAGCGTATAATAAATAATAAGGCATCGTAGAGAAATACGCACGAGTAGAAATGGTGATTACTTCATTAAATCAGAGAATACTTTTCATCTGGAATCAGTGTCGGTCGCGTTTAAATATAATAGACAAAATAGACACATCGGAAAAGTATAGGGATAATTTAAAAAATGAATTAATTAGATAGAATTTAAATAATTCCACTATAGAGGTCGTTGACACTGTGAGATTTTTGGGACTTGGCGTTGAAAGCTCTCTAAAATGGGATTTACATATTGAGGCTTTGTCAAAAAAAAACTAAGCAATAATTCCACACTTGATCCGAATTAGTCGGAGCAGCCTTGAACTGGGATACATACCAGAAGCGTGGAGAAGGGCCAAAATCACCTTCATCCCAAAAGCAGGGAAACGGGACACTACGCACCCCAAATCCCTTAGACCGATCAGCCTCACATCGTTTGTTCTCAGAACGATGGAAAAAGCTGTAGACAATTACATTAGAACAGAAATCTTGGAACAGGTGCCACTGCACCCCCGTCAGCATGCGTACCAAGCGGGAAAGTCCACGGAAACCGCTTTAATACAACTGACTGACGAAATCCAAGACGCTCTGAATAAAAAAAAAGACCGTGGTATGTGCCTTTCTAGACATAGAAGGGGCCTTTGACAATACGCCACATGAGGCAGTGAAAAGAGCACTGATTGAGAAAGGAGTAGATAGAACGACTTCCATCTGGATGTCGCAACTGCTATCTACAAGAATAGCAGAAATGGAGGCAGGACAAGACACTATCTTCATTAATGTGACCAGAGGCTATCCACAGGGGGGAGTTGCATCCCAGCTTATGTGGAGTCTCACTGTGGACAGTCTATTTAGTCAATTGACCAGGGAAGGCATACCATGTCAAGGGTATTCCGACTACAAGGTTATCCTGGCAAAAGGGAAGTATGAAAATGTCCTCTGTGATATTGTTCAAAGAGGACTGAACATTGCGAAACAATGGTGTGACTCGGTGGGACTCAGCATCAACCCCACCAAAACCACACTAGTAGCCTTTACAAGGAAAAAGAAACCTAATCTAAAAATCATAAGAATAGGGGAGAACATCGTCGAGTGGAAAACAGAGGTCAAATATCTAGGGCTAATCCTAGATAGTAGGTTACTCTGGAATAAACACGAAGACGAAGTAATACACAAAGCGACCAAGGCCCTCATGATGTGCAGGAACATTGCAGGAAAGAACTGGGGATGCAACCCACGTATTCTGCAATGGATGTACACAGCAATAGTGAGACCAATAATCACATATGGGGCAGTGGCTTGGGGAGCAAGGGCTAATCTGAGTACGACGAGGAAAAATCTCTCGAAGATTCAGAGACTAGCCTGTTCATGTATCACTGGAGCAATGGGAACTTGCCCCACTGCTGCAATGAAGGTGATTTTAAACTTAACCCCACTGCACATTCTGTTAGAAAGTGTAAGGAAGAAAACGATATATAGAATGATCAAAGAAGGAATTATCAGGGAAAAACCCCGATCACTTCATTTTGATTAAAATTGGGAAATGCCCCAAGATGATATGCCAAAGAAATTCAACTTTGTGAAAAAATTCATCACAAAGTTGAGTAATAAATCTGAGTGGGATGAAGACACCATATAGAATTTAAACCAGAATACCATAAAGTGGTATACCGACGGTTCCAAGCTAGACGAGGGAACTGGAATAGGAGTTTTTGGACCGAGAGCCAAATACTCAGAAAGCTTGGGCACATACCCGAGCATCTTTCAAGCAGAAGTCCGCGCCATCGAAAGATGTGTGGAATTCAATATTGGAAGAAACTACCGCAGACAAGAGATTGTGATCATGTCGGATAGTCAAGCAGCCATCAAAGCGTTGAGTTCAAATATAATCAGTTCGAAGATGGTTTGGGAATGCCTAGGCAAACTAAATGAACTGGACCAGAAGAACACTGTCACCCTCCTATGGGTCCCGGAACACATAGGAATAGAGGGGAACGAAACAGCAGATAAGCTGGCAAAAAAAGGAGCTGAAACCCCACATTTGGGACCAGAACCATCTTGTCGGATCAGCAGTAGAGTAATCTTAGGAAAACTAAGGGAAGAAATGGAGAAAGAAAAATCCAAGTACTGGAATCAGCTGGAAGGACTGAGGCAATCTAAGATACTACTGGGGAACTATGACCAGAAGAGATCTCTTAGTTGCTTCAACCTCAGTAAAAAAAGGCTCCGAATTTTAACGGGAATATTAACCGGGCATTGCCGGTTAAGAAGCCACATGAAGAAACTAGGGTTAGCAGATGAAGCAAAGTGCAGATTCTGTGAGGAAGAGGATGAACCCTCAATACACATACTCGCAGAATGCCCTGCCTTGCAAAATTCTAGGGCTAGATACCTAGGAGCACATGGAATAGAGGAAGGGAATCTACCTAACTTGAAGCCCGATGATGTCCTAAACTTCCTCAGGAAAATAGGACTCGAAGAGCTGCTATAATTCTGAGAAAATATCAGAACATGGTAAGTAAGGGGGGACACAATAGATCCTATAGGTCGCAGTGTAATTATCACCCCTAACTTATACATACATACATACATACAAGTGTACTTAAGATTCCAAGGAAGGGTTTAGTTCCATACAAGCTTTAAATCGACCTGTACCGAACTGAGTGCTCCTAGAGCCTCCTAACTATCAGAATTGATTACGATTAACTCGTTCTCCATCTTCTGTACTTGGCTTTATGTCAGATATCCCAGCCCCTGTACCAACGTCGGTTTTGGAAACATCTGTGTACCAAAGCGAGTTTTCTCCACCTACGGGGATCTAGTTTCACAGTCCACCTTTATTGGTAGCACTATCTGAAAACGTTTATTAAAGATATACCTATAAAGCCCTACACTTTATTGGAGCTGCACCTGCCTTTGACCCCCACTAAGTATTTGAATAGCTCCTACTGGGTTTTTGTCCACAAAACCTCTTATGATCCTCGTGTGTAAAACCAGATGTTATTCCTCTATGTCATTTACACATAAGATGTCCCACAAGATGTACCTCCCACAATAGAGAAGCTCTCCAATGTCTACTTCAGACTCCTTACTTCAAATTTTTATTGTTACATTGATGAGCTGAAATTAAAACATTTAAAAATGTCTTCTTTAAATGATCTTCCAAACATCCTCGTAGACACTAAATTATTTAAAGCAGTAGTTAATTTGTATCTTTTAAATTATATATTTTTTCGGCGTTTATAATCGTTTATTGGTACATTGTTGAGCTGGAATTGAAAAATAACGAAGTGTTCGCAATTACTGTTCAAATCGTCGAATCATCGACTTCCAACTAATAAAAATTACTTAACTAGCAAAGTGTGTTTAGCGCATTTACGCTGGCGCTTTTTACGATGTTAATGCATGTTGCAATTTTTTGTATCCGGCATTAGTCAGGCATATCGAAATGCTTTCCGTAGTGAAGACTTATATAATAAGAAACCTTACAACTTAATGGAAATTCTAACACTTTTTTTAAAGGGTTCTGCTGTCGATTACCGGCGTAATGTGTGTATACCAGGTGGTTCGTTTCCGGGAATAATAATTACGAGTAATAATATTACGTAGGATACTACGAGGTTTGCCTTTTATATTTCGGGATTAAAGAGCAAAAATAAATATTAATCATCGAAAATCTATTTGTTGTTTTTCAAAATATTCACCATGAAGATATATACACTTTTGCATGCGTTTGAATCAATTGAGGCACATAGAATAACAGTGGTCCAACCCCATTTTTTTAAAATATCCGTTCTTTATTGTAAATACTTTATCTAATGTGTATCTTTCAGTATAAAGGTGGGCTATCTCCCTATCATCTTTTTGCAGAAATTCAAAATGGAAAATTATCGTCAGTGGTTGTAGGTTTTGGATGTCCCGAAAGCAGCCCAAAATTTCACGGTGGTAAATGATGGTGCAGAGTCCCCGTAGGCATATTGCCTTTCAAAAACAAATATTTAATGACAGTTCGATACTCTCGATTTTTTCCATTTTCATAAAAATACTCATATCGACTCACTCAAATGATTGTCAAACAACAACTGCTGCGTCCAAAATGGCTGCTTGCTTACAAAATCGTAACCTTAATTAAATTTATTGTATTAACCCTTACTCTGTGGAAGTCCATCTTACTAAAAATAATAAACGAAACTTAGTAGGTATACAATTTTAAAAAAGCAGATTTTCTTAAATTGAGTGAAAGCATTAGGAACGCAAATTGGCAACCTATTTTGGATGAAAAAGTTTATGTTAATGTAGCAATGCAACTTTTTTATAATATACTTAATTCAATCTTTGATAAATGTGTACCGAAGTTTAAATTTTATAGTGATAGCAGAAATTTTCCAATTTGGTTTTCAAAAGAAATTAGGGACATGCTTAAGGAAATAAATAAATTCACAAAATTACAGTCAGTATCAGAATATTTTAGTAATCAGTACAAACTTATGAGGAAAAAATTAAATAATATGATTAGAGCAGCAGAACGAAAGCATTTAAAAAATGTGGAACAAAATATAAAGTCTGATGTTAAACAGTTTTGGACTTATGTCAATCATAAAAGGAATAATAATGTAAGTTTTGGTAACTACGTCTGGAAGGGGGAGCAAGTTGGAGAAGCTGAGACTGCGGAAAAGTTTGCTGATTTTTTTGCTTCGGTATTTTCTAATAACAAAGCATCTTATGACCTGAATTCTTTATCCGAACACCCTTTCAATAATGATTTTTTTAAATTAACTTCTATAACCGAATTACAATACAATAATGCTATAAAAAAGTTGAAGCCAAAAAAAGCTATAGGAACTGATGGGATTCCCCCATATGTAATTAAAGCTTGTAGTGACTGGTTGAAAGAACCTTTAATTCATATATTTAATCTTATTCTTGCAACTAATGTATATCCAACTGCATGAAAAACTGGATTGGTAACTCCTATATTTAAAAATGGTAATAAAATGGATATTGACAATTACCGACCAATTTCTATAATGTGCGCATCAGCCAAAGTGTTTGAACAAATTGTTTACCTCGATCTTTATTTATATGCAGAAAAATATATAGCTCCTCAACAACACGGTTTTGTATCTAATAAATCAATAAACACTAATTTATTTTTGTTTAGCAATAGCGCTTATGAGACCTTTCAGAATAAAACTCAATTAGATACTATATATTTGGATTTTAAAAAAGCCTTTGACAGTGTGGATCATGATAGGTTGTTATATAAAATACATGGAATGGGTATGTCTTTTAAATTTATTTCCTAATTAAAAAGCTATCTAGAGGATAGATATATAATAGTTAAACACAATGGAAATACTTCAGGAAAATTTGAAGCCAACTCGGGAGTGCCCCAAGGTTCTAACTTAGGTCCGCTTTTATTTATTTTGTTTGTTAATGACTTACCTTTGGTTATACACCATTCAGGAAGCCTTGGTTAGGTTAGATGATCTGGTTTGCAGATGACTTCAAAATATTTAAAAAAATCTGTAATATTAGGGATTGTGTACAGCTACAAAAGGATTTAAATAATATTTATGAATGGAGTTTAATCAATAAGTTATATTTTAATACTAATAAATGCTATTTCGTAACAATCACGTGTTTAAAAGAGCCTATCTTATTTGAGTATAGAATGAATAGAGAGCCATTACAACGTAGACATGAGATAAATGATTTAGGGGTTACCTATAATACTACACTGTCGTTTGCTAATCATATAAGAAATGTAGCAAATTCTGCAACTAGGATGTTAGGTTATGTTATTAGGCAAACATATAATTTTAATGATATAGAGGCCATTAGAATTCTTTATTTTAGTTTAGTTAGGTCCAAATTAGAGTTTGCGTGTAGTGTTTGGTTTACAGAGTACCCAACAACATTGTACATCCTAGAAAAAATACAAAATAGATTTTTAAGGCATATATATTGCAAGAGGTATGGTTTGTATCCAGACTATAATACGGTTAGGTTAAGTAGTCAACTTAGATCTGATTTCAAGATATTATCCTTGGAGGATAGAAGAAAGCTAGCTATACTAATATTTCTTTATAAAATTATAAATAATAAAATTAATTGCCCTGAAATTCTCGCGTTATTAAAATTTAACGTCCCGCCTAGAAGAACTCGCAACTGCCTTATGTTCAGCAATCTCACTCTGTCTTCTTCAAAAGCACCTCTTGTGGCCATGTGTCAGTTGGCGAACTATTTTAACTCTTTAATAGAATTAGAGTGGAATTGCTCTTTATCTGTTTTTCGTCGCTTGGTATTGAAACAAATTTTATCCCTAGCAGGGTAAGTGCTGGTGAGCTTTAATAATGATATGGTGATGTCCATAATGTCAGCTTTGAGATCGAATACTTTGTATAATTTAAATTGTATTTTTTTTTTTCTTATTTATCCATGTAATTAGACCTTAATGGTCTGTTTGGATAATAAATAAATAAATAAATATTAATTAAAAAATTAGCTTTTATAATAAAATAACAGCTGTTTCGATAAAACTAGCATCGTTAGATTGACGATGCTAAATTTATTCTCCGTTTTTTATGTCCCATAAGCATTTTGTTCGATAGAATTAACAAAAAGAGCCTTTAGGCAATTACATTAAAAAGATATTACGTCTGAATAATAGACAATGCTGTTGATATCTAAGCATGGAACAGGGGCATTACAGATAAAAGGAACGTGCTGAGTGCCAAATTGGCCCCGAGCTAAATGTTTACAAATGTGTACTATCAGAAAGCGTGCAGTGTAATTGGAAATATCGACGAGATATATCAAGTAAGCCAGAGATTGATTAAATTGAAAACGGTTGAGATTGTGTTGGTCCAAACTGCAGACAGAAATTTATTTTCATCTTAATACAAACATTTCTAGAACGAAAGAAAGGAAATGAAAATGTTGACTTCACGATTTATTCTGGAAAAATTTATAATATGTAGATTTACTAAACATTTAAAAAAGATTAAATAATTTTTTTTAACAAAGCAGACACCATAAAAGTATGATGCAGCAAGGTATCCAGATGTGGGCAATTTTAAATTTATGTTTGTGGAATATATACCTTGTCCAGTATAAATGTAGATGTACGTCACAGCTGTCAGAACGGGACATTTAAAATAGCATTAGAATCTAGTAAATGACAAACAAAGTTTCTCTAATATTCTTTTTATTTGACTACAATATTATGATAGGTTTGAACGCGGCAACAGAGCTCAATTTTGCCAAAATATAAAACATTTAGCACGAGGTATGTTCGTTTGAAGTTTATATTTTATAAGCCCACGAGTCGTATTTGATATAAAATTAATTACGACACCTTTCTTAAAGCATTTATTTATTTTTTGTAATAACTTGCCGCCTAGGAATTTCAATATTTACTAAGTTTACAGTGAAAAAAGATACTGATTGACAGTAGAAAAAGAACGAAGGAAGTCCAACTAACAGAGCGATTTGTTCATTTTGATGACGTGCACCTATATTTATACTGGACAAGGTATATATTGTTAAAAGTGGATTACCCTGTAATGTAGATAGTAATTAAGTTGTAAAAAATAAAAATGTATGTATAAAAACTGGACATAATTATTTTTGGATATTCAACAATAAACTACGTTAGGAAAAAGAAGTGTTTTTATTTCTATTACAATATAAAATATTAAAATACACTCGTCACAAAAAATATTGAATAATTTTAAAAATTGAATATTTTAATATGAGTTTATGGTTTCCTTTAGATGTATAAAAGCCCAAAATACTCACAGTTTAAATCGCCCTTTCTTGAAAAACAAAGAATTAATAAATTTTGATAAATCCTATTTGTATTATTTACATTTTAAAATTTCTTGTGTGCAGTACGTTTGTTTAATTTTTCATTTGGAAGTAGCACGAGTGGAGTGAACTTTTTAATTGATATCCTGACATTGGACCACCAGTGCATGCAGACTGAAGTACCTTCCATAACGGTCCACACAGGGCCACGCTCTTTCTTCGATCGCTCTACACAATGAAAATTTGGAGAGTCGCCTGCGCGTCTGGCGCGCGTCGCGTGCGTGTCTCGCGGTTGTCGCGTGAGATTTGCACGCACCTTAAGAAACAGAGTGTGGCAGTAATTATTACAGAAAGTAAATTATTTGACCTCTCAATTAAATAATTGTTTTATTTTAGTCACAACTAACCATCCAATTAAACGGTAAATTGAATTACGATAAATTTCTTTCAATGACGACACATTATTACGTTAAACACTCCAAATCGGTATTAATATAATACCATTACATAGTGTGAACACACTTGACTTTCTACGACAAAAAACTCGATAGATTCCCTGCAATAAAGCATGTAAAAAAAGACAAACGCGACGAGGGTTCTCTCCCCCGGCCACAATCCCCAAAAAGAAAAAATCCAACCATCCCCTTACGACTGCTTTTACTAGCCGAGGGGTTGTTGCATCATTGGAATTGACGGCTCTATTACAGTCACTACCCCGTGTATAAAATCGCACATGAATAAAATCTAACTCATTAGTAAAGTTTAATGACTTCTCTATAGAACTACCGCGAATGTTATTTGTGGAACTTGATGAAGCATCACGATGTTAATGTTGAGGTTATGAATCCTTTCTAGTCAGCAATAAAGCAAAATCTACATAACGCCCAAGGGTATCGGGAGTATACAAGTGGTTGACAGAAACAACTATATCATTGTGCTGCTACTTTTTATATTGCACTTCTGTAGATCTTTATCATTTAATGATACATCAGCTTAAGGTTTATTGTTATTGTTATTGTTACATATGTGTTATTTTCATTTATTGCTGTAATGAATAAGAATTATTATGGTAACAACGATAAAAAACATTGTTCCGCTGTAATTATTTTGCTGGTGATAAATAAGTCACCAGTTTTGATTTAACTTTAAGTAAAGTTTGCTAATATACAGGGTGAATTATCCATATAGTAACTGGAGAAACCTCAGCACTAAATATGAAGATTTAAGCCAAAACACTTAAATAAAATATTCCTCCTAACCGAGATATAGGGTGTTTTATTTTAACTATTCTAAATGATTGAAACAATTATTACGACAGTGGCGTAAATTGTAGGGGGATAAAAGAAAGTGTCCATCCCTACCGCACGTCTCTGGTAATCGAGAAAAACTATCTTTTGCCACTGTTTAAAGTTAACTAATATGTGTAAACTCTGTGCCAAGTATGAACAAAAAATATTGGAAGGTGGAAGGTTTCTCTAGTTACTATATGGATAATTCTTAATAAAACACCCTGTATCATGTAGACAATGACATTTATTAGTTCGTTATTCTTCTTAAATAAACAACAACAAATGAAAATGTTACCTGCTTGTCTAATCAAAACAATCCACTGAAGCTCACTTACCTAAAACAAAGAAAAAGTAATTTAATAAAATGAAACAATAAAAGTATTAAAAGTATTCCGTACGAGCTGAAGACTTTACTTTCTCTACGAATAGTACACTAGCACTAAAAGTGTAATAATTTAATCGAAAACATAAAAATATATTATAATGACTGATAAAACTGTAAAGCTATAAGCATTTTCACACCTCGACCTTCCCCAGATCTATTTTGGTAATTATTTTTACTCTATATTGTAATATTAGTTGGTCGTTGGGCGCTAATTTGTAACCATATTATTACGTTGGACGTAATTAATCTTAATTTCGTCTTTAATTAGTTGTAAAAGATACTTCAATAATTAACAAAATTTATAAATGTTTATCACAGCAAAAATTATGATAGTTAAATACCTCGGCTAGGGGTGAGTAAGTTCATTAGCTCTGACTATAGTACAATATTTGTTTCTTTAGGAAATTATAAGGGCACCACTGAAATCTTTTTATTTTTTATGATACTAATGAAGAAAGTTGTTTTAAGCTGAGTTATTTAAATAAGTATCATAAAATGACAGAAAGATGTCAGAAAAAACTGTCTATGAAGATAAAAAAATGATATGAAAATATACCAACAGATAAAAGATAAATAGATTTCCTTGGTGCTAAAATGAATGAAATTGAGAATACGTTACAACAAAAAATAATCCGCAAACAGTTCTTTAAAACTACTAATTCTAATACAGTTGACGATACGACAATGATTTTGATATTACGTTTAAGAAATAAAGAAAAACGAGACAGCTGTATAATATTATAAATGCATTTACGTTGGTTGACTTATCTTTTTTTACATCTGATCCATTGGTTGATCCAGGAGAGGGTGGTCCAGTGAAGGGCACCAATGTAGAACCAAGTAATGTCTTTTAACTTGAAATTTGTAACGTCTTTTGACTTGAAATTTGTAACGTCTTTTAACTTGAAATTTGTAACGTCTTTGAACTTAAAATTTTTAACGTCTTTTGACTTGAAATTTGTAACGTCTTTTAACTTGAAATTTGTAACGTCTTTGAACTTGAAATGTTTAACGTCTTTTGACTTGAAATTTGTAACGTCTTTTAACTTGAAATTTGTAACGTCTTTGAACTTGAAATTTTTAACGTCTTTTGACTTGAAATTTGTAACGTCTTTTAACTTGAAATTTGTAACGTCTTTGAACTTGAAATTTTTAACGTCTTTTGGTATGGTATATTCCAATGCTGTGTATAACACCAATGACAATAAGAGAATGAATCGTGGTTTAAGGTATTGGACTATGCCACATTAAAGATCGTGTATAAAGTTGGAATTACTGACAGGAATCGTTTATAATAATTAACATGTTAAGAACTCTATACAATAGATGGTATTAGTGTTAGCCATATAATTAACTTAAAAATACTAAGTTTTTAGTTAACATATCATGTTACAATATAGGATCATGTTCAGTTTTTTCCCTTTTAATCAATTCATGCAGTGTCACTCTTGCGAAGCTTCTATCCATGGGCTAGTCCCAAAGCTCTGTCTTGAAAGACCACATTCGCAACGAAGTTTTAGTTGTCTTAAGGGATTGTTTATATTTCGAGACCAGCTTTGACAGAATAAAATTAGAAGGAACTATACTCATTATCGAATTAAAATGTGCTAAAAACACAAAAAACTGAAAACACCGAATGAATTATAAAGGTAGAGAAACAACCTTGAAAGTAATCGCAAGAAGAACTTAACTTAACATAACCTAACCTAACCTAACTTAACATAACCTAACCTAACCTAACCTAACCTAACCTCTCCTAACGTAACTTTTGTGGCGAAGTTTATATTTAGGTAAATTTGCTTGCCACATACCGATTGGTGAAGTAATCACTTCGTCTAGATACTTTATTTTAACAAATTATCTACAATAAAAAAAGAACAGAAATACAATTCAAGTAGTAAGACCTTGAAATGAGTGTCTCGAGTAGATGAACTATACGCCTCAGCGATTTCAACACCATTACGGTTAAATACTCTGTTAAAAGTTATTTATTTTGCGTAATTCTTTCCGTCGATTAAAAAATAATTATCGGGTGTAAGTTAAAATTGATTTTTTGATGTTTCTGCCCGGGTATGTCAATTTAAAACAGTAAACGTAAAGTGGCTTGCTTAAATCACACGGTCTGAGTCAAGACCCGCAATATACATGAATAAGAAAGTTGGTTATTCATATGATTACACTAAAAAAATATATATTAACTAAATCCAAAATAGCATAAAATAATTATGTAACGAAACATAAAAGAAGTTACTGAGAATGATTGACGAGACTGTGTGAGAACATTTTTTTTGCAAGTAAATTCTATTCTTATAAAAGAATTTACTACTTTTATTGTTTCCATTTTGGTTCGCGTCTACCTTTAATAGGAGAAATTTTTTGTAATGCTCTACTTGCATAATTAAAAAAAAAAACATCATCATCAAGAACACAACCATCGTTATTAATTAAACTACTTACAACTTCTAATAACATTAAACGTTTTCATTCATTTCACCAATAAATCGGTAATAATCCCAATTTGTTACATTGGGTGGCTTTAATTTAATAGAATGAATTATGTCTATAGTCAATTAATAAAGATTACTGTAAAGATGAGTACATAGAGTACCTACATAAAACATAGAGTTCACATTTCTGTCAAGACTAGATGCTTTGGCGTGCACTAAAATGCATTTGTAATAATAGTCCAGGCGTGCTGTACCAAAAAAATAAAAAATGCGGAATTTCTAAGACCTAGAATGTAACAATTGGAGGTGGTAACGGGGCTTATAATACATGAAAAGAAAATATGATCATAAAAAATTCGATCATAAACTTTTTAAAAAATGAAAAGTGCCCAATAGAAAAGTTGTACCTAGATCATGTAAAAATCTAAAACTTTTCTCTTAGTAATTTTCTCACATAACCTCAATTTTTCGAGGAAAATGAAAAAAAAAACGATTTTTCGTTTTTAATTTTTAATTTTCCAACGGATATGTCAATCTTGATGAAACTTGGTGAAAACTTACCTTTTTATGTCCAAAATAACCTCGAATTTTCTCAACCTTGTAACATAATAATTTTCCGAGAAATTTGATTTTTCTGGAAAAATCTCTTTTTTTTCAACTGTAAATTTCGCGCGGAAAATATTATTGAAAAAGGTTTATCTGGGGCTCATTTTTTTCGTTTTTACGTTTACTTTCACATGAAATAAAAAAAATACACCTCTCATTTAAAAATGTGCTCAAAAATGAAAAAAAAAAACAAAAAATGAATTTTGCAACAGCTAAATTTGCAATAATTGTTAAATTTTTGTTATAAAATATTAAAAAATGAAAAATCCGACTCTTGCATTACATTCTACGGGAAAAATTACAAAAGAAAATGTGGTTTTTACTATTGTTGTATGCTGATTTGTTTATTTTATAAGGTTTTTCATGCGATAAATCGATTTTTTGATATTACAAGGGCCAAATATCCTTCCATCAGGGCCCAATGTCCCAATTTTCATCAAAATTTCAATTTTCTTTGAGTTTTTTACCCCTTTTCCACCCATAAAAAGTTTATGATCATAATTGAAATAGTTATTGTATTTTTTTTTCATGTATTATAAGCCCCTTTACCACATCCAGCTGTTCCATTCCAGGTCTCAGAATTTCCGTCTAAAAGTACAGCTCGCCTGTACACATTAAAAAAATTTTAGTTATTCATAAAAAGGGACTGTAAACTTTGGTTGTATTAGGAACTGGGCAGAAATAAAAATGTTAGGTTGCTAGTTTTTTCTTAAATAATTCGTTGCTTTCGGTACCTATATAACTTCATTTTTCGTTTTGAACTTATTAACGAACAATAGAATATCCACTTCAATTGTTCAGGAGTGTACTTCGTAATCATTTTGCAGACAAAATTGAATTAATTGTGTATCAATTCATGCAGCAATACCGCTGATGTTTGAGTAAATGAAACCTTTTTTTCAAATAAAATTACGCAATATTTTCCATTCTTGCCGTCAAACTAATGATTAAATAACCCAAATTAATGTAAGACATAATACTTCAAGTTTATTTCTCGCAGTTTCAGTGACTAAGATGAATTGCATTTAATAACGCCTTCTGCAAAACCATTTTGATCTAAGTTGATATTAACCGAGTTTATCTTAATAGCAATCTGATACTTATCTATTTTACAGGTTATTGTCTCACGGTTAAACAATTTACATCATTTATCAGGTTCTTCAACGACTATAAATTTTAATCTCAAAAACTGTTAAAAAAAATAACGTTCTACGACAAAACAAAATATTTATATTGCAAGCAAGTTACGGTTCCTGGGATAAAAAAATATATTTTAATACTAGATAATATTGTTTGTATACTTTCAAGTTTAAGTTTCAACTTTGTAATATTATTGCATAAATAAATGTGTAAGTTCAGTAGAAATAATTGTTTTTTAAAAAAAAGTTTCTATCATCCTGAATGTAATTGGCGCAGTCAGTAGGATAATCTCCAGGGTGGTCGATCTAGTTCGGAAGAATTTCAGACATTCTCCTATTTATGGTTAATTGGCGAATCCTGCTCCAGCAGAGATAGATAGATATGTTGGTGGGATGGGGTGCATCGATGGGGTGCATGGTTATGGTTTGGTCATATTATGGATGTCATATTCTTTGGTGGAGTAAGAGTCTGATTTAAGGATTTTGGTCCTGATTACTTGTAGGGGTATGCATTCAGCAATTATATGTTTAATTGATACAGGATTGTTATAAAAAGGGCAGTCTGGGATAGGTTCATTTTTAAAAAGGTGGGAGTTGGTAAGACAGGAATGGCCGATGTATAATCTTTTTATGAGGACATAGTCTTTTCGTAATAGTTCTGGGAAATGAACTTTGTCAAAGAAGTTTGTCTTTATTTGTCGTAATTTATTTGTTTCTTTGGTGTTGGTCCAATCTTTTTGGATTAATTTGTGAAAGTAAGGACGAAGGAAAGATTTTGCTGCTTTGGCAGTATATAATAGTTGAGTGGGAGTTCCCTGGGTGATGGCCAATTTTGCTAGCTGATCAACTTTTTCATTACCCTCTACTCCCTTGTAGCTAGGGATCCACATGAAGGCAATTTCCTTAGTGTATATCAGGTCTTGGATTTGAGTGACGATGATGTTATCGTGGGAGAGATTTTGGATGCGTTGTAGGGCGTTAAGGGAATCTGAGGTTATAAGGGTAGTAGTAAGTGATCTAGAGATAGTCTAACTCGGTCATTTGAGCCGATAGTTTGGGGAAGCAGGGGAAGGTGAAAGGATATTGTTAATGCATTGGATGAATGGTCTTTGTTTGACGGATATGAAATGTTTTATAAGCTGAATTTTCCTTAGATTTGATAGAGATGGAGAATTTGAGAAGCTTTGTAAACTTTCTACAGGTGAGGTTCTGAAGGCACCTGTTGATGATCTAATTGCTTGATTTTGAATTGGGTTTAGATAGCTTTTATAGGTGAGTCTGGAAGAGTCATAGATGAATCCCCCATACATTAGTTTAGGTAGGATCACTACTCGGTATATTTTGATTAATGTGAGGTAGTCTGCTCCCCAAGTATAGTGGGATAAGGATTTGATTATGTTTAGGGACTGGGAAACAGATGATTTTAGATGGCAAATATGAGATTTCCAGTTTAGGATGGAATCGAAGGTTAGGCCTAGTATTTTAAGGTTATCTTTGATAGGGATATCCGTGTGATTGATTGAAAGTGAATTTAATTTTGAACAGTTCCTTTTTTGCACAAGTGAATAACAGATTATTTGGAAGGAGAAAACATATATCCCGTAGTTGTAGTCCACGTGTATAAGTTGTTTAGGCAGATTTGTAGTAGTCTCTCTGATGTTCTTGGATCGGCGTAAAGAGTGCCCAAGAAAGATATGCTCAAGCGTGTATTGCTGAGCGACTTTTATTTGGTGAAGGATCAGCTGTGGAATGGAGAGGCACATCTTTTAACGGAGTTAGTCTTTACCAAGAATGTGACGTTGACTGCGTTTTACATCACCACCATTAACCGTTCATTGTTATTCTTAGAGAGACCCACATTGCTCGAATATTTACTGCATTTCTTGACGAGGTACAAATGAATTTGTTGGGCCTGCCCTAAGTTCAAATTTAAATCCAATAGAACATGTTTGGGATGAAATAGAGAGGCATATGCGTAGACGAGTGTCGGCTCCCAAAAATTCTTCAGAGCTTGGCGATGGGACAATCTTCCACAGAATGTAATCCCAAATTTGGTCCAAATCATGCCTTGTCGATTGCAGGCTGTTATCAATGCCAGTGGAGGGAATCATAGCTACCGAATTTCTTAAAATTCTTTTGTATTAACGAAAAGAACATAAAAGTAAAATTGTTCATATTATTACTTTCAATTAAAAACAAAATCTGTTTTTATTCAAGCAATTTGTTAGCCAACTGTGTTACAGCCAAAAAAAATACGAAAAAAATAAAAATGCCTACAATAACAGGTCGGCTGAAAAGTCCCCGATCTGACCTATAGATGACGACACTAGAATTAAATCCATTTCATTTTTAGATAGTATCAACCTTCAAAATATTCGTGTAAAAATTTGACAGCTGTCGGACTATTAGTTTGTGAGATATTGCATTTTTAGTGAAGCAACTTTTGTTATTTTCAAAAAGATGGAAAAAAAATAATTTCGTGTGCTTATTAAATATTGTTATTTGAAAGGAAAAAATACAGTTGAAGCAAAAGCTTGGCTTGATAATGAGTTTCCGGACTCTGCGCCAGGAAAATCAACAATCATTGACTGGTACGCAAAATTCAAGCGTGGTGAAATGAGCACCGAAGACGGTGAACGCAGTGGACGCCCAAAAGAGGTGGTTACCGACGAAAATATCAAAAAAATCCACAAAATGATTTTGAGTGACCGTAAAGTGAATATGATCGAGATAGCTGACACTCTAAAGATATCTAAGGAACGTGTTGGACATATCGTTCACGAATCTTTGGGTATGCGGAAGCTCTGTGCGAAATGGGTGCCGCGAGTGCTCACAATCGACCAAAAACAGCAACGAATTGATGATTCTGAGCAGTGCTTGCAGCTGTTAAGTCGTAATAAACCGGCGGTGAACCGCCACCAAAGCGTGGAAAGACTCAACAGTCAGCTGGCAAAGTTATGGCCCCAGTTTTTTGGGATATACACGGTATATTGTTCATCGACTATTTGGAAAAGGGAACAACAATCAACAGCGACTATTACTGTGCATTATTGGAGCGATTGAAGACCGAAATCGCGAAAAAACGGCCCTATATGAAGAAGAAATAAGTGTTGTTTCATCAAGACAATGCACCGTATCACAAATCATCGAAAACGATGGCAAAATTGCATGAATTAGGCTTCGAATTGCTTCCTCACCCACCGTATTCTCCAGATCTAGCCCCCAGCGACTTTTTCCTTTTCTCTGACCTGAAGAGAATGCTCGCGGGAAAAAAATTTGGCTCTGATACTGAGGTAATCGCCGAAACTGAAGCCTATTTTGAGGACAAACCGAAGGAGTACTACAAAAATGGTATCGAAAAGTTGGAAGGTCGCTATAATCGCTGTATCGCCCTTGAAGGCAATTATGTTGAATAAAAAAAATGAATTTTGTCAAAATATTGTGTTTTACTATGGTAGACCGGGGACTTTTCAGCCGACCTGTTATCTGTCTACTGGGTGACCCTAATTTTATGCTAGACAGTATATAAAAGTATCTTATTTAGTATCTAGATACATTTCCAAAGTATCTTTGACAGCTCTGCTCACATTTTGATATATATGATAATTACTATTTATCCCACAATAGACCCAACGGTGGTCGCAGTGGAGGGGTGGATGAGCGCCCCACTCACATTGAACCTAACCTAACTATTTATCCCACAAAACTTAGCCTTTTTCATAAGACAGTTAGGAAAATTTTCTACAAAGCGTAATATTTCCCATTCTCTAAATGTAAAAAATAATCATTTTCTTAATAACATGAAAAATGTGTTCCACCAATAAGAAAAGATTATATTAATTTACTTCAGATTAATGTGTCTTTGGTGTGTACTAAGCACCTTTATTGAGATTCTGTAAATGTAATGATTGTTTTTTAACTTCACTTTAATTTAGATAGAATTTCAGCAAGTTATTAAAAAATAACTATTAACGTTGATGAGTTTTCTTTGAAAGAACTCGTAGTATTAAAAATATTTATAGCATAAAAACAGTGGAGAATGGGTTTTAAAAATATTGGTTAGAGAATGTCGACCTCTGCGGTTGGTACAGAACACATAAACGATCTATTTTCGTTCAAAAGAAAAATTGCTTTAATAAAATCTTAGAAGTGGAATTCAGTAAATTATTTTCTATTTATGTACTTCGTTTATACGGCGGGGAATTTAAATCATACACGCAGCATTTTAAACGAACTTTTAGTGACCTTATTAAACTTTTTAAACACTTTCCAAGATTGATACGTATAAATTAATATTTTTTTTTGTTATGGAAATTTATTGCACTCTTACGCACCTTACTTAAATATGTATTTATTTAGGATACAAAACAAAAACCAGTTTACTAACAACGTTGTAACTTGTCTCACCATGCAACCTTACTTTAGACTACGGTCAGTATGAACCTTACCCCGAACCACCTCGCTCTCACAAGAGGCACGTTCAATGGAACGCACCTGAAATAAAACCTTTAACTGAACGCAACCTAACCTAACCAGATACGAAGCAAGAACATTGACATATCTCATCTATAAATTACAATGCTCCTAATACACCGCCCTTTTTCTTGCCGAAAACATTACCATTAAACAATTTGAAGAAAAATAAATTTTATTTTCTTCTATACGAAAGTAAGTCCACTCTACCTACGACAACTAAAACTAAATGTAATTGTTTTATAGTAGATGTATTTCATTAATTCACACTTTTTCTAATGACACTAATTTTGTTTAAATCCGTTGATCCATACCAAAGTTATAAGTATTTATTAACAAATACTTTCCCAAAAGGTACTTGAACAACTTTGTGCGTAATTTGGTTTTTTTCTAGTTTACTTTTTTAACACTTGGTATAATTGGGCATATTCCACAAAAAACTGGTTTTTGAACTTTTCCTCACAAGTTACGCCCCCTAGCGGTTAGCTTAGAAACTTGAAAGTTACTTCCAGCGATTTCTCTTGGTCACTTTTACCAAGGAATTGTTTCTTCAAAAGTTATAACATGAATAGTTCCTGAGATAGGCTTGGTACATGAAACAATTTTGGATGGCCTCTTAATGGTGCTATTATTACATACTATACCCAATAGAATTTAAGTACCTTTAGAGATTATACTATCAGTGAAATGTAACTGTGAATATGATAATTTTTTATAATGCAGTAGGATCCTTCATGTGTTCGATCTGTACAGAAATAGAAAGTACTATTCGGTGTTTTCCATTTTTTTCAAAATCATGCAGGAAGTAGCAATCATTTACCCCAAAAACCAAAAAAACTTGAATTAAAAAAATTTTGTAGCATATTTATTCCATCCTCAAATTCAAATTCAAAAATTTGCCGCGTAAACGACTGTTGACGTCACTACTCATATGTGTCATTGAAAGCGCCATCATTTTATTGTAAACAGTGTATCTGCGAGATTGTGCGAAGTTTTTTATTTATATCTATTTTCTCTTTTCTTTATTTCTTGTTGATTTTCATAAAAATAAGTCAGTTAGACATTTTTTAATGCAAAAAGCACAATATAAGTATTTACGCTGTTGCTTTTACATTTCGAAATTCAGCTGCATTGAAACCTAACCTAACCCAACCTAACCTAACCATGAAAATGTCCAAGGATGGTAAATTGTTTGACAATGCTTTTACAAACCCTACTGACGACATTTTATGATTGCATAACACAAATAAAACCAATAATTCACAATAAAATCAGAAATAAAGGCCGGTTCATGCAACGAACATTATAATTCCATTAACATTACATTATAATTACACTTTCACTAAAAAAATGTTGTCGTTCATGCAAGACTTCATTACATTATAAATTCTTTATTAGCGCATGCGTATATTGTCCACTATTGACACTTGAAACTTATGTTATGTTCTATGCATCTGCTACAATATTCAAAAAGTTCAAGTTGTTATACTACTATTCTATTTTTGATTTTGTTAAAATATTTTTTATTGCTTGTAAAACCGGCCTTCAATATCAACATAACCTAAACATAGGAATTTTGACATAAATACGAATTCACATTTCCATGCTATCGTACTGCGCATGCGCTTTTACTGTTTCCAATAAGAATATAATGTAATGTAAATGAAAAGTTCCCAACTTCTTAGTGGGCTTAATGTAATTGTAATGCCTTAATGTGTTGCATGAACGCATGAACTATAAATTGGGTGCTCAACTGTCATCGATATGAGTTTTGACGTCACGACCTTGAATTTATCGATTTTAACTTACTTTCAATTTGATATTATATAAAAAATAACCAGAATTGTTGCGTTGTAATGAGTTTAGGATTAAATATTTATAATTTACTATATGATTACAAAGGAATTTCATTGATTTATTTCTAATGAAAACACCGAATTGGGAATCATTACACTCGTATAAAAGCCCAAAATATTCACAGTGTAAATCGCCTTTTTTTATTCATAAATCACTTATGCAATACTTTTTGTGACGAGCGTATTTATGAATTTTGATATTGCGATAAGGTGTGTGATGCAGGAAGGACGGTTCTGAAAAAAGGTGGAGGATTGAAATATTGTATATGTTGTGGCGACTGGGGCTGGAACATTCGTGAGCTAATCCTCCGCAATTACATTGTTGCGATTTAATTACAACCCGTTGGTTCTTTTCCCTGATTTACTACTTCCCACGTGAAAATGATGGTGTATACTGGCCGTTGCGTTGTCGACTTTATCAGTGACGTACCTACGTAGAATTAAAATGGAATAACTAAAGATTCCTCAGAAAATCAACAATTTAAAATATTGTTTAGAAACGTAAAAAGACCAGCTGTACAAATCAAAACAATCATAATATTGTGGCAAATAATTTGCTTTATTTGTATATGCATCATTTCCAAATTTGCATTTTAATTTGTTTACACCCTCTGGCACGTATGCAATTCAAGTTGTCAACTTTCCCAATAGATTAAGTTATGAAAATGAAATGTATTGTATCAACACAAATTTTTGAGAAAGTACCTACATCATCGAGAACACAAAATAAACAACAATTTAACAAATTAATCATTAACAGCCTTACTGATAAACGGAGTATGAATATTTATACCGAGAATAAATTCGGAATAGGCAAAATGTCTACTAATAAATATGGAATAACTTATACTCGGAATAAAAACTCGGTATAAAGTTATACCTACCCTAAGCCTTGTTTAAGTGTAGTATAACCTAAAAAATATGTTTGCGATAAGGTGTAGAAGCTGTTGAGGAGGTTATTAATTTAATAAATATAGGGTAGGGCTTTACTTTAACGCACGCAACAAAAATGGTCATGTGATATATCAATCGAAAGCCCTTGAGGAGCTGAGTCGATTGACACCCCTCATAGTTGGCGCATGCGCAGAATAACAAAGTTATGAATTTTTTAATTTTGCATTATAAGTCTATGGAATATCCGTTAAATGTATATTCACTCATCCCAGCAGAAACAATTAAGTCAAACCTAACCTAACATAACCTAACCTAACCTAACCTAACCTAACCTAACCTAACCTAACCTAACCTAACCTAACCTAACCAAACCTAACCAAACCTAACCAAACCTAACCAAACCTAACCTAACCTAACCTAAACTAACCAAACCTAACCAAACCTAACCAAACCTAACCAAACCTAACCAAACCTAACCAAACCTAACCAAACCTAACCAAACCTAACCAAACCTAACCAAACCTAACCAAACCTAACCAAACCTAACCAAACCTAACCTAAACTAACCAAACCAAACCAAACCAAACCAAACCAAACCAAACCAAACCAAACCAAACCAAACCAAACCAAACCAAACCAAACCAAACCAAACCAAACCAAACCAAACCAAACCAAACCAAACCAAACCAAACCAAACCAAACCAAACCAAACCAAATCTAACCTAACCTACCCTAACCTAACTTTTTTGTTCTCAGTCTCAGTTGGCGCATGCGCAGAACAAAATAGATACAAATTATTTAATTTCCCATTATATATCTAATATTTGATCCCCAGGTGTTAATCGACTTAGCTCCTCAAGGGCTTTTGATTGATATATCATATGACCATTTTTATTGCGTGCGTTAAAGTAAAGTCCCATTATATATCTAATGATTGATCCCCATATACGTATAATGGGAAATTAAATAATTCGTAACTTTTTCATTCTGCGCATGCGCCAACTGAGACAGGTGGCATTCGACTCGGCTCCTCAAGGGCTTTCGATTGATATATCACATGACCATTTTTGTTGCGTGCGTTAAAGTAAAGTCGAGCCAAATAGGGATATAAATATGGAAAATACAAAGAAAAAGAAAAGTTTTTAAAGAAAGAATATACCCATTTACAATATACTCTGATAAAGAGATTTTTAATTTATGTTTTGCTAGAAATAAGTAAAAAGTGATCAGTTAAAGACATTTTTATAATAAAACCTGCAAGGTTAGGTAAATTTCGACCAATTTCACAAAGAGCTTTTCTCAAACAAAATTTTATAAATTATAAAGCAAAAAAATCTAAAATAATAAATAATCATTTGAGGTGTAATGTTTTACGCATTCGCCTCTCATGCAGCTGCTGCGGGTTCGATTCCCGACGACAACAATCTTTTTTATTTTTTTTAATAGTCATACTGTCATACTTCATTTAATTTTACAGTGTTCCATGTACTTGTATATGACTTGTGTCGACTTTTGCTACGTTGCCAAATTATTATTTTGGAATAAAGAGGGAATAGTTATACCGAATTTATTCCGAGTTTATTAGTGAACAATTTATACCAAGCTTATACTTAGAATAACTATTCTAAGTTTAAATAAGGAATAACCTAAGAATAAGAGATTTTTATTAGTAACACTGTAAAATTTTATCCACGGATTCTGAAATTAGGTACTTGGAAAACTAGATCAAATAATTTTTTCTTTATGAAAAAATGCAAATAGCAAATTTTATTAAAGACATAAAAGCCAGTAACTGTAAATACAATCCAGTTTGCAAACATTCAAAAATCTTCGATATTCTACAAATTGACATCATGAATTTAACGCAGGAAAAAATATCAAGGATAAATGATTTGGAGAAACCCTATCATGTCAGTATATCTGAATGAATGGTTCAAGGGTGAATCACACAGGGTGCACAGACGAATCAAAACATATGATGGACTTGGTAACGTTTTCAAGGACTTCAGGTGTTATTTGTCTAACGGAGTAAAATCTGGAGACCTTGGTGGCCATTCGATAGGCCCCCTTCTACCTATCCACCTTCCTGTGAAAACGTTATTAAGGTAATTTCGTACCTCAACACCATAGTGTGGGGGAGCCCCATCCTGTTGATACCATAAGTCATGTCTATTTGGAAATAGGTGATTTTTCTGTGGCAACAGATAATTTTGAAGAAATTCCAGATAACTAGCAGCAATTAGGTTTTCCTCAAAAAAATATGGCCCTACAATTTGATTGTTTATAATGCCGGCCCAAACATTCACCTTATCGGGATATTGTGTCCTATACTCTTCCATCCAATGTGGATTTTCACTTGCCCAATATCGACATGTCTGGCGATTTACGTGACCGTTCAGCATAAAAGACGCTTCATCTGAAAAAAGCACCTTTTGTATGAAACCCGGATCTCTGCTTACATTGTTCCATAACGATTTCGAAGAATTCGATTCTTCTATTAAAGTCATCTTCTAATATCTCCTGGACCAGATGTACTTTGTATGGATGCCACTTCTTCTTTTTTAGCACTCTTGCAACAGTTGATTGGTGGACATTATTATCTAGTGCGACCTGCCTAGAACTGGTATGAGGATTTTCTTGAAACGCCAGTACAATGTCCAGTTTTTTGGCTTCGGATATTGATGTTCTACCACTTCTGGGAAGATCTTTAACATAGCCCGTTTCTCTATTTTTTTTTTCAATTCTAGTTACTGTTGATTGAGTAATTGGATCGCGATTGGGGTATTTAGCATTAAATAAATTACGAACTTCTGCTTGAGTCCTCACTCTATCTCCATAACCAATCATGGTTAAAATCTCGATTCGTTCTGTTTCTGTTAGTTTCATTTTTGTAAATATGCTGTTATTAATATCGGCAAAAAACGTTAAGGGTAATAATTTGACGTGTATTATTACACTAACGATGACGTAATTACGCCATTACTAATGAAGTAATGTCCAACACATCTATAATAGCAGTCTGTTTCTGAAATAATTAATTTATTCTATACATTTGCATCATACTGTAGGTATTATTAATAAGCCTATAAGCCTTCCCAGATACCTAGGAAATGGTATAACTGTAGAGCGGGTCACAGTTATGATGCAGCGTGGCCGGCATAGGCCAATGTAAATCTTATAGGCGAATATTCAACACTGTTGCCGCTTTGGTTAGTCAACATTTAAATCATAATAGTAACACATAAACGCAATGCTGCATAATAACTGTGACCCGCTCTATAGTTACGGTAATGTTGAAGAAGAAATTAGAGGGCAGGTGATCAAAGCAAAAAAAAGTAGCGCGGTTCCTCAACGATGTAATCTGGCGAAACAAACACCTACAACAAAAAACAAAGGCTCGGATTTACAAAACCACAATTAGACCCATCAAGACATACACATCGGACCAAAGACAGCAAAAACGGAACTGGAGACCACAGAAATGAGGATACTAAGACGAATATTTCGGAAAAACGCTACTAGATAGGGAAAGAAGCGAAGACATACGGCAATCATGCAATATAGACAGCACAAATGAATGGGTTCTGCAACGCCCGAGATAAATCTCCCAATGGTACACGCAGCAGAGGAGGAACTCGGAAAAGATGATGGAGTGACAATTTAGATCTAAGCCCAGGATGAGGACAAATCGAAGAAGGAACAGAAGGAACATATTATAATAGTTAGAAAAAGAAGAACGCTGGATTTAGTCATAGGAAGTAAAAATAATATAGATAATTGCAGTGTAAAAGAAGAGAAAGTTCCATTAGTCAAAATAGACCAGCATCATCCATCTCTAGAAATTAATTTATTCTTTAATAAGGTTTGCAAACTTAGAGAGAACAAAATTGTAGATAGTAAACTTAATTTTAAAAAAACTAATTTTGAATTAATGTATAGAATGATGGAGGAAACTTGCTGGGAATCTGTTACCCGGGAGATTGAAGTAAATGCTGCTCTTGATGAGTTTTATAAAATTATAAATACTATTTTTCACTCAACTGTTCCGTTATATAGAATTCATAATAGTAGACACTACCCTGTTTGGTTTTCGGCTGACATAAAACTTATTAAAGAAAAAGAAATCTACAAAAAACTTAGAAATATTTCAGAGTTTTATAACAATAAATATATACTAATCAGAAAAAAACTAAAGTCGAGTTTAAGAAGAGAGTATAGAAGTTATTTAAAGGTAATTGAAAATGCCTGCGTTGCAGATGTTAATGTATTTTGGAATTTTGTAAAGGGAAAACAAAATAATAAAACTAAAATTTCCTCATTTACTTTAAGTGGAAACCAGGTACCAGAAAAAAATGTTGCTGAGAATTTTGCTCAATTCTTTTTCTCTATGTACTCTTCTGAAGAATCTACGTATAATTTTAGTAATTATTTAAATAACTGTGACAATTATGGTTTGTGTTTATTATCCGAAATAAATGAAGATGAGTTTAATAAAGCAGCGCAAAAGTTAAAACCGAAAAAAGCAGCAGGTATTGATAATATCCTTCCGTATGTGTTAAAAGGATGTAGTCATTTGTTAAAAGTACCATTACTACATATTTATAATTTAATAATTAACAGTATTGTATTCCCGACCCAGTGGAAAATATCTTACTGTACACCTATTCATAAAGCAGGAAAATTGTCAGAAATTGAAAACTATAGAGGAATTGCAATAAATTGCTCTGCCTCAAAGCTATTTGAACAAATTATTTACAATAAGTTAATAGATCATGTACAAAACATAATAGTTGATGAACAGCATGGTTTTATCCGAGGTAGATCAGTTGATAGTAATTTGCTCATATTTAGTGAAAGTGCAAGTGGAGCTTTAGAAGATAAAGTACAGTTGGACGTTATATACACTGATTTTAAGAAGGGGTTTTATCAAATCCATCATGATATATTATTACAAAAATTAATTAACTATGGGCTCTCTGTCGGTTTTGTGACATTAATAAAAAATTATTTGGAAAATAGGTACTTCATTGTAAGATTCGGTGGGAACACGTCAGTAAAGTATCATGCTAATTCTGGGGTGCCACAAGGATCCAACCTGGGCCCTCTATTATTCACGCTTTTCATAAATGATGTAGGACTTTGTATTCGCAGTTCTGAATTTTTATTATTCGCTGATGATTTTAAATTTTATAGACGAGTGGAAACAGTTAGAGATTGTGTGGAACTCCAGAAAGATATCAACAACATTCTATCATGGTCTAAGTCTAATAAGTTATTTTTCAATATCAAAAAGTGTTCCATACTTTCTATTACCCGAAAAAAACATCCAATAGTATTTGATTATACTATGGATCAAGAAATCTTGGACAGAAAATTAGACGTTAAAGATCTTGGAGTATATTATAACCATCAAATGTCATTTTTACCACATATAAAAAAAATAGCTATTAATGCAAATCGAGCGTTGGGATTTATTATCAGACAAACAGCGGATTTTATAAATTTAAAAGTAATAAAACATATGTATTTTTCTTTAGTTAGAACAAAGCTGGAATTTGCTTCGGTATTATGGGCGCAGCAACCACAGATACACTTGGACTTGCTGGAGAAAGTACAGAATAAATTTTTAAGATACTTATATTACAAAAAACATCATTCATGGCCTGATTTTATGGAAATAAGAACTTCAATGCTAAGAAAAGAATTCGTAATACCCTCACTAATTGATAGACGTAAGCTATCTATGGTTTTGTTCTTATATAAAATACTTAATAACAACACCAAGTCTATACAATTATTATCATTGGTACCATTTAATGTTCCATCAAGGCGTATTAGATCATCATTACTATTTAATATTTCAGGATCCACCCCACAATCTCCTCTAACTCATATTATTAGACTTGCTAATAATTTTGATGCTATGAGTAATATTGACTGGATGGTAATTAAACAAAATCGATTTAAGAAAATTTTAAATGAATATTTAACTACTTTGAGTCTTTAAATATTATAAAACATAAAATGTATTCGTTTGACATATCCCACTGTATACTGCGGTTTTGGTTTTTGATCCCCTAAAACCATTGCATTACATCTTTATTGTATTTAGTTACTGTTATATTAAAATAAAAAATATGTTTGTTTATATTATAGTTAATAAGAACTACTCATGTAAAAAGGTCAATAGACCTGTTTGAGTTTTGATAAATAAATAAATTAATAAACTATTCCACAAGGTACTCTTATTTTTATATAAAAAACTATATTTTTTCTTACAGTTAATAAAAAATCTAAAACTTTAGGGTATAAAACATATTTCCTAAAAATAATCAACATAAGTACCTATATTTAGTAAACCCAAACATCGTTCTGAAAATAAAATCGTAAAAAAGTATCGCGATGAGCAGACGGACGCGGACGAACAAAGTCGACATTCGTAACTTAATCCTGTCAATCCCTGTTAAGTAAACGCGTCTTTGAAAATAGAGACAGTAGAACCCTTTTAAATTGTATTTGATTATGAGGGGAAGAGAGAGTTCTCATCTTTCGTACAAAAGGGCACTTTTCTGACGATAAAAATAGAGCTACTTTAAAAATCGATACTTTCCTATCACAGGAGTGTACATTATAATAAAAGGAGTAATGAGCAACGGAAAATTAATATAAGACAAAAATAGGGTGACATTGTTAAAAAACTTGGACAATTCGGAACTCACCACTTTTATAATTATACAGTGTGTCCACGGATGGGGTTGCTTATAGGAGAAAAATTTTTATTATTCATTTTACGCTAGAAAGTCATTCTTAATAAAAAATTCTGCCTCTTTTAAAAATGAGAATAACACTGAAACATCTTAGATTGGATCTACAGGGTGTTGCCAAAATTAATAATCGTTTTCTCCTCTGGTCAACTCCATCCGTGGACACACAAAATTGGAATTTTAATTTGAAAATTTGTATTCAGTCTTTATTTTAGATTACCTATAAACAACTTTCTTTTATATAAATTTTGTGTAATATAAAAAATAATGGTACTTCTCTCTTGAGGTATTTTCATGTTTTCTTAATTTGGCAACACCCTGTACATCCAATCTAAGATTTTTCAGTGTTATTCTCATTTTTAAAAGTAGCAGAATTTTTTATAAAGAATGACTTTTTGTCGTAAAATGAATAATAAAAATTTTTCTCCTATAGGTAACCCCATCCGTGGACACACCGTATGTTAAATACATTTTATATATTTTTTTATTGCGGACATTTTAGGTGAAAGATATCTCAGTATATTGGAGGACTTAATTAATTATTTGGTTTACCATTTATCAAGAATTTAGAAAAATATTTTTTCTTCATTGTTCCAGAATTGTAAACCAATTTTTACATATGTGCAAAACCAACAATGGTGCCTTTCAGTGGCCTCATTTATCGACAAACATAACCCTATAGATTTTTTTATATTGGGATGCTTAAAAAACGAAATTATATTCCCATCCTCTTATAAAAAGAGGAGAATTGTGCTCGCGATTCATTTAGTTCTCTCTCTAGAAACGAAAAAGTGAAACATAATAATTAAGATAATTCTTAATTGGTGATAGGGATGCTTACTCAGACTTTGTTTGAGATCATCTACTAGTTTAGCATCAAAATAATTAATATCTGAAAAATCATATCTGATCGTAAAGGTCTTTGAAATATAATACTTAAATCTACAGGGTGTTCCACTTAGAACAACAAAACTGCTGTCATGTCATTAAATTCGCCATGGTATTTAATTCACAATTCAAATAGTGTAACATCGTCGTAAAACAACCTGTATAAAGCTGAACGCTCAATCTCAAAAATGGCTGTTTCAAATTTAATAAAAACATATATTTTTATATCTTTGATAAAACGGAACGCTTTAGGCTATAAAATGTCATTTTACAGCCAATAACGTAACATCAATAAAAAGCTTTGCAGAAATATGGAAAACTTATTTCTTTTCTGACGTATACCAACATGCAAGAATCAAATTGCTTAAAAGATTTTAAACTGTTCATATCCTTTCTCATATTAATTTTTTCTAAAAATGTTATAAATTGTGTTAGGTACCTATCATTTGAAAATTATAACCTAACACGTTAATATAGACATGCATCGGGTTAATTTTAAAAAATTATTAATTAGATTGAATTAATTTCTGTGACGACTATATAGCACTTGGAATGTATGTATATTCAGTCTGTAATATTATTGTGCCTAGTTAAATTTTCCCGATTCATGAAACTGAATAAGGTCACCACTCTGACTCCTTTAACTCACTTTAACCTCAACTTACTAGGTTATGGACAACGAATATTTTCGATTTTATTGTTGTTAAATCATAGTGAACGTTTCTTTCGGTAGAGTTGTTATGATAAACGTTCAGCTAGTATAATTTAATACCGGAGGTACATACTTTAATACTAAATAACGCACTATAGGTAATTTATCAAATAGAACAATGAATGAAATGTATGTTCGAGATAATTAATTGTGCATGCAATTTCTCCAAAATTCAGAAAGCGTGCAAGTTGCATGCTTTCTGATGTAGGTACAAAATATAATAATAGGTACGAACAGTTTTGGACATTCTAATAAAAAAGAAACAGGATATCAAGTAGTAAGAAAAGGGTAAATACACTAAAGAGTTCTTATACAAAAATCTTTATTCCTTAGGGTATCTATAACAGTTTATTTAAAACATTACATTCATTTGTCAACTTAAACTTGTTTTAATTTTTGTAGTAGTTATTAATAAGCCTGTTAATCTACAGATAATTAAAGAGGTCAAGTAGCAGAAATGCAGTAACCAAAATAAATCTAGGGTGGCTAAAGTAAAAAATAAATTATACCCATAAAGTAAAAACAAGAACAAATATTTGTCATGTAAAAATGCAATCCGCAAGGTGGCTAAAGTATGGAAAGTAATTTTCTAAAGAATTACATTTATTTGTCAACTCAAACTGGTTTTAATTTTTGTAGTAGTTATTAATAAGCCTCTTAATCTACAGATAATGCAGTAACCAAAATAAATCTAGGGTGGCTAAAGTAAAAAATAAATTATACACATAAAGTAAAAACAAGAACAAATATTTTTCATGTAAAAATGCAATCCGCAAGGTGGCTAAAGTATGGAAAGTAATTTTCTAAAGAATTACATTTATTTGTTAACTCAAACTGGTTTTAATTTTTGTAGTAGTTATTAATAAGCCTCTTAATCTACAGATAATGCAGTAACAAAAATAAATCTAGAATGGCTAAAGTAAAAAATAAATTATACACATAAAGTAAAAACAAGAACAAATATTTTTCATGTAAAAATGCAATCCGCAAGGTGGCTAAAGTATGGAAAGTAATTTTCTAAAGAATTACATTTATTTGTCAAGTCAAATTTATTTTAATTTTTGTAGTAGTTATTAATAAACCTGTTAATCTACAGATAATTAAAAAGGTCAAATAGCAGAAATGCAGTAACCAAAATAAATCTAGGGTGGCTAAAGTAAAAAATAAATTACTTATACCCATAAAGTAAAAACAAGAACAAATATTTGTCATGGAAAAATGCAATCTGCAAAGTGGCTAAAGTATGGAAAGTAATTTTCTGAAGAATTACATTTATTTGTCAAGTCAAATTTGTTTTAATTTTTGTGGTAGTTATTAATAAACCTGTTAATCTACAGATAATTAAAAAGGTCAAGTAGCAGAAATGCAGTAACCAAAATAAATCTAGGGTGGCTAAAGTAAAAAATAAATTACTTATACCCATAAAGTAAAAACAAGAACAAACCCAATATTTTTCATGTAAAAATGCAATCCTCAGGGTGGAGAAAGTATGTAAAATAATTTTCTAAAGAAGAAATATAGTTTTACCAACAACCAAGCTATTTCTACTCTTATTTGCAATATTGAAACCGCACTACATCTGAAGCTACATGACCAAATACTAAGAAAAGTGTAATAAAGAGGATAATTATTCAAAAGGACATTAAAAAGGAATCGGCATGATGAGCAGAGCGTGGTTTACTTCCATTTAAACTTCAAAGAAGTAACAAATATAACTAGAACATCAAATATAACCAATAGTACCTAATAATCATAGTGAAAAAATATAGGAATAAGAAGAGAAGATGTATATAGAATTACAAGCAGAAATAATCTTTTTATCTATAAAATATCTCTAAAATAACATACATAATCGTAAACAAAAACTATTCTAATTATATTGAATCTGGAACTGTTAGACAGTGTGTTGGTGTAGTGGTAGTGTATATGGTGTCCAGTATTGCAATTTTGAAATTTATCTGTGTGATTATTACATAAGTAACTGTACTGGTGCAAATCTGGTTTCTTCCTAGCTAGACTGTAATAAATAAACTGTGGATTTAAAATTCCACTTGTTGATAGAAACATAGGATTTCTTTTTGTTTCAGAAAACCCAGCAGAATTTGACTGTTCCTTATTCTTGTTCCAATCCTCCATATATAGTGGCATGTTATTTTAATCTGTCATATAAATAAAGGTGTTTTTGAACACCCTAGTGTATGTATGACAAAGTTTGTAACAGATAAGATGTATAGGAAGTTTATAGAATTATGGGGGTTATGGTGAAAGTAAGGAGAATTTTTCAGAAATCTTTTGGGTTTAAGTTCAACTTCTTCCTCCTGCCTGTAAGTCAGCTGTATTGTAATCTTAGGAAATCTTATTCCAGTTTACTGTAACTTTGACATACCAGTAGAAATTATTAAATTCACTTATATTTAAATAATTAAGCAGCGTAAACGAAGACATTTTTCAATATCTCCTGGTAAAATAATTGTTCAATTAGTTTTCGAGTTAATGGCGATAGGTTAGACGTACTCCACACTTGAGTTATTCCATTCTATTTGATTTCATATAAATATCGAGGTTAACGTATTATAAACTTTTATTATTTTTGTCTTTAAGAGTGCATGACGGATGCCAAGGTCTCCAAATGTTGAATTGAATATAGACACTTATTTGTAGGAGGGGAATTGGAAAATTTGAAAACAATTTAACGTTAATAGCTCCAAGGAATTATATTATTGTTTTTTATGGGCATCCACTAATTTAAATTTACAAGATATATAGTGTGCTGCATGCAAAGATAATAGCTTGATAATGTTTATTATAATAATAATTTAAAAAATTGCGTTCAAACTACATGAACAACCTGCTGATTTAGTAATAAATAACGTAGTCCTAAATTAATACATTACTGAAGTACTTTCTAGTGGCACGCCACTATTATTATCGTTTATGTTAAAGTATATTGTTTATTTATAGTATATACTATTCAGTCAAGTTAATTTATTACAGAAAAAATGGATCTTGGGGTTAAAAGAAGGAACATGAAAATGTAACAAATATTATTTTAAAATATAATACCATAATAACTATTATAAAAAGATATCTTGAATTTTTACACCCTCTTAATAACACTAAACATTTTTTTCTCTATATATTAAAGTAGTTTTCACATCCAAGAACATTTACAATTACATATACGCGGTATCAATTTGAATCATAACAACTGTCATATCTTAGGAACCAACAAAATATAAAAAATTGTTGCTAGCTTCTTCGTCCCATCTTGCTCTCTCCCTACTTGTAATACCTTATCAGAAAGCTCAACCTTATCAGAAAACTCAATGGTACAGATGTTTCCACACCGAATTATTGTTATACTATAGTATGCCAGGTAATTAAAGTTGCATAAATTATGCAGAAAATAACTTAAATAAATTTGGACGTTCAAAAAGCAGTTTTTAACCATAACCCTGAATTATGTGATGGTTATGCTGAATTTTTTATAGGTTGGGAATTAGTACTGTAATTAAACTGCAGTAAATTTAATTTTGCTTTGTATTCAACAGATAGCAATGATTTGGAGAAATAAATTAAATATGATTTTGAATCACAATTTAAAAAAGAACAACTTGGTAAATCTGATATTACATATACATAGTTTGGTGTAATTAAAATGTATACTTCAATTGTCGCTGGTTTATAAGCATTGAATAAAACTATAAAATAAAATACACTTCACCTACCAACATATATTTTTATCATAAGCATTAATTGGCTTAAGATAAAACCATTCTCTCAATACGCCCATGACTCATCTCCCTGCGGGAATAATCTTCACAATTAAATCAAACTCGATTACATCGCATTGAGAAAAACAAATGAAAGATCTAATCTAATCGAATTAAGCAGTTAACAAGTAACCCTAATACAATTTCCAATTATTTTCTTATTACAGTTAATGCCTCTTACTAATTAGATTGATTATTTGGAACACAACACAAAGCCGTCCACGTTGTATTATGTCTTCATGTGAACTTTGCGTAACTTGTTTTTAACAGCAAAAGATAGTACTATTATTAAACTAAATAAATCTAAAAATATCTTGAATACATGTTCTTCAGCAATTATTTGATTCTTTCACTTGCCATTCTTTGTTGTTTTTATATTTTTGGTATTTAAAATATTTCCAAGTTTTGGATAGGCCATTACAGGTTAAACTTAAGAAAAATGCTTAAACCCCCAAGCCAGGTCAATGTAGAAACCATCTTGCATCAGTGCAAAAATTTGAAATATTTCGGTTTATCCCTGTAAAAGGAACGTCTCTACTATCTTCTGAAAAAAAAATCTGATTCCCTTAAAAACTTCCTTCCCTACAACCAAAATGTATTCAATTTCTGCCTTGTCTTCTCTTTCCAAAACTCGGGAAAGAACCACCAGACCTGATCTTGGCAAAGTACTTCCTCAAACTCCACAAACAACATTATCTCTAACAATAGGTACCACCTAGAGCATATTACCGCTTTTCTAACCACTTGCCTATCATCATCAGAATTGATCATAGATAATAATTTAGGAATAAACTTATTACCTAGTACTACTCTTTTACAATAAGAGTTATGTTGACATTATCTCTCTTTCAATCAAAATTCAGACCTGAATATTTTACTATTGACCTATAAGTGAGATTCCATACAACAATGACAAAGGCAATCAGCCACCAATACTCTAGCATTGCCATCTGAACTCATCAGCCTGCTGTTACTGCTCCCTGTTCACCACAGCCCTAATTGGCAGAACATAGAATCTTGTCTTCAAAGTATTCTTGTCCAATTAGTTTAGATATAAAAATATAAAATGGTCAGGATATCAATAAACTTAAAACCCAAGCTACCTTCTTCATAGTCTCTTATATAAATCACTTAAAACTACTTCAGGTATCTCTAAGGTAGATAAATATAATTTATTCAACATCAGCTTGTTTTGTGCTCTAATATTTTTGCTACAACTAAAAAATATATGATTTAAATCAGAAACTGACGTTCCATCACAGTCGCAAAATGGAGTCTCTATTAACCCTAATTTATAAAGGTGATCTGGGAACCTACAGTTATTTAATCGTGGCTTGGTAAGAGTTGTGGAGTGAAATCGATTAACATACTGATTTTGTTTATGGATAGGAAGAACAGAATTAATAAGAACATATGGGTTGTTGAATTTTTTAACAAACTTTTGCCATTCTTCTTCCCACCGATGTTTAGATACTATTTTAACTTCAGCAATAGTACCTATCCTCAAGTAGTATTTTGCAAAGCAATAAATTCTTTTGCTAATTTATCAGCCATCTCATTACCACGAATGCCTGCAGGTCCTTTTACCCAAATAAATGAAATGTTTGACTCCTTCGCAACTATTTTATATATGAGCCTTCTCACTAAACCTATTGAAACTTGATTATACTTTTTTTTATAACTGGAGACTTTGAAGACTTGATTTAGAGTCGGATTGCGAGTACTTCTAGCTTTGTTGATATATAAACTGCACAACCCGAGCATCGCAGGCTTTAGACATTCATTTATCGCTCCATTACACTACCCATAAGCTGACCAATCACCTTCTCACACGCAATCTTAAATATCTAAACCAATTCCGCAGAAGAACACATCTTATATCGAGGCAGTTCAATCTTAATTCTCCTAATGCACCCAAAAACCGCTTCAAAGCAGTGGAACATAGCAAATCATTCCTCCACAATTATCACTTCAAAGGACTTAAGTATCAACATAAAATTGAGAACCTATGATTAGTAAATTATTATTTCAGGATAATACAGGAGTATTTTGTAAATAAGTACAGTATATCAGTAAAAAATGGATCTTTGGAATAAATAAAAAGATTTACCAAATCAATAGCATCTACTTAGTGTAATAAAAAATAGGGTTTAAAGACTGAGAAAATTAAAGTTAATCGTGACAAAAATGTTCACAAAACAACAATAGGCATGTCAACAGGTATGTATAAACAGAACTGCTTGTTCTATATAACATTAACTGCTTCTAAGTTTAAATACCTGACAAAATTATTATATTTCAACAGAAATGTTTTGGAGAGCAAACCTTCTAGTTATTCAAGTCGTTTTAATGGGTCAATGTACACTGCATTCTTAAAAAAAATTGGCAGTCGTACTAAAAAATGATATATGTTAAACCCACATACTTTTTACCTATATGCTTTTTGTAAAAAATATTCGTTCGTATATTAGCAGTTAACAGCATCAAAATTCTACATAATCATTTAATAGCATCATAAAATAAGTTATGAAACCTTGAGTACGCTCTATGAGTTATCAGATATTTTTTATTGAATCCGGAACTTGTTTGTTGAACCATTTGGATTAAGTTTGTTATCGGTGTTAAGGTACTTTTTTTAAATCCTAGACTTTCGTCTTTGTGAAGAATAATATAATTATTATTAACCGGAAGTGCAATTTTATTCCAGTGCTATAAGAAAGGTAAGTTGGTTTTATTTCATATATTTTTTCAATAAAATCTAACATCGCCTTATCTTTCCTAACTATTTTAAAAAACGTTATCACTTTCCTCTACCGGTATAACTACATAACAATTACTAAGTAATAAGATTTACTTGGTCGAAAAACATTTAAATCCAACTGTTTTAAAAAAGAATAATAACTTGGAATCAATTTGGATAATTATGTGTATGCTATAAATTATACCAGGAACTAGTTTTTCTTAATAACGTATTGTTGGTTGCATACGTAAAGTGTCTATGTTTATAAAATAAAAAGAAAGTGATAATTCAAATGTATGGATTTATTACAACAAAATAAGAAATAACCACAAAATTGCGTAAAAAGATAATATATATTAACTATTGTAAGATTTCCGTTCTAAATTTTCCACTGTGTGTGAACTTTATAAAGCAATATTTAAAAACAAGAGAGTTGTATATTTATTTAATTTGCAATTATTATATTTGATCTACAATTTAAATCAACTCATCACCATTTAGTTGCGTCAACTAGTAATTAACAAATGTATAAGAATCAACAAATGTTTTGCATATTTTTTGAAAATGTTGTTAAATAAGGATGCTGTTTTAGTGGGTGATCATTCTAAAGCAACTATTCTTTATAAATGAATAGATAAAATTGGTAATCAATAGATGGAATAGAAATAATAACATTTGTTTTGTCAAGTGTTCAGGTTTCAAATTTAACAATTAAAAAATGTTTTTTTTAATAATCATATTAAATGAAACTTATCTATTTTTGACACTTTAATTGTATAATCATTCTAATAAAAAGCAAACATACCTGGATTTTCTGTGACCAAATTATAAACAGTCCTGGCCACTGTTTCACCTGAAAGAATATCCCATAAACCATCACAAGCTATTACCAAGAAATCATCATTATCTAAAGTAATTTCTTCAATATCTGGAATGGCAACGACAAAAGGTTTGTGCTCTGGATCACCTAAAAGACACATTATAAATGTAAAATCCCAAACAAATTGTCACATACAGATATTTACTTTTTTGTATCATTTTTTTATAATCCACTAAAACTACAAGCAATTTTGTTGACTTTATAATTTTATAAATTATGAATAACAGACAGATCTTGTCTTTTACCAAATTTGCAAAGAACAAGCTAACTATGTTCAGTAAGGGTGCGTGAGACAAATATGAAACAACTGAGAAAATCAGAGAATTTAACATAAATCAATATTGCAATTTGTCAATATGAAGATGATTGTTTTAATTTAATTTAATTATGGAAGAAATTAATTAAACTGTTGATTATTTGGTATTCCAAATAAAACATAAAAATAAACCTCTATTTGTTTAAATAGTTATTGTAAGGAGTACAAATGTCAAAAAATGTAGCACATATAGGAGTACCTTACCGATCCTAATCATCCAACATCTTTATGGACACAGGTAAGGTCCAATGATGTCGCATCAAACATATACACATACACAAAGCGTAATATTCTGGATAATTGGCAATAATAATTGATATATTTGTGGAGGGTAGGAACGTTAATGTAGAAGAAATGGAATCTATTTTGACTCATCACAAGAAAACTGTCAAGATTGTAAGTTGGCAAAATAACAATAGGAAGATATATTCTGAGGCGATTAGTAAGTATAATCAAAATAACCGATTCTAGACGAATAGATCCTTTTAAAATGTATGTCTTGCTGAAAGATACCCTGGAAAACCAAAGTATTTTAGGATACATTGGCCACATTGCAAAAAGAACAGACTCATTACAACTACTAATAGTATCAAAGGAAAAATGAAATTGATATTGACTAGCTTAGACAAGAAAAAGGTGAAACAAACTACAAGTCTAATTTGCCATCAAATTATGGCTCAGCATAAAATATAATTGCAAAATACAATAAAAACTGTCACGAGAATGTCAGTCACTAACTCAATGGCAAAATGTCCTCTTTTTCAAACACAAAGAGTTTGTAGAGGGCCAGGACCAATAGGAAGACTAACTTTTGCAAGGGAAGTCGTTCCATGGCAAGGCCGTCGTACTCAGCTTATTCCTATTCCAAGCATTATGACAGGGGGCAGATATTGGACATATTAATGAACCCATTATTTATTCTCTCAAAAATGAAATTGGAAATAATTTCATTTTTATGGATGATAATTCTAGGCTTCACAGCACGAGAAGAGTAAAAAATGCACTGGAGATTGGGAATATTCAAAGAATACCATGGCCAGCAAACTCTCCAGATATGAATCCCATTGAGCAAATGTAGGATTTCGTTGGAGGAGGAATATCAAACAGAATTTATCCTCCTAGCACTCTCCAGGAACTCACAGTTGCGGCCCAAGAAGAATAGAACATCCCAATAGATACCATTAACGCTCTTATTTTTTCCATATTCCAAATTCTGACAATCATTTTATAATACAATGATTTTCATTTGTATTTTTATTGAATATTAAAAGCATAAAAAAATTAAATGAATTTTGTAATACACTCCTTCACTTAATAATAGTATATCATTTTGATAAACTTAAGGGGTCCAAGAATTTTGGCGAAGTGAGTAATATGCTACTTATAGATTTTCACAATTTAATTAAACACTGCATATTTATCAAAATGTATACCTATTGCTCTTGATACTGCTAATTGACCGTTGACTCTCCATGTGCCCCACAACATGACACAACCCCCACACTTTTCTATTCGCTCTCGTTCATCCTAAAAAAAAATTAATAAGTTAAAAACTATTAATTTAGTACCTACATTTTTTGTGATAGGGTTTGAATATTGTTGCCAGAACATACTCTAAATAAATGTTTTTAAAACACACAACATAGCAATAACTCACCTGTCTACATGGTTTATGAGGATTAACAATTTGAAATGCTCTAGATTTATTTACCAACAGAGCTTGAGAATCTCCTGCCCAAGCAACATACAACATTTTCTCTTTAGGACGTAACAATGCAACAACAGCAGTAGCACCACTACTAAAATTCTGCAAAAGAAACGTAGTTTATTAAACACACCTTCAAACAATTAAATAAACTTTGCCAACATTGTAATATATTATTATTATTATAGTTTTTTATACAAGTTATAAATTATCCATATCCAATGTATCTGTAATTTAGGAAAAGTATGGAGATAATTTCAGGATAATTAACTATCAATGGTAACCAAGATAATTAAGAAGATTAGTTTAGGATTTAGAATATTATACAGCATATCGTTTGCAGATCTTTTTTCTTGTAAAGAGAACCATTTCTGATGAAACCCTCGCACCATTCTTCTATGATTTTAAGATTTTATTTTGCGAATCCTCTCGTATTTTCCTCTCAGTAGGTCATCGGTATAAGCTAACATTTAAAAAACTGATCAGGGACATATTTCATATTATAGGAAATTTCTCCCTTTCCCCTAATAGTTATAATCACCGCAGTCTCTCCATCATTTTAATTGTACATTATCTAATAGTAATGAACTGGTGCTTTGAAGATGGAGTGACCATTTTTCAAGGTATTGGACGCCTATTCAGATTTCAGATATAATAAGTTGCAAAGTCCGTTAGAGGCACCACTGAAGTAGAACTAGATTTATGCCATCTGCCTCTGATGAATAACATTAAAGTTATAGAAATAATTTATTGTGTTTATGCAAATTATATTTGTACCTGAATTTATTGAAATCTGTGAATGAAACTGAAGATCTTATTCTACAGAGAAAGGTAAGACACAGAGATAGCAGGCTGCCATACTTTCAAAGGAGCTACTGAGAATACAGTCAAAATATTACTGGAAATGATCAGGAGACAACTCAAGACTAGTAACAGGAATTTTAACTTAATAGTGGAGTTTCTGCAACATACATGATGAAAGTAATGTATTGTAGGGGTTGTCCACTGCGACCTGTGAGATCTATTGTGCCCCTTACTTGCTTAGACCGTGGGTTTTCCCGTATTTAAAGCACCGCCTCTAATCCTATCTTCTTTATGAAGGTTAGGATGTCGATCGGCATCAATTTAGGTAAGTCATCCTCTTCTAATTCGTGTGCTCTTGTATTTCCTAGTGCAGGACATGCTGTGAGTAAGTGTATTGAGTTTTCCTCCTCCATTTCACAATACCTACATTCTGCCTTTTCCTCAATCCCCAGTCTATGTAGGTGTCCTCTTAGTTTACAGTGTCCCGTTAAGATACCTTTTTTCCTCAACCCAAAACATTGTATGGACTTTTTGGGGTTGTAACTACCTAGCAAGGCTTTAGCCTGCTTTATCCCTGGTAGGTTTTCCTAATGTTCGATCTTTCAGGTCCCATTAGTGACATACTTGCTGCCCTTCTGGCAAGCGTATCTGCCATTTCATTTCCTTCTCTGAAAGTAACTAACATACGAAGTAGTATATGCTATTTGGCTCGTCGGTGTCTCAATTTAACGGACCAATGTCTCAATTTAACGGCCAATACTCATTAATGAGTATTGGCCAACAACATAAGAGATACTAAAGATACAGCATGACTGACCTACTGAAACTGATGGAAAATTAAGACTTTTATAGCTGAAATAATTTGTTTACCAAGATTGGTCAATATACACTAGATAAAAATATATAGTTGATCTTTAACTAAAACAATACCTACTAAAGATTTTTTTAATGCTTAATTGTATCTAAATGTTTTATTTATATATTGAGCTAATAAATAATATTGGGTTGGGTTAGGTTAGGTTAGGTTAGGTTAGGTTAGGTTAGGTTAGGTTAGGTTAGGTTAGGTTAGGTTAGGTTAGATTAGGTTAGGTTATAAAACATATTATAAAATTGGGTTTAAGTGGATTTAGTTTGTATATTTTTTTATTATAGATAATGTCCGATACTTACTTCAACATTACATTTATCTATAAACAAAGCGTCTGTTTTACAAAAGGCATCTAGCAAGGCTTTTTTCGGATTTGAAGCAAAATATTTATTTTCGGCAAGGTACTGGTGTAAATGGCCTGAGCAATACTCTGCAGCGTAGGAGCCTGCGTGGCCATCAAATACTGCGTAGTAACTGGACGGACTTGCTTCCTACAAAACAAAAAATACTTTTTCAAGCATATTTCTTCATAAATATAAATAGAAAACATTTTACTCAAGTCTCATTTGACCCAATATCAAGTACCTAACCTAATGTACAATGTAATTGTTTCCCTTAATATACAGGGTGTTTCAAAAAAAGGTAACACCGTCTCTAGGATAGGTAAAAAGCTGAAAAATAATTGGGGTTTGCTTAGTAAAATATAACAATGACAAATGACACATGACAATGGTTTTTATTGGTTATCCATAAGTGACATATGCCATATGACAAATGACATATGACAACGGTTTTTATTGGTTATCCATAAGTGAAAACATTTCACATTTTTTCAAATATCTAATAAATGAAGCCTTCGTTATACGAAAACATTTTACTAAATACAGGGTGTTTCAAAAAAAGGTAACACCGTCTCTAGGATAGGTAAAAAACAGAAAAATAATTGGGGTTGGCTTAGTGAAATTTTTTTCTAACGCCATCCGTTTTCAAGATAAAGGGCGTTGAAGAAAATAAAAAATTACACATTTCTTACGATTTTGCCGAAACTACTGGCACCATTGCAATGAAATTTTATACGAATATGTTTTGGAAGCTAATATATCCCATGAATTGGTTTTTATAACTAACTCTCATAGAGGGCGCTAGTTACACGATTCATACAACGTATTGTTCAACATAACTTTTTTTAGGTTAGAATTATTAGTCAAAACTCCAAGTGAACATAAACATCGTTTAATTCTACACCAAAAAGGTACTCTTGGTAAAACTCGATATTATGTACCGTTTTCGGAATATTTTGATTTGAAACACTCGCCTAAAGTTAATAACATGTCGGTGTATTCAACATTTGAGTACATTTTGTTTAACAATATCTAATTTTACAAATTACAAGGTTTCAAAACTCTATTTATTGTTAACTTATTGTCATAACAATCAATAAATGTCAATTTTACATGGCAAACTTAGAGAAAAGGAGCGATTATTACTTCATAATTTTCAAATCAAAATATTCCGAAAACGGTACATAATATCGAGTTTTACCAAGAGTACCTTTTTGGTGTAGAATTAAACGATGTTTATGTTCACTTAGAGTTTTGACTAATAATTCTACCCTAAAAAAAGTTATGTTGAATAATACGTTGTATGAATCGTGTAACTAGCGCCCTCTATGAGAGTTAGTTATAAAAACAAATTCATGGAATATATCAGCTTCCAAAACATATTCGTATAAAATTTCATTGCAATGGTGCAAGTAGTTTCGGCAAAATCGTAAGAAATGTGTAATTTTTTATTTTCTTCAACGCCCTTTATCTTGAAAACGGATGGCGTTAGAAAAAAATTTTACTAAGCAAACCCCAATTATTTTTCAGTTTTTTACCTATCCTAGAGCTAGAGACGGTGTTACCTTTTTTTGAAACACCCTGTATATATACCTATACTTGAACTATTAATTTATAGTACACCATTGTTATCGTTAGCAGTTACCTATGCAACATAGGACCTTCAATGATTCTACACAATAAGGTATTACCTTTTGACCTGCTTTAGACCACCAAGCTATAGAGTAAACTCAATGATATGTATAACTGACAACTGATTAATGTTTGTAGCTGTATTTCTTGGATCAACATTTTTTCTGTTCTATGAACTAGGAAAAACAGCAAAACAGCACACATGAGCTAATTGTTCCATATCTTAATGAAGTGTTTGTATTTCGATTTGAAGAAAATAAATTCGTCAACTCCACACGACTTCTTACACTCACCTGAATATTGAACATCGTATTCAAATCGTGTATTACGACATGCCGATCTTCCATTCTTCTACGTGTATTTTTGACAGCGCATACACTGGTGATGCAGTAGGGCGTTCCTGTATCCGGAGATGGCAGTGAGCATAGCATACTATTGTCCAGGTATCTTAGACAAACCTCATTGGCTTTAGCAATCACAGTCTGCATTAATTTGAGAGGCTCATAAGCTAAACAACAAAAAATAACAAGAATTAGATCATTCTAATAGTCGTCAATGTAGTAGTTTCATTCATAATATAAGGAGCTCTAAGGAAGAAGTTATAAACAATGTATAATGATAAGATTTCATTGCTCTCTGTTTTTATTAGTAAAACTGATCTGTGATTCTAGAAAGAGGTAGAAAAACATGTAAAACGGCAAACATTACCTTTGTAAGGTGATTTATTATTACAAAGAGTTTACAAGAATGTTCTGAACTCATTCTGGTTGAGGCTTTGGATCAGCGGAGTTATGAAATCGTTAAAGTAATAACTTCCCTGAACAGGGAAGTTGAGGTTAGGTTAGTTCAATGGGGTTTTTAGGTTTGAAAAGGTTAAGCCATAAAGATAAGAATAAGAACAATATATTGGAATAAGAAAGTTTGTTATTGTTTAATTGGAAGAAGTATTAAAAAAAAGGGTAAACATTATTGTTGATAGAATAAATACTGTTGCAGAGGAATATTCAAGAAAATGTAACTGAAGGATATTATGAAGTTTTTCAGTAACTTTAGTAGTAATTAGTACTACCTATAGTTCATTGAAGCTATGAGAAAATAAATATTAAAAATAATAATAAATATTAAACATCAAAAAATTACCGTGGTCTCCTGGATTAAACCCACAACTAACTGGTTGTTTTTTGCAGGCCTTTCTTATTTCTTCGATGACAATCTTGATAAGAGGTGAAAATAAATTTGGTGGACAATTTCTAAAAAAAAAACAAAACATACACAATTAAAACTAAATTTTACCTTTTTTTCCTTACTTTACATGAGGCGGAAGTAGGCGAAACAGGAAGCGAAAAAGTATTTTTTATTTATACTGCTGCAATCAAAACTAACATTCAATATTTTTAGAACTGGTGTTTACAAATCAACAGTATTCAAAAAACGTACCTTGAAAGCTCTAAAAAATATCAAATTTTAGTCTTTTTAACGCAATATACAGAATGCCTATACTGCAAGTAAATATAAGTTGTATAATACGAGGGAGACAAAAACAAAAAATGTATTTAGATATCAATACTTAAAACTGCATAATTTTAAAGGTGTTATAAACATTTTTTTGATTGTAGGTGGCGCTGCTATCTAAACATGACCCCAAACAAAAAGAGTAGCCGTTTTTTTGTTTAGTCAAAATCTGGTTCTCCCAGTCATTGATTAAGAAAAAAACATCTCGCAGTGTTGTAGTTATTATAGTCCTCATTGTAAAATATAAAATTGTAGGTGGCGTTGGTATCTAAACATGACCCACAATCTTATGTTTTTTATATCATATAGAAAAGGAATGATGTTACAAAAAAATTCTATCTTCTATACAAATAGAGTGGTCTCTTCATGGTAACCTTTTTTGGGAATGATTCAACTTTGAATGTATAGTTTTCACTATATTTAGTAAAATGTTTTCGTATAACGAAGGCCTCATTTATTAGATATTTGAAAAAAAACGTGAAATGTTTTCACTTATGGATAACCAATAAAAACCGTTGTCATATGCCATTTGTCATATGGCATATGTCACTTATGGATAACCAATGAAAACCATTGTCATGTGTCATTTGTCATTGTTATATGTCAAACGTCTAATTAAAATCAACAACATTTTGACAATGTGCCGATAGATGTTGTATACACCCTTAAAAAGTTTGAGGTTATATCACTTACTAATGAAATTCAAACAAAAGCAGAGAATAAATAATAAAAAATCAAAATAGCAATTTAATGACAATTGAAAACAATAACATGAACGAATATTGTCAGTTATCAAAAATCGATTATTACACATATCTTAAAATTTAGGCCTTCGTGAATCGAATAACTTTTACAACATACTGAATACGGAGGAAACTATATGTCTAAAATTAAATCATTCCCAAAAAAGGCAGTGGTTTTTCATATTATTTCCAGGTTGGTTACCATGAAGGGAGTCCCCCATTCGCGTTTGTTATGGGTCAACGCGATCCTAGCGGATTAATACGGAACTATCGAGTAATCTGCCCGATTGTACAAACAGGCAATGGGTGCGTTCACCCGACTTCAGCAGCTGACTTAAAGCTCTCAACAGTTTAGTGATAAAATATGTTGACAGCTTAAAAATAGGTGAACGCATTGTTGAATTTCAGCGTTATTATTTGACGTTTTCAACATCTATTGAGGTTGACAAGTCACATAACCTCAATCTAGAATGGAGAACATTCAGCGAGTAGTTCTAATGGAATTGACGAATGATGAACTAAATTTTGGCCAGATAGGGGCTATTGTAGGAAAATTGTTTCCACCTGCACCCAGGGTAAGGAAACTTGACAGTTTCTATACCATGCTTGACCGTTTTCTATCAAAAAAACAACTACTTCCTGGGCTATATGCCCCAACGGACACAAAAATATTAAGGTTATGGACAATTTGTAAATGTCAAAACAAATTCTGCGCTTAGTTGGAAAGCAGAAATAATTACCGCTTCAAGAAATTTGCAGCTGCTTACATCCAGCGCATAGTCAGCGGGTCGGTAGAACGCAATCGCTTACTCAACTGATGACGTAGGCTGAACGCACCCATTGTTTGAAATTCTGTTGATCAAACATTTTTGACAAACTATTCAAACTATAGCCATGGTGGAAAAGATAATTTTTGATTTAAAAAAACCGTAGACTTATTGACCAATGTATATAGTAAATGAGCTGGCAAAATAGTTTTTAAATTAGTTAAAATTGATTTGGTACTATTCTAAAGGCATCACTGCGTGCCGAGCGAAGCGAGGTTCGCAGCACCAAACCAAAATAAAATAATTTAAAAACTATTAGTTGTTATTAATTTGGTGCTGTTATTGAACCATCAGTGTACAATACATAAGCATTCGATGGGAAGCAGAGTTTCGTTTTCTGAAAATGAATCCTAGCTAGAGTAAAATATTAAAGAATTTGGTGAATATCTACTCATCCCTAGCAGCAGTGCAGAGGGCCCCAAGATGCCAATCCCTTAATCTGACCACTGTCCACTGGCGTAAATAGGTGTTTGATTTGGGGGGTTGATGAAGTGTACTGTTCTACAGGGTGTTTCAAAAAAAGGTAACACCGTCTCTAGGATAGGTAAAAAACTGAAAAATAATTGGGGTTTGCTTAGTAAAATTTTTTTCTAACGCCATCCGTTTTCAAGATAAAGGGCGTTGAAGAAAATAAAAAATTACACATTTCTTACGATTTTGCCGAAACTATTGGCACCATTGCAATGAAATTTTATACGAATATGTTTTGGAAGCTGATATATCCCATGAATTTGTTTTTATAACTAACTCTCATAGAGGGCGCTAGTTACACAATTCATACAACGTATTATTCAACATAACTTTTTTTAGGGTAGAATTACATGGCAAACTTAGAGAAAAGCGAACTTTATCATTAGTTTATACCAGGAGCGATTATTACTTCATAATTTTCAAATCAAAATATTCCGAAAACGGTACATAATATCGAGTTTTACCAAGAGTACCTTTTTGGTGTAGAATTAAGCGATGTTTATGTTCACTTGGGCCCGTATGCACCAACAATCGTACCAACCATCGGTTGAATAATCAACGGTTGGCCTCTAACCGATGATTTCAACCAACGATAACAAACTTCGTATGCACCAACATTATAGCAATTTATTGACATTTTATAGCAATCCGGTTCGTGAACCAACAGTATAGCCACTACACTATTGATGTTCTGTGACTATAGCCACTACAATTATAAAATTTTGTTTTATTTCTTAAAAATGGCGAGTGAACCTGTGGTGATGCATTTTTCAGAAAAAGAAAGGGTAGAAATTACTGACGAAAAATTATGTGCAAACCGCCTTAATAATCCCATTGCTGTTGTTTTTGTTAAACGATAACGTTGTTAAATTTAAGTTCTGAATAATTATTATATAAATCTCCTCTCTGTCTTATATGCCGAATTGCTGCTAACGCATTTATAATTTCGATATCATCATCATCAGAAGAAGACGTAGAAGATAAATCCATTTTTTCTGAATTTTAAATTACTTTTAATATACCTGCAATGTAAAACGTAATTTTATACACTACCAGAAGAGCTGCAAAATATTGCTGTATTTTCTATGACCAATAATCAAAAATAATTAACCCTAGGTTAGTGCTTTGTGCCAATAATACTATTAAATACTATTTATCTAGGAGATATAAATACCATATAAAAACATTCATTTAAGAAATACATAGAACATATATTTACAATATCCACAGATCATATAACTACTAAAAATAAGACAATATCAATTAAATTGAGGTTATGAAACGTCGATTGAATTTGTAACCAGCCGAATATGGGCGATCCCAACCAACGGTTGGATTTAACCATTGATTGGGTTGGTGCATATCAAATTTGCAGTTTTTGACGGTTGAACCGTGGATTGAATTGGAACCGACTGTTGGTGCATATGGGCCTTGGAGTTTTGACTAATAATTCTACCCTAAAAAAAGTTATGTTGAATAATACGTTGTATGAATTGTGTAACTAGCGCCCTCTATGAGAGTTAGTTATAAAAACAAATTCATGGGATATATCAGCTTCCAAAACATATTCGTATAAAATTTCATTGCAATGGTGCCAGTAGTTTCGGCAAAATCGTAAGAAATGTGTAATTTTTCATTTTCTTCAACGCCCTTTATCTTGAAAACGGATGGCGTTAGAAAGAAAATTTACTAAGCAAACCCCAATTATTTTTCAGTTTTTTACCTATCCTAGAGACGGTGTTACCTTTTTTTGAAACACCCTGTATATGCAAAATCTGCGATGTTATCTGTATAATTATGGATACAGTATTTCTCAATACGTTTTTAACCTTTGGGGTGGGTTATCCCTCATTATTTAAACCACTAATATGCATACTCTGATGAATATTACATTAATGTTATAAAAAAAACATTTATTAAGGCCTTTTTAATAATTTTCGTACCTTATATACTTCACAAAATCCGACCTTCACTTAGGAATGTAACTTGCGCTATAAATACATCTGTAAATACGCTTTACGACTTATTGTAATTGAAATATGCGGTTATTTTAATTAGTATTTTGACAAACACTTTTATGAATAAATTCTCTAAATCTAATAAATACCGAAAAATTAATAGCAACAAATTTTATTAGATACATACCTGCATATTTATGGGTGTTATTTTTAGCTTTTAGTTTAACTAAATATCCTTATAGCGATAGTTGACAGAAAATAAACGAGAAAAAGTAGAAATATTTATATACAACTTTTCTGGAAAGTATCCGAAAAAAAGCATAACTATTTATCTCTGTTAATGAAAAAAGAAGCTTGTAAAAAGTGAAGCTCACTATTAGGACCACCTTATCATGAATTGCTATTTTAATTTTAAATACGTAATAAAAAAATTAAAACTTTGCAATTTCCTCACTCATTTTTGGGTTTACGTGTTGGAAAAAGCGATAGATATTTTTGAAGGTGTCATACATGCTGTGAAATCAATTTTCACAATTTTTTCATGGTTTCAATTTTCCTTTTCTATTTTTGATCTTATCAGCTGATGAATGACAGAAGGTTTGTTTGTGGATTGTAAATAAAAATAGGGAACTAATGCCGGTATTCATAGTCAACCCTCAACTTGAGCACTGAGTGAGACTTCGGTAAGGGTCACTCAGCACTCAACCTCTTACTTGTTTCATAAACGTCACTTAACCAGCCCTTAAGTGAGTAAACACGTTTTCGGGGTTTTTAATGCATTTGTGTTGGTAGTGCTGGCTTATCTTACCGTTCTATGGTTGTGAGCATGCGCCAAAAAATAACATACTTTTTGAAATCTTCATTATTGAATTTGTCGATTGCTAATGTCTAATCAGATGTTGTAGTACAAGTGGAAGTAAAACATTGGTGACATAGTTTTTACTAAATCTAAATCTTCTTTGGAATTCTCGTTCCTCAAACGTTTCCAAAGGATTCTGCATGTCCCTAATATATTTTTTAGGCAAACGATTTACTTCTTCAAATTCCTCATCACTCTCAAAAAGTTCATCAAATTCTTCCATTTTCAAAAAAAATTTATGGAAACTGTCTATAAATATAATAACTATTCTTCCTTAATAACAAACTACCTAAACATAAATAACTATTTCTTATTATATATGTAATACCTATTTACTACCATAAAAAATGTCAATAATGTAATATAATAACCTATACAGAGCATAAGAGATGTCAAAACTGTCGAATATAAAACTCTCAAGGTGCCCTCAAGGGTAGTCACGTCTTCACTTGAGTTAAGGGTGACTTGTGCGACCCTTAGATCTTGAGGGTTGTTTATGAAACACCCAAGTGCCCTCAACCTACCCTTACCCTCACACTCATACTTAAGGGAGGACTATGAATACGGCCATAAGTACAATGTGCTTATGCTGGGGCTACATTAAAGAGCGACGGCGAATATTCGGGTTAACGGACATGGATATGGCCTTCTGAATGCTCCCTATCCAGAATGCCTTGAGCCTCCCTCTCTATCATCTTTCTTATGGTACGTGTCCACTTGAGACAAAATATTCTCGAGACTGCACTCACAAATGTATACGGATCTGAGAGAAGTCTCAGAGACTGAGCTTGTCACAAGTGGACATGCAAATTCCTGTACTTGAGATCTAGTCTCCAGTCTTCTGTATGTACCGGAAGAGCTAAGACTAGTCTTGTGATCTTGTGGTGACTGTTTTTAAAAAAATTAAAAACGTTACTAAATATTATTAAAAATTATCTACGTTATTACTACTTAAAATTACTAAAGTTATTAAAAATTACAAGTTATTTTAACTTTTTGTTCTATTTTTTCATAAATAATTATTATAATCAGTACGCGAAATTGGGTCAATGACGAAATTTTTCCATTCATTTCTATGTACGAAGAAAAAGAATTCTTGTGGAATGTTGACCACAAGTTGTACGGGAATCGTGAAAAGAAAATGAATATGAAGAACAGGCTAGCGCCTGATGTGAATAATTCGACACTAGGGCCGGTTTTTCAATCTCCAGCTAAGCAAATTTAGCTATCAGTTAACCCTTAACAAGGAGTCAAAGTGTTTCTTCATCTAACTGTTAAGGTTGACTACAAGCTAACGTTTCTGTTATATTAGCAAACACTTCAAAGTCTCTGTTTGGATTTGTAACTAGTAGTTAGCAAGTTGTTTAACGGAAAAATGGAGATATTTGATTTTTGTATGAGTGATGATGATGAAGAAATATTGGAATACCTTGAATATGAAAGGAGACCATATATTGTTAAAGAAAGGTCGAACCCTTTTGAAGAGTTTGATGATTTAGATTTTCGCGTAAGATTTCGACTTTCAAAGGAAACTGTTATGTTATTATTAGAACAAATCGAAAATCAAATTGAAACACCCACAGACAGGTAAGCTTTTATTTCAATTCTCTTTTAAAACTAAAAATATTTTTCTCTCCAAGTAACGGCATCCGTCTTTTTGCATTCAATAGTTGTTTTAAAATAATTTGTTAATTTTAATAACAAGGATTTATCAGATAGTGAAAAATTAGATATCCTGTTTTTCTTTGGTGTTTCCATTTGAAAATATAAAATTTTTAAAATAATACTCAACAAAATAAATAAAACTAATAAAAACAAAGATCTTCTTTTTCTATTTAAAACCATAAAAACTTAGGTTAACTCAACTAAATTGAACACAAAACAATATCTTTATTTACCGTTCTAAGAAATTAACAAACCAAACCAAAAAATCAATTTTACCAACCCAGCAAATTTAACGATAGCTGGCAGTTTCGTAGCTAAAAGTTAGATAGTGCATTGAAAAACGCCATAACCTTTAACAGAAACTTTAGCTGTTGGTCACGGTTAACTTTTGGTCAAGTAACAGAAGCTTTTAACAAGCGATTGAAAAACCGACCCTTATTAGACACTGTAAAGTGTAGACTGACAAAACCAGCTGACACATCGTAATATTTTTGTTTAAGACTGCCAGAATACAAGTCTAATAAGCATTTAAATTCAAAGTTTTTTTTGGAAACGGGAAAAAGAAATACTAATTTTAAAATAATATTTATTTAAAAATGAGATAATAAAATATACAATATCTTAGTAGATTTCTGTCTCACTCCTGCTTATTTTGGTGGTCGAGTAGTCGAATATTCCGGGAATCCCAGTAGAACACCGATGCTCAAGAATTATCTAAAGAGATACTTGATAATTATAATTATAATATAAAACCATTTAAGTATCATAAAAGATAAAAAATGTTTATTTATAATTTGTTCACACAATCGAGATACGATTAGTTGATTGAATTGTAAATTATGAGCAAAACAAATTATAAATATTATACTATACAGGGTGTCCCAGTTGAAAATGACAAATTAAAAAAAATCCCAGTTATACAGGACGTTTTACCCGTTTTCACCTGAAGATTACTTAAATAATTTTTATGAAACATTCTGTATATTTTTACACCATTCGAAAGCTGAGTTGTTTAGCTTTTTAAAAATGTTACATGTGTATTTTAATTCTCACAAATAGAGCTCCGCGAATTTTTGTGAGTGCTTGCATTCTTATTATTATTAATATGGACACTAGCTTTTTCTGAACTGATAGGGAATGCGGACTGCAGATTCTCTCAGGCGGAGGATGAAACGTAGGAGCATATCTTGTATAATTGCCGAGAGCTCGAGAGAATAAGGATCAATAAATTTGGTCTACATCAACTCGAGCCCAAAGACTTCATGGAAGTGGTGCCAACGACCCTGCTGAGCTTCATCAGAGGCATAGGGTTGAGGGTAGACCTACCTTTTATTTATATGAAACATGATTGAATGAAGGACACACTGTTTCTAAAGCATGGATGGACACCAATATTTCAAATTCCCGTCAGGCATTTTTGGAAGGATATTCAATAGGATTCAAATAAATGCTCCTCGAGGAAAAGGTCGCACACTAACAATCGCACACATTGGCAGTGAACATGGTTTTGTAGAAAATGGGTTATTAGACCTCTGACGTTTTTGAAGATTATTTTTCCCTCTATTGGACTTTTTGACAAGTGCTGCAGTGGTTGTCTTAGATAACGCCAGTTATCATTAAAAACTTCGATTCTACGGTCATGGGATCTATTCAACTACCTTTTGTGACAATATTATCTAGGGTTTCTATTGTGTTTGGGTTAGTTAATCCCTAATTACAGGGCGGATTTTTTTAAAATAACAACTATGACTATGTTTCAATAGAAATGTATAATACTTTTAGTTATTTTTTATGAATCACCCTTGCTTGGGTTTTGAAGGATTTGCATTTATAATGAATTTACTGTGCTGCCAACTCCAAACAAATTAGATATCACTCCATTATCGAAAATGAAAATATATGTTGTATTTTATATACCTAATAGTGAATAAAAATCTAATTATTTACTATCAAATCAAAGCTGTATGCACGTCTATATTTCCCTTAACTTAATACGATTAATCACCACCACGTAACACGCATCCTCACTTGACAGATCTTAAAAAAATGGAAAGTTTGCATTTTTAGTTCAAATAATCCATATCTCAGTAATGCAAACAATTTTAAAAGCGTGGTTTTATCTATTGTTGACATATTATATAATTATCATTTGATTAAGTAAAACCCTGACAGCAATAACAATAAATTATAAGGAATGATAAACAAATGCTGTACGCCCTAGCTTTTCGAAGGATCGTCGAAATGACACATGAAACAGGTTAAATAATCAATTTAATTTATTATACCTCAGCACGATATTTCTGTTAATAAAAACGATTTCTCCAAAACCTTAACAAAAAAACAAAATTCAAAATGATATTACTAAAAGAAAGCAAGAATGGAACTCTTCAACCCCCTAAAACTCCTTCAGGCCGAAAACCAATTGAGATCGATGAGTCATTAAAATAAAGACTAAGGCGTAAAGTCCATGGATTTTACTTACGAAAAGAAATTCCAACACTTGACAAAATTATGACATCAGTGCAAGAAGATACGGACTATACAAAATTCTCCAGAATGACATTATGCAAACTTTTGAATGATGTGGGTTTCAGATATACAAAACATAATAGAAAATCTCTCTTGATAGATAAACCGGAAATAGTTTTTTGGAGAAGAGACTATTTAAGAAGCATTCGACATGCCAGAGAACAAAATTTGAAAATCTTCTACCTAGACGAAACATGGATAAATGCTGGATATACAGTTTCCAAATCTTGGCAAGATGAAAACATTAAAAGCGGAAGGCAGGCATTCGTGGAAAGTTTGTCGTTAGGTTTGCAGCCACCATCTGGAAAAGGAAAAAGACTTATCATTGTCCATGTTGGAAGTTTTGAAGGTTTTGTTGATGGTGGATTATTAACTTTTATTTCAAAACGCACGGGGGACTATGACGAAGATATGAATGGGGATGTCTTCGAGGAATGGTTTGTTCAAATGTTGGATCTGATTCCAAAAGGGGCTGTTATTGTTATGGACAACGCAAGTTACCATTCACGGTTACGAGAAGCATTGCCCACAAGTCATTGGCGTAAAGCAGAGCTTTTGGAGTGGCTTATTTCGAAAAATATTAAGTTTCCAAAAGATCCACTAAGGAAAGAACTTTACAGAATTGCAAAAATAAAAAAGAATAAATACAAAACCTACATTGTAGAAGAAATGGCTTCTTCTCGTGGTATATCAGTTCTTCGACTTCCCCCTTATCATTGTGAACTTAATCCCATAGAATTAATATGGGCTCAGGTAAAGGGGGAAGTTGAAAAAAAAAATATTACTTTTAAAATAAACGATGTGAAATTGTTTGAGAGTGCTGCAAGTCATGTTAGTAAGGAAAATTGGACAAACTGGACGAGCATGTTATCAAAGTAGAGGCAAATATGTGGAAAATTGACAATATTTGTGATAATTTAATCGACCCTATTATTATTAATGTCAACAACGATTCTTCCTCTTCCGACTCGGATATAGAATAGAATGTAAGTAATAAATGTATTCCAATAATTATTTCTTTTCATTTTTTATTATATTACAATTTAAAACGTATTTTTTTCCCAAAATACACACCACTGCATTGCGTTATTGCTTATCTGCTAATCCTTTAACAATGAAGAAAATCCTAAACTTTGCTACAACTGAAACAAATACGGGGTCGATCTACCTGGTTTTTAGATTTACGGAAGAAATGTAATTTAAAGTAAGAGATTTATCAAAAATTTCATGGTGCTCCCTGTAAAGGTTTTGCATACTTAATTAGGGTTTATTACTCCTCGTACTTTTTGTACAGACTATAATCCTAATCCAAATTTTCCCATTCTTCTATTAAAACATTTTCCAGCTCATCAAAGTTGTCTGGAGCGATATTACGAGTTCTTATGCGCCTGCCAAGGTAGTCCCAAACATGTTCAATTGGGTTTAGGTCTGGACTAACTGTTGGCCAATCTAAAACTTGGATACCAATCTCTTGAAGGTATTCCATTGTTATTCTGGCAACGTGCAGGCGAGCGTTATCGTGCATTAGAATAAAATTCTCTCCAATGATTGGAACAAATGGCACTACATTTTCCTCAAAAACCTCCCTTATATACCGATCAGATGTCAATGATCCCCTACGAAACACAATTAACTCCGTGTGGCCTTCAAAACAGATGCCTCCCCATACCATAATCGAACCACCTCCATAATTTCTTGCTACTCTTATTTTACACTGAGCAAATCGCTCACCTACGCGTCTATAAACTGGAATACGTCTATCGGATCCAAAAAGTGAAAATCTTGATTCATCCGTAAAAAAAGAATATTAGCCCAATCGTTAATATCCCAATTAACATGTTTTCTTGCGAACCTTAAACATGCTACACGGTGTGCTCTGGTTAACAATGAAGCAGTAACAGCCATTCTGGGTCTGATTCCAAAATTCCTTAATCTGTTTCTAACCGTATTGACAGATATTCTAACATTACGGACTCCAGAGAGAACATTTTGCATTTGCCTGGCTGTAACATGACGAGTTCGCAAAGTCTAAATTCTTAAATACACGTGACTGATTTTGCTTTATACTCAGCTGACTGCTGATTTGACCCTATGGTGGAGACAACTAAGTACCGAAATAATTTTAGAAAACCAGGGACAGACAATAATTAAAATTGCAAAATAAAAGTGAAAAATGCACCCTTCAAAGTATAGAAACTCTCAGTAGTTTCCCAGCCAAGCTTGATCGTTTTATAAAGAAAAAACAACTACTTCCTGGGCTATATCGCCCCTGGACATTGGATTACATTTCAATAGAAAATGCGATGGGGATCGACAAAATCTCTGTCATTTTGCAAAAGAATAAATGAAAGAATACTACTACCGGCTTCGAGATTATTGTGTCATCATCAGTACTATCTATGTCCCTAAATAAATAAATAAATTTGTGGTTTGGTCGGAGTAAACTCTTCGCCCATTTGAAATATATGCCATTCATACCCAAATGTTCGTGAATGATGGTGCAAACACTATTTATTGATAACTTCGAAGTCTCAGATACCTCTTGCAACTTTAATTTGTGATTGCACGTAGTGATTCCCACGAGACAATGAATGTATGAATGAGTTAGGGGTGATGATTACACTGCGACCCATAGGATCTATTGTGTCCCCCCTTACTTGCCATGTTCTGATGTTTTCTCAGATTTATAGCAGCTCTTCGAGTCCTATTTTCCTGAGGAAGTTTAGGACATCGTCGGGCTTCAAATCAGGTAGATCCCCTTCCTCTATTTCATGTGCTCCTAGGTATCTAGCCCTAAAATTTTGCAAGGCAGGACATTCTGAGAGTATATGTATTGAGGTTTCATCCTCTTCCTCACAGAATCTGCACTTTGCTTCATCTGCTAACCCTAGTTTCTTCATGTGGCTTCTTAACCGGCAATGCCCGGTTAATATTCCCGTTAGAATACGGAGCCTTTTTTACTGAGGTTGAGGCAGCTAAGAGATCTCTTCTGGTCATAGTTCCCCAGTAGTATCTTAGATTGCCTCAGTCCTTCCAGCTGATTCCAGTACTCGGATTTTTCTTTCTCCATTTCCTCCCTTAGTTTTCCTAAGATTACTCTACTGCTGATCCCACAAGATGGTTCTGGTCCCAAATGTGGGGTTTCAGCTCCTTTTTTGTCAGCTTATCTGCTGTTTCATTCCCCTCTATTCCTATGTGTCCCGGGACCCATAGGAGGGTGACAGTGTTCTTCTGGCCTAGTTCATTTAGTTTGCCTAGGCATTCCCAAACCATCTTCGAACTAATTATATTTGAACTCAGCGCTTTGATGGCTGCTTGACTATCCGACATGATCACAATCTCTTGTCTGCGATAGTTTCTTCCAATATTGAATTCCACACATCTTTCGATGGCGCGGACTTCTGCTTGAAAGATGCTCGGGTTGTGCCCAAGCTTTCTGAGTATTTGGCTCTCGGTCCAAAAACTCCTATCCCAGTTCCCTCGTCTAGCTTGGAACCGTCCGTATACCACTTTATGGTATTCTGGTTTAAATTCTGTATGGTGTCTTTATCCCATTCAGATTTATTACTCAACTTTGTGATGAATTTTCTCACAAAGTTGAATTTCTTTGGCATATCATCTTGGGGCATTTCCCAAGTTTGATCAAAGTGAAGTGATCGAGGTTTTTCCCTGATAATTCCTTCTTTGATCATTCTATATATTGTTTTCTTCCTTACACTTTCTAGCAGAATGTGCAGTGGGGTCAAGTTTAAAATCACCTCCATTGCAGCAGTGGGGCAAGTTCCCATTGCTCCAGTGATACATGAACAGGCTAGTCTCTGAATTTTCGAGAGGTTTTTCCTCGTCGTATTCAGATTAGCCCTTACACCCCAAGCCACTGCCCCATATGTGATTAATGGTCTCACTATTGCTGTGTACATCCATTGCAGGATACGTGGGTTACATCCCCAGTTCTTCCCTGCAATGTTCCTACACACCATGAGGGCCTTGGTTGCTTTGTGTATTACTTCGTCTTCGTGTTTGTTCCAGAGTAACCTGCTATCTAGGATTAGCCCTAGATATTTTACCTCTGCTTTCCACTCGACGATGTTCTCCCCTATTTTTATGATTTTTAGATTAGGTTTCTTTTTCCTTGTAAAGGCTACTAGTGTGGTTTTGGTGGGGTTGATGCTGAGTCCCACCGAGTCACACCATTGTTCCGCAATGTTCAATCCTCTTTGAACAATATCACAGAGGACGTTTTCATACTTCCCTTTTGCCAGGATAACCATGTCGTCGGAATACCCTTGACATGGTATGCCTTCCCTAGTCAATTGACAGAGCAGACTGTCCACAGTGAGACTCCACATAAGTCCCACGAGACAAACGAGACGAGACTTTCATAAAAAAATTCATATTTAATATGAACTTAATGAACTACTCATTGCAGCATCTATTTTGGCCAGCATTGGCCGTTATACAAAGACGAAACCGTTTGCACATTACTGTTGTAATGGGATGTTGATTCCGCTGGATAATCTATAAAATCTTAAGCTACGAATGTGCCAACCGTTTCAGACTAAATCGTTGAGGTGTCTTAGCCGTCCAAGCTGTCAAAATGGCCATTTTTCAAATGACAGTAACTCAAAATCAACTGAATGTAAAAATAGTAGTTGATGCACGAAATCTACTTTAAAATGGCGCGTATAATACAAAATTATAATATTATAAATTTTTGTTTAAATAGAAAAACAGAAAAGTTAATACTTAATAGGGGGGGGGGTCACATTAAAATAAACACCCTGTACGTAGTTTTTTCCGGTATGAAATTCTTGCTAACTTGCTTTAATATTTAAATGCACGAAAAGAAAGTTTTCTAATACACTCCGCCAAAAAAGTATCGCATCACCTATAAAACTACAAATATTGTATTAAAAATAATTTAAAATATGATTTTTTTTACTGTTGTTTCTTTTGGTTTTTTAAATAAACAATAAGTATCTAAAGAAAAATGCAGAATGTACGAAAAACAGAGGGTTTATTTAATTTTTTTCATAAATTAGAAGTAAGCGCATAAACAGCATTGATTTAAAATAAATAAAAATCAAAAGTAATGGTAATTTAGTAAGACGTATTGCCTCCTCTAGCTCTTATAACATCTAGACATTGTTGTGGCATACATCCAATTAATCTTCTCAGATAATCTTGATCAATATTATCCCATTCTATGGTTAACAACCGTTGCAGGTCCTGAAGATTAGCTGGCATCACATTACCGGATCTCACCCTTCTGTAAAGATAGTCCCAAACATGTTCTATTGGATTTAAGTCCGGGCTGCGCGCTGGCCAATCTAAAACTTGTAAATTTACCTCTTGAAGGTACTCTGTAACGATTCTTGCGACGTGTGGGCGTGCATTGTCATGCATTAAAACGAAGTCATCACCAATAAATGGGGCGTAAGGAACAACATGCATCTCCAAAATTTCTCTTATGTACCTATCAACAGTTAAGGATCCTCCATCTAGCTGTACCAATTCGGTTCGACCCCTTAAAGATATTCCGCCCCAGAGCATAATAGATCCTCCTCCAAAGTTTGTCGCCGGTCTTAGGTTGCATTGAAAATAACGCTCGCCATCTCGTCTATAAACTGGTATTCTTCGATCCGAAGTGTATAAACAAAATCTTGACTCATCCGTAAAGAGTATGTTACCCCAATCGTCGATATTCCAGTTTACGTGCTCTCTTGCAAATGTTAGTCGTGCTATACGGTGTTCCCTTGTAAGTCTCGGGGCAGTGGCAGCTACTCTGACCCTAATTCCAGACTGTATTAAGATGTGCCTAACAGTTTCTGAAGACACACGTACATTTCGAGTCTCGGCTAAGTCATGTTGAAGTTGACTTGCAGTCACATGTCTTCGACGCAAAGCCTGAAGGCCTAAAAATCTATTGTCTGCATGCGTAGTTGCTCTTGGCCGACCTGTTACAGCTCGTTTTTCATAAAGACCAGTCTCTCAGTACCTTACTACCACTCGTGATACTGTCGACTGATTTACACCCACTAAATTTGCCACATATCTCTGACTCCTTCCATCTTCAATGAGGGAAATTATTCTAACCACTTGATCCGTCCTTAAATTTAAATTTATATTGTCACGACCTTCCATACTCGATATTTAATACAAAATTTTAATTTAAACGCAAACTGTATACTCTTTACCAAAGTAAAATAAAGACTGATAATATAAAAACCAGACAAAATAGCAATTATCACTTTTTTTTCTTAAACAGTAAGCTGTATTTACAAATTTTATTTTAATATTTATTCTAGCCTTAATATTCTTAAGGGCCATAAAGAAATAATTTAAATTAACCAAATGCGGTAATAAATATTTGTAATTTTATAAGTGATGCGATACTTTTTTGGCGGAGTGTATATTGAAGAATTATATATTTGAAAATGGTTTAACGTATGTCTCAAAAGTTTTTAATGCAAACAATTAAACTCAGTTGTTTATAATATTCTACAATTATCCATATTACAATAAACAGCAAATAATGTGTCAAACTGATATGTCAAAATAAAGACAAACCAATTGAGATATTTTGTTTTTAAAGCTAGCTAAGTAGATGTTTTTATCATAATTGCACATTTAGACTTCAGTGAATATTGTGCCAAACAAATAATACTGAAAAATTATTTCAGATACAAGGTGCAGTCAATAGTAAAATGAAAAGTAGAAAATTGTTTCTACCTGCACCCAAGGTAAAGTAACTTAATAGTTTCTATACCAAGCTTGACCGTTTTCTATGGAAAAACAACTACTTCCTGGGTTTTAAAAACAACTACTTCCTGGGTTTTAAGTATCGACGAAGTCGGTCGCCATCACGTTTTCTATTGGAATGCAATTCAATGTCCGTTGGGGCATATAGCCCAGGAAGTAGTTGTTTTTCCATAGAAAACGGTCAAGCTTGGTATAGAAACTATTAAGTTTCTTTACCTCGGGTGCAGGTAGAAACAATTTTCTACTTTTCATTGTGCCAAAACTTTTGAGACATGCGTTAGTACTGTAGGTTCGTTTGTGGTCTTTGTTTCTTTGTCTTTGAAAGCTTACATCAAATTGAATTATTAGTTTTTTACAGTGATTTATGGTTTGTGTGTTTTTAAGTCGGCACACACAACTATTTTTTTGTTGTTAAAATATCCTCTAGTTGGTTTTGGCTCTTCCAAGGTTTTTTTATTATTATTTATATATTTTATTCTATAAGGTTAAGTTCTGCGAGACTCTCGCACGATACGCGAGACGAGACCATAAAAAGTCTCGTCTCGTATCGCACAAAAAAAGTCTCGCAGACGAGAGATCACGTGGGAATCACTAATTGCACGTCATGATGATTTCTCCATGTTTTCCGTTGCCTGCCTCATTTCGACGTTTTTATTCAATAATTTTTTATTTAAGGAGTAAATGTGCCGTAATTAGGCCAAGCAACCGCGACATATATTAAGTAATTGGTGTCACAAAAAGTTGTAGAGAACCGACTGTCCCATTAAACTAAGCAAGAATACATCCAGCGCCGGATTCCGTTATGAGGTTAAAATAAGCCAATTAAAATGATGCTTGTGGGCGGAGTTCCTACCGTTGATATTTTACGTGACGTTTAAACTTAAACTAGGTATAACTGAAAGTAATTTTTAAGGTTTTAAAAGGTATTTATTATTTTTTGATTGTTTTCCTTTGATCTTGTCTTCATTTCATAGTCTTTAAAAGTAGGTAAACAATAGGTACCTATTGGTTTTTTGTGGAAAATTTTAACTAGGTAACGTGTAAATGGAAAACTTTGTGTCTTCCTCGTTAAATGAAAAATTCATTAATGTGAGTATCAAATCAAATATCTATTTTTGGCGTATAGGTAGTAATAATAACAATTATTAAATTAAATCTACCAATTTTTTAGTCTGTTTTGCCACCTGGCTGGGGAACAAAAATTATGGAGAAAAAGATAATAGAAGGTGAAGATAAGTTCCCTAACGTTCAGTTGCAATTTTTTGTTAATTGCACGAACAAAAAAGTGTTTGGTAAATGGTTAAGAGAGTTTGAAAACTTAACCAATTCATCATACGTTATAAATAATACGGTTATTGAGGATAGGGAACGGATTAAACTTAAGTGAAATATTTAAATGATATATTGGTACCTATACATAATATATTGAATTTTTGAGATTATTAAAATTATTTAGTAAACATTTAAAAAGTTTTATTTACCATATAAAGTTTAAATTTCATTTTAGATGTCACCACTTTACTCGGTGCTCAAAAACTTACGAGCCATCTTCACAAATTAAAACGAGAAATACCAACTGCCCTTCAAAATTAACAGTAAAAATTCATCTTATTAGAAAAAAATACATGGCATACAAGAAAAATTCCAACTTTTACAAGAAGCACCTTGTTAAATAACTCTTATTGTAACACACAATCAGGCAATTCAGATTATTTGCGGTTTCGGAAAGTTAGTAATGATGTAAGAGAACAGTTATTACGTCTCTACAAGAATGGACATACAGCAGGAACAGCATTAGAAATGATTAAGTGCAATATCCATCTAACTTGTGATGACTACAACACAGCTTTAGCAGATAGGAATAGATGCCCAAGTTATAAATATTTGATAAAAACTGGATTTCATTATGGATTAAAACTACAATAATTTGCCCAAATCTATGAAACATTTCAACTTTGGGAGGTTGGAAATAAAAAATAAGTAATAAAAAATCCTCAGTATTTTTATCCTTAATTTGGTTACTGATAACCAAAACATGTTATATTAATTAAATTAAACTTATTTAAAAAAAAACCTGAAATTATCCCCTGGCATAATAAAAAAATACACCTTTATAATACATTTTTACACTGCAATTATATATTTTTTTACTTTCTAGCCTAGAAAGCACAAATTGAAAAAGTGCGTCAAATATCCAAGCCACACCTACTAATATTTCTATTGGCCTATTTTAGCCTCATAACGGAATCCAGCGCTGGATGTATTCTCGCTTAAACTAAAGGTATTAAATTCAAGATTTTTATTTTGGACAGGACGATATTTGTTTTTATTAACATTTAAAGCCAAAAAAATCACAATTTTTTCAATTACTTATTTATACATAACTAAATAATTATCGAGTAATGGAAACGACGTGAATGTAGGCAATTAAATTACGAATCAAATAAGCCGTGGCTCAACCTCATCAGATAATTACAGCAGAAGAAAATTAGGAAATAGAAGAAAACTTCATAAATAATTACTCCTTCAATTTTTATTATTTATGCAAGTGGTTTATAGCAATTAGCATGTTCCATGCTCTTTTAGTGTAAAAAAAATGGACACATGATACGTTGAGATGCGGGCTGCGTGCTGGTATTTTAGGTCTGTTCTAACCAAGCAGAGAATCGTTCTGGAACGGTTATATTACCACTCACAAGACCAAATTAGTGCACTGCGCAAAGCACAATACCACTGCGCACAAAAAATACCATTTTAGAACGGTTCTCTGCTAGGTTGGAACAAACCTTTTAGGTTAGAACCGTTCTAAAATGGTAATTTTTGTGCGCAGTGGTATTGTGCGTTGCGCAGTGCACTAATTTGGTCTTGTGAGTGGTAATATTACCGTTCCAGAACGATTCTCTGCTTGGTTGGAACAGATATTTAAGATTTCAACGACGGTTTATTTTATTCGTAATTTTATTCCCTACAATTCGTTCATTCACGTCGTTTTGATAAATAGATAATTGTCAAGTTATAAATATACAGGGTGTTTCTTAAGTAATCTAAAATATTATATGGGGCGCTTCGTTACTCAATTTTAAGACGAAAAGTTCATATAAACATGTGTGATAGGTGTTGTCGTTTATGAGATACAGGGTGTTGAATTTACTGTAATAAGTCAGTTCTGATTGTACGTGAAATTAATTTTTCCCGGTGACGCTACTGGTTTTTAGAAGTAATACGCAAAAACATGCTTATTCTAAGTGGCCTTTGAAATAATGTTGACAAGTGTCAAATTTGAAAACCAACGCAAAAATCGTACATTTTTATTTGATTGACTCTGTGTTTAGTTAATAACTATGCCAGTGTTTACTAATGTTGAAATGGCTAATATGCATTTTTTGTACGGATTAGCGAATGGTAATGCCTTAGAAGCTAGACGTACGTATGCCCAGCGTTATCCAAATAATCGTTTACCATGTTCAGATACGTTTACTAAGTTACATATTCGTTTACAAGAAACTGGAACTTTTGCTAAATCGAAGAATATTATTGGACGACCCAGAACTGTGAGAAATCCCCAATTGGAAAACCAGATTCTTCAAATTATTGACCAACATCCAGAAACGAGTACAAGAAAAGTTGCAGATGAAGTAAATGTTAGTAACAAAACTGTTTGGAATATTCTAAAAGATAATTTATTGTATCCATCTCACGTTCAACGTGTTCAACATTTGTTACCTACTGACTATCCATTACGCATACAGTATTGTCAATGGATTTTACGTGAAATCGCGAACAATCCGAATTTTGTGGCCAATATTCTATTTACGGATGAAGCCAACTTTTCTAGACATGGGATTATGAATTTTCATAATGACCACATATGGGCAGATGTAAATTCACATACCATAAGTGTAAAACGATTTCAACAAACATTTTCGGTCAATGTTTGGCTTGGCATCATCGATGATTATTTAATTGGACCATTTTTCCTTTCTGTACGGTTAACCGGTGAGACATACCAACATTTTCTAGAAAATGAACTTCCACTTCTTTTGGAAGATGTACCTATTATTATTAGAAGGCGCATGTGGTTCATGCATGACGGAGCTCCTCCACATTTTTCAGTGATTGTACGCGAGTTTTTAAATAATGTTTTTCCAGGCCATTGGATCGGACGAGGATCTCCACACCCGTGGCCCCCTAGATCACCTGGACACAATCCTCTGGATTTTTGTGTGTGGGGATATTTGAAATCGCTTGTTTACACAACACTGATATTAAACGTACAAGATCTTCAAAATCGTATCATAGACGGCTGTAATGTTATTCGTAACAATCCTGGTATCTTCGAACGTATTCGACAATCCATTAGACATCGAGCGGATTCTTGCATTTTAGCTGGAGGTGGACATTTTGAACATTTGCTCTGAAATGTATTATTTTTTCTTTATGTTTAACACATGTTGCTTGTAATAAAATAATAAAAAAATATAAATCAGTAGCGTCACCAAGAAAAATTAATTTCACGTACAACACCCTGTATCTCATAAACGACAAGACCTATCACACATGTTTATATGAACTTTTCGTCTTAAAATTGAGTAACGAAGCGCCCCATATAATATTTTAGATTACTTAAGAAACACCCTGTAATTGAAAAACGTGCGATTTTTTTAGCTTTAAATGTTATTAAAAAAATAATACATTTCCTTCAAACTTCCTTAAATATAACTTACAATAAATTTTTGTTGTGATAAAATGCAATCACCTATCTCAAAAAAAGGTCGGACAGCGACTTTTCTATTAATGTAGCGTATATTATTCAGTAAAATGTAGAAATCTGTGATGTATACAAAAGTATTAGTTAACACAGACACAAAAAAAATTAAAGAATAATGCAATCAACACTTCCAAAGCATAATAATAATAATAATAATAAAGAATGATAATAATAATTAACAATAACAAACATATACTTACTGCTCTGTAACAAAAAATGGAATAGAAATGAAACTAAAAATTAAAATAAAAAAAATTTATTATGTGCATTACCTACAGAAATAAAAATTTTGCGTCAATATAAAACTAAAATATAATACAGTTCTTTTAAAATTTTTTGCTAAAACAATTACGCAAATTATTATTGTTTTTTTAGAATAAATTGCAAAAGCTTTTAAATTATAAAATTAAAATTGCAAAAACTTTTACAGAACTGCAAAATTAACAAAATTAAGAAACTTTACAAACAAAAACATTCTCTGAACTTTTCTATTGCAAGTTATTTTTTTTATTATATATTTTAATGTATTAAGTAGGTATTATTTAAAGTTAAATTGAAATTATTAGTATTTTAGCTATTTTTTTGATAAAAACTAATGTTTACGATTAAATAATAACATAAAATAAATGAATTTCAAAACTACATGCATTTCTTATTTTCCTCAAAATATTGAACCTGATGGGGACATTAATATATATTTTTTCCAACCCAAAAATGCAAACTTTTTAGTAACTGACCAAAAAGTGAATAAATAGTAAACTTTTTTGGACCAAGAAAATTATTTAATTTAATTTATCTGAACCATTTTGTTATTAATTGTTGTCCATTTTAAAAACGTTAACAACTGCTGTCTAAGATGAACCGATCATACAAATTAACAACTGAAAACCCTCCTTCTACCTTCTCTATTTAGATATATAACAGGTTCAAAATAAAAAAATTAAATTAAAAGGAAATTGTCAATTTCAACTATAATACAAAATTACATAAACAATATAAATAGAATACCGTTAAACTTTTTGAAATAAAATATTTTATCATAATTTAACATTAGAAATAATTTTTAGTAAAATGAAGCAGTAATATACAGTTGTTAAAGTAATCAACTTCAACTATGAAAATTGGACATACTGTGCTTAATATACGATAAACTAAATTAAAAAATGCAATATTTCGAGGACAAACAAAAAGAAAACAATGTACCACAAGTTATTTATACAAAAAAAATAATGTACGACAAAAAAATACATTTCCATTCATTTGAAAATGAATACGTTGCAAGAACATTATTACTGAATACAAAAAATCCATTGATTTTTTATCGGGTAAAAAAGAATACCCAAGTTTTACCAAAAATATTGATTACCGTTAAATTTTTGTCTTAATGAATAATCCCTCGGTTACTAAAACGCGACTTAACTACGAAAAACAAAAAAAAACGACTTGTACAACGCGTGAATCTATTTCTTTTATTTGCAAACGCCCCTCCCTCGCGGACGATACTCGGAAATATTTATACGCTATAGGGTTATTTTCATGACAGATCAACTAAACACATTTTTATACTGAAATATTGTCGTCTTATCGCCAAGTTTATTTATCACCTATAACATACACTCTTTACCTTTGTTGAGCACTATACAGGGTGTTTCATTAATAATTATCCATATAGTAACTGGAAAAACCTTAGCACTAAATATGAAGATTTAAGCCAAAACACTTCAGTAAAATATTTCTCCTAACCGAGATATAGGGTGTTTTATTTTAACTATTCTAAATGATTATATCCCATATTTTTGACACCTTGAAATATTTTCTGTTCATACTTGGCAAAGAGTTTACACATATTAGGTTACTTTAAACAGTGGCAAAAGATATTTTTTCTCGGTTACCAGAGGCGTGCGGTAGGGATGGATACTTTCTTTTATCCCCCTACAATTTACGCCACTGTCGTAATAATTGTTTCTGCATGTTTTTTTTTTATTCTCCGTCACGTTCTACGTAAATATTATCCTCTTGTCTCAATACGATAGAGTGAGTAGTTTTCGAGTTATTTACATTTAAAGGTAATGTTTAAAATATCCATTTTTGTTTTATTGCTTATTCAACATGAGTTTCCTTAATAATATAACCACCTTGACAACAAAATTTGTTAATTCTAATCGTAAATTCACATGCCTCAATAACTATCTCAACAAATAAATAAAGTTTATTAGTTTCAGTAAATTTCATTTCAAAAGATTTTTTCATATCAATGTTTTTTAATTTTAAATTTATGAAAATTCAGAAATTTGATTTTTATTATCAGATACTAATAAATAAGATAAAATTCGCAGCAAATTCGCAGGTCCTTTTGAATTACCTGCAAATTTAAATGGCCGTTCATATCTGGAATTACTTCAAAATCCACTTTTTGATGAGCTGGAAAAGTTACTATTTGGGGACATATGAAGACACTTGTGTAAGCTCAAGAAATTAATACCCGACAGGACTTATGGCAACAAATAGAAAATGTTACAAATTTTATTAGGAATCAACCCAACATATTTCTAAAGGTTAGGAGAATTTTTTCCAAAAGGATTAATAAATGTATTGAAGTCAATGGAAAATTTACTATAATGTTAACTAACTAGAATTTTTTGTTACAGTAGTCCAAATAAATAATTGTTTCAGTACGTTTATTTTATGTATTCATCATGTTATTTCATAATAAAAATCATAGTTCTATTTTTTTATAAATTTAAAACTGAAATTTTGATAAAATATTAATATGAAAAAATCATTTGAAACTAATAAATTTAATTTATTTAGTGAAATAGTTATTGACTCATGTGGATTTACGATTAGAATTAACAAATTTTGTTATCAAGGTGGTTAAATTATTAAGGAAACTCATGTTAAATAAGCAATAAAACAAAAATGGATATTTCAAACATTACCTTTAAATGCAAATAATTCGAAAACTACTCACTCTATCGTATTGAGACAAGAGGATGATATTTACGTAGAAAGTGACGGAGAATCAAAAAAACATGCAGAAACAATTATTACGACAGTGGCGTAAATTGTAGGGGGATAAAAGAAAGTATCCATCCCTACCGCACGCCTCTGGTAATCGAGAAAAAATATCTTTTGCCACTGTTTAAAGTAACCTAAGGCGCGTTACACATATATGCGAAGGACTTGGTGCTACTGATATTTTTGATGTCGCTGACACAATGTTAGTTACATAAGTGTGTAAGAATCATTTTGTTTCTTTGCCATGCAATTTGCACATGACAGTCGATAAAAAGTGGCAGGATCATATTTTCAAGTAGTTAAGCTAAAAAATAACAGAATAGTAATACAGTTGATGTGTTTCGACGGTTTTTTTTTCTTTTTTTAATAAATTTTCAAACAATCACATGCTCCAAGATTTTAGGGTCACAGTGAGTGTGTTTTAATATCTGACAAATTGGTTCGAAGAGGCATTTGCTTCTAACTCCTGTAAGTCAGTAACATAAGTGTGTAACGTACCATTTGATAACACAGGTTGGTTTTTAAAAGACATGCAACCAGCACAAAAAAATGTCAGTAGCATCATGTCCGTCGCATATATGTGTAACGCGCCTAATATGTGTAAACTTTTTGCCAAGTATGAACAAAAAATATTGGAAGGTGTCAAAAATATGGAATACAATCATTTAGAATAGTTAAAATAAAACACCCTATATCTCGGTTAGGAGGAATATTTTATTTAAGTGTTTTGGCCTAAATCTTCATATTTAGTGCTGAGGTTTCTCCAGTTACTATATGGATAATTCTTAATGAAACACCCTGTATACGAAAGTGGTAGCGACTTTTACGCTGGACGCTAATAGATGACGCCATTCAAAATGCAAATCAAATACATATTGCAACTGTGCTTTTCAAATTCACTAGGATAAAGAAGTTTTAAAATGCAATGCTATTTTTTCTGGATTGTCATTAGTTGTCACAAAGCATAGATGGCACACAGTATACTAAAACAAACAGTAGTGCATCTCAACTTCGCGCATGAGCTATGCGCATTTCGCCATTCCGGATTAGAAACCTGTCAAATTCAGCATTCTACTTCGGTTAAGTCGATTAAGCAGTGGCGTGTATGAGTTTTTTTTCTTTTTGAGCGACATCAATAATAGTTAAAGTAGGTGTAGTTTGTGTTGAATGTAAATCATATTTATACATGAAAAAATGTATTAAAACTTAAGTTTTTCTAGCAATATTTAATGAGTTGCAGCTACTTTTATAGTTATTTACGTTACAAGTCCGAGAAGTGACTTATTACGGTACGAAATAGATGTTTATGGACGAGGCGACGAAGGAGCCGAGTCAAGAATATCTAATCGAGTACCGCAATAATCACTTCACGGACGTGTATCGTACTATATTTTTTTTCATACTGCCTTTGGTTTTAAACGCAATAAAATATGAAACTGAAATGACATATTTGATTATTTTATTAGTCATGTAGACTGCTGTGAAAAAAATTTGTTACTTGATTTATTCTTAACATGGTTGATTTGCTTTATAAATAAAAAATTAAAAGCGGTTACCAAGTAACAATGTAAATAAAGGCAGACACACACGAAATATCTGCGGAGAAAATGGATCTGAAATTAGATGAAATTGCTGAGAAAACTGCGGAAGCGATAGGGCAAATCATCCAGTTAAGTCTGCGAAAAGATATATGCGCTGTTTTGCACAATTTGAAAAGTAGTGCTGATGAAAATGTGATGTTGGCTCACTTTTTGGATATAGTAAGAACAGTTTTTTTAAAGAATATTCTTTTCAACAGTTTAAATTTTCAGTCAAAAACATTCAACCCTTCTTCATTATGGTCCAAATACTCGATGGTAAAATCAATGATTATGGTTAATGAGAATGTCAACATATCAACTTTCCCAAAGTTAATAGCTTTTTTGAAAAAACAAAATGTAGACCATCAGCCAAACCAGTCGAAGGTGCTGACAAAGGAACAAATTGAAAACTTCATGAGGGACGCTCCAGATAAAGAATATCTATTACTCAAAGTGGTAGCATTACTTGGAGTTGCTGGAGGTTGCCGAAGGGAAGAGATCTATAATTTAGAAGTTAGTGATGTGGAAGATACGGGTACTCAGCTAGTAGTTAAGATTAACCAGACAAAAACGCATATTCGACGAGCTTTCACTGTGATGAAACAGAGTATCTACTAAGGCAGGATAGAAACACCATCAGAATGTTGGTGGGTCTTTTCACACGGCATTATAAACTCAATAAGCACATGTATGCATTAAAACTGGCAAATTCTCCACTATGTAGATTCTGTCAAGAAACAGAGGAAACGGCAGGGCATATACTATGCAGCTGTGAAATCTTATCGAGGCAAATAATTCTCATTCTAGGCGAAGACAAGCCAGGAGCTAGTAGCTACACAAGGGATTTCCTACACAGGACAATAAGTCTACTAGAGAAGACCAAACTGAACGAAATCCTATAAGGAAAAAGGGCATCCACAACAGATCTGCAGAAGGTCGAGGTGGCACAGGCTAATAGCTGAAGTCCAATCTAATCTAATCTAACAGTGACGAGGTTCACTATTTGGATGTGTTTAGAAAATACATGAATTTACGGCAACACGTCTCCCTGAATCCTCTTTTGGTGGGTTATAAGGAAAATGTCTGTCACAAAGAGCTGGTATAAATGCTGTTGGCGGAGCACCTAAGAAAATAGCTGAGTTCTTAAAACTAGACCAACCAGAAAAGTATACAGGTCATTGCTTCAGGAGGACATCCTCAACATTGTTGGCCAATGCTTGACCTTAAAGTTTTAAAACAGCACGGTGGATGGAAGAGTTCTTCAGTTGCAGAAAAGTATATACAAGAATCGATTGCAGAAAAAGAGGTCCAGGAAGAAGAAGAACGTCCTGGTTAAAGAACTTCAGAACCTTGTTCCAGAAATCATCATTGCAACACTTTAGAGATAATGCAGATAAGGTCAAGATTGTCAAGATGATAACCAACATTCGTAACGGATAAGCACATCAAGAAGAAGAATAGATCAATTAAAGGCCGATTATGAACGGAAATTTTTGGAAAAGCATTCACACTGCACCGTTCTTGTCAGTCGATTAAGTTTTTAGGGATATTAAGTGATGTTTGCGACTTTGATCTTAGGATGAAACAGTATGCAATCGAAGTTCTTGCAATATATTAACAAGACACCTTTTTTAACCCACTCCATAAGCCTGTTGATGGTCAATCTTAAGCCGAAACTAGTCGCGGTTTTTTCCTAATTTAAATAAAATTCTGTAACATTGACTTTTGGGTTTTTCTTTTAGGTTTTTCCATCAGTCACATTCAAATTATGGATGGTTTACTAAGTTTCTAAACAAAAAAATTGAAGTGATCTATAAGAAATGACGGATAAAAACACTTAAATTGAATAAATTTAGTATAAAGGGTTTAATATTCAAGTGTTTCAATTGGATCAACCCTTCACGAGACACACTGTGTGGCAGGTTTGACTGGCCATAGTTTCCACATTTCCACCAAAAACAAAAGCTATTTTTCTCGTGAAGCCAACATCAAATTTTCTGTTGACTTTTAGTATGTCTCTAACATAATATTCCAACAGATTATGTACTGTTAATACTTGAAGAAATACAAAAGAGATCAGAAAAAGGACAAAGATTCTACTCGGAATTACATGAAGAGTAAAATTTGGCTGGTAAACAAGCCAGAGAAAAACTCAAAAGCAAAACTTCGCGATGGACTCTGTACAATTGTACTCTAACCCTTACTTTGTGGAAGTCCATCTTACTAAGAACAATAAACAACGAAACGCTTGAACAAAACTATTAAAAATTAGCTTTTTTAATTCAATGACAGCTGTTTCGATAAAACTATCATCGTCAGATTTCAAAGTTTTGTTCAAACGTTTCGTTGTGTAATGTTTTTAATTAATATTAATATTTTTTGGAGATGGCCCCACCAGCTAAGTTGTATTCCTTCTATGAATTCTAATACAGGCTCTACTTATAAATCGTTCCTAATTTGTTGGCTTCTTATTTTAACCATTCTGACAACTCTTCTGAGATATTTAATTTCTTCAGCTTGAATTTGAATTTTTGATCTTTGAATTAGCACCCGTTTCACATTCACGGGTAAGAACTGATCCATACATTGTTTTATATACGTGCATTTCAGTTTTTCTAGACACTTTTTTGCTAATAAACTTCTCTTGCTTATCGCAAATATAGTTTTGTTGCCTTATTTATTGTTTCTTTCACTTCAATCTCTTGTCTTCCATTCTCATGGATTATTATTCCCAGATATTGAAATTGACTACTTATACACTTATATACTTTCTACATGTATTCTCATATTGTACTCTTGCAGTAGGTACCTCATTCCAAGTAGATATGTTGTGCTGCGAGTCTTTTTTGATTCCAGTCATAATTACAACATCGTTGTCAAAGGCACAATCGGAGACTTCCACATGTTGGAAATTCTTACTCCAATATACAGTTTTTTAAAATCTTGTATAAGTGGAATGAATTATAATACATCAGGAATCAAGTAGCAACGAAAGATTTTCTGAATAATTTTGTTATTTTTTTTAACCCAACCAGGGATTATAGAGAGGGTGCTTATTGTAAGACGCCAGGAATACATATGACAAAACTTTTAAATCTTCGAAAATATACTGGGTTTTTTTGGACCACTTGTGCTATCATTTGAATACTAAATTAGATATTATTGCTTCACGTTGATTGTAGATATAGTATACTTCCAGATATAACAAAGATTTAAAAAAAACGCTAATGTGATTTTTTTATCGTCAAAAAATAATTGCAATATTTCAGTAGCCAAGCTTAGGAATAGACAAGGTAGACAATGTCTACCCAAAAATTAATGAACACTCATGTATGATACAATTTTCTTAAAATATACTATGCATAATTAAAATAAAGATTTAACGACACAAAATAATAAACAATTATTGATTAATTTGTTATGCATCTGTTGGATAGATCAAACAAAGAAATATGCTGTTTGAAAGACAATTTAATGTTTTAATGTGAATATAAATTGATGAAAACTCAATTCGACTTACTATAGATATTTAACAAAGTGAAATTAATGCATTAAGCAAATTTCTAGTGGACTATTATGGAATCTTGATGGTGATTGGGTCTATGTCTACCAAAATTTTATTTCCAGGATTCGCCATTGCAATATTTTTCCGTTTACTGAACATCAGGCAGCGTCAACGCCTATAAACTAGGCGTTGAAAAATACAAATTGAAAGAATGTTCCTGTTAGACTCGGATCAAGAAATAAGTATGAAAAAATCAATTAGTAGGTTTCATAATGACAATTTATCACGTTCAAATATAAAGCAATGTTCCACAGTTATAAATAAAAAATCACATCTGTCATCACATCAACCTAATAGTAAGCAAAGTATTTGAGAAACTAATCCAAAGAATATACATATACCATAAACTTCAATCACTACTACGCAAAACAATAAGTTTAGATTTCCTATCAAGAAACAAAGAACTTTTGAACAAAACTATCACATTTATTTACAAAATTAGCTTTTTTAGGACAATGGCAGCTGTTGTTTGATAATATATATCAGATTATTTGTACACAGAATGTTGGAAAAAAGTGACATAAGCAAGATCCGCTCAAATAACATTTACCACTTGGAAAAAATACATCTAAAAAAAAAGAATACTGGTCGAATTAGAGGCTCTTGCGACAGAAGTTACATCCAAAACAAAATAATCTAATTTACATTACAAGATCCCAAAGCTAACTCAAAATTCTTGTGTATTTGACATTTGTCAAACAATTTAAGTTTGAAAATTCAAAACTTTTAATACAAATTAATTTATCTACGATCATAGCATAATACAAACTTTATTGATGTGAAAACCCCACTGTAAATTTTCATTTTACCCATCGATAACCTAAAGGAGAGCTTTGATTGGTTCTAAGCTGTGGGTAAAATTGACAGGAACTTTTATCCACTGGAATGAGAACCGGACATATTGGGATTTTTATATTTTCCCCATTATTACGTTGGCAACAGCTTTCAGTTACTATGGTGACATAACCAAAAATTCAAACAAACAAAATCACACAATTGACAGCAAAAACGTACAAAATGAAATTCGTGGGTTTTAAGGTAGTTTTTTGTAAAGAAAATGTCGACAGAAGAGAACGAGATGTCCTGTACGTCACCCGACATTCGCAATATTGCAACGACTGCAATAGAAAATCTTCTAAATTAGGTTTAATAGTTTCATGTTTAAAAATAAACTATAACGAACTAATATATTTTTTTATATACTTGATCGTAGATAAAGTATAGTATTATACTCGCAAGCAACGGTTTCATTTTCGTGGATAAAAACCTTCTTTACTTGCTCGTGTAATAATATACTATTAAATTTCAATTCAAGAAAAATTAAAGAGTATTTATGTATAAACTGAGAGTAAATAAATATTCGAACTAATTTTAGAATGGAATAATAGCAAATACTTAACATTATTAGATATACAGGCCTCGCTTTTTTAATACGAAACTACTGGAAAACATTCCACGGTTAACAGCCACAAATCAAATATAAACATTGTCGTTCCCGAAATAATAGGATCGATCGATAAAATATCAGTCTCATTCTTACATTTAACTGCTAATAGAACCAATCTAACATAATATATTCAAAGAAAATCAATCTACATCATGGAAAATAAATGAATTCGATACCTATAAACTCAATCCTAAAAAAAATAATTAAATGAAAAATTTGGTGATAGTGCATTATTTTTACGTTTTGTAATTGCGGTGTAATTAAAATATACAAACAATAGTATGATATATGTAATAACATTGACATGTAACGTGTTACTTTAGAAGTATTCATACCCAACTACTTTCATCCAGAGTTCGTTTAGACTGTGAGGTGTTGCTGGCATTTTTATTTATGTAATTATTGATATCTTTCTTTGTATATATTTATGATTTATTTTAATCTGATCTAATTTGACTTATGTTTTAATACAGCCTTGCAGATTTATAATTATTTTATATTTTAATCATATTGCAGATATTAATAATTACCTTGAAAGACCATAAATACACATACATAATATTTAAAACGAGGTCTATTTAGGCAATAAAAACTTCAAAAGTATCATATCCAGATGAAGTATTTATTTTTCCACCTTCTCCTAATTTCTATTAAATTAAGAGATATTTTATATCCTTAAATGGGAGGACAAACCGTATTTCTTAATATTAGCATTGATAAACCAAATCAATAAAATCAATGAACTACATAATTCTGTGAAGGACTTCCAGCAAACATTGTTTACCATATTAGCAGATACATATATGTGGTAAACAGTTTATTAAAACAAGTTTATACCATTGAACAGAAAATAAAACAAGGCACACATTTATATTTTTAAACTAACACAAAAGAAGTGTAAATTAAAACGACCCAAAAAAATATTTTTAAGTTATTAGAAAGAAATTTTTAATCAGACTATATTGGAAAATGTAAATAAACATGCAAATTGATAGACATTCCTAATTTAAGAGCTCCAATGTGTTAAAATATTGGGATTCTTTCATGAAACAGAATTTAAAAGAGCTTTTAAACAATTGAATATATGTAGTAATCAAACTAGTAAAAGAAAACTCCTTTTTATACAATGATTTTATCCCTTTATACAGAATTTAAAAAAATTCAAGCATAAATATAAAAACAATATCAAATATGTTTAGATTAGATAAATATTAAATATAATAACTAACAGCAGGATATATGAAACGGCTAGTATCAAGGCTGTTGAACTTCATCAGAAGGACAGGGCTAGATGAGGTGCTTTAAAAAATACAAGGGCAGCACAATAGATCTGCAAAAGTCACAATGTATCAGGCTGTCAAGCAGGCCCATTATTATCTTGAAAAATATAATAACTCTGTATGTAATATAAGATGATTTCAGATCACAGATTAAATAAAAAAAGTTTCTTTGAAGTTAATTTAAAGTCAGCAAATTTGGGAAGAAACCAATTATTGCCAATCAATTCAAAAAGTAAGCCTCTTCGACCTCTATATAAAAAAATAAAATTAGAAATGAGCCACAACACCAACCAAATACCTTGAAAGTGCATAAATTTAAAAAATACAATTCCCTAAATGAAGTAAAATCCATTATTCAGATTTTAAACATAGTGAGAAAATTATACAATACACAAAAAACCCAAGAGAATTTTTAAATATATTAAAAACAAATAAAGTAGGTACCTTTAATACCTACCCAAATACTAATTAGTACATATATGTGATCATATTATTTAAAACAGTACTCAACTAATAGCATTTTCTGATTTACCAAAATTTTCATCAAGTATGTTAAATTTGAAGGAAAACTGTTATATTTTAGTATTTATAAAACATATTGATACATACAAATGTGTATCTTTTAATTTCATAACATATAAAAGAATAGATGTAGAAGCACATTCTTCTAGGCAAACAATATACAAGTAATTATGTTTAGTATATTTTAATGTTATAGGAATTTTATTTCTATGAACAAATAAGTGTGAATTAAACTTAATATTAGTAGCAGTAATTCCTCTAAAACTCAGTATATTTTCTTGCACTTAAAAAAATTCCCCAGTAACTGTTGTTACCATGTCAAAAACCATTTCTAGTTCATTTAGTATTTCCAAAAGAGTACTGTTTAAAATAGTTTCATTCTACTAATGATTCACATATTATCTAGTAGACACCCAACATGTATATCTTAAAACACAGCCACATAAATAATAAATACTTGATAAAGGATGATTACTTATCAAAGAGTAATTAATAAAAAAGGTAGATAAATGGCAGTGAAATTAATTAGTTGCTGATTTTTGAATAATCGACTACTTTATACCTATACCTACTACAAAACACCTAATACAATAAACCAAATATTAATAACCCATACTGAATGTTAACCATTTTCTTTTCTGAAATTATCTACAAAATTTTATCATGTTAAATACATTGAAATTCAATTACCAGTTTCCAGTTTCTGTGAAAAGACCTTCAATTTCTTATCTGTCTTACTACAAGTTTAATTGAAAATTAAGTTAATATTTTTCCATTCCAATTTAAATATTATTATATCTGATTAACTAACTAGAAAATTATCTAAATTATATAGATGCTACCCTCACAAAGGGTATTGTTTTTATCATAAAAATATATAGAAATATTTGGATTTTAGTAATTCCTTTAAAATCCCTAAATTTTTAAATGGCTTCCTCAATGGGTTATAGTTTTAAAAATAATTCACTAGTCATACCAAATCATATTGTATTAATAGTAGCAGTCCAACAATTATTTTAATACCACTTATATTTGCATCTTTAGCATATTAAGGAAAACAAGATTTCAGAGACCTATATTAAACATTCAAACTAAAAAAAATAGTCAATAGTATTTTTATAGACTATCTGTTAAGAAATATTAGAATAATTTCCAAAATAAAAAAATCAACAGGATAATCAGGAACACTCAAATGAATTTCAAATAATTTCAAAAACTAACCAATTACAATCTATCTATATATCACAAAAATACTACTTCTAACTTGAACACACAAAAGTGGAGTTTATGGCAGAGTCCAAATATTAAGTTAACAACTCTTGATTCTAATGACACTCTAAAAATGTCAATAAAATTAAAAAATAACATCGAATAAGAACCGAAAATTTCATGTGTATGTATATCCAAATAAAAATATGGATAATAATGCAACACTGACACCTCAACATAAACAACAAATCTACATATTTAAAATAAAGTACAAGAAAAAATAACTTAAAAAGGACTCTTTTTAAATACATACAAAATAAATTATATAAAGTGAATAATAGTTAAAAAAAATAGACAAAAAATATAACAATAACCAGATAACACTACAAAAAAAGATCAATAAGAAATAATATTGGTCATGAATATCTCTGTGGTACTAAACCAAGTACATACTTTATATATATAAATATACAAGAATATTTGGAAATATTATATACAATGCAGTGATAAGCATTTGCCAAAATCTTTAATACATTACAAATAAATCTGGAGAAGTGTATGATGATATCATAAAAGTATAAAGAATACTTTGGAATAAATAAAATAAAAAAATAAACAAACAAAATTGGAAAAAACATGTATTATCCTAAGTATTCATACTTTGCAATAGTTTAATTTTGATCAGTATGTTTTTGAAGAATTAAAATGAAAAACAAATGAGGTTATACTACAATATAAATAACTAATTAGTGTTATATACATTTTAAAGGGAAAAAGACAAAAGTTTATAAAGCAAACTTAGAATTGAGGTAAAGGTGTGTCTACAGCTACAACTACAGCTATTTAATAATTAAAATTTACTTCAAAATTAAATTTGAATAGTTTTTTTTGTAAAATAGAAGTAGTTCTTTATGGTCTCTTATATACCTACTTGATTGCCATAGATAAAATGTAAATATAATATTATTAAAACACAAGATACAAAATCACATTTTTAGGAAAAATAAACTTTTACTTATTTAAAGTAACATGACGACAAGAAGTATTGATGTACAATTTATTGCTAGAAATATAACAGCTTAGACAATTAGTTGATCTGACACAAAGTAACCCTTAAATAAAAAAATGAATCTTTCTAAAAAAATCCTTCTTGATTTTTTTAAAACGCGTGACTCTAAGTTACCGGCAAGACGCCCCTCCCTCGCGGACGATATTAAAAGACTATTACGCGATAAACTTAAGGCAGGTGCACTCAAGCTTTCCCACCCATTTGTCGAATTCCCCTTTTAATGATGAACGTTTATTTCATACCCCATATAACTCTTGAAGTTTTAGTTTTAGAGCTTCAGGAAACTGGCTATAAAATTGTCGCCAGTTTTCCTCTCCACACTGTTGTTTAAAGGACAATAAAACATTGCGAATCATTTGTTTTAAATCCAAGCGAATATTAATCCAAGAAGCTGCTGCATCACAAAAAAAAATAAAATAATTTTTATTAAATTCTGGATGTCTTATAATCACTTCACACAAACCACGAAATGCTAAATCTTTTTCATCAGAGTCTCTAACATTCCTAACCAACATACAACAATTTTTAACAATTACATCCATTTCTGGAACTGTCACATCAGGACATACATAAAACACTATGCACAAAGATATTGCTACAGTTTTATGCATGGTGCGAGCAACTGCAGGAGTTCTCAAGATATGAACAAATGCATTTAGGATTTCGGTAAGGAAAGGTTGGATAGTATTACCCATAACTGAACACAATTTCCCTATTACCCATGCTGCATTATTACATACACCATCAGTGTGTTCATCTAAATTCTTAATTATCAAGGGAATGTACTCATTCACACTAGATGCTAAAAATGGATAGCACAAACCTATAAGTTCCCCATATAAAGCTATAGAGGTTTGTCTGATAAGATTTGAACTGTCTTGCATTGTAGTATACAGTAAATAAATTAGATTACTATTTGTAACATATTTAACAAAATATGTTTTTAAACCAAGAGCCATACTGTATAAAACATCATGAGCTACATTCATTGGTTCCTTGTCTGGTGGATCATATTCATTAGGATTTTGTTGGTAATTCACTGATGCAATTAAAGTGTCATTTATAAGTTGTAAACAATGCCAATACACAATTTCAGAATATGGTACAAAAGATGCTTCTAAAGCGGGGATGACATTAGCAAGACATTCTAAAACAGCAATAAAATGATCATCATAAAAGTTTTTAAGTTCAGTAAATTTGTTCATTAATGGAGGTAACAACTTGCTAACATACTCATCCTTGCTTAAATGATTGCCAACAGATTGTGCAAGAACACCTATGGCATCATAAAGTAAATATAAACTTCTACAATGAAACTGTTCAAATCCATACTTAAAACCTTCCAAAATGAAATCAATATAAGGTATAAGTTTTAGCTGTGCTTCTTCCTGGAAGATACAAAAAGCTGAAATTGCAGCTCGTTGTACTCTCTTATTTTCATCAACAAAATGTTTTAACAAAATAGTCATTACAGGCACAAAATATTCCTCTGGATTATCAGCACGAACATTCACAATCCATGATACATACCTACTTAATGTCCAACAGGTGATTACTCTCACAACAGAATGCTCATCATTCATACAATGAATTAAGAACTGAACAAGTTCAGGCAATTCAGATTTTAACCCATTAAAACAACCTTCAGCAATTGCACCCAAAGCTAAAATGGCAGACTCTTTAACTAAATGATCTGGATTTTGTAACATTTCACTAATGAGCGGTATAAGCAATGGAAGGATTTCATCACCAAACTTTACCGCTATGGAGTCCAATGAAGCTGCACTGCACTTTCTCAAAGTCCACCCAACATAAAAATCATCAAAATCATCACCTTGATCCTCTCCTTCTTCATCACTATAATATTCTTCACCTTCTGTGTTGTTTCGGTCTCTAAAGTGGAAAGGGGAAATATCTTTTGATAAATCTTTTTTATTAGCATCTGAACCTAAACTATCCTTTATCATATTTAATTCACTATCAGAATATCGCATATTTTTCAGTAAAGTTGGCAGAAGTTTCTCGATGTAAGGTGATAAAATGTCTTTACAAGTATTTATTTTAGTTGAAGCTAACCAAAATTCACATGCTTGTAGGGCTACATCTTGGTCTTCATGATGACATTTTTCTAATAAATAACACATAATATCATGTAAGTGAGGCAGTATTGTCTCCTCATGATTGTCAATATAAATAACAAAAGTATGGCACACACATTTTTGTAGTTCCAAGTCATCAGTGTTGGCAAGTTGCATTACATTCCTCAAATAAATTCCCATATCAATAGACTGCTTCATAACTGCAAAGTAGTCCTGAAGAAACTGATTGGTAAGTCTCACTATATTTTGGCGCACTGTACATTTTTCTGCACAAACATATTCAACAAATTTAGGGAAAACCTCTTTAGTTATTTTGTAAATTTCTTCCTGTGGTTTCTGGCTATTTATTAATTCTTCACACACTTTAAATAATGTTGTTAATGCTACTTCACTATACTCATCCTGAGCAACAAATCCTTTTGTAAGGTAATGGACTAATTCGGGCCACGCTTTTAGGTTATCTTTAGCTATAATTACGATAACATTGCTGATACTGACCCTTACTTCTCTAGAGGGGTCTTTTAACAAACGAAGACATTCATTTTTAATTTTTTGTAAGTTGTCAGGACTAAGGGTACTTTGTGTAGTTTGAATACTGTTCTTGAGTAAAATTCCGCTAAGAGACCTTATATCCTCAGAAAAGCCAGGGTTTCCCAATATGAACAAGAGATAATTTGGAAAATCTGTCAAATTTTTCATAAGAATAAGTCTATCCTGAACAGTTTTCTGAGCATCGCTGTTTGGTACTAATGCTAATTGTAAAGTCTCTTCGATGTTTTTAATTATACTTTCTTGAGGTCTCCATTCGCTCAAATTCATCATGAGGTCATATGAATCTAAAAAAAATCAAAGGTTATGTTGTACTAGCATTTACACACCTTTTACACACTTATACTTTACAGCATATTATTGTTTGCATAAAATATAATAATTACTTACTACTTAGAACGTATCGAGAATACTCCAGATGTTAAAAAAATCAAGATTTATATGCCACCTAGCACCGCCAAATTATTGACAAAGATCGAATGATGGAAGGCGACAACCGGCATTCGTTATTCGTTAACAAACAGGATAAAATGTGCGCCGTTGCAGACAGCACATCGATTTCTACGCAAACGCAAGTCAATGAATCCCGGGTCGACAGAATTCACTGATGGCTAATTGCCACATTTGTTACTACGAGGGTACTGCTAAAAATGCATAATATAAAATCATTTTTATTTACCATGGAATTTGAATTAACATTTTAATGACAATCATACTTATGTCATTTTTATAACATAATTTTAAAAACAACGTGTTTATATTCTATATCAATAGTTCATATGTGTGTACTAATTATTGATTTGATAACCAATAAATCAATATCATTTGAATTTCGTACTAAAATTAATCTAAATAATAAACACTTACCTGAATAAACTAAATTTAATTTTCAGCGCAATCGTTTAATTAAAGTTATTGTGCTATATTTATGGTATATTTCCAGAAAAGTAATAACGATTTGGCAACAAGTCAGACACAGCTTGCTTATCTTTTATTTGTTCCAACACACAACAAAAAACTTCCAGACATCGGCCATTTTTATTCGACCAGCTGTTTCATCCTAATGGCTGTATTAGATTATAAACATTAAGCAACTGAATGAATGGAAATGATTTCTGTAAAGTATCTGTTTAAACAGCAGTTAAATTTGGTTTCCAACTAAATACTGAGCACATAAAAACTATTTGCTCACTGGTACATTTTAATACTAAGTTTAACTGTTGCTGTAACAGATATCTTAACAAATTTTTTAGATAGGTTCTAAGTCTAAAGGTACGTCCATAGTGAACCTACTAGCGAAAAAAAATGTAGCGTGGCCATATTGCTTCTGCTAGCCTGCTGTAACCTGCTTAAATATGCTTTTATCGGAACAATTTATTATTTCGTTTTCTCGCTTGGTCTCTGCAGCGGGTTAAAACCTGCGAGCAGGTAGCGAGAAGCGGTTTACTATGGACGTACCTTAAGCTGAAATAGTTTTATATTTTTATTAAATAATTAGTATATTAAATGAAGCAAATCATCCATATCTCCAATGTGACTCCTCAAATAAAGAAAGGAAAAACCAATGTCAATGTCACAATCTTTATTATTATAAATGTTGAAAATCTAAAGCGCTACTAGTTTCGGCCTACAATACGGCCATCATCAGGCTACAAAGAAGAAACACATTACAAACAGATCAGAGATTAGTAAGTACAATTCCTTATCTATAAAAGTTACAAAGGAAAAAGTTAAATATATTCAAAAAGATTGTAAGATTGCAGTTGATGGTGTAACATTGAAATTATAACAAATAATGCATATACATATATAAAGTATTAAAGTATACAAAGAGAGAAGATGTGAACAATGAAAAAGAAATGAAAAGACAGATTAAGTAAAAGAGAGAGCATTAAGCTCAATAAAATTTAATTATACAAGTACATGAAAAATTAAAAGGGGTTGAAGCGCCCCAAATGCCAAAACTAACCAATAAAGGAAGTAATTTTTAGTTAGAGACCAAAACGGAGAGATTAGAGTATGGTTATGAGCCCATAACAGTTCTCATGACCAAGAATAACTCTTCTAATGTCTCTGAGCTTAGCATTACAGAGAACCAAAAATAAGTGTTAAAGTGGGTAATCCATAGAAATATGGAAAACCCAATAAGAAAAAGAAATATTAATAGAAGATATTTAAAAAACATGGTAAAAGAAAGATTGTTTTTCAAACTATTGAACATAAAATAAACAAAAATCAGTTATTAGCCAACTAATCACTAACATGAAATACACAAAATGTTTTCCAAAAGTTTTTTGTTTTAAAAATATATGCATTATTTTTTATTAGGTCAATTGAAAGGTATAATTTTACCAAATAAAGTAATAAAGTATCACAAAAAAGTGTATTTATCCTAAACACATACTAAGTAAAATTTTTAAGACAATAATAAAGACAATCAATTAACTATTAAATTACCCATATAATTTCTTATTTACTTTCATCTTTATGTTTTTATTATTAATTAAGGGCTTTATTTATAATACTACTATATAAATTAAATCCTATATTAAAAATGAATTATGTTATGTTAAGTCATTATACTGAAAATTTAATTGAAAAGTTTTTTGTTTAGTATTATTATCATAAATATTTATATATTAGAAATCTGTGCTTACTGGAGCAACCAAAATTAAATACAATAATTATTAATATTGTGTAATGGTATTTCTCATATAGTCAAAAAAGAAAAATTTTTAGTAAATCCACATAAATAAAATAAAAATAATGAACCAAAACAAATTTTAGTTTTAAGGCAAGTTATGTAGAGTAATAACATTTACTTTCCTAATAAAGTAAGTACCTATATGGAGTTACATAATGAATATTGTGTATATTTCTTGGTATATTTACTGTACTCACAAAGATTCAATATACTCATAGGTTAAAAAAAGAAATAATTTTGTTGGTGGTTAAGGAGATTGCCACACATTTATTTAAAGAATACTTTTTTTATAAAATGCATTATAAAACACTTTCATTTTAATACAAGGGAAAGCTAAAAATTAGTTATTAATTATAAATTAAACATTATTATTAAAAAATATCTCTTTATTTTAAATAAGTTGAAGAAAGCTGAGATATGTTACTTCATTAATTAAAATAATTAATTTATGTTTTAAATATCTCTTTGAAAAATATTTAAGCCTTCAGCCAGTTTATTCAAAGAATACATCTTTTCACATTTAAAGTGTTTAATCTTTGTGGTGGCATAAATATGTTTGGGCCATTTGGATCAATTTAATTTTCATCTTACAAAATAAAGCCAGAGTACTTTGCCAGTTGTATCTTCCAGAATATGTTGTTGATTTGTTTTTTCCTGATATTTCTTACCTATACTAAAAGCTGAACCACAAAAATGGCAGGGCCAGTAGTTACACCATTACATTACACAAGTTACACCATAGGTACATCTCTGTACCTGGATCACCCTTAAAACTTTAATTTGACTCCCATTTGGTTTCAGAAATTATATTACTACTAGATTAAGATTCATCCTTACTCTCTAGTGTATTTAAAATGATTATCATGATTACTGATTGGGACCCCTTAATTTGCAATATTTGGATTTTTTATTGATAGATTAATTAAATCTAGTACAGCCAATTTTTGTATAGAAAATAAAGTAGACAAAAATAGCAAAAAAAGAATACCTACCTAAATGTTTTTCTAATAGTAATTTAACATAAATAATTGTGATTACTATACTGGTATTGGCATTCATATTAAAGAAAGGAAATTTTATAGTGTTTAGACCAAATTTAAAATATTTCATGAATAATGAACATACATTTTAACTGATTTTCACTAAAAACTATACATTTTTACTTTCCTAACTTTCTTAAAATAATCTTTAAAACGCTTTTTGTCCCTGGAAGAAATTAAAAGACTGTCAAAAATATTGTTAAAATTAAACATGCGAATTCCGCTAATATATAAGATTACAGAATCTGGTCACGTTAACAAGAAAGTAATTAAAATTATGCAATCGTATGTAAATAAACAACAATAACGTCAACTTATATAAACATATATAAAACAAAAATATCGTATTTCGACCGATAGTATAAATAACCAAAATTAAATTTTAAAAACTTGAATTATATGGGGAAAGTAAAAATAACACGGTAATCATCAAATTGGCCTTGTAGGCAGAGTTGTTTTGTTTTCGTTTTCTATCGCTAGTTGTGGCAGTTGTCATTCATTACGCACTAGCAAGTAGCTGTATATCATCCTGTTTCGCCCGGAAGGAAGTGGGAAGTATATGAATTGCATTAACAGTAAGTTAACATACTATAAGAAATATATTTTACTCACTTTTGAGATAAATACTGCGTTGTCCAATCGATAATTCCTCCAACAACTTCTACGTTTACCAATTTATAACTTGCCAATTTAACAGGTAGCGGGTCATTTGGATTAATAGTTTGAGCAAAGTTTTCAAAGAACTCGCGATAATAAGTAAGGTGATCATCTTTATTGGCCATATTGTCACAGTTTTTAACTTAGTTTTATGTATCACAATACTTCATCAAAGCAAACAACTTTAATAAGAACACTCACAAACGCACACAAAATCGATGTTTACTGCAGTGATATGTATATTTGTACTATGATAACAGAGGTTTGAGTAATCCGCAATCAATATAGTTCTTAAATTATTGTTATTAATCGTTACTTTCTATACAACCTCGTAGTAAAACTTAATTTTAGTGAGTCAATCTATCAAATGATTAAAGAGAAAACTGACAAGAATAAAGAAGTTTTCACTTGATTGTTGAGTTCGGTATCCACTGTATCATCAACCTGTCAGTCAGATAACTTGTCATGTCATCTGTCATCGCACATCCCACGTTGCCAATATTTTAAAAAGTTTTTAAACTATAAAATTTACACAAGATATGGACGAGACAAAAATAAAAGACTAAACTAAACTACCAATCTTTAGATAAATGGTAAGTTATTTTTATTTAAAACGGCATATTAACTTTACCATGGTTATATTACATTACAAAGGTAGTAAAAATACTTGTATATTTGTTACAAGTAGATGCTTAATGACCTTTAGTCAGTTTTAATACACCTTTATTTTTTTAAAACATTTAGAAATGTATACTATTACACTTGACACATGCCTCTTTATTTATTATATAACAAGTATTTAGATAACATTTAAAAGGTGGTTGTCATGTGTTCTACCAATAGTTGTGTTACTAGGCAACCACTTTACCAGAATTCAAACAAAGATCAGAAATATTTATATATCATTAAGGTAAATTAAATACTTTAATTAAGAATTATAATAGATTAAAATAAAATGGCTCCTACGGATGATATTTATTTAGATAATAAAAACACTATAGTATTCAACTCATCAAAGCAAGAAATTTTTAAATTGAATGAAAACTTCAAGATATTCCAACGTAAATTAAAACTACAAGCAAAAATAGTAATAAACAAAGAAGAAGTAACTGAAGATACTTTAAAAAATTGTTTAGTATTTATTTTGGCTGCACCACAAATATCCTTTGAAGAATCTGAAATAAATGTTATGAAAACTTATGTTCAATCAGGTGGAAGGATGTTAATTTTACTAACAGAAGGAAATCCAGCAGATACATGTAACATAAATATATTACTTGAACATTTTGGTATAATCCCAAATATTGATTGTTTAATACGTACCCACTACTACAAATATTTTCATCCCAAAGAATGTTTCATAAGTGACAGTCAAATAAGTACAGTAATAAATAAAGAAAAACTAGATATTAATTTTGTGTATCCCTTTGGTTGTACTTTGAGTGTTAGTAAACCAAGTATAGCAGCATTCACCAGTGGTTTAGCCTCATTTCCAATTGACAGACCTATTGGAGCACTTTATTATAATGAAAAATCAGGTGGTAGGTTAGTAGCAATAGGTTCAAGTTATATTTTCTCAGATAAATATATTGATCATGAAAATAATGATAAATTAAAAGACCTGATAATGGAGTTTTTGATGAATCAAGATAAAGTTTTAATTCCATCAACTGATTATGATGATGATTTAATAGACCATCATATAGTACCAGAAACTGCAATGCTTGCAGAAAAACCAAAACTTTGCTTAAGTGATGCTGTTGGACACACTGTGGTAGATTATTCCAAATTATTTGACCATAAAATGTATTCTATGAATACAATGTTGGTACCTAATGCAATTAAGCTGTATGAGGACTTGGGTATTAAGCATGAACCTTTAAAAATTATTACCCCAAAGTTTGAAGCTCCTTATCCTCCTCTACAACCTGCTGTATTTCCTCCTTCTTTTAAGGATCTCCCACCACCACCTTTGGAATTATTTGATTTAGATGATGCTTTTAGTTCTGTTTTTACAAATTTGGCACAGTTTACTAACAATTTTATGATGAATGAAAACGAATCTGATGGAAAAATTGAAATGTATATAATTGAGTGTTCAAAGATATTAAATTTTGAGGATTTAAACAATGCAATTGAAGTACTGTTTAAAATAGGATCTGAAATATCTGATTTTAAAAGTATTGAAACAATAAAGTGATTTTTTATGTATTGATCTACTATTTATAGATTTATAATAAATATTGTTTTTAAAGCAGACTTTACATATTAACCTTTAACCCCAAAAATCAAAGTTATATTAATACTTACTTCATTAAATGATTTAAAATAATATAAAATCAGGAAAGATCACCTAAACTCTCCAAATGAGAAAATTATCTCTTAAGCAATAGTCAATATGTAGAAAACAAATTTCTATTAAAAATCTATAACAAATTTGCTAAATCATAGACTACAAAATTACATTACACAACACCTAAAGTTCATATCAAATGAAGGTGGTATTTCTCCCTTCATTTCTTTAGATTTAATATTGAGGTAGCTATGTTCATAATCTTTTTGTATATAATCTGGTAGTGGGGCATTCCAATTTTCTGGAGCTGATTTCCTTTTTTTCCAAACATCATTACTATAATGTGGCGACAACCTTTCTTTTCTCCTTTGTGTTTCACTTTGAACTAGTTCATTCTATAAATATATTTAAAAAATAATATGTGTTAAATATACAAATTAATAAAAATCTGAAAGCTTACGGCTGCGTTAATATCTCCTTTTTCCTTCCATTTATAACAGTTAATAGAATCCTTCTTCCACTGAGAACAGTCCAATGTTTTTCCAAAAATGAAATATTGATTAAACCTTGCTTTTATAGAAGTGCAGTCACTATATTCTTCGTCATATATAAAGCATTGTCTAATCTAAAACATAGAAAAATAGTCCTTTAAGCTAAAAAAATTGTAAACCATTTTTCTATATAAACTGCATACCATCCATTCATTTTCTACTTTATTAGATTCGGTAGACTTTTCTTCTTTATCATTATTAAGTGTTTCTGTAGAACTTTCCCCTGTATCATTTTTAAGTTTTTCTTCAAGATTTTCATTTTCCATAATAAATAATAATTTTAAGGTTACATCACTAAATTTTACTTTCAAACAGCATGCAGATTGTCATTTGGCAACAGTGTCAGCCTAGTGAATAGCGATAATTTTAATGCTGTTACTAAATCACGGTTCCTTGTTAAATTATTGCATTGATTATAAATATTGTGTTATAACGTTGAGTGTCATTATTTAGGTAAAGAAATTTATTATTTATATATTTTAAAAAAAATTGATTTTTTCTACAAATTAGTTAAAAGCAACCATATCATGTATAAATTATTAAATTTGTTTACGATTTGTCAAGAATAACAAAAGTGGTTAGGGTAAGGAAGGCGTTTGTGTTTTATTGTCATGTATGTGTATTATTAATATCTTAGTAAACCAAAAAAAGGCATTAAACATTTTAATTATTATTGAAAAGTATGACATTCTTTAAAATAAAATTTAGTAAAAATTATTGCTCTGGTTTACTTTAATACTCACAATTATTAACGTTGCAGACGTTAATAAAATAAAAAAAAATTTAAATTAAAAACATTAAACTTATAACTTTTTAATAAAACTCTCGCTATTTATTCAAAGAACTTAATTTTTATAGTAAATTACTTCTGTTCCGATATAGTGCCATCGTCAGAATGACATATTGAAAATTATGTGGTTTAATCAGCGTTAAGACTAGACCACATTATTAACATTTTCAGTATAATATATATTTCTATAAACGTTAATAAATAAACAAAAATGTTATTAGGAAAACAAAACTTTATTTATTTGTGCACTCTGTACATATATATTTATTATATTCATAATAAGAAAAAAATATTGTGGCTCTGAAAAGAACCGTTTCTGTATATATGTGTATAAATGTGTTATTATGTGAATTTTCTTGAATTAATCCAAAGGCGAAGTAATAGAAATGAAATTAACCTTAACCAGCAAAACCATACAAAGTACGGCCTTTGTCGCTTAAGTGCGTAGACAACATCAATAGCTGTGACCGTTTTCCTTTTAGCATGTTCGGTATAGGTTACGGCATCTCTGATTACGTTTTCCAAAAATACTTTAACAACATTTTTGTTCATATTTCCATTGTAGTTAAAACACCATTTTCTTTTTTGTCATTTTAAATAATACCTGAACAATGATAAGATAACTAATAATTAAATACAACAAATCTCTGATGTTAAAAATGATTTCTTAGACTGCTTACAGAAATTTCCTAAAGTAAGCAGAAGTTCCTTTCTGATTAAATATTATTGGAAACGAAACCGCAAATCATAATACCCACACACAATAGTTACAGTCTTAGAAGAACAAGAAATATTTAAGTTAAAACGCAATAACGTTTTTGTTTGTTTTGTTGAATTTAAAAAACCTTTTTTAGTTTAAACTTAATGATTTTGTTTACAAGATTTCTCATTGTTTTTTCATTGTTTTTATTAGTTTTAAAATAGTAAGATTAGGAATATTATATATAATCAGATTTTGCGTTGTAAAATTATTATTAGATTATTATTAATTATAATTCATTCAATCATTCATCATTCATCTTTAGTTTGATATTTAAAATATTTAATAGTATTGTTAAAAGTATAACATTTGTAAAGTAGTAATTAAATAAATTTTTAAAAAAGCATCTTCGAATTCGTTAATCATAAATCAATATGTTGTAATCAAATTCTTAGTCATTTTATATACAATAAACAATAATTAAAACATTTTTTCGTGTATTTGTACAGATAAGACTTTCTAATCTTTTTATTTTATTTAAGTTGTAATGATGCTTTTTATTGTAGTTAGAGTATTTTTAAAATCGTATCAATACTGAAATACCAAATTATTGTTGTCTATACCTACAAATTTATTGAATTTGTTTGCAGTTTGAGTTCTATAATCATGGTTCAACTCGAAGGAAAGTACACTTTTGAAAAAGGTGAAAATTTGGATGCTTATTTCAAAGATATTGGTAAGTTTTATCTTTTATTTTTATTATTATATATGATTATAGTTTTGTATTTAGAAAAACATATCTTTTATCGGTTATCTATGAATTATAATGGTTAAAAAGATCACTAACGTTACTAACTAGTTTTTATATTGAACTTATTCCAAGACAATACATTTTTATACTAATCTTCCATCATTTTTTGAGCATTATTTTTTTGTAAATTAAATTGTATGTTTTTATTGATTTTAGAAATTCTTAATTCACAGTAGGTATATTTTTAAAAATAACTTTTGCCCAACCTTTGTGTGTTATTTACATTCCAAAAACTGGGATGATTGATTTTTTGATGTCATCATAAACATCAACGGCTCTCAAGGAAATATTTTAAATTATTGAAATAATATAGTGAGCAGAGACAACCCTACAGTAAATTCCAATAAGCCGACTCATATTTCGATATTCAGTTATCTTCTTTAATATATGATAAAATACACCGACACTCAGTTTTATAATAGTCAGATAATGATATCTTGTAAGATCATTGTACACAATAAACTTAAATTTTATAGTAATTTTAGCTATTTTTGTTGGAGTTAAGGCAAGAAATAAAATGACACACTGTGGTTAGCAAACATGTAATAATGTAAGAGTTGTAACCTCTTAATCAAATCAAAATACGTGAGAACATTTAATCATTAATTTGTAAACAATTATATTGAATAAGTATTTTAATAAAGTATTAGAATTTGATAAGTATTTAAAACACAATGTCTAAAATCTCAAGGGTCCAATTGCAATGATTATTTGTTTTTCAGTATGTTCAAAATAATTTTAAAATATTGGTTATATTATTATTTTCGTCAACAAAGAAATATTTTCTCAATAATCAAATAGATTATATGTATAAATGGTGTTCTTTCTTAAGAGATATTATTACTTTTAATGAATACATGTAGGTCCGGTTGCAAACGTTTGTCAAAGCTCTGTTATTTAACAACGTGTTAACTCTATGCTAAATTGGTAGATTTGATCCCCCTGAAGCGCATGCGCCTATTTGAATTTTTAAGAATAATTATTTGATTAGTCGACGGTGAGTAGACGTGAGATGAAAAAATTGATTCTTAGGCTACGTTGTCACATTTCTTAGAGTGAATAAGTAGACTAGACTTTGGAAAGACAAGTTTATGTTTCGTAATTTATACGGACTTCTTCACTTATGTTTTGTCACTGAATTAACACAATGATATTTAAATAGATATTTTTAATTATTTTAACGGTTTATTGGTTGTGATCTTATGAGTAAATAACAGTTAGTTCATCAGAATTACAGATTACCATTAAAACAAGAAATTTTAATATTTACTAAAAATATAATTTGAATAGCGACAATAAACCTCTTTCATTTCTATTTTTAATATTAAATTTTTAATTCCCTACCTATTTATTCTAGTAGTTTATATTTTTTATTCATTTGAAACCTTATTAAGAAATTAAAATAATATATTAACATCAAAACTAGAGAATTATTTATTTGTTTATTTTGATTGATTTATAAATATTAAGGTTCATTTTTATTGATCAAATTAAATACACTAGAATCTAACTATTTGGTTTAAGGGAAAAAGTATTTAAGCCAACAACTTCATCTAAAATCAATAAATATGAAATGCCCGCGCACGCACTTGACACTTGTCAAAAGTTAACAACTTGTTAGTTAGCTAACAGAGCTTTGACAAGCGTTTATGCAACCGGCCCTTACAATAATCAGTCCTATGTATATATTAACTACCGCTGCCGATATTGGCACATTTTGATTTTTCCTTATTATATACCACAATTTCAAAAACACACTTTTAAAAGTATTTTTTTAAAAACTACTATTTATGACATTGATTTACTTCCTTATCATGTTTTTTTGAAAACAAATGTTTAAATTTGTTTTAATAATAATTTCAGGTGTGCCCTATATTCCGAGGAAAATGATGTGTTCATCGAGCCCTACCTTGGAAGTTAAAAAAGAAAATGAAGAATGGACCATTTCGGTTGTTACATTATTTAGAACTATAACTTCAAAGTTTAAATTGGGGGAAAGTTATCAAGAAGAAATGCCAGGAGGAATACTTAAAGTAAGATATGTTGTTAAATAATTACATTTTTACTATTGTATTAAAGTAAATATAGTATTATTCTTAGATAAAGTAGTAGTCTTGTCTAGTTTTGTTCATACTGAATAGACATGAAGTTAAACAAGAATTCATAGACTGTTCTATTTTTTTCTTTTTCTAATGGACCCCAAGAATGGTAACCCCTATCTCTGCTATAATTTTCAAGAAGTTGCTAAACTTGGACCACCCTCAGTTATTTTCTATTGAACTCACCTGTTCACAAATGAGATTTATTTTTTAATGTTTTCCTACCATATTCATCTTTCATTTATTTAACTATTCAAGAATTCTGAAAATCTTGTACAGGTCCAGAGAATGGGCACCATATTATACTCATGGAGTCACTTAAAGGTCTGTTTTGTTTTCCATCTTCCTAGGAATCTTGGTCATTCTGAGTTAATAAACATTTTTGCAAGTACAGAAATGTTTCCAATGAAATTATGTTGTTTTCGGATCCACACTCCCAATTAATCGTGGAAATTTTTTTTAGATTGAAAATTAAGTTATAATTCTTTAAATGTAAATAGAGGAATGTGACAACTTTTTCCTTATTGAAATGGAAATCAAAGTTTTATTTATAAAAGAAAAACACTCTCCCAATCTACTTATTTTATTTTGATTAGGATTTGTTTAATTTAATCAATAATTCCTTACATTTTATTAAAATATTTTGTTTCAGAATGTTACCACCTTGGAAGGGAATAAATTTATAACAAATTCTGTAGGTCCTGACGAGATAAAGGCAAAGCGTGAATACGAATTTTCCGATGACGGATGTACAATTGTAAGCTTTAAATATATAATTTATTTATTAAATTTACAAGTTTTTGTATCTTTTGATAAGAATCGCTTTAATAGGATTGTAAAAAAGTGGGTGGTTACAGGTTTTCTTTGGTATATTTAATGTGTTTTATGGAGAAACTATTTTGTTGTTAAAAACTTAGTGCTCTTAATTTTATTTACAGTAATAGATAAAAGTTGCTATTTGCTAAATCAAGGGAATGGACTTAAAACGTTATTTTTAAATTTTAGAAATGAAGTTGAGTATTTTAGAATTCATTAGATAGTTGGAAGATTCAAAGAATTTTAAATGTGTCACAGAGGAAGAAAATGTTGTTAATGCAGGAAATCTTATTTTGGCTGGAACATGTTGAGATTATCAAATTATTTGGTTGCAGTCCAGTTCAAGAGATACAAATCCTCATGAAATTATTGTAAAATTATATTTTACTTACTCGGTTAGTTTTACTTATAAAATGTTGAAGTACCAAAGCAAAAAAAGTGCAATAATGCAAAATCTGTTTTGAACAATATAGGAACAAGTCTAATCTAAATAATCAATTTGTACATAAAAACTATCATAGGTAGTATAAGATACTACTGTTTTACAATGGCTAGATTTCCCCTATGGTCACCAGATGTCATATAACTTATGAAAAATAGATTAAGATCGCAGCGCCACGACTTTGACAGGTGAAAGCTCTAGCTATGGGTCTTTATTTGTTTATATATGTTGTAGATTTTCTTTGGTGTATTAAAAGAGTTCTATATAATCTATTTTGTGTTAGGTTCATCACTGTGTTATAATAGGTAACTTATGCCCGATTTCACCAACTAATTCTTAAGGTTAGGAAATATTCAAAGCCAATTTAGGATTTCCTAAATGCAATTTCACAATTTCACCATATGCTAAGTAATAGCTAAGGGCATTAGCTTTTTAATGTTAGGATGCCTTGCTGCGTCGGCCTCAATCGTTTAAGAAATTCTTTACGAAAAAATAGTTTGCTTCGTCCTTGTTTGTTGACATTACGTTGACAGTCCGTAAAATAGGTATCTGAAAATAAGATTGCAGCGCCAATGTGGGCAGTCGTAGAGCTATAAATATTGACATTGAAATATTTACGTTGTATCTGTTGTGTTTCTGAAATATTTTACCATAAATTTAAAGACAAATAATAAATATTTGTAAAAAACAAACTCAAAACAAAGGAGAACCTGAGAACTATGTCAAGATTTTTAGTTATTCTGATTGTCACCAGGCGGCGTAGCGCTTATTTTGATTCGTCTATTGTTCAACTTTTTATTAAAAATACAGCAAACTACGGTAGTATCATTCGGTTTTCAAGTTAAAATTTGACAGTGCTGACATGTAACTGTCAAAATCTAACTTTTTGTAGGTACTTATTTAGCTATTTTCTAAGTTGGTGAAATTCGATTTAGGTATAAGTATCCGAACTTAGTGATACCATGATACTATACTTTTACCTGACAATAGTGACAATTGACAACTGTCCATGGCTTATGAAGAATACGCTATTTTTATTATGACAATTTTACGTTTTATTTTCATTTAAATCATTAAATAATTGATGTTTAAATTTGTTTCAGATTTACTCCAACGATAAGAGTTCTCAAGTGGCTAAAAGATACTTCAAGAGAGTTTAAGAAATATTTAATGCAACAGAGGTTTTAATAATTTAACTACGTAATTTTAATTTTTACTTTATTTAAAAAAAATATTTTGAACAGTTTTATGTCATGAAATATTTTATTTTTAACAACGAATTAATTAATATTTTCAATTTACATCAATTTTATCTAACGAGCATAATTTAGAATAATATGGGCTTTTGTGATCTGCGTTTAATATTTTTTTTTGTTAAAGTTCTAAACTTGCAATTCGATCTGATTAAATTATATTAAAATAAGTAAAAGTTAAGATACACAGTTATATTTAATACAAGTTATTAATGTTACACACAAAAAAAATATATATAAACAGAATCTTTTGGGAATAAATATTTTAAACCATTTGTCTTGTAGTTTTTTTGTGTAAAAAAAACATAAAAATTGCAAGTTTCTTAGTCATTCTATTAAAGTGAAAACATTAGGGGCTACAAAACAAAGTATTTAAATTAATAAAGTAAAAGAGTTCTTGGGAGTTTTGAAAGATGTTATGACGTTGGGCGTCAATTTGTGATATGATTTAAATGTTGAGAGTGAATTTATAAAAATATTTAGTTAACTTTTTAAAAAAATAACAATATACCAAAAGAAAAAATGTAATTTACAATAAAACAACCATTAATCTTAATTTCGTCTTTAATTAGTTGTAAAAGATATTTCAAAAATTAACAAAATTTATAAATGTTTATCACAGCAAAAATTATGATAGTTAAATACCTCGGTTAGGGGTGAGTAAATTCATTAGCTCTGACTATAGTATAATATTTATTTCTTTAAGAAATATGGGCGCCACTGAAATCTTTTTATTTTTTATGATACTGCTAAGGAAAGTTGTTTTAAGTTGAGTTATTTAAATAAGTATCATAAGAGGACAGAAAGATGTCAGAAAAAACTGTGTATGAAGATAAAAAAATAAAATGAAAATGTACAAACAGATAAAAGATAAATAGATTTCCTTAGTGCTAAAATGAATGAAGTTGAGAATACGTTATAAAAAAATAATCCGCAAACAGTTCTTTAAAACTACTTATTCTAATACAGTTGACGATATAGTATAGATAGATATAAACGAAGATAAAAGAGAAAAAAATATAGGAACAGTAAACTTGATATACAACAATAAACTTATCTTTTAACACTAGTTGACGATCCTTCGCCCTACCTTGGGGTCGCTACACCACTGTCTAGGTGGTTTAAAATGTCTATGGACGATCCCGAGTGGAGGGATGATCTGCCCAAGTTGTAGAAATGATCCACTTAAAAATGTTCGTGCATAAGAGATCTTAAAGTTAACGAGCTGTTCAAATTTACGGAATCTTCAAATTTAAGAGATGCTTCAAGTTTACAAGATTCTTCGAATTTACAAGATGCTTCGAGTTTACTGTCTTATATTCCAACTGTATATTATTATTATTATATGACAGTAAACCAATAGAAGAAATCAGACTGGGAATAATTATTAAAACCTTTGAACCCAAAAATGGCAACTCATTAGTACACCTCGTAGCGTAGCTACTTTGAACTTCCAATTATAATCATAGAGACCGTATTCATTATTTTATTATTAAGAATTCTTTTGGAAAGATGGAGCTCGCGGTACTAATTTAATTTAATATTTAGGATACCAAGTGCTTAAAATGTTAACAGGTACCGTTACATGAATGAATTTTGGGAATGAAACCATTTTGAGTTTAGATTTAGGATCTGAATCCTCTACAGCGATGTTTCTTGGAAATATGAACTACTGCTCGGAGTGAATCTAAGAATGGGGGATTCATGAGAGATCCACACAGAATAAGGGTTCTGGCGATAGATTGGGGGTGCTGCGAGGCTGTTGAGAGGAATTGAACGAACGAAATCATAAAAGAATTTTTGTTTTAAAAACTTCATTGGAAAAATATGTAGATTTGAGTCCAGATTTAGAATTTGATATCTACAGGGGATTTAAACTGATTATTAATGTAAAGAATAGCACTATTCTACCCGAATACTAACTATTTCAATTAAGAGTCGGTAGAAGTGATCGGATTGTTCAATAAATTTGATGGACAAACTTTTGACTTTACTTAAAACTTTAATTAGCAAAATCAATTCAGACTAATTTTTATTTATAATGTCAATGTCAAAATTATATCAAAACTGCACACTATGACACAAATTGCAAAAAAAAACTATTTTCTTTTAACTAACTCGTGTAGCTTCGGGTAAAGTACTGTTGCTGTATTATTCCCTTACTGTTAGCCATAAGCAACCGCAGAAAATTCTGCAACTGGATAGAAAGCGGGGGTTTGTTAGCAAATCGCTAATAAAAGTAATTAAAAATGATCACCAAAGGATATAGTGCTTAACTCCGGAAATGATTAACCCTTACTTCGCTTTCAGATATAATTGTTAAAATTTAAAATATTTCGTACTGTATTATCTATTATGGATCATCTAATTATTTCTAGTTAGCTTTCAAAAATTACTCAGATTAGATTGATTAGGTTGGTTAAAAAAACAGACTGTATAAACATTAAAGTGTATTTCAACGAAAGAAGTTAAACATTTTACAGGTAATCATTTGAAATAAACTAAACTCACAGAAAATATATTAAAAATGAACGTAACATTAGTGTTACTTGAATGATTTATTAAAATAAATATACTACACTAGGACTACTCCATTTCATTGTTACATTATTTTAAAACAATTACTTTCTTAAGCCATACCTGTCTCAAATAAAACCTTCTTTTTGGACTTTTTCTTCTTCTTCCCGGACGGCCGGAAATCTAGAAAAAAAATTGGTTAACAGGAATTCATTTTCACTGAATGAGACATAGAGAAGAAATTCAGATTCGGAATTGACAATAACATTACAAGAGAAAACCAGTTAAATGCTCCATAAGAATTTAATTTAGTTGTTTAGTATTTAATATTTGAATAATAAACTTGTGAGTATATCTATTTTGTTATTAAACAAGTTTAATAATAATGTATATCAATAACATACTTTGAGTCTCTACTTGTTCTAAAGCTTGAGCTAGGACATCACCAAAATTTCTATTTAAAGATGGAGCTGGTTCGTAACCCTCTGGATTTTCTTCGGTTTCACTTGTTCTGCGGACATTTGAACGCATTTTCATCTTGGAACCAGTAACGTTGATTAACTTGGGTGAATCTGATACAGATGGAGCAGATTTTAAGCCTGGCCAAGATGGTAATACTGCTTTTTTCTCGGTAGCCAGCATCTTTAAATAAATAGTGAAATGTAAATTTGAAAACATATATATTATTTTGCGTCATTTTTTTTTAATATTGGAAAAATTCGGATCAAATTGTAGTAGAGGGGACTGACCTCAATTATCTTATTTTATTAAATCGAGGTTAATTTACCTCACTATAATCTAGTCATTTTTTTTCTAATTTAGTGCAAAATTGATTTTGTTTTGACTCAAGGCGGTTTCTGGAGTGTAAGTGTTAATAACAAAAATTTTATCTTTTATTGCTTATTAATGCAGTTATAAAGGATCAAATTACTATATTTTAAACAACAGGCAAAATTGAGTTAATACTTTGGAATTGCTAATACTTACTTTTGCAAATGAAGGTCCAGGATTAGATTCCACTGATGCGCTAGATACAGTTTCACTAAATTCAGAAGAAGTACTTGGTAGTTCACATGGCAAACTATTTTCAGATTCAGTTCTCAACTTTGGTTCAAAACCGAATTCAGGAAATTGAATATTTGATTCCAAATGCAGATTTGGATGAGAATATTTTCCCATTTTACGATTTTCCTCAATCTCGATCCGTTTTTCACGTCGTTTTTCTTCTTTGGCTCTCTTTTGACGCCGCTTTCTTCGAACTTCAATTTGATCTGGACATGCACAAAGTAAAAAGTATTAAATACAAAAAAAAATAATTAAGATGTAATGGAACGATATTTTTTAATTTTGTAAATAGTTTATCAAACCAGTGTAGTAGAGGGGACTGACCTTAAATAATATGAAATCAATCAAGGTTAATTAACCTCACTTTGTTATAGCACTAAATAAGTTTTTGAAACGAATTTGAATTACATCATTTCTAAAACATGGTGCATATACATTATTTACAATAAAATAAATAAATGGTAGTAAAATTCCCTACAAAATCCAGAAATGTTTTTCTAGCGTAGAAAATAAAATAGAAAACGTCTACTATATTTTTCATTTCTTTATTTTCTTTAACCATAATTGAGCGGCTCAGTGCCATCCTTGCCTAACCCTCAAATTTTCATATTTGGAGTTATTATGATAAACTACTTAGAAATACTATCCGTGCCAAAGTTGCCCCTCCATAATTTTTGAACGAAACAACGCTGACATCTATGAACATCTTTAGCAATGTCAATATGTTAAGGAATGTATTTTCTGTTTAATTAAATGTTTTAAACCTTCCTAATAAGATTTTAATTTTTAATTACCTATGAACTTTGTCACTAATTTGAGGGTTAGGCAAGATGGCACTGAGCCACTCAATTGTATCTTAGATGAGTGTCTTATCAGTTTATTACTCACCATGAAAATGTTCAAGAGTTTCTTTCGTCACGATTGGCATTTTTAGTTGGATCTCAGCAATTTCAAATTGACAAGTAACAGGTAAATGTTGGAGATATCTTAATCGATTGCGAAGCTCTTCAGTCATTGACTTGCTTTCTTTTTCGAGAATTTTACCTGTTAACGTTTTCGGGCCAAACTCTAAAGAACCATAACTGTGTTCCAACATCCTGGCATTAATTGGGTTAAGATACACATGTTGACCATCGGAAGCTGCAAGTTAAATAAGAATAAACAATTATACACATCAGATATTTTGATTTGTCTAAATCTATTTTTGTCTGAAGTGCAATCTAATAAATTTACTTTCAGTGAATTTTATCATGTATTAAAATTAATTTTGACTGAAAAAATGAGTTGAGTGTAAATAAGAAGGAAAATATCCAAAAAATGAACTTTTTTCAGTGTTTCACAGATATGTGATTGAAGTGTTAAACATGAGGACAAGAGGTGGTTGTGTACGACGACTACTTACAGTCTATTGCATCAGCTAAGTTGGCTGGAATTGAGAGGTTAGCATATGTGGCCATTACGGGCGCTACGTCAACTACTGAGATGGTGGCACTGGAGATAACTCTGCTCCTCTTCATATTTCATTAGAAAAGGAGGATAGATGAAGGGGGAGAGACTATGAGACCGCTTTGGAATGCTGCGAGAAATGAGTACTCACTACATTCTTGAAGAGGTCTCCTACTTTAACGTTCTTCTGCAGAGTAGTGATAAATGGGAAAAGGGAACTGGAGTGTACATCAGAAAACCTAGAATTGATATAAATATTGGGAAGTATGAATATTTCAAGTGGAGGTATTCTCGATAGAATTGTGTGAACGAGAGCTGGTAAACCATCCTCTTGTCAACAAAAATAAATTTATTTAACCAGACAACCAGCATCTTTAAAGAAACTAAGCTTCAATTGACTGGATTCTAAGCTAGTTTAGAATTACACTGAATCCCTAGACTACATTGCTTTTGGTAACAGAATAACATTGCTTTGGGTGCCTGAAGTAGAGGACATGATAAAGCGGATATTCTTGCGAGAAGGGGAGCAGAATCCATGCTTGTTGGACTGTAACCATTCTTTAGCATTGTGAAAAGCACTGGACTTAGAGGAAAACTCTTCAGCGCTATATAAATATTCCCGGGCTAGCTCACTCCAAGACATTTATTGTCAAAACATTCAATTTATTAATAATTATAAATCAAAGTTTACAAAATATTTTTACCTTGATAAAAATAATGAAACTTGGTCGACTCTTTATTACTGCAACTTTCCAAACTATCATCAGTAGTGGCATCCACATGTTGTGTATCATCATGTATTTCCAAATCGTGGAAAGCTTCTTCAATATTGACAGTCTCGGGCGTTTTTGAAGCATCTTTATGATTTTCGCAAACACTGCTTTCTCTTTCTTTTAACAGAACTACTGCTTGTTCAATAAAACATCTTTCACAACCATCTTCGTTTTCAAGTTGATTTTTTAACTCGCAATGTTCCCTGTCGATAATGTCAAGAATATCTTTAGTAGTTGCCAAAAGTAATTTTGAATAAACTTCTTTAGAGCCTTTTTCAGTCATGTGAAACATATAATTTTCATTCTTGGTTTTAGCATCAGCAGGATACGCTAACAAACTACCTCGAGGTCTTTTCATTAATCTAAAAGTCATGGTATCTGCAATATTGAGGGTTGTAAAAGGAATCGCTACCACACTGTAAGAAAATAATATTATAACTTAGTTTTTCATAAAACTTTTGTATGTTATTAAATATATACTGTTTGTTTTTTATCAATTCAATATTTATAATATAAATTGAACAAAATTTAAAAAAAACAAATAATTTTCCAAAGTTACAATTTCACAAAGCTCACCAAGGGAACAATGTGTACTCAACGCTTTGGATTATGTATTGAAAATAATTTAATTTTACTATCTACAAAAAAAACTCATATTCCAACAAAATTAAATCTTTGTTTTAATAATCCAATATTTTATCAAGAATATCATTAACATAAAATATGAACAAAGTACTTACTTAACTTTGATTTCTTTAGGGAAAAAATGTACCTACCTTTTTAGATCCTGTATAGAAATGGTATCAAAACAAATAGGACACTTCCTTGATGGCTTGTCAGAAAGAGATAGATAGTGAAGAGAACAGGACCAACAATAAATATGACCACAACGTGTCATTTTAGCTGCCACAGGTGGGTAAAGACATATTGGACATGTTGGAAATTCTGATACTTGCAAATTCTGAAATAAAGACAAAGGAACAACTTAAACCAAGCATTTATGGTTAATCAGAAATTATAGTAATGCTTCTTTAAAAGACTTCCAAAGCAAAGCAACATCTTCAATTTGATTTGTTAAGTTGGAGGGTAGTAATATAACATTTATTTATTATTTATTGGTCTGTTAAAGGAATAATGTGTAAAGATGAAGTACTTGATGAAAATGAAGTTTCCTAATGTTATTAAAACACTGAATCTTAATATTAATTTAAATACTTGAAAATTTTATATATGATTTTTAATGTTTGGAATGTATATGTTTTTAAATACTTTATTTAGAATTATTTTAGTTATACTCACCACTTGTTCAATTAAATTCCAGTCAACTAGGGCATCTGGATTATTTAAGTATTGCTTATAATCACCAGAATAATTAACAATGAATTGACAACTGAAAAAATGAAAATTACAATTACTGAACAGCATTCATTGGTCAAAATAATATTAAATGTACTCTACTAACTTATTATATAGAAAAAATTGCCCCAATTTACTTATTGCTTCAAAAAAAAAAAATAAACTTACTTGGCTTGCAAAAATTGTTCTTTATTATATTTATGCTTCCTAACACCCCAGACTCGATTGCCACTATCATGCTGATGTCCTCTAGGGAGACGATTAGAACTTTCCCCTGAGGAGTAAGAGAAATTTAATAAATGATTCAGGCTCTGCTTCTTACTGCCTGGTAAAAAAACTGAACCCAATTCCACTTGGTGGTTACTATCTCCATCTTCTAGCCCGGGTGTCTCGTTTCGACCCACATTACTTGAGTTGTAACCAATACAACGAGATCGAGGTCTTTTGTCCATTGTTTTAACACGTTGTGGCTGTGGTTTTCTGGATACTTCTTGTTTTGAGGAAAGGCTTGCAGTCGCACCCTCGCGGTAACGACTGCCACGGGGCCACGGTTTAGTACTGACACCATCTACAAACATTAACATTTTTTTGTTACTATTGTAGCCTGAGGTATGTAGAAAAGATTTTTTTAGACATTTTATACAGAATGATTGTAATTTCACCTATATTATATTTTAATCAGTCCATATTTAAAAAAAAAACTAAGAAATTACCATAAATGTAGTATATCTACAAATCCAGGTGAAACGCTTTTTTGGTCAAAATTTGATAGTATTTCAAAACTATAAAGCATGTGTTAATTGCAAAAGGATTCATTAATTAATTTCAAAATATAATTAATTAGTATCAGTGATGGGAATAAAAAAATATCTAGTTTATTAGGTATTCTATATTTTTAACATACTGTACAAATTATAAACTAAATTAGGAACCACAGACCACTGTAACTTTGGTAGAAACTACATTTGCATAAATTGTAGCACTCCAAATCAACTAAACCCACTGAATATAAATGATCCAAAGCTGTTCTTAATTTTAAATTTCATCTTCCTGATTGTATCAATTTACCAAATAAAATATAGGTACATAGGAAAATATAATGAAACTGTTTCTGATTTACCTATGGTTGCTAAATTACAACTAACGTTGTTTCCAAAGCAAAAACCAGCTGTTTCATAATTTTAGGATCGTTCTCTAGAATAGGTTAGAGATGATAAAATAAAAATATTTATTAACCTATTGGATTTTGTATAACGCAATTCTCCATAAGACCGAAATGAAATTTGTGGTATTTTTTCCAAATTTTGTATTTGATTTATGTATGTACAATTATTATAAAAGTCCAAAGGTCTGAAAGTACCATTTGACCTTGAGCATTGCGAAACAAAGCAAATAGTATCAAATACAAACCTTTTTTGGAATCAGTGGCTGAACCTTTTGAAAGCGGTAAATTGCGATTTCCTTTCTTCTCCATCCCTATATCTTAAAATTTTAGTAGTTGATTTATTGGAGTTTGGAGCTCCTCCACAAGGAGTGGTAACGCGCAATTTGAAGTCAGACATTTTAAAAAGCCATGTTTATAAAATCTCAAACAAGAAAAAACCGTAATACACAGTATCTTCCAATGATTTAATGACAAGTTAAGTAGTCGGGAAAAATAGGCCGAAACTGTTGGGAGCAGGAAACTCCCCTCGTCGAAAACGACGATAAACTTGGCTAAAGCACTCTCACGATCTCGCCACAATTATGGCGACGGGAAATGATAATTTAATTTTTGGCTTAAACGAATTAAATGTCAAACAGCACGCTTGCGCAAGCGACGTTGCCAAATTTAATAACTGTAATTTTTTTGGTGGCTAATGCTACGCCAACGCAATAAACAGTTCATGTCATTTTATTGTTTTTCATTTATTTATTCACTAAGATAATTTTTGGGATTTATTTATAAAATTTATTTGATCCAGCATGGAACTATCACAACTGTTACATGAAAGCATAAGTTATATTACCAATACTTTATTGCCCCAAATTCAGAATATTTGTTTCTTATTAGTTTCTTTAGTATTATTTCATTTAAAATGTAAACTACATAATAGAGGAAGACAGCAACCATTACAGAAAAAAACATGTATTCCGAACACGAGACAATACTTTTTAATTGGTTCAACACTGAACAGTATAACCCTTAGACCATATACATAATATGGTCTAAGGTATAACCAAATTACCATATCTGATTTTGGTTCAAATATTAATTAATCCAAAAAGATACATATTGTGTTTAAAACCAAAAATTAAATTTTGCACATACATGTTTCATTCTTATGTGGGCCAAAAATTAAACAACAATGGCGTATTATGTTAAATTGCAGAAAGTAAAACGGCTGGCTTATCCATGGACAATATAAACTTCTTTATCTATTGGATTATCTAGGGAAAATAGGAGCAATGGCAACGTGTCATATAACAGCTGTAGAGGTGATGCTGGGTTTCCCTGCGATGCAATATTATATAATGAAGGATGAAGCATCTTTGTGCTTTACAGCTGCAACAGTCACGAAACTTAAAATCTGATGATTTATTTGATCTTTTTAGAACCCTGGAAAAAGTTCTGCTGGCATCCACAATCAACCTTTGGCACTATGCCACTCAAAATTAACTATGATGTGATGTTTAAAGTGGTTGTAGGAAACTATAGGACAGTTGGGGAAGTCGAACAAGAGCTGAAAGAGAACTCTATTGCATGGTAGATGAATCCAAGATAGATGAAATGGATAGAGATTAATAATAGGGCCGAATTTTCGAATGTAGAAACTCCTTGCTTATAGTTCATCTTTCAGACTATAGGCCCTTGAGGGAGCCAAAAGGAAAATGTATATAATTACAGATAGTAAGAAAGTGGTAAAAAATAACAAAGGTGCCTTGATGTGAGTGTCAGTTTACAAACGGCCCACAGAAAATAAGGAAAAGAAGAGACAGATAAAACACATATTTCTGGGTCTTTTTGGTCCTACTTTTACAGATAAGTACCAGAAAGGAACTATTTTTCTTGGGAAAAGATCAATTACAATTTCACTGGATGACTACTCAAGGAATATGGTAAGCAAAAAGGTTTATATTTCTCTGAAACAGTATGGGGACTCTTGGAAATAAATAAATAAGACATATATATTGAGATTGAGTGAAAATATTGTTCTGTAGACGACTTAACTTTTTAGATTTTGCTCTTAGGCCTTTGAAAGGTACGAACGTAGATACCTAAACTAAGAGATGTAATTATCACAATTTATCTAAAATCCCAAAACTTTATTGCAAAAGTCAATAAATTCTACACTTTATGATGATTTAATAAATAATTTAATAAATGTATAAGTTACAAAAAATAAAACAAATTATTATTTTTGTCAAGATGGAAAAATATATAAATATTAAGTCAAAAAAACATAACAACTATTATTTTATTTATTATTAGTAATTACCGTTATTTACAGTGAAAATAGAACTTAAGATATGATTACAAATAAAAAAATGTTTTCCAGAAAAACGTTCAACCTGTGTATAACATACTTTAAAAGATATTGCAGTTATAAATTGTAATACTAAAGTTTCACTTGACTGAACTACTAGATATTTGTTAAAACAACTTCAATTTGATATATATGCACTCTTAATTGGTTCCTTTAATACAAACTCAATTCTAAATTACATTTCCTCTTAGTTTACAGCTTATTACTAACAAAAATCACATTGCATCAAAATGGAATCTGTGGGATTCAGATAACCTTTCTTTTTTATCTTCTTGTCTTTCTTTCCAATGCAAAATACCTATTATCACAGTAATTAAACCACAAACTGTTGTCAATGCAGCAACAGACATCAAAATCAGTTTACTGGGTGTTACAAACAATTGTGCCTTCCATTTAGAAGGCTCCTTTGTGGGCCAAGGTATTACCAACATTTGGGAGTTGGGAATAATTTGTGTCCAGTATTTTGAATAATTTGATAAACCAACTGTAACTTTGTCCACAAAATTTGGAGTTCGCCCAAGACCAAATATAGAATAAGGAAGATTTAAACTAAAGTGTGCTGATTGTGGTAACTGACAAGACAGACCATGTCGAGTGTTGCCTTCTTGAGTGATTGTTTTGTAAGATATGGATGGACCTAAAAATTTTAAATTGTAAATATATCTTAGAACAACATAATATAACTTAAATAACCAATACATAAAGGGGAGAAGATATTTATCAAATAAAACTGATATCAGGAGAGTCAGATGCTGGATGTACAAGTAAGTAAAAATTTACCTGGTAAATTAGTTCCATAGGTCCTCCTTTTTTTACCAACTCGCCCCATTATCATAGGGTTATTTTTATTAGTTAATCCAGTTAGCACCATTACCTTGATAAAGTTAGCATCATAATCCAAACTATTCTTGAATGCAGCTGATTTATACTCTTTACCATTATCTGTCACCATTATGCAATCCAAAATACCATCTTGATAAAAATCAAAGAAAGTTGCCATTACTGTTCCATTTCTAAAAGGATTTAAAGAATTCCATTTGATTGCATAAGTACGGTTCAGGATACCACAGGTTTGACATGGAACATTTTCTAGAAGAAAAGCTTGTGGATTGCCACCTTGTACTGGAGATAATGTAGTTAAAATATCAGGATAACCATCCATATTAAAATCGCCACTCCTTAAAGTTATAACATTGGTGTATGTAGTCTCTTCATGATGATGAAACTTCCATAAATTTGTATTATCATCTTTGAAGTTTACCTAAAGATAAAATACACATTTTAAAAATAAACAATAACAAATGAACTTAAGCTTAATTTTAGATTAAATTACAATTATTAATCATAAAATATTATATGTAGAGGGAGTTTTTTTTAACTTATATACAAATTATGATTATTATCAATTATTATTTTTAATAAAACTGTTTAACTAATACACACACCTGCATACTTATCCAATCTTCTTTCTCCTTAGAATATAGAAGTAATGCACTGCTCTTACAATCCCAATCATAGCAAACTGGGGTTACTAAATCAACCTTTCCTTTCAATTCCACATCTATAAAAATTGACTGACCTATAACTTGAGCTCTATTCTTATTAGGACTAGTTGGAAGCTCAATTGTAGAATTATATTCAAATTTTGGATCAGGTTCTTCTCTTCCATGCCATATTTCAAAATTTTCTGTAGTGGTTATAAATAAATCTGCCATATGATCATCATTTAAATCTAAAAAACAACATTTTTTTAAATATAATTGATTGTACCTATATACAACACTTTAATTAAAACCAAAAATTTAAATAATTTAATTCTTTGAATCATTTTCTTAGGAACTGTTAATTGAAATATATATACCCTTTTAATAGTAGTAACCAGTACATAGGTACATATTGAGAGGTATGGAAATAATTCTTGGTTTTTGTATGTATGGGAGATATACATACATTAAGAGAGCTTCAGAAATGTACACCTAGTATATGTTGAAGAAAGGAAATGGGAGTTACTACTACTTCATATGTGTTTTCTCTATTTGTTAATAGTATAGTATAAAATAATATATGATACCTAGTAGAATTTCATCTCTCTTCTTATGCAGTAATTCCTATACCAACCAAGAATTATTTGTTTATAGAAATTTTTCAGAAAATGTACAATACACAAATAATTCCTTAACTATATTCTACTATTCCATTTATTTACTGTTATAATATTTTACCTAAAAATGCATGTGAATGTGGTCTTCTTAGTCCTTTAACTCGAGGGATTTTATTAGTTGTCATTAAAATCTTAGATGGTTCATTTCTACTTTTATCAAAAATCCAAAATGCTCTGTTTCCTTCAGAATCTTCACCAAACAGATCAATGATCATATCCTGATTATAATCAATGGCCAGTGGTTGACCTATCATTGTTATAAGAGGTTTCTTTTCATTAACATCTGAACAGTTAAGTGTAGCTCCTCCTCCCCAGCATATAAAAATACTTGTCCTAGCATTATTTATTGGTACTTCTGATTTTACAGTTGTTAGTAAAACATCCATTAAAGCGTCGCCATCAAAATCACCTATAATAATTAAGAACAGATAACTATAAATATTTACTTCTTGGATTCGAAAATTACCTGGTACAACACTTGTAATCTTGTGTTTTTTGAAAGTACAATTCAAATGAGTTCCAGGGCGAAGTAAGGGTTCTTCTTCATTTGCTAGGAGAATATTAACTGTATGATCATTGTTACTTAAAACAAACACGTCTGTGAGCTCATCTGAATTAAAATCACCAAATGCTGCTGGCAATCCTCTTGTAAAATCTCCAAACACTAATTTAGTAATATCACTACATTTTGAACCATATATTATTGATAATAATGTTATTACAAACACAATATTTTTGAATCCACCCATATTTTAATAATTAACTGCTAGATAATTTTTACTCACATCCTATTTTTGTTTTTAAATGTGTTTTCTTTTCTTTAATAAAAATTGACTATCTTGACGTTTACGAAAGTGACACTTATTTTTTTGTTCTATGTACGGAGCTACCTAAAAGAACGGAGCACTGCCATAGAACTTTGTTAGTGCTGTCAATATTAAAGATTTTGTTTTCCATTTTTTACTTTAATTTTATAAAATATCAATTGAAATATTAATTTTTAACAGTACGTTACAATGGCTAGTTATATCAATAAACATTTACACTATAAGTTCCAGTTACGCAAAACAAAATTTGTACCATACCAACTTGATTAGAATTACTCGGTGCAGGGTAAGCGCACAATGTTAATGACGATTTAAGGTTATTGTCCAAAACATTCAAATTTAAATAATTATTTTTTGTATTTCTATTTACACTAGTGTAAATTTCATTGAAAATAGAAATTTGTTTAAACCTTTTGCAATAAATTTCATTGATAATACATCATTTTCATCAATAATAAATGTTGGTTTTATAGATAAAACATTTGTAGCTTAACAGGTATGTTATTATATTTCAATCTCGATTTCAATTCATGATAGTAATAGACTGAACATGTTTTAAAATTTATTTATAAAAATATTTTGTGCGCTTAATTTATTTCAGATTATGCACAGTAATTCAGGACTAATTCCTGCAAGGTTTTTAATTTTGATTGCACATTTTTCCATTTCCGTTACTTTACTATGGAACAAAGAGGAGTCAGTGAACGCCTGTTTAATGGAGAAATCAGTTCCTCAGACAGAGAACGATATTGGCAACTACCTTACTCAGTAAGTCAAAAATTAAACATGCATATGTCCTGCTGTGAAATTGATATGTTTATCTTATAATAAAACTTCTCAATATAAACTTTTCTTTATTCATGTCAGTAATCTGTATAATATTAATAACAACAAATCAAATTTATTGAAATATTATAAATCTACATTTATATCCTTTTAATCAACTTATAATTTCCCAATTTCCCTTTTTTTTTAATTGTAGTAAATATATTTTATATAAAATAACATGGTTCCCTGTTTATTTTTCATATCTATATTTCATTAGGTATCTCATTTTTGCCACATTTATTTGTATAAACTTCATTTATCATTTTAGCATCTTTTTACACACAACTGCCTCCGACTAAACTTTGGTTCTTTACCTTTTGAAGTTTCCTCATGTATAATCCATTGTTTTGGCACATATTAATCTTGCATCAATATAACAAATTCAATTTTGTTTTTAGAAAAATTATTTTAAGATATATAAAATTCTTTTATTATTTTAGATGGGTAACTGGACTTAGTTTAATGATAACATTCTTGTGTTGTGAAATGCTTGCATTTGTGTTTGGAATAACAATGTTTGATGATAACTCTGCTTTACTTTGTATCCTTTATTTTAGTGAGTTGTATTAATTTTATGTCATTTATGTAGATTGGTATGTGTATGAATGCTAAAGCTTTAAAGAAACTATTTAAATTATAAAATTTATTTATTATTCTTTAATGTTCACAAAATTACAGTGCAGTGTAAAAATTTTACAACATAAATTGAGTTTACTTAATTTATAAAAATAATTAAGGTTTTAATTATTTATTTAGTTACACCCAAATTAGTTTCTGTGAATGGTGCTCATTATATTCATAAGCAAAGTAGTTTTTAGTTAATGAGTGATACAGTACACAAGCTAAATAAATTGTTTAGTTAACTTTGTTAACCTAACCTAACCAAATTAATACTTTTTACTCAGGGTCAAAACTGGATATGTTGCTATTAGCATATATGGTTATCATTCAGAAAACAATATTACAAATATTTGTAATGAGCACTAGATAAAAAGTAATTATAGATACAAAATGTAGTAACCTTGTCTGATAACCTTGTGTTATTTAGGGTGTTCATAATGAATTGTATACATAACAATATCCTTTAATACCCTGATATTTCATACTAAATTTGATGATCATTTTTGTTAATCTGTGGCACTCAAAAAAAATGTTATATATCTTTCACCAGTCTTGGGAACATAATTAACACACCCACTGATCACTACTAGGTGGACCCTGATTTTCTTCAGCTTTCTCCATCAGTTTGCTACACCAATCTTGGCAGCATCATCATCAACTCTATCTTTCCATTTCATTCTTGCTCTACCTTTGACATGTTCCCACAGATCCTGACTTGAGAATTCTATACATCTAGTAATTTCCTCAAAATTATGCTTCTGTGAAAATATCAATTTAATAGTTTTAAATGGCTTATAGGTGGAAAAATATTTCCCTAGTCTCTGATAAAGTTAAGGAAGTTGAAGAAAGCTACTTAACTTTACTTTCTAGATGAAATTGTCCTAAACCAAGAGCCTAAGTCAGAGCAACTTCTAGAAACATGAACCAACAGCAGTGCTACACATTCACTTAATATATGCCCTATTGCTTTCCAAGCGTTTTCGCAAAAACGGCAGTCTTTGCCATCTGATTTACAAATTTCTTTTGTAAGACCACATAGTATTAGACAAAAGCATTGTGTATCTACTTTTTCTTTTGCGATTTTATTAGCTTCTTCATTTCTCTTTGTGGCCATCAACACACATCATAGTAACCTTGTGTTCTGCTACTTTCTTAAGAATCGTTTCTAGAAGCTTCCTGACTATCTATAATATATATCTTTGTCATTTGGAAGGTTCTCCTGAACACCAATGTCACTGGCATGTTTTCTACCTGAAATATAGTTGGACTTCTACATTAGAAAATTTGGTGCTATTATTTCCACTCTAACCATTTTATGTCTTGTAATCATTTGATTATAAACTGAGTAACCTTTGATATAACATAGAATCATTTATGGTTTCAAGGCCAATGTCTTCAAATATCCAGCTCTCCACTAAGGCTTTGGATAAGGTTTTTTCCATGTGATTGTTTGAAGTTGGTTTTTGATTATGGATCACTCCTTGGAAAAGTTTACTTTGAAATTGGAGTGATCAAAAAGTATTTTTTGCATCCTAGTGAAAGGAATCCAAAGTTGTTTTGCGTTTACTGACCTTTAATCTCTCTTTTTGGCACATTTTTTCTGTTATATTTAGGGCATCCCAAACTATTCCAAATTTTAAAACTACATCTAAGATAGGTAGGCTTTTAAATCTATTTCATCATTTACTGTAATTTTGTTTACATTATTTTATCTGAAAATAATTATATTTTGAAACCCAAAGTCCAAATTTTTCATATTTCGGAAAAAAGTATTTTTTATGTTCGACTATCAGATTTTGTAAAAAGTATTTTCCTTAACAAGAATTTTAGCTGTTGCCGGCCATGCTTTATCTTGTATGTTCTTAACTGGATTGATACTAAATGGTTGGCAGTGTGGATGGTTTTGGTGGATATTTAGTTTTGGCAGCGCCTTGCCATTTATTTACGATACGATCCTCGTGATTGAAACTATTATCAAAAGAAAATATTAAAATAATCCTTGGTCTTTAAATTATACCAGAGCACGCACAAATTATTTTTAATATTTATAAAATCAAACATTTTTATAAACAATTATTAATAGTTTACAAAGTATTAAATGTTTAATTTATTTTAAGATGTTTTATTATCCAGTTGGACATTATCTACTGTAGCTAATACAGATATAAATCTTGTAAGCTATCCATATCTCAAATGTGGGTTGAAACACAAAAGGTTCAAAGGAAACTCAAAGTCTATCCCACAACTGTTTTATTAAATGTTGCAACTAGTTTCGGTCCTATAGGACTATCATCAGGCGTAAAAATAATAGTTAATGTCATTGTGTCTACTTCAGATACAGTTTCTTAAACTTTTTGAAATCTTCTGACATCCCTGTGGTTTAATGGACGAAGATGATGATTTTTATACTTAATGTTCTTCTAATTGCTTTTAGTGGGATATTTTCCTGGTTGGAGGTTCGTTTCATGAAATTCCATCCACATGGAAATGGTGAGTTTCTACTCTTGGAACTTTGTTCATCCCCTAAAGTTTCCTTTTTAAAACAAGCTACATGCACTTCTCTAATACTTTTCTCTTCCAAACTTCTTCAAAAACTTTATTCTATAATAGTTGAATTGTATAAAATACTCCCATTATTGGGAATTGCTGTATCTTCAAAATTTATCTTTTCAAAATTTAACCTCTTTGACACTTTCCATTATATTCCCCATTTGTCCTATTGGGGTTTAAAAGGTTTTTTAAAAAATAATGTTACATTTTCCCACTATTTCCATATTGATCTCTACATTTTAAGATGTTTTAACAATTAAACTATTATTCTTTAAATTTTCAATCTACTGTGTTTTCTTTTGTCTCACGACTTTTTACGCCTGATGATGGTCCCATAGGACCGAAACTAGTTGCAACATTTAATAAAACAGTTGTGGGATAGACTTTGAGTTTCCTTTGAACCTTTTAATACAGATATCTTTTGGGTTTTTTACAGTTTGGCCTCTCATGTTTCTCAATTCGGTCCTGCATACTTACATCAGACAATACGTGTTAAAAATCTTGATATGAATTGCTATAAAATGATTATAAAACTATATAAATAATAAATATAAGGGGTTATCGTACAGTTAAATTTAAAAATACAGACAATCGGGGTTATCCTTGACAGTGACTGTTAATTATTTTTGTATTCAGTTTTACAATGGTAGTTAAAATGTTGAAAAAGGTAGATAACAATGGATACTATTTTTTTTAGAATCAATGGAAGATGTACAATACATAAAAAAATATAAACTGCTTCTTTTCTATATATAAGTAATTTACTATCACTGCATATATATTTATGCATGCATATTTTTGATAAAATGACCATTTGGATTTCATATTGAATAATTAATTATTTAATTATAGGATATTTCAATAGAACGTCCAGGATGGTCGAAGTTATTAATTTTAGCAGGAGTCTCGACTACTGTAGGATTATCTCAAACTGCTGGCTATAATTTGGGAGTTGTAAATGCTCCTGAGCAGGTAAATTGTTTTTTTATAATTTAGCACAAAAAAATTTATTAAACAATAGCAAGTAATTGCCTAATAGTAAATTTTGTATGATTTCTAGTTATTTTTTTCCAAAAATTAAATGTATGTTTAAATGAAGATGTATCTATCATTCCAGAGAATTGGCCAGTATAATTGAACTCAATTTGTTCCATTTTTCAGAATTTTCATTGCTATTAGTTTTAACATTTCTGTGAGACCAATCGAATTGTATTAATCATCTTCAATCCCCAAGCACCCACACTTTACAATAACTCCTTTATCTGATAAAACCAAGTTGAGAATAAATTAAAAGTTGTACTTTTTAACAATATTTGCACAATAATTTTATAAGATGCTGGAAAATAATTATAATTTCCAATTTACGCTTTCTTTGTATTATACAAAATGATAACTCATTGACAAATTCAATTAATAAAAGTATGCAATTTTTATCAATGTTTCTTTATGACGTTATCTTAAACTATACTAAAACTTAACTATAATCGTTAAACTAAATTTACAGACGATTTCTTTTCTTTTTTATGTTGCCATGTAAGATTAAAATTGAATTATACGAGGGTTGTCTGAAAAGTGTCAGACCTCAACATGAAGATGGCAACACTCGTAAACAAAAGTTGGGGAATGTGTTTGCGCATGCTTTGAAAGGTACCCACCAAAATTTCAGCCATTTTGGACGCGCAGTTGTTGTTTGACAATCATTTGAGTGAGTCGATGTGAGTGTTTTTATGAAAATGGAAAAAATCGAGTATCGAGCTGTCATTAAATATTTGTTTTTGAAAGGCAATACGCCTACGCAAATCAAAGACGAGTTGGACGCTGTGTACGGGGACTCTGCATCATCATTTACCACCGTGAAATTTTGGGCTGCTGAACTTAAATGTGGCCGTACTAGCTTGGGTGACGATAAACGTTCGGGACGTCCAAAAACTGCAACCACTGACGATAATATCGCTCAAGTTCACCAAATGGTGCTAGACAACCATCGTATTAAAATTAGAGAGATAGCAGAGGCTATAAACATGTCCAAAGAACGTGTTTGTCACATATTGAATCAAGATTTAGGCATGAGAAAGCTGTCCGCGCGTTGGGTGCCGCGTTTGCTCACTTTGGACCAAAAACGTGTTCGAATGAACATTTCCAACTCTCTGTGGCGCAGTTTAGGCGCAATAAATCAGAGTTTTGGCGCCGATTAATTACTGTAGATGAAACTTGGATACACCATTATACTCCAGAAACAAAAACACAGTCAAAACAATGGACTGCCAAGGGGGAATCGGCTCCAAAAAAAACCAAAGGTTGTTCCTTCGGCTGGGAAAGTGATGGCAACTGTTTTCCGGGTAAGTCATTGAGTTATCTTAATCGACTATCTTCAAAAAGGAAAAACCATTACAGGAGCATACTACGCATCATTACTTGACAAGCTGAATTGTGGAAAAACGGCCCCAAAAAAAGAATTTTGTTTCACCAAGACAATGCGCCGTTTCACACCTCAGCGGTTGCCATGGCGAAAATCCACGAATTATGGTTTGAACTGCTTGACCATCCTCCTTACTCACCAGATCTAGCCCCAAGCGACTTTTTTTGTTCCCTAAGCTCAAAGTTGCGCTCGGAGGACAGATATTTTCGTCAAATGAGGAGGCCATCACCTTCGTAAACAACTATTTTGCAGAGAAAGACGCCGAGTACTATTTGGACGGGTTGAAGAGATGGGAGCATCGCTGGGAGAAGTGTATCGACTTACAATGAGACTATGTAGAAAAATAAAAATTAATTTGAAGAAAAAATGTCTAGTATCTTTGTTAGGTCGGAAATTTTTCAGACAACTTTCGTACATTCTATACCTATTCTATAATTATGATTTATTTATTTATTTGCTATTGTATAAATTTATAGTGTCTTTTTTTATTAAATTGTTTTATAGTGTCAAGTTTTGTACATTTTTTTGTATTTGAATATTTATTTTGTATTACATATTTTTCAAATTTCTTCAATACATATTTTATTTATTAATGTTTTTCCTTGTTAAGTTTTTATGGCAATTAATTTAATATCATTGTTTTATCAAAACTGAAACTATCAAATATTTTGTTTACAAGATATATTTAGTTCACCTGTGGAGATTATTTTATGTTACAGGTTATAAAAGCCTTTTGCAATGAAACAATAATAAATCGATACGGGCGAACTTCGGGAAAATATGAGCTTGATTTAATATGGTCATCTATAGTATCGATATTCCTTGTTGGTGGAGCAATTGGCTCCTTGGGTGGCTCACTCCTGGCTGACAAAATTGGACGTAAAGGGGTTCTTATACTGTGTACAGCATTACAAATTATATCCGCACTAATATTCTTAGCATCAAAACCTTTGGGTTCGATAGAATTACTATTCATCGGTAGACTATTTGCTGGCTTCGGTTCAGGTATGAATTAGTTAATATACCCAAAAATATTTTTAATCTACTTTCATGTCAGTGTTGCTAATATCCATAGTTACATAACAGATACGTAATAGCAATAATAAATAAATATTACTTATCTGTTGATATTCGAATTTATAAAAATAGCATTATCTGTCCAAAAAACTAATAGTTTAATCTAATGTCAATTTCGTTTTGCTTTATTCGTACTTTGAATTACAACTATTTATACACGTGAGCTGTACAAATAGTGACTTTGAATCAACCAATATTTGATCTAGACTAGAAGTTCAATTGTAAATTATAAAGGATAAACTTAATTGCCTTAAGCATACAAAAAAATAAATCTGATTTTAGAAAATTGACAAAATTTAATATTAGTTTTTCCTTTTTTTAAACAGAAACCTAATACAAAAATCGAAGTTTTGAATGTCTTTGCAAATAATGAAACGATTTTATTCATAAATAGACGCTAAAAGAGTGCACCGATAAAATAGCCTTAAATATATATATTTTTTTATTTTCAGGACTTACTACATCTGTTGTTCCTATGTATTTGATTGAACTTGCACCTCTCCATCTTCGAGGTTCGATTGGAGTATTATGTAATTTTGGAATAACAGTAGGAGTTTTAGCTGGACAAATTGTATCAATGCATTATATTTTAGGTATTAATTTATTGATTCTGTCGTTTTTGTCTTAATTGGATAGTAAAATTCAAAACTAAAGTAATAAAGGAAGGAACATTTTTTTGTATACTAAAAATCGTAGGTTAAGTGTGTAAAGTTTTATTAAATTCGGTAACTGAGCGCTTTCGGCTTATAAGGCCATCATCAGAGTTACTTTGTTAAAAGATAAAACCTCTTCAGAAGAGACATTACAACACATTAAAATATAAATATATATTATAGTCTTCAAGATGTTTTAATGTTAAAGCTGTTTTATTTTTAAAAATTTACCTAATTTATATGATTTATATTTTAATGTGTTGTAGAGGTTTTATATTTTAACGAAGTAACTCTGATGATGGCCTTATAAGCCGAAAGCGCTCAGTTACCGAATTTAATAAAACTTTAGACACTTTACCTACGGTTTTTAATATACAAAAAAATTTGTCTTCCTGTATTATTTCATCAAGAGGGTACTGAGTCTACAGTCTTTCATTTATTTATTTACAAAACTGAAGTAATTGTTCGTAATTTTTTAAACTTCCAATGTATTACTACATATTTTTCTAAATTCAAGTAACTGTAAATATGTATGTGTTATTGTATCTGTTAAATTATATATTATGTTTAGGTAATTCAGATTACTGGCCTCACTGTTTGGCTGCCTATGCTGTGCCTGTCACTTTAGCTGCCTTCATTCTGCCTCTTTTGCCCGAAAGTCCTAAGTATCTCTTTGTAATTAAGAAACAACACCATCTTGCCTTCCAACGTAAGTAAACAAAATTTCATTATACAAACATGTGGTTCTTACTCAATTAAAAGGGGAAATTTAAATTTTCGATTTTTGAACAACAAAGAAGTGTATAGTGAGGTGAATTCTTAGACAGTGAACTTTTTTATATTAAATTAAATTTATATTAAACTTAAATATTTAATAATAATGGTTTTACTTTGAATAATACATTTTTGCAGAATTAAAGAAATTAAGAAATATCGGAGAAGATTCGATTAGGTTAGAAATCGAAGAACTGAAAAGAGAAGAAGCAAATAACGATAAATCTACCGCACAAAATTGGACTTTTGGGAAAGTTGTTACAGATCGTACTCTCTTATTACCTCTTTTATTAGTATGTTCTCTACAAAGTGGACAACAACTCAGTGGAATAAATGCGGTAAGTTATCTAAAGAAATACAAGTACTAAATTGTTTAAATAAAATAAATATCACAGATGTATTTGATACTTATTAACCAGTTTTATTTTCAGTTTCTGTGAAATTAATAAATCTACTAAAAAAGAAAAATTTTTGTAACTAAAGTATTTATATTAAGGAATGGGAAAAATAGTTCTACCCATCGGGGAGGTACTTCATCCTTCTTTTTTCCTTTGAATTGTGGTGTGAAGGATCTTTTTCAATTTTTTATAATAAAATTGTTTCCATGGTTTCTAAAAAATTTCTTATATCTTCTATTCTGGTAAAAATCCAAATATTATTGTTATTTCAAAATCATAGGATGTTGTGGCTGACTGACAGTAAAAACAACTTAAGTGAAAGTAACTACATCCCAAGAGAAGGAAGGAGGTCCATTACTTCTCAGTAAAATGAATAACTCTCTATGCCAAAGCTTTTATTGTTGTGAAATAATGAATTGCTCGTTTGTTCCATGGGATTCGTTGTGTCCAACCAAGTTTCAGTTATTCAAACATGTCTTTTCAGTTTCTTTGCCCTTGGACGTTCACTACTGGATGAACACTTCTTCTTCCAACTGTCTCCACTTGTGTCCTCTGGAACTCTGTATCTCTGAGGGAGGTAGATTAGATTAGATTAGTGACGTAGTGGTTTTTACGTCCTATCCCACTGCGACCTTTGCAGATCTATTGTGTGGTCCTCCCTATATTTAGAGTACGGTATCCAGCGTTATCGTTTTTATTAGACCTATTAGCCTGGACGCCATCCTCTTTGCATAGCTCTCTCTGCCCTCGGTTTTTCTTCTCTGAATAGGTGAAACCGCACTCTTGCTAGGCCTTCGTACTCACAGAGAATGTGCTCCGCAGTTTCGTCTTCTTCCTGGCAGAACCTACATAGGCTGTCGTCTGCTAGGCCGATTGTGTGCATATGTTTCCTTAGCCTACAATGTCCTGTCAGCAAATCCACCATCATCCTCGTCGTTTCTCGATGACTTTGAGATTGCAGGTCGCGTGACAGTTTGATCGACGGTCCTTTAAGGAAGAGATTAGCTTGCCTCAATCCTGGGGTTTCATGCCACCAGCGCGACAAGGCATTTGGCAATTCCACATGAACATTCTGGCCGTATCATGACCTCAGTCGCTCCCTGCTTGACTAAATCATCAGCTCTTTTATTCCTGAATGGCCTGGCACCCACACTAGGGTCACTCTGTTATGACTGCCTAGAATGTTGAGGGCCTCGCGACACGCCCACACCAGACCTGACGAGGTCCGGAATGAGCCTATCGCTTTTAGTGCTGCTTGGCTATCGGAGTAGATGACGATTCTCTGGCTATTAGCCTTCCGTCTCAATAACTCTTCTGCACAGCATTGCACCGCCATTACCTCTGCCTGAAAGACAGTGGCATGTCTTCCAAGGTTCAGAGAGATCGTGATCCTCTCTTTTCCCCCGTATCTTCCGGCTCCTAATCCAGAGTCTGTTTTAGAGCCATCAGTGTAGCAGTTGAGATTCGCTGCTATAGGAGGCCCAGCTTCCCAGTCCTTTCTCTCTAGAGTTACTACTACATATTCGTTTTTAAAGCTATATTGTGGGGCAATTTGATCCATTGGCATTCCCCTTTATTTCTTCATATAGCTTTTTGTAGACCTTACCGTGTCCTTGACTTATCGGAGGAGGCTCCTGTAGTAATCTGTGGCTAACAGATCTTGCATTACCTTGTACAAAACTGAGGTAGGTAGCTTGTGTCTTTAGTAAATTTCCAAGGACTCAACTGCAGTCTTACAATTTTGTCCATGATGCATGAAACTTTTGTTTATTGATGGTAATGATGATGTTAAAGACGCTGTCTTGAATACTGATTCCAAGCATTGCTCTCTCCAATTTCAGTGGTTTGGTTGTTGGGCATACAAACAAATTGAAAAGATAAAAACAAACAAACTACTGACTTAAACAATGTGTTTAATTAGTTATTAAATTTAATTAATTTATATAATTTATTGTTTTTATCCCTATACGTTTTTTTGCAGGTATTTTTTTATTCCAACAAGATTTTTCAAGCAGTAGGTTTATCAGTAGAAAAACGAGAACTTGCTATAATTGGCACTGGTGTATGTAACTGTTTTATGGCAACGTTGTCAATATGGACAATGTCTCGTTTTGCAAGAAGACTATGTATACAAGTCAGTCTTTTAACATCTGCAGTTTGTCTTATTGTTCTAGGATTTTCTGTTATGTTTATTGTAAGTAATTTATAATATTTATCACGATTTCTTAAATTGTTTGGTGATAATTTAACAGTTTGCTTTTAAATTCCTTTTTATAATTGACCACCTTGTATATCTCTACTATGAAATGTATGTGAATTAAAAAAAAAACTTTTTCTAGGAATCATACCCTTGGGTAGCTTATTTATGTATTGTGGGAGTTCTTGGATTTGTTTTATGTTATGGAGTCGGATTGGGCCCTATTCCCTATTTTGTTGGATCTGAATTGTTTGAAGTGGGACCCAGACCTACTGCTATGGCTTTAGGCAGTATGTGTAATTGGGGTGGAAATTTAATAATTGGATTAACGTTTCCATTTCTGCAATCTTCAATAGGATCAGGATCATTTTTCATTTTTGCTGCAGTAGTTTTAATACTTTTCGCATTTTTAAGGTACGTATGAAGTTTACGGAATAAGTCGGAAATTTTAATTTGTAAATTTTTTGTTTAGAGTTTATCTCCCAGAAACACGGGGTAAGGATATCGCTGAAATTGTTCAAATATGCAACAGAGGTTTAGCGCTGACTCCTATAAAAACCCATACCAAAGGGTCATCTTCAGAAACCGAAAAAATAAACAAAGTTGGTGCCTAATGTTTATAAATAATTTTTATCAATAAGAAACACTTAATATTTATGGTATGAAATGGGTAACAATAACAATAATCACCAAATAAAGTGTAAGATTATGTTTTCTGAACTTTTATAAATTCAATTTGACTTTGGGACAACAAAATTACTTACCAGTATAAAACTGAATACAAAATTTCGTAAGTTTAATAATAATATTTTTCAACACCTATTTTTTATAACGAAGCGAATTTGTTAATAGGCAATAGCCTGAGTTGTGTTTTTGTGTTAAGTTTCTTGTTACATATAAGTTTTTAATACTAAGGCATAAAACCCCCTAAATAATTTAATAAAAACATGTTTAGAAGATTTATTCTAAATTACTGAACATGGATTAAATATGCGACAATAACCTGTTTAAAAACTGCACTTGTAGTGTGGTATGTGGTGAAATTTTTTGGAAGCATTTTTAAAAAAATTTAAGATTTTTATATTGAAAACTAATTTTTGGAACGAGTTTTATATTGTCCAAAAGTTACCTGCCCGAATCGAATTCGTGATTTAGCAGTTGTAACATAATTCGTAGCTGTATTTATCGCACTGCAAAAGTCAACTGCTTTAATTCTGAAGACTGAAAAACAATAAATCAATGATATGTTGCAATAAACTGTCCATGATTTTAAGTTATATCAGTATCAGTAAAAACTATGGATTCCTTTTACCAATTGTGCAATGTGATATTATCAATTTAAATACATTAAACATTAAAAAATTGTACTTTAAATAATGATTTAAACACTGCCACAAAGGTTTATTAATCTATTTATATTGTTATATAAAAATTATAGGATAAGGTTCCCTTTTCTGTTATACAGTCAAATACAATGGTGATTTTTCTTATTTGTTGTATATGTGTTTGTATTTATACTATATTTAATTTATTTTAATTTTTAAAATGGTAGAGGTGAGTTTAAAAACGTTATTTTGTGAGACTGTATTTATATTTTATTTAATAAATATGTTAAAATTGTGATCCTTAGTATTTTTTAGTTGAATATCACACTGTACCAGTTAATTTAAATCCTTGATCTTAAAAAAAATTATTCAACCCCTCTGGAATAAAGAACACAACAAAAAATTCAATAACACTAAACAAAGAAATTTTTAACAAAACTTACTCGGTTTTTAAAAAATAACTTAATGTCAGACTGATAATATTGAAGTTACATTCTATTTACTGATCGAAACAGCTGTCACTGAACTAAAAAGGTAACGTTGGCATCCCTGTTTCGACCGATTTCAACCAATGAGAAAGTTTGATATTTGTCATTTCCATTTTGTTGAATCATTTTTAAAACTTATTTTATTATAGTTACTAAAATATTGAGAGAAATATTCTAAAAATTAATTTTTTCCTTAAAACAGTAGCCTAGCCTTAATTCTTTACTATATTTTTCGTATGCCACAAACGTTTGCGAGAATTTAGGACCTACCACGATACATTAACTTGTGAGTGTCTGCTATTTTGGAAAAGTCATTCAACCCCTCATGAGATTGACATTATTTCAAAAGATAAACCAAGTTAATTCACAATTTATTGGTTTAGTGTACCTACTTAAACAGAATCGGCCAAAAAGAAAGCGAATTCTTGAAAATGGAAAAAAGAGAAAACTTTGATATTTTTGAATAATTTGATTGATAAAGTTTTACATTTTAGTTTATTTTATCACAGTCGTTGCCACATCTGAAATGGTTAGAGTTGTTATAGAAAATGTAAAAAAAAAATCATAAGAGCAATAACACCTAATATTTTAATTAAAATATTCATATTGACATATTTACAAAATATATTAGACAAGTTAATACTACGTTGTACCTTCTTCTGAACTAAGACGAAAGTCACTGAAGCTTTTCCTCATTGAACTAAAACAAAATATTTTATTTTTAATAATATAAAAATTAATGTAATAATTTCTAAATTTAAAACTGGCAGTGCCTAAGTTTTCATAAGGCCTCAGCTTTTTGAATAAACAAAAAGGTAATGCGAAAAATATTGAAGGGAAAAATATTATTATATAACGATCATGTAATACAAGAGATAGTTTACTATTGCATTATAAGTAGCATACAATATTTTTTCTTCCCCGTTTTATTAAACATTTTTCAAACGTATTAGCTCAAATTTAATCGTTCTATCTAAAAAGACCATTATTGTGTTATGTAATATTATTTAAAAGAAATATCAAACACTTTGTTTTATTAGGAATCAAGTGCCACTTTACTACAAAATAACTTGATTCTATTGGCCAAAAATAAAGACAACTATTCGCATAAAAATTTGTATTCTGAAAGTGTATCAAAATCATACATATCACAATGGTCCTCATGAAACAGTTTTAATATTACAAAATGGGAGTGTAAACAATAATCTTTAAATGGACTGGGAAAGTGTGACGTCAAAATTTGTGTTCTATGCTGTTGAACTGGGAAATGTCAACGAAATGATTCCAAACGGCAACATTATAAATCTCCAGAAATAACTTTTGTTTGAGGTATTTTGTTATCATTATGCTTTGAAATATAACGGAAGTATCATAATTAAATACATATAAGCAAAATTTTTCCAAATTCGATTTAAAAATCGAATTTTAGTAAGTATTCTTAAAATTTATGACAATGCACAACTTTGAAGGTTATGTTATAATATTTTTACGGAAATTGTTCGTCTATCTACTTTAGTGATATGTAAATCATATGAATGAACACTTACCAATGAAAAAACAGTAATTAACTCCCAAAAATCAAGAAAATACAATATAGTAGTTAATAACACTTATAAAACATACCATAATAAAAGTTGTTTGGAATCAGTTGGTTTGACGCTTACGTCACTACTTTCCCAGTCCATTATATATGACAATAAACTTTATTTTAAATGTCTATAAATAAAAGAATATAGAACAGCTAAAGATTTGTGATGAAATTTGATTAATTATAAAGCATAAAATCGTTTGTTACTAAACCAACATACGTGATGAAATAAGTTATTATTTTACCTCGAACTCGATTTCCTTGATCTTGTTGGTGGACTAGGGGGAAGTGGTGGAAGTTTTTTACCAAAATGTCTTGCTACAGGCTGTCCCATCAACCTATCCACACTTGAATCTCCGGATTCTGCAGATGAAGGAGGAGATACAACACTTGCATCGCTCCCACTCAAATCTGTAGTTGGCAGGCGCCTAAAATTGTTAATTTAATTGATTCTCATTTTACGCCAAATACTCAGAATAGCATTTTATTTTATTATGTAGCTTATTTTTAAATTAGGGAGTATTTTGAAATTAACTTTGGCCACTAAACTAACCAACACACACTTTGTACAATCTCATGTGCTATTTTGATAGCCCTTTTGATGCCCTTTTCAGTAAATCAAGACAGTAATAATAAAAATAGTGTGTTGATGTAGGGATCATAAAAATTGTGTTCGATTCAATATAGTGAACGGTCCCAGAAGTAGCATATATTTATTTTTGCTTTTTTCAAAAAGTGTTTTACAACACGCATAATTTCATGAATGGTTTTATCTCAAGTATAAGTTACAAGTTTAATACGTTCTATAATTTATTTATTAAATTATTATAAAAACAATTATCAACTTTTGAAAAGTCAAACCACAGTATTCCAAAAGTATACTGTGGTAGGCTTTCTTCTTCTTTCAATCTTATAACTTTAAATAGTGTGAATCAGGTATTTCAAAATACTTATCATTTAAAAGTAAGTTATATTAGGTATATGATTTACATTTTGCCTATTGGAGGTAAAGTATCTGTTGGCGTGAATGCCGACGCCGTCTGAGGCATACCGAAATCCGTGTAAGTAGATGCATGAATTTCTTGTTGATAGAGCTGATAAAGGTCTTGTAAATCTTGTGGTAAATGCATTTTCTTTTCTAAAACACATTTATTCGGAAAAATTAAATTACTACAGAGCTGGAACTACCTATATTATGAAGAAGTCATTTCAAATTTTTAAAATTTGCGCCAAATATACGGTTGGTATTGTTCTTAGACTAGGAAATGGCAATGAAAACCTTATACGTGTGAGTGAAGCCAATTTTCAAACGTTTGGTGGTAAACAAATTTGGAACGTCGAATTGTATTTTTTTAGTTTTTTTATTAATTTTCACCTTTTTTAATTACCTGAATAGACATTTTAAAATGGTTAATTGTGCAGTTTATAAGTGCAACAGTCAGAGTGGTAAAAAAGAGGAAGGAATTTCATTTCATAGGTAAAAAGTATTTTAAAATTTCCTTGAAATTTATTTTTATTAATATTACAGCTTTCAGGTAATAGATGTTTAACTAAATCACATATGTTATGTATGATAACTTAAATTAATTGTACATACATTTTGAAAATGGTTTTCATTCAGTTTTAAAGATTATTTTTCAATTAATTGTTATTATTTGATCATAGATGTAATAGTTTTGCAGTGGCGTGGAATAAAAACATATATTTAAAATAGATAAAATAGATTAAAATTGTAATATTTATTAAATAAATATGTTTTAAAATGATTGTTGTTTTTTTTTGGAGCAGTACATATTTAAAGACTTTTTTAAATTAGATTTGTAATACGAAATAATGAAAATGATTATTTAATAATCGTATAAGAAAAATCGTATGATACGCCTATGTCAATATTGTCCGCCATTAGTTTGGTGGTAAATGGGTTACATAAATTGATTCCAATGCGCAGTCCTCTCTCTTTCCTTGTCTAAGGTATTGTTACACTTTTTGACATCTCGAAAAAGCGCACGGAATCTCGGAACGGGATCGAGTTCTGTGAACGCGGAACGTTCGCATTTCATATCGCTTTGTGTTATGACAGAAGTTCAAGTTTAAAAAACGAATCGCGAAGCGATGAATTTTTTAAAGAACGAGTGTCACAACAGCCATATGAAATAAGTTGTTTATAATATTTTTCATATTTTGCCATTTTATAATTTTTTAAATTAATTTGGTTTTAAAAAGTATGTTGGTAACACTGTGTAACTTATAACATTTGACAGTTTTGAAATTTAAATTATAAAATATTTTAAAATGAATAATACACCAATATTAATATATTATATAAGTAAAAGATGTTATTCATATTTACAAATACTTTTTTAAAGAACAATATAAAAATAATAAAATGCTATGCTACAAATGTCATTGTCAATAGTCTTGTCATTAGATACTTTACTCATGTTGCCAACCATTTAAAACAAAAATTTGCGTGCATAAAAGTTACATTACGATACGCAAATGCGTTTTATAATGAAGATTTTTATAAGTGTAAAATATAAAAAACTTTTTTTGATATTAAATCTGAAAAATTGTCGTCTGTGCTGATTTCTGTTTATCACAAAAATGGAATGTATAAGAAATTTAAAATGGGAATAAACGTATTATACCATTTAAAATTAATAAGCCATAAACAATATATAACACAAAAGGGACTATCAATAGAAAATATTATATTAGCTCAATAATTTAAAAAGATTAATACTTTTTTGTGATACGAGTACATAAAACATAAGTATACAAAGGACGCATTCAGCGTTAGATTGATTATTTAGCATGCCTATTATCAAGTAATCGAACACTGATATATTGAAAAAATGTGCATAGTAATGCTGCTACAATAGTGGTATAGTATAACTAAACTTTTCATGATAATGCCATACCATCCATTAACTGCCGTTGCCTCGTTATAATTTCTTCGCATATTTGTCTTTGTCTATCGTAACGTAAAATTAGCAGGTCTCTACGCCTAAGTTCATGTTGTCTGACTAATCTTTCGGACTGTAAGGCCATTTTGTCTGCTTCCAGCTCATGAACTCGACACATTAACGCTAAAATTTCCCTTTCGTCATCTGAAGATAACAATGTGGGAAGTTGCTAAAACACATAGGTTTTTTTTAAACGAAAATGATGACAAACAAGATGTAGTGACATACATCTTCTAAAGTAACTCCTCTTTGTCTGCAGACCTCGAGTTTTTGTTCGATATGAGTCCGTAACTCGGACCATCGTTCTTGTTCTCTTTCAATATCTGCTAGTTCGCTCCAGGCTTGTTGAACTGCTACTTCACCTTCAACATCATTATCTGCATCACTAACTTCATCTTGATCATAACCTGCTGATCTAAACCCGTTCGCCGTGTTGTTTCTTCGCCTGAAAATACAATATCACATTTGGTTAATAAATTGCATTTATCCTCAGCCTGACAGAAACTGCTACCAGTTCTATTTTTTTCATATGCCCATACACCGATATCTTTATTGAATACTCATGCGCAAATATTTTTGAATTTTCCCCTTCCACTGCTAAAATATGACTACTTTTTGCCATAGAACACAACGTATTGCTACCCAGGAATACCACAATTTAAATGGAAAAAACCCTTTTAGCTGCCAAAAGCTAGCTTACATTTGCCGTATAGCCCCGGCAGCGCAGGCCATAAACCTAAAATAAAGAAGAAGTTCTAATTTTTATTTCGTTCGTATACGCCGCTTGCTAGTTGTTATTGTGTTTTTCTTGTCTTTGTGTATTTAATATTAACGACTTGTGTGTGTACCTAGACTTCTCTTTGGTTTTACTTTAGACTACTGATTATTTTTGCATGTCATGCCAACATAATTTTATAAGGGGCACGAACATTTAGGGAACTACGAAATTGGGAGTTGGTTCGCGCATGCGGAACAACTAGCAAGCGGCGTACACGAACGAAATAAAAATTAGAACTTCTCCTTTGTGGTTTATGGCCTGAGCTGCCGGGGCTATACGGCACATATAAGCTACCTTTTGATAGTTAAAAGGGGTTTGTCATTTAAATTGTGGTATTCCTGGGTAGCAATACGTTGTGTTCTATGGCAAGAAGTAGTCATATTTTAGCAGTGGAAGGGGAAAATTCAAAAATATTTGCGCATGAGTATTCAATAAAGAGATAGGTATATTGAAATAAAAAACTGTTCAACATTTTTTACTCACCTAACACTTTGTTGTGTTCTTGCTCTAGATTCATTCAAACTATTTTTATACAATTTATTGTTTCTAGACTCCCAGTGCGATATTATCATATGTTGTCTCTCAGATTCCATTCCCAAACTTAAAAGATGAGAATCGATTTCCATTAGTTTTCTTCTCAATTTCATCTGCGTCTTAAATGTTTCCACGATTTGTTCTCGAAGATTTTGCACCTTGAAAAAATGTTTTACTCGCAAAATTGATTTCAAAAATTTCTTTATCAAGTTAATAACATATATCATCTTAACTCCTAACTATGACATAATGTTTTTTTTTATTTTTGTTTTTTTATTAGATTAGAATTTTGTTTGATCCACTTAGGTTTTTCTTCAACCTACCAAGATATTTGGTTCCTATCTTATTTAACTTAAACTGCCGAACGCCGCTACTTCAGCAGCCAAAGCTAGCTTTCTAGAAGGCATATTCCCAATTTGAAGGAGAGTCAGAGCAGAAATGAGAGTTCTTTTTTCGATTTGCTCATTTGGTGGAGTATCTTTATTCTTTCAGCCGATATATTTACAAACCTTTCACCTTGTCTAAATCGTGGTATATTTATCCATTAATATGCAGTAGATCCTCTTCCATGGAATGGAGTTCTTATTTTATGAGACCAAAAAAAGAATTAAGTATTTGCTTCTTCCTTTGCGAGGCTAACATTGACTCGCAAAAGAACTAAGAGCCTTTAAAGCTGCTAAAGATATTTGACCTCTCTTCTGGACACTAACGTATCTCAGCCTAAAAGAAAGTTGAGGCCTGTTCTTCAATCTTGAACTCATCCGCATATCTGTATATCCAGCTCTGGTTTCACTTAAACTGAAAGCCACTTTCCTATATCTAGTTAAAACGTGCTGAACCCAAAGCTGAATGGCATGGTGTCTAAAGGATGCTACTGGACTTTTTCCAGAATCCTTAGATGACTGGCTATCAGTACTTAATTCATAAATCAAACATATTTCAAATAGTTTTAGCACAGAAGAGTTTTAGTATCATGTTTTGGTCTTTTTGGAAAAATCTACATATAATTTAAGTACATAATTACAAACAATACAGAGCTTTGTAAGTTTCTTTGATCTTTTAGGTTCCAATGTTTATGACCTTGATCAGTGACACTTTATTTCACAGTATTTGTAAATAAGCAGACACAATTAGTAAGTAGAGAGATACTGATATATTATTTTAAATTTGGAGTAGGTACGCCCAAAAATAAAATTTCAGGAGCACAAAAAAATTTTGATAACAAATTTCTAACTCCAATTATTTAATAGAAATGTGAAGAACTTCTTCTTTGTCTATTTTCAATTTCTACCATTATAAATAAATACACACTGGATTTATTTGATCAAGAATAAATTTAATGAAAAATAAAAATAAGTACTTAGGTATTAGTAAATAAACCAAAAATGGCAACCAAGTTACCTATAAACTATATAACAATAAAAATAACAAAAGATCTTTAATAAAGAAGTGAACAATGTATCAAAACACGATCACGAAAATTCTTGGACTAAAAAGAAAACTTAGGTTAGGTTTCTACTGAAGTTTCTTCCGTTTATATTCGCGCTTGCGCATAGAACATATTGGTTGTGTCAAAAAGGGAAAGTTTCGATTATGTATCGTTTGTAATTCTGTGGTAAAAAGTTGTTTTTATTTGGAAACATTTTGTAATAGCGAAAGTATCTTAAATTATTTTGAAAGGAGGAGCACAATCTCATACGGCAGTTAGACTTAAAAGTGCCCACAGAATAGTAGCAAATAAAGAGTCCATAATGGCGCTAGTGTCGCAGAGGGAATAGTCTGATTTGAACTGTTTTCAATGGAATGAGTGAAACTAGTACAATAGTATTGAGCAATAGCATAGATTGGAGATTGTCCTCCTTACCCATACCTTCCGCATTTATAGCTGATACATTTTTATAAAGTCTTATGTACCTCATTTCTCCTCTCTTCGGCATTTAATTTATTCATGTCAGCAGATCTTGGTCTTTCTTCTTTCATTTTATGCTGCAGTCGGGATATTTCATCTCTCAGTTCGTTTATCACAGTTTGATATTGAGTTACATGGTAAGATACGTCTAAAACATTTCTTTCTATTTTTGTAGTAATATTATTTGCTCTATCAGCATAAATTAAAGTATTTCTAGATTCTTCTTTCTGTACGGGGCTCGGTGATACATGAGCAATCATCACCGTTCTACAATTACCACTCAAAGCGTCTTTTAACAGCCTGGTAAGTTTGGAGTCTCTATAGTTTACGTATCTGAAAATTCAATGTGAGGTTTAGAAAAATAAATATTAAATATCGACTTATCATGACTGCGACTATGCACCAAAGCAATATTTTTTGCAAAAAATGATGGACGTTATTTTTTTACTTACCTAGCACCACCGCTGAGGGCATTTATACAGTTTCCGAGCGCTAATAAGGACCTATTGATATGTGCACCTTCTTGTAATCTTTTCCCACTGTTTTTGGTTTTATTTGCTCTTTCTGATCCTGCCAAGTCGATCATAAACAGTCGTCCTTGTTTTATTCTTATTCTAAGATGATCCATTTTGTTATCAGGAACTGTGTGTCGTACAGTGACGCTGAGCAGAGCGTGGCTTCTGGAGGATGTTTGATTCATTGCCGTAGGTTCAATCGTTCTGGCCTTATTCCCTTTGTAGAGCAATTGCATAACCTAAAATAAATAATTACTCTCAATAGTTTAGTTTCAGATTAACTCGTTTGATAAATAATATTGATTAACATGCTCAATGTCTAGATATAAATGAACCTTTAAGATTCATTGATAGAACAGAAGAGTTTATGAAAATAGTGATTGATTTTTATTTAAATACTATTTGCTGTTGAATAATTAAATTCGATCTGTATTGAAGCTCTGATAATATTTCTACTTAAATATTTAATAGGGGTATGAGAGCCCCACCTAGGTACACTCCGCGTCATATAAAACTGGTACACCTTTATTTTCCCTATGTAAATCAAACTTAACTAATCAAAATGACAAACATTCGCATGTGTCAAATTTGTCAAAGCGCATTATCCACGATGCCAGTCCATTTAAGGGAATCTAATAAAATGCGAATAATTTCCAAAATAGAGGATGGTTGGTCCATTAGACGAATTGCCCAAACGTTTAATAGAAGCAAAACCACGATTCAAAACATTAAAAAAAGGTGGGATAACGACCAAACTATTTGCAGAAAAAGAGGAATTGGAAGACCATTTATAACTACAGCGGAGCAAGACGAAGCATTAACTGATTACTTAAGGGAAAATCCATTTCATACGGCAAGACATGCAAAAGTTGCAGTAAACTTTAATGCTTCAATAACAACCGCATTAAGAAGAATTAGAAAAACTAATTTAAAGAATTGTGCGGCCGCCCGGAAATACAAACTCAATGAAGAACATAAACAAGGTAGATTAATTTTTGCCTTAAATTATGTTTTAAACGATACATTAAATTTTTGGGGAAGGGTAATTTTTTCCGATGAAAAAGTATTCCAATCACATAGTGACGACCATATTAGAGTTTATAGACCGCCTGGAAGTAGGTTTAATGAAAATTATATTTCTTCTAATGATAAGTCTGGACGATTTTCTGTAAATGTTTGGGCTTGGATGTATAGAGGAGGTTTAGGAATGTGTTGGAGAATCGAAGGAAGATTAAATGCTAGAAACTATTTGGATATTTTAGATGGGGTAATGTTACCATCGGTTAGGGAAATTTTTCCCAATGATAATTTTATTTTTCAACATGACAATTGCTCAGTGCACACTGCTCGCAGCGTACGCAATTATATTGCTGAAAATAATATTGAAACGCTTCCATGGGTCGCTAAAAGTCCAGACCTTAATCCAATAGAGAATGTTTGTGGGCTTATGGTAAAAAAATTGAAAAATTTAAATACAATTCCACGAAACAAAAGAACACTTATGGACGCTAATAGAAGAAACCTGAGAGAGCTTGACAGAAGATGAAAATTTAACATTAAATTTAATTGACTCAATGCCTACAAGATTACAAGAACTTATCAATAATAATGGAGGTATGACACGTTATTAATTATTGAATGTAAACTTTCATGGCTTCTATGCTACCATGATCTATAATCTATTTGTTAGTTCATTTAATTGTTTATGTATGAATGATAATAGATTTTTATTTTTTTCAATTTGTTTTATTGTTTTATAAAATTTAATTTCATCATTACATCTACTAACATTTTTATTGAGCTGGCAACACTGCCATAGAAGTTATACCATAAAAGCTGATTTAGCATTGACACTTTTTAAAAGATCAATTTACACAACTACAAAAACATTATTTTTGATTATAATAGTTGTACCATTTTTATATGACGCGGAGTGTACTATTGCCCCTGTGGTAATATACAAGACAGCGCCACCTGTTTTTTTCGCGAGTATTGAAGTCAATGAAGTCAACAAAACATTCTTTAATACTGAATTTTCCTCCACGTTGGGCGCCAAATGTGCGAGCCTTGTATAATAGTTATACACATCGTTTTGTTTCCATGGATTGTTTCTTGGTTTTTGATTTAAAAAACAGTTGATTGATTATGTGTAAGAGACACTTTGAAATGTTATGAGTAAATAGCAAGAATCTTACTTCATCTGTACTGGTGGTTGAGATTTCTGACAAACCTGCCACTTGAATGTTTTTTCCTCTAGAATCTTCTCGTAATTCCAAAAAGCCAGATGCCGGATTGAGCAAATCTCTAATTTGTTCATTGTATATTTCTAGATATGACATGGTAACCTGAAAAAAATACAGTATATTTTTATTCTTGAGCAACACCGTCTTAGTGGAATTATTAATAGGTAAAGCGTTTATTGCGTCACAAGTGCAGAAAGTATTCCACACGACGTGTGAAACGCAATGTTGAATATTTTGTGCAAGAGAAGCACACTATACTTTTTCTACTTTTTAACCAATAAGATGCCTTAATTTTGTCTAGTTACTATAGCAACTAAAAAAAAATCGGAAATTTTTTCGTGGCGCCTCGATATTTAAGTGGGCATTTTTTGACAGCTGAAACCATAGAAAACACAGAAACCTCAACGTACAGACCATAGACAAATAAAAATATATATACAGTCGACAGAAGCAAACATGGTCCGCGGAAAATATGCCAACTAATTTCAAGGTTATCACAATCAGCCAATCACGAGCCAATGTTAACGATAATATCAATTTTAGTGGCTGCATAAGTGAGATGAAAATACAACTACAGCGACAAGGACACGCCCACCCAGGGTTCATGTTTGCTTCTGTCAACTGTAAATTATATTTCTCTATGGTAGAGACGTTTAAACCAGTTTAAACCAGTAATTATTCATCTTTGTGACAGATGTCAGTTTAGATTAATAATTTTTTACCAAATTATGGTGTGAAAGTTTCTAGCCTAATATCACTCAAGCTTAAATTGCTCAAGGAAATTTTCTCTCGAAAATTATCCCTCGTCGCTTCGCGTACTGAAAGAAATATAATATATATATAATCCCTTAGGGTGAATAATATAATTTAAATAAATTATGAATGTTCTGTTAAACAGTTAATTATACTTATAAAGGCCTTCATTTTAACTTAATTAACTAATCCAAAGTAGAAAAAAGAAAAATTATAAAAAAATTGTTTAAGATGGAACATTTATGCTTGTAACAACATTAAAAAATAAAACTTTTTAATAAAAACTTTCACTCTTGACAGCCGTTTCGCTAAAACGTTCCATTTTTGCTTTAATTGTCTGAATTTAGTGTTGTCTATGCAAGACTTTTTCTTGAACTGAATTTTCTTGCAGGTTATGATCACAATATTACTTTTGAAGTCATAAAGTTTCCATTTGAGATAATTCTAAAATATTGGATGAGGCTCGTTTTAAAATAAAAACAATTTATAAGTTGTGGCTATAATTTATAAGAAGTTATTCTTCGGATGTAGTGTCAATATTTCCTAATATTCATTTTTTTTCTCAACTTACCACACAACAACTAACCAATCTTGTAAAAATTTTATATCATATTCCATTTAATAAAATCGGTACAATTATTTAATTGATTGTTTTTGTTAATTTGTTTTATAGGTATCCAGGTAACCATTGCGTTTTTAACGTTTTCAATATATTTAATATATTATCCACTAGGCACGCATACAGATTTAAATTATTAAATATATACATTTTCAGCTTTTGAATTGAATAAAAAAATAATTTTTAACAAATGGACTTTACTGAAGTTGTATGAAATAGAAAAAAGCTAAAATATGAAGAACAAAAAAAACTGCGCAGAAAATACAAGCCTTAAATTTGCTATCAGACATACACTAAAGTATGAAGAACATTAAATAAAAAATTAAACAAAAAAATTGTTTCTACAGTCGACAATGTTGACAATGACACTAGTTTAAGTTTAAGAGGAAGGTATTGTTATTTACTTGGACAGATGTTCAGGATCTATGTTGATCGAGAAGTTCAAAACAATATTAATTATAAAACATTCACTCCTGAAAAAGAACATAAGTCAATACAATAGAAATGTATATTTCCTAAAACTGAAAGTGTTTTGTATGTAAACGTCGCTGGCAAACGGAATCTGAACTTCCGAGATTATAAATTGTATCAAATAAAGTACTTTCAGTGACAATTTGACATTTCCTTTACACTCCTATATTTATATGATCAAAGTTTCCGTATCTTATTTATTACTTTTGTCTAGATCTAATCGGCACAAAAAAATATTATTCTTACTATAAATAAACGTGTTTTCGTGAACAACGAAGTAGGTAAGTATTAATAATCTCTTATTGCTTTTTTCCGTGATGTTTCGAAATGAACAGTATTTTCAAAATTAAATTTTATGTAAATGGAAAAAAGAAAACTTTTCTGTATAAAAAACATTATATTGTACAAGATAAAACAACAAACTAATTATATTAGTATTTTTTATTGGTTCTTACTATATAAAAACTTTTAGAGAATATATAACAAAAAAGTAACTCACAAATTTGGTGAAACAACTGTAAACTAAATAAAACAATAATTAAAAGAAATGAAATTTTGAAAAATATCTCAACACGAAGTCTGGCTATTAAATAACGAGACTGCGCGCGCAGAAGGTGTCCTAGAGGGGTAGGGTAGGAAACGAATGCAGCGTTAGATAGTTGGAAGTGTCTACTATTCCAGTAAGAAAACACGCGAAAATCGGCGGAGCTCCTAAATGCTCTTACAAAAGAAGACTTCCAGCATTGCTTTGACCAATGGAAAAAACGAATGGACGGTGTGTGGCGAGGGAAGGGGAGTATATTGAAGGGGAGCATTCGATTGTAGAATAATTTTTAAAATAAAACTGTTTTTCATAAGCAGTCTCGTTATTTAATAGCCAGACTCTATATTATAAATTTTTATTTTGAAGGTTTTCTATGTTACCTAATACTATATCTGTACCAGTAACATAAATGTATCCATTTATAAAATCTTACACCCTGAAAATGTAATATAAAAGAGTACTTATAAAGAACAACGTGGAAATAATTCTATTCAATGGACGAAGTATTTAGAGTCTTTCATAAACAGACACATTAATCATTCATGGTATTATTACTATCATCATCGATCAAAATGACAGTTTTATTTAAGCTAAAATATAACAATCGTTGTAGTATTTTTTATGAAAATTAGCAGATGAAATCTGCGATAGAATACCACCACTTATACCTAATTGTATGTTTCCTGTATTGTATAGCATTTGTTAATATTTAATATAATTAAAAGTTATCGATTTATCAGCTATACACAGGGATACTCGATTAGCACTCTGAAAAGGATTTTAAAATAGACATTATAATATTGCTTAGTGGCGTTCGTAAAAGGAAAACCTAAAGGAAATTTTGTCACATTTTTGACAGTTAACGTTCGTGAAACTGGACGGGTAAAAAATATTTAAAAACAAAGTAGAAGACTTAAATTTAATGGCAAAAAAATCCCAAAAAATAATGGACTAGTTTAGTGATTTTTTTTATATTTGCTTCTTATAAAATAGGTTTTTAGTGGTTCAACTGTACAAATAAAATGTTTATAAAATTAATCCTCTAGCCATAATCGGCTTTTGAAATTTAAATTTAATGGTTACATACGTCATAAGTGGTAAGTGACGTGTTTCAATAAGATTGGTAGAAAATTTGCGATGTTGTCGATATGCTTTAATATTAACCGAGAAACTTATCTTTCTCTCTTATTTGTTGTCATTAAAAAGAGATAAACATATCGATATTTTTGTTCTCTGATTGACACTTTATCAAATAAGGAGTAAAAAACTAAACAAAATATTCTGTCATTTTCGTTAGTTTAATTTGTTGTTTGGTTTATGAAAGAAATTACTTCTATACTATTTTTGGTTCGAAAATAAAAATCCCTAACTCCTTCTCTTGGTGTTATAGCGGTTCCTTCAAAAATAACCAATAGAAGTAATTGTTCTCTCGGGGAGCAACCCTTCTATCGGTACAGTGAGAGAACGAATTTCAAGAATACGGTTTTGGCATTTTCAATAGAACCACGCCCACTTTCTATTGGCTGTTCTATTCTATCACCGTCAAGAATAGGGGTCTTGTTTGTTTATTACAGATAAACACGATTTTCTCTCCTGTCATATATCTTGTCAACTGGTACAATCAGTTAGTCACAGAACACGGTGTTTTGTGCCGCCAGTTCGTTGAGAATACTTGAAACGAACGTAGCTAAAATGTGACAACGTTGACTTTTAAACACACTTCATTATTGGTTATTAGTTGGCGCTACGTTTAAAACTTACTAATTATTTATTGCTAAATTTTACGAAATGAGAAAAATTACTTGCAAAATGAATACCAATATAAGTAAGTAGGTATCTTATCCTAAATATGTATTGCTATCATTTTGATTAATATGATCCTACTAAACTAGTCCATTGACACCCTAAAAAGGATTTTAAAATGGTTGCGTTCGTAAAAAGAAAACCTAAAGGAAATTTTGTCACATTTTTGACAATTAATGTTCGGGAAACTGGACGGGTAAAAAATAATGAAAAACAAAGTAGAATAGTTAAATTTAATGGAAAAAAAATCCCAAAAAATAATTGTAAACTTGCAGCCGACAATAATGCAATGTATGATTTTTAGAGACAAATGTAACAAAGTTCAGTTTGTTGAATAGTTGAGTGAGGATAATCCTAATAGAAGCAAGAATTCTGTGAATCCATGATGGACAGAATTCAAGCAGATTTGCAGGTCATAAAAAAGAAAACTGTGGATTTTAAAGCAGAGAAAATTCTTCTGGGGTACGCAAGCATCTTATAAAAAGTAATAATTTGGTATTATTGGCCCTTATTTTTGATGTAACGAGAAGTTCTATATAGATTTTCTTAGGGTCTACAATAAAATATCTATTTATAATGTAAGTTGTTAAAAATCAGTTTTATTTTTGACAATTTAACTAATAGAGAATGTTAAGCGTTACTTTATGAGCACACACAAAGCTATTGTATTTTTGTCCACCCTGTACCAAATTGGAATCAACATGTGATACAATTTTGGAATCAGCTTAGCTAGAGAAATTCGAAAATTGAGACAAAATGGGGGTGTTGCATTTAAAAAAATGACGGTCATTACTTAAAAGTAATTCATCCTGTATATTAGAATATTATTTTAAAATACGGTGAATTAAAATCAAAAACCGACGTGTTTCAGGATTCTGTTTAGCTAAAAATGAATTTGTCCACCTATAATCCATTTGGAACAGAATTTTTTTCGCGAATATTTAAGAAGTCAATAAAACATTCTTTATTACTGCATTTTCCCCACGTTGGGCGCCAAATGTACATAATAAGAATGCACATCGTTTTGTTTCCATGAATTGTTTTTTGGTTTTTATTTGTGAAATAGTTAAATAATTAGGTTGTTGATAAAATTTGTTATAAGAAAAAGACAAAACAAAAATTAGCCAATTTGGCTCTTCTTGGATACTTTTTATATAGAGTAATCAGTCTAATGTCAGTTTCATTGGATGAGCTGTAAATGATTGAGGGAACATCCTTTTAGTTCCTACGAACATGGGTCCAGGAAGGAAAAACTACAGAAACAGCATAGGGCGAAGTAAACGATGCATTGAAAAATGAACAATTTCGTTACGAAGTCTGGCTGGATTCTACAATCGAATGCTCTCCTTCAATATACTCTCCTTCCCTCGCCACACACCGTTCCATTAGTTTTTTCATTGGTCAAAGTAATGCTGGAATCTTCTTTTGTAAGAGCATTTAGGAGCTCCCCTGATTTTCGCTTCATCTCTTCCATCGACTCGAACCGGGTTCCTTTTAAGGCGGATTTGATCTTCGGAAACAGGAAAAAGTCACAGCGTGCTAAATCAGGCGAGTGCGGCGCGTGTTCGAGCATTGGAATGCCTCTAGCGGCTAAATAACGATTCACAGACAGCGCGTTCTTTGCAGGTGCAAGATCCACGATTTGTTTTTCCACAACTCCGTCCCTTTCTTACGAACTCGCTCTCGCAGCGTTGCCAAAACTTTCAAAAAGTAAGTTTGGTTTACAGTTTGACCCTCATCAAGATGCCATTGATGTTGAAAAAACGATTAGTTGGCTTTAAATTTTGATTTCGACATCCTTTCTTTTTTCATTCTCGGCGAGTTTTCCAGTGCATGGATTGCCGCTTCATCTAACCTTTGAAGAAAATCTGAGCAGATCTGTTGATGGAACAACTTTTGGTCAGGGATCAAATTTTTTGGGAACAACTTCGCACAGACTTTCTTCATATTCAATTCGTCATGTAAAATTTTTCTGGCAGTTTCTTTATCGGCGTTTACAGTCTCAGCAATCATCCGAATTCTCATACTACGATCTCCGCGCACAATTTCATTTATTTTGGTCACTGTTTGCAGAGTTGAAACAGAGACATGTCGACCTGGATAAATTTTAACGGCACGCACAATTACAGTTCAATAAATTCTAATAAACTGTATACATTTCATGCATAATTGTTATCGGCAGCAGTTGAATGCGGTGCAACACAAATGACAAATCAATTTTTCATACATAAGCGACAAAATTATATGTATAGTTTTCCTTGCCTGTTTCACGCTATCCAATTTCCTTTTTAACGTCAATGAAAAATGTCTACGAGAATATACATTAGTATGAAAACGGCAAGAGAAATCTTTTATTGAAAACAGAACTATAGGTAAAGTACGTTTCACAATAATTCGTTGACTCGGTACCTGACCTTAGGGGATTAGAAATGAAAGGTTATGAATTTCTCACTGTACAGTAAACATTAACAGATCCGTAATCCGGTTTTCAAAATAGATTTAAATAAAACTCAGTAACATTTACTAAAACTTACATTTATTTTGTAAAAAAAATCACGAAATTTTTTAAAAACAAACAAACAAATTTTAAGTTTATTTATTAATTGAAATTAAACAAAACTGTTGAAACTTACGTATACGTATACGCTTTGGTCTATTTTATCTAATTGCCAGATGTAGTTTAATCATGGCCACATTTTAAAAATATTTTCTACTACAGGGTATCCCCAAAAATTGATTTAAATAAAACTAAGTTAACATTTACTAAAACTTAAATTTATTTTGTAAAAAAAATCACGAAATTTTTTAAAAACAAATTTTAACTTTATTTATTAATTGCGATTAAACAAGTGAACTAATTCTACATTATTTACAACTATTTAATCTAAATGTAGTTCAGTATCACTATCGTCTTCATTTAAATTAATAACTAAGGGTGCTACCGTTACATTAACATTTCGATATGTACCTTCAACCTTAATAACATGCTGAATCGAGTTTTTCCAGCTATCAATGGGAATATTACTTGTCACATTTCTGATTAACTCTATAACACTTGAGTTTAATGTGGGTGAAACGTTTTCCGATCTAACTTTGGATTTTAGCTGATGCCACATGTGTTCTATAGGATTGAACATGCAATAATATGGGGGAAGCCGTAACACTGTGTGGCCCATATTTTTAGCAATAGTATCACAAACGTATCCTTTTTCAATACCGAACGCTGCTACAACTTGTAAGAGATCACGTTTTGTGTACGATTCTTCAAAATAAAATTGACGGCTATGATAAGTTGCATTGTCCATTACAATTGTACTTTTTTCCGGTATATTCGGCAATAAATAATTCTCAAACCAATCTTCAAAAAGTTCTGCTGTCGTATCTTCGTGATAATCTAAACTTGAATCTTTAATATTCTTTGCTGATAACAATAAAGCGTTTGGAACCCAACCTGTTTCTGATCCGGCATGTATTATTGTAATTCTTTGTCCTCTATTTGATGGAGCCTTTGTTTTGCAATTTCCCGATGAATCAACAAAACCCTTCGTTGGAGTATCATGGGTGTCACACCATGTCTCGTCGAGGTAGATAATTGAAAGGTTTTCACTTCTATATTTTTGAATAGCTTGTAAGTAATGACAACGCCACATTCGTAAACGATATGACTCCATTATCACTTGTCTTTTATTAATGGTACAATATTTAAATCCCATTTTAGAAATAATTCTCCACAAACTTGTACGGCTACAAATAATTCCCGTATCGTCTTTAAGTAACCGTTTTTTTATACAATCTAGGGTTGGTATCATTTGTTCTTGGTATAGGACATATTATATCGTTCGTCGGATTATATCTTTTTGTATTTCATCAACACATTTGGTATTATTAACGTCACTTCGTTTTTTTCGTTTACTTATTGGCTTATTGATAATATCTTTTACTGTGGATATTGGGGTTTTGGTTAACTTACATGTTTCTTCTGCTGCATCGGTTACACTATAACCACGATTATTCAATGTTTCAAACACATTTTTCACAATTTGTTTCGCATCCGGCGATAAATGCACTTTTTTTGCCCAAGGACGTCACATACTTAGTTATAAACACAAGATTACTTTCAGAGTATAATGTTTAGTACAAACTAAAATTCTAGGAGAGAATTTTAAAAACCAATTACCCCGAAACTCCCGCACTTTCTCTTCCAAGATGATTAAGAAAATCAAAAAGCATTTACTAATGATTTACTATTGATGGTCAGTAATAATAATTTAAAATTTTACCTGAAAAATAAAAAATCCAAAATAAATCTTCCTGGACAAAAATAAATAATACCTTTCTGTAAATGTTCGAAGAAATATTAACCGCCTTTTATTAGTAATCCCTTAAGAGCAGTTAAGAGCAGGTACCAAGTCAACGAATTATTGTGAAACGTACTTTACCTGTACTCGTACATTAGTTACAGTTAGATTAGCATGCCAAATTGGAAGATAAGGTTTATATGGCGAGTATAGAACTTATTTGGAGCGTGGCTCATGATTCCTAAAAATAGGTAAAATAACAGAATAATAAAAGGAAAATTTTGTTAAAGGCAGTAAAGAGAATCTAAATCGAGCGAGTGAGATTACGAGTCGAGCAAGGGACTAGTTAGTTAAAGACACTTTACTGACATGATGCATACATAAACCTTGGTAATTCTTGAATTTGAAGGAGTGTCAATTTAAAATGTTTAGGGTTTATTATCAATGTTAATAACAAGTAAGTACTCTTAATTAGAATTATCATTGGTAACACCGGTGTTGTCTTTTTGACAGATTTCCTAGAAACACTGGGGGGTTCAATAATCGATGATAGTTTTATTCTACTTCGTTTTAATCAAAATATTGTAAATATTTTGGAAATCTATAAGATTTATTCAATATCAATAATGGATATTCTGCCTCCCCTCTCCGAATGACGCCTTTGATTACGAAAATGGCTGAACTATTTATTTTAAGTTGCCACATTAAGATCCTAAAAACGGGACTGTAAGTGCTGTAAGGTAAATCGAAATAGAAATATACTTTTTGAATCAATATAATCACTAAAATTATATTACAATTACGATTTGACGGCTTAACAATTTGTGTATAAGTAATTACACTCATTATACACATTCTGACGGCTTGATGCTTCTTTTTATACACATAAACTTTTTTGATAATGACATAAAGAAATAATTGAATTGCAGGTATGATGATTTAAAAATTGAAGGTTTCTTCTAATATTACCTATACTTTGTTACAAACGGTTGGAAGCTTTAATTAGCATATATTATATTTTAGATAACTAACTCAATTCGTAAATAACTCAATTTTGATCGGAACTGATGCAGAACGCACCTACGTGTAATCCAATATTGCGAATATGTTACTAGCCGATAATGTGTAAAAAATAAAAGTTCATTTATGTAAACATATTTAACTTACCGAGTATTCATCTTCTTTATCTTTTACCGCTTCAAATAAATCATTTAGAGCTCTAATCATGATACCCGGGGCAGATCTCGTGCCAACCATCGTGTGTGTTTTACCTGCACCAGTAGCTCCATAAGCAAAAACAGTACAATTGTATCTGCAAAAAATATATTATCTATTTATCTACTCCCATATCAGTAATGCCTTGATTATGTGACAAACTACGCCTGGTTAAGACCATAGTTACACAACAGATACGTAATAGCGGTGCTATAATATACATATTACGTATCTGTTGACATTAATGTCAAACTTCGAATCGGTGGTGGGTCGGAGATAGAGCGCTCGCCCTGTAAGGGATAGGACGTGGGTTCGAATCTCACATAAGACCAACTTATTTTACAAAAATAATAATACACGGTTTTATTTTTATTTATTTATTACCTGTCAAATTAAATGTTACAAAAATAATAGTTTATCTAATATCAATTTAGTTTGATTTAATTGTACGTTATATTACGACTATTTATACAAGTGTAGAATTTTTTCGGACAGTGAATTTTCATCCACACTTCTAAGGGTTATTGTTCTCATTTTACCATTAATATGTTACAAAATATTTTTTATAACTTCTTAAATTTGGTATATAATTATAAAGTTTCTATAAATTGTTAAAAATAAATGTCTACATAAACTCCTTCTTAGTTTTTAATATGTGGTAGATAAAGTATAGTGCGTTACTCGTAGGTTAAAGTCAATTAATCTCTCGCCTCGTGCTTACAATTTTATTGCTCGTGCGCAATTGACTCCTTAACCAACGCGTTACGTAATATAAAAGTATTACTCTGTAGTTCAGAGAGATTAGACTTAAGTAATAGTTAGCCCATTGATATTTTCTACTTCATCCTTGGACAAATAATTTTAGGTCCTTTCTTTTTTTTAACATTCTGCGTAGAGGCGTGTGAGACGTCTACAGTGCGGTCCATATGTATGGAATACATTCAATTTTAACGTTATGTACCTACTACGTGAAAACATCCTGAAACAGGTCGATTTTTATTCTTAAATTCACAATTTACAGCACCCCCTCGAAAATTTTAAATAACAAAGAAGGTCGTGCGGCATGTCCATAATGTTAAAGTAGAAGTGTAGTCATCGATAGATTACATCATTCGTGTGGGATGTCCGGAATATGCATTGCGTGTTGCATAGACCACTAAAAGTTAAAATGTTTTTGTCATAAATTCAACTTGTCTAAATTAAATGTATGGTTATTTTGTGGAAATCTATCTTATTAAGAACACTAAACACATAATAAATATTCCACAATTTATTTAAAAAATTAGATGTTTTCTTCAAGCGACGAAAATATGCATTTTTGTGTAAGTGTATAAACCACAGAATACTCATATATCCACGTAATGCTTTCAAGTTGGGTTCAAAATCGATTAGAGATGGAACAAATAGTTGAATACCACTTGCGAACTCTCCCAGCTGACATAGTCACGTCATATAACCGTCGATATTAGGTAATTATTGGTAAATGACGTCGACGACCTTACATCTACGTCTCTACGACGTGACAAGCTAGATCAACCATATACGTCATTTTGACTATGTCGACTCTACGTCGACCTAAAGTGATGCAATAATATTTAACTATAAAACATGCACATTTGCATGGTGTGAATAAAAATTTTATTTCTTAGCTTTTTCTCATTTTCTGATACTTAGCAGGTAGGTAAATATGTAATTTCAATATATATGCAGTTGAAAATATTTCTAAGTGGTAATCATTATCAATAGTATTGTATACCTTACGTATTTATTTGCTTATTACTAAATACTTAATACACCTACCTTTGTCATTTAGAGTGATTTATCAACTTAATTTGTGAAAAATGATAAATTTTAATATTCGCGCCAAACGCTCGTTACAACTCGGAGGCTTGTCGGGCAGATCGTGTTTGCCACGCCTTTCCTCTCATTGTTGTTGGCGTCTGTAATGTAAGCCAACAGCAAGCACTTTATGACCAAGGATTAAAATGAGAAGTGTTTTTGTGTATATTTATAACAGTATTCGTTGCAGATAAAGTTAGGTAAGTAAGAAAAATTTTGCTATTTCCTTACATTCAACTAAATAAACGGTTTATAATATTTTTATTTGCCAGTATTCTTAATTGGCGTAAATGGCTACCGATGATGTTTTAGAAAATGTAAATATATTATTATTAACCAGTTTAATATGTAATTTTGATAGGTAAATAGTTAGAGCACTGTATTTAAATAATGATTATTGTATAGTAGGTACTCGTATACTGATATTGTAATTTTTGTCTAAATATAGCAGCGTTACTTCGTATGCATCCAATTCTACCAAACTGGCTTAGCACCTATTCATTGTAAATGGCTAACAATAGAGAAATCAGATTTTTTTTCGGCATCTACAAAGTACCAGAAAGCATTATAATTTGGCGTTTCTCAGGAAAAAGGCTGGACATCCTACAATGTAAGAAAAGTTTACTTCGAACAAGGTAAATTTAACAATAATTATTTAATTTTTTTGAATAAAATATAATAACTATTAGTGACATGCTGTGTGCTATGCATTAACTTGTAATATTTAATTCAAATTAAGGTGTATCAATAATTTTTTAATTGATGAATATCTCTTCGATACATTTTTTAAAGATACATTTTATGAATCAGAATTGATTTTAAATAGTTGCTTCACATTTAACTTATACTTCGCACACAGACTACGTTGTTAAATTCGAGGTACCTAACTTTTACTATGTAATGTGCAACATTTTATATTATTTAAATAATATTGTTAAATATTTTATATATTTGAGGTAACTTGTAATATCTGTATGTAAAATTGAAATTTAATGTAATAGTTAATGCAAATAAAATTGTCTATCAATATTTTTGGTTTTTATTCTGTCCCAAAACCAATCCATACGTCATAAATATGTAGAAAAAACTACGTCGTGAAATAACGTAATCATACGTTACAATTTCGTCGATAAAACATGTCTATTATACGTCATGGGGTGACGTAATTTAACGTGACTGTGTGACGTCTTTGGGCTGTGACATTTTCACGTCATATTTTAGTAGATTTGACGTCATCCAAGAAGTCAAAACGACGTAACGGGTGACTAAAAAATTACGTACAAAGTACGTCATGCTGTCAGCTGGGCTGTAACTCGATAAAGATAGAAATAGAAAAAAAATAGCAAAGAAAGAAAATGCATTTGTTATGATTTGAAGCCTGCGAATCTCTACTCAAACTCAATATTATTAACCTAATTATTATGATCTAAATTTACATATCGCACCTCCGGTGGAATAACGTCACTTATGCAAATAGTATTTTTTTTCAGGAGAAGCGAGTGAATATTGGAAATCATATAAAATGATAACCCTTACAATTATATGCCAACTAAGTGAATAATATTTTAACTACTTCTATTAGCTTTTATTTTGTATAATAATTATTTGCCCTTTTAAATAAAATTTCAATAATATTCAGTATTAAAGTTGCTTACCCCCTCAGTAGTGACGTTATGGCACTAAGCTAAAATTAAAAGTGAAATTGTGACCTATGAAGTAAAACTCATTATTATATCACATTTAAAGTTTTTATTGCTAAAAACAAGTAACAAAAAATAAACAAGTTCTTCTAAATGAATTAAACTTAAAAATTCAGCAAAAAATACCAGTAAGTACTTCCTAATATCAGTGAATTTACCATTGAGTGAATTTAAAAAAAAGAAGAAATGAAATTTTGAAGTACCTAGGTATATAATTGCACTTAAGGAACACTAATATTTCTATCACAGTGTAGAACTGAGAGCCGATTTTTAAATAATCAGATAACTTCTATTTGTAGAATAATTTAACAACTTTTCATTGTAAACTCTTAGTTTATTAACCAGATAGTAGTTATCTGATTATTGAAAATCGGCCCTAAGGCGAAGGTTTGCTGCACACTGGCAACGTTAGTTACAATAATTAACAACAAACAACTAAATTTAATCCACTTTTAAAATCTGGTACCTATTCTTAGAATATTTCACTGTAGGAACTACTAGGTAACTTAATCAGACTTTAGGTTACTTAATAAGCAAATAAATGCAGTATTTCCCTACCTATTTGGTATTTGTATTCAGTACTTAAACTTTAGGAACACTAATTTAATCAGACTTCTTTAATCACAATGCTTATTAATCATCACAGACATACTTTTCTTCATAAATCAAAATAAAAAAAAACTGTCAATTATAAAATCAAAACTAAAAATAAACTTCTCAAAAAAGTTTTAGAGGGCACAAAAACAAGCGCAATCCTTAGAAAAGTTAAAAAAATAATGCCCCGGAAATAAAAATATTTAGCACTTTCAACTTAAATAAACTTCTCAAAAATAGGTAAAATGGCACATACAAGCTAGGTTTGTGCCCACTCAACCTTATAATAAAATAAAAACAATTATAATAAAAAAAACCTCGGTACTTGGTACCTATGCCTAAATAAAAAAAATAAAAATTGCGTGTAACCATCAGCAAACTATGATGGTAACATCTGTATGATAAATGCTAAAAAATTATGGTTTTGTGAAAAAAATAACTGGGATCTAAAGATCTATAAAAAACTTTTCGTAGAATCTTGGCACAATGTTTGTTGCAACCAATTGCAAAAGATCGCGTTTCTTGCGTTCTGTAATGGCAATTTTTGAAGAATAGGCTGGTTTCTTGGCAATATCACCAATCCCTTGAATTCTACCTCTGTTTCCGCGAAGATTCTTTGATCTTGGCTGAATCACAGCTTTTGCTGAATCCCAGTTCTCAGTTTTGTAGGTCGTTCGGTATTGGTAATTCTCGCAGTTTTTTGTAAACTTGATGTTTTTGATTTCACTTATTTTGATCGTACTTCCATCGATATTTTTTGTCATGTTAAAGTTCATCTCATCCTCTAGAGCCTTCAGATCAATGAAATCGTTGTAGTTCATTTCTTTAACAACGAATGATTTTCCAGTCTTATTTGCTCCGCGAATCAGGGATACGTACTGTTCAGGCACATATATAGGACCTGATCTTTTAGCTTTAGTTATAGCTTTTTCTATAACAGAATGGGCTACATCCCCCTCATACTGAGTATGACCTCGAATCAAAAAATTATGTTGGAGGGAATTTATGTTCAGCGTTGTGACTGCGTAGTGGTACATCGCAAATACGAACCTGTTTTTTTGCTGGCCGCAGCAATTGTCTGAGTAGATAATTATATCGCAGCCTGGATGTTTGAGAGCAACTTCCTCCAAGTACGCATACACGCATGATCCTATTTCTATCGCTCCTCGGTTGCCCAAGCCTTCGTGCCAAAAGTAACAAGTTGTTTCTTGGTCTTTGGCGTTTGTTACCGTAAAATTGTAACAATTCAGCCTTGACTTGTAGAAAAAAGCAGACGAATTTCCAACAGGGCACGGCAAAACAGCTTGCAAGTCGTAGACGATGACAATCGTGTTGCTCGTAGACTCATGGCATTTCTTCTTCAACAGTGCCGATGTAGCTCCCAGTCACATCCACTCGTGCGGGGGGCCCGCGCGCAACTACCAATGAGACGTTGTTTCTCCTGGAGGCCTCTCGATTCGCGCCTAAACATACATCGAAATCAATTCGATTCTAGAGAAATAATGTCACTACTGCACTTGGGTCATTGTTGCACCAAGATTAACAAATATAAATGTCACAATTACCTTAGTGCCGATGTAGCTCCCAGTCACATCCACTCGTGCGGGGGGCCCGCGCGCAACTACCAATGAGACGTTGTTTCTCCTGGAGGCCTCTCGATTCGCGCCTAAACCATAACGACACATCTGCCATCTAGCGAAAACTATACGAACTGGACAAGTGACATTAACGCACCATGTAAAGGGGTACCTAAGAAGATTTTTTTCATACTCAGCTCAATTTCGGAAATATTTGCATAAGTGACGTTATTGCACCGGAGGTGCGATATAAACTTTCCAATATTGAATACTCGAAGCTTGTTATATGGCGGAGTTGAGGGTCGATCCAAAAAATCTGACGTAGGTATATGCTCAAATTTTTATAATTACTAGTGCCTATTAGAGATATGGGTTATGTGGTTACCTACCCATATCTCTAACGCTTCTTTGGTCAAGTCTAAGCACAGCTCTAAAATAACACATATTTTTACCTAACATGAACCTTTCCTCACTTCATCTTAATAGGTTATCATCTTTATTCAATTTCTACTAACGCTTGAATTAAAATTCAATAATTAAAATGTATCATTTTAATACACCTTTAATTACTAATGCTTTATATTAACGTACCTCCAAATAATACACGGATTGTTTGAACGAAATCTTTTAAAATTATAACGGAAATGTACCTAGTAAGTGAGTACCGAAATAATTTTAAAGTTCATTAAAATTTTAACACCCTCTAAAATTCAACGGAATGCACAATAGACCCCTATGTATTTTAAATTTGTTTATATAGGGTTTTGCCCCGTTATTTTAATATTTGTTTGCTTAAAAATTGTATTTTTGTACGTAGGCATATAATCCACTTCTATAAATTTTATTTACGGTTTACAAATAATTCATGTATTCAGAATTTTTTTATTATTGGGCAACAATGTATGACGTCACTTTTTTAGACATTGGTCACGTGGGTCGATATTTATATTGTATCAGAACCATTAATCAAAAATCAATTAAATATGTACCTAACATATGCCCAACTGTACAAACAATTTTAATATTTCTAGCTATTGATCTAATTTCATCGAAATTCTGTCATTAACCAAACTGTTAATGTTAATTTTAATCTTGTGTACTTACATAACATTTTTGTACCGGACATTAGGTGTAAATGAAATACATATCAAGTTAATGAACGCGTTCGATAATCGCTGTGTTTATGATAAACATCACGGAAAATGACAAATTATCTATCAATTTACCGTTTCCTTTCGTTGTTTATTTTTTCTGGCGATTGAAGCTTTTTACTAATGTTTCATTCACAGATAGTGAAATTGACATTCAGCGGCGGCCTTAGGGGGTGGCGAACAGGGCAATCGCCCGGGGCCTCGCTCTTGCAGGGGCCTCGCGCAACAAAACTTTCTATTTTGATGCTTAATTACTTATTAAGGTTATAAAATAACGGTAAATTAAAATTATTTAATTAAAAGTTAACTAATTCATTCATTCAAAACATAATTGAAAAATTCATTATGTAGTACTTGAATATCGCGCCTGGAAACACTTTAAGATCGCTTTTTAATCGCATAACACTTGGGTCAGCTCGGCAGTCAGGACATAATGCTCTGCTCCTCTATCGCTTGGGGAATCCCTGTGTTTTATTTTGTTCGTCAACTCTTGTTACCTTAGAATTATTTTGCTTGCAGTAGGTACTCTTGATTGTACTCGCGACGTTTCTCGTGTTGAGCAACTTTCAATTATTATAAGATTTTTTAACACAAATACAGCTGAAATTGAAGAACATTTTATTGGTTTCTTGGAGAGTTTGACTAATTAGAACAGTTAGGTATATCATTGCAAAACTGCAGAGGCCAAGGATATGATAATGGTGCCAATATGCGTGGTGAAAAAAGTGGTGTTCAAAAACGTATTCTTGAAATTAATCCACTTGCTTATTTTTTACCTTGTGAGAGTCATAGCTGGAATCTCATCTTAGGAGATGCAGCATCGTCTTGTGTCCAAGCAAAATCTTTTTTTGGTTTGCTATAAAGGTTGTACACTCTGTTTGCCGGCTCAAGTCAGAGGTGGGCTATTTTAAATGCTCATGTAAAATTGTTATCGCTAAAACCACTCTCTGAAACTAGATGGGAGTGCAGGGTAGCATCGATGAAGGCCGTTAAATACCAACTAAGCGATATATGTAATGCTTTAAAGGATTTAACAGAAAATACAACAGATTGGCAGTTAGTCAATGAATTCCATTCTATAGAAAATGAAAAAGCTACCTACGAATTTGTAGTTTCAATTGTCATATGGTATGAAATTCTTACAAGGATAAATATTTTAAGTAAAATGTGGCAAAGCGGAAACATGCACTTAGATGTGGCTATAATACAACATCTAGACGCATTCACAAATTGGCTCGATGACTATCGAGAAAATGATTTTTAGTCATCCCTTGTAACAGCGAGAGAAATAGCCGAGGAAAATCATATTGACAGACAGTTCAAAGAAGTCAGAAGACGACGTAAAAAAAGGCATTTTGATTATGAAGGGGAAGGTGAAGCTCATGAATTGAATGCGGAAGAAATTTTCAAAATAAACTATTTTTATGTCATTGTCGACAATGTGCGCGCAAGCTGCCATCCTAGGTTTGAGTTTGGTTTCATGTATAATATAAAAATATTAAAGGAAATTAGTGATAGTGAACTTTTGAAGCAATGCAGCGACTTGCAAATATCTATGACAGTAGGAGAATCATGTGATATTGATGGACATGAATTGTATGAAGAATTGAATATGTTAATCCGTGTGTATGAAGGAAACGACGACATTATCTCTGTGCTGAAATACATAATAGAAAAAAAATTAATTGAATAGTTTACCTCACTATCGAAATAATCCTGAGAATTATTGCTACCACACCTCTTACAGTTCCGTCTGCTGAAAGGAGTTTTTTGAGGCTTAAAATTATTAAAACATATTTGAGGAATTCGATGACACAAGATCGGCTTTCAGCCCTTGCTATTCTTTTAATCGAAAATGACGTAGCTCATTCGTTAGATTATTGTGCTTTAATTAAAGACTTTAGTCTTCAGAAAAGTCGCAAACATCAATTTTAAAATTTATCATCTCTGTATTTGTTAATTTTGTAAATCTTTCAATGTAAAATATTTTAAAACTGAAATTTTATTTATTTGTATAACTTCAGTATTTCTCCTCAAACATGACAAATACCTAAACCAAACAACCAAACCTAATTTCGCATTACATACTTTTCACGAAGGACAAAGGGCCTCGCAAAGACCTGCCGCCCTGAGCCTCGCAATGGGTAAGGCCGCCTCTGTTGACATTATCTTTAAATTAATCATTAGTTCTTTTAAGGGGGCGATTAAACTTTCAGTCAGATTTGAAGAACATGTCTTACCTATTTTATGTTACAATGTTATGTCTTTTCCTTTAAATATTAAAAAAGGGTATATTGTAATACACGACACGAGTTTTACATACTATTAATTATAGTTTTAATTATAACAAAATAAAAAAAATCAAATTGCAATTAGAGATTTTTATCTTAATTTTTTGGATATTGGTATTACAAATTTGAATTTGACAGCTGACATAAATACGATTCTTATTAGCTATACCTTAGAACAAAAAGAAACAGGAAGGAGTCTGTCATATATTAACTTTAATGAAAATTTGCGACGGAAGTCAGCTCCTAGTATAACTCAGGGTGTGTTCGGGGAGCACGCTATTTGCACCAATTGGCGCTATCTAGTACTATTTCTCGTTTGCGTTATATGGCGCTTGGCGCTACATGGCTCGAAAGCGTGCTCCCCGAACACATCCTCATTGTTTATGTTTACAGTATACTGTCAAAGCAATATTTGCATATAAATGTCAAAAATGAGCACATAGGCGTATCATTCAGTTTTTATAAATACAAAATGATTTAAAACACTAAATTTATTCACATATTGGATTGGTTGGAATTTAATCAAAATAAAAACCCTAATATAAATTTTATTTTTTTACGGTACGTCATTGGAAACGGAAATTAAAATTGACAATTGGCCGCCATATGCAAGCTCCTTTCTGGACTCAAGGTCATTTTGCATATACTCCTTCCTGTTTCTTTTTGTTCTAAGAGCTATACCTTGTCCAGTATAAATAAAGGTGCACGTCACAGCTGTCAGAACGGGACTATGTTGCCAAGCATTTAAAATGGTATTAAAATCTACTAAATGTCAAACGAAGTTTCTCTAATATTCTTCTTTTTGTTTGACTACAATACTACGCCATGTTTGAAGCCGGCAATATAGCTAAATTTTGCCAAAACTTAAAAATATTTTAGCATGAGGAATGTTCGTTTGGGGTTTATATTTTATAAGCCCACGAGTTGTATTTGATATAAAATTAATTATGAAACCTTTTTTAAAGCATTTGTAATAACATGCGGCCTACTAATTTCACTCATTGCGATTATATCTGTCATTTTTTGACATTACCAATTAAAAATCCAACAGCCAAAATATGAAATATTTAACAAAATGCACAGTTGTCAATGTATTGTATTGATTGATTGATTTTGGAGATTGGTGCATAAGGTTGTTAGTATAGCAAATACTTACCCCTTAAGTATGTCGGCGATTAAACTTTTTGTAGTGACTTTATAAACTTCTTCTTGAGTAGAGTCTTCCCCAAACACAACATCAAATGAATATTGTTTTTCTAAACCCTTTCTCTGTCGAATTGCATCTGATTTGTCTGCATCTTCTAAAACGATTTTCTGGAAAAGAGCATTAATATTAAGGCAATTAAATTAGAGGCGAATCAGGAATTTAAATATACGTATCCTTTACCAAAGTAAATGAAGCAATTAACATAAGAGATGGATATAGATGCACCCCATAAATATCGCATCACTGCTATTTTAGGACATTTATATTATTTAAGAACAATAAACAACTGAACAGTTAAACTAAACTTCCACCATTTATTAGAAAAACTCGCTTTAAAATTCAATTACAGCTGTTTCGCTATAACTAGCATCGTCAGATTGACATATATGTTATATATGACATATATGTCATATATGTTTACACAATCAATTTCTTTATATTATTTGTGGTTTCTTATCATAGACAACAATACATTACACAATCGAAAATTTAAATTTATTTTTTATATTTTGCAAAATCCTCATTATAAAACGCCCAACTAGCAAAATAGATCTCTAAAAGAACGAAATTATTTCATAATTATCCTATAGCGCTGCTTGAAAGAATAAATTAATTTTTAAATGCGTCTCAATACGACAATTTTATTATAAAATAGAGGGATTTCTATAATACTTTTGTATAGACGTACTTACAGCTCATATCATACGACAAAAAGCATACAAATTTTATAACAGTTGTATAACGTACTATAAAATTCCTATAAAATAATTTTAAAACTGTGTTATACGCATTATAATACGGTTGCATAGCTATTGTATTACTTATAATAGCGACGTTAAAAGATGGTTGTAAAGGAAGCTGTATAAATAATTGTATTAAAGTTCCTTAATAAAAGTAATATGGTTGTTGTTTTACGCAGAAGTAAAACATTATACAATAAATATAAAAGTATTTTATAATCATCTTATAACTACAATAGTATTCTCTCTTATAAAGAGCTTTTAGAATAAAAATGTAGTTCCTAGGAATAAATTTATCCCAAGTTCTGCGTTATAAAATCTATTTGAAATCTATACGAATATAAATACCCGCCAATAGTACCTAATATAAAAATTACAAAAGTGTTTTCTAGACGGGTTTTGTTAACAAAATGAATTCGGCAAGAAATCAGTGGAAACAAATAAAAAAGAGTGGTCATTTTAAAAGATTAGCTAAAAAGAAATATGAAAGAATACTTAAAGAATAATTAAAGTTAGCAGTATCGTTAACAGTACTGCTGGTTTTCTTGGACAATAAAACTCTAGGTCTTTTGCGTGGAGTAGGGGCCGGCATCATGACTTGGTCATCTCTGTCGGTGTCATCGGCATCGACCATTTGATCCAACTCCTCTTCAGCTGTTTCGAATGACGGTAAAAAATTCCTTTTTACTTTGCAGGGCAATGTAATCCAATTTGGTTCGGGGACCGAATCACTTTCCCGTTGCAACTTGGAGGCAAATCTTCTGGGAAAGGACAACATACTATTCGTTTCCCAGTTTGAAGGCACAATCGTTAACTCTTTTCTATTATTTTCCACGGTTTCTACTATCTTGAACATCTTTTATGGAATATAAATGTCGGTATAAACAATTTCAATAATTTGAGGTTATTTCACACTTGGAAAGAAACTGTATACACAAGTTATTCAAAACACAATATAACCAAATAATTGTTTACTGTCGTACCGCATGCATGTTAAGGGATATTTCTGTTCTATTATGTAGTTTACCAACGCACTAAAGGATAATACGTAAATCTTACGTTCAGTGTTGCCAGCTTGGACAGTTCGTAGTTATAACAACATACGTAAAATTATAATTATAATATAATAATAAGTTTATTTACCACAAGATTAATAAATGGTTATAATAAAAGTATACATAAAGTAAATAAACGCAAAGAGCCGCAGAAGCTGCGTAGAACAAACTTGTGCGCATATAAAATAAAATACTATCCGGCAACATTCAAAAGTGGTCAAGAATCAAACAGCACCTCTAACTTCTTAGACTGTCAAATACAATGCTATGGCGCTGCATTAAACAACATAATAAAACTTTAATATCGTATACAGCTCAGAAAAAAACAGAATCATTGTATAAGGTATCTAATTTGTATTCTACCATACGCCATATTTATTAAACGTTCAGCTGTACAGAAATCGCCGCCATTGTGAAAAAATCATATATAGAAATGTAAAAAGGTGAAATAAAAATAGATTTTTAAAAAAAATATAGTTTTTTTCCACTTTCACAACAGCTACTATATGCATGTTTTGTTTTGACTTGAAAATTTAACAAATTAGATATAATTTTTCATTTTTTTATTTTTAATAATATCAATAAAATGTTGCTAAACTGAGGCGCTTTAATTTTTATCAACAAAATATATATTATATTGTCAGAAAAGTTAGCTGCGCCAATAAATTTGGCCCCCTGGAGTAGTGATATATGTCTTTAACATATTCAATATGAGTAACAACAGATACAATATAATATAACCCACCATCATAATAAATGCCTTACACGTCTCTGTCATGACACAATGCAAACATATGCAATAAAATAATATTGTCAGAATTATATTCCAAATTTCAACAGTAGAAAACAAATTTATTGTATTAGCGGTTCTGTCTGCATTATAAAATACTGTTTTAGTAGTTCTATAAATGTTCGATAAATACTCTTAAACCGTAGAATAAGAGTGCTTATTCAACAGTTTTATAGCAGTTCCCAAATAGTTTTGTAAGAATATTGTATAAGTAATCTTGAAGACATACTTATAGTACAATTATATAATCATCATATTGAGTATTCTATAACAGTTGTATAGTTTACTAAAGGATGTTCTATAAGAACTGAACTGTTGTATAAACTGGGACATTGTATAGTGGTTTATAGCCACATTATAAGATTTTTACAGTTATATAAGATTTGCTGTATAGCAGTACTTACAACCTTTATAAAATAAGTTTTGCTAGTTGGGCGCATTTGCGTATCGTAATGTAACTTTTACGCACGCAAATTTTTGTTTTAAATGGTTGGCGACATGATTGAAGTATCTAATGACAAGACTATTAACAATGACATTTGTGGGTTTATTAATTTTATATTGTCCTTTAAAAAAGTATTTGTGAATATGAATATCATCCTTTACTTATATAATATAATATTATTGGTATGTTAGTCATTTTAAAATATTTGAAAATATTAACATTTCATAATTTAAATGTCAAAACTGTCAAATGTTATAAATTACACAGTGCTATCAACATACTTTTTAAAATCAAAATTTTCGTAATTACATAAAAATAATAAATTAATTAAAAAAATGATAAAATGGCAAAATATAAAAAATATTATAAACAACTTATTTCATATGGCTGTTGTGGCACTCGTTCTTTAAAAAACTCATCGCTTCGCGATTCGTTTTTTAAACTTGAACTCGTGTCATAACAGAATTCCATATGAAATGCGTTGTTTAATATACTATTATTTAATAAACCTGAACCTTTAACAAGTTAAAAATAAAAAAATTCCATTAGTTTCACTACTTTTGAGTGTCGAGTGCATCCCTCTTACCCTGTTTCATCCCGCATCCCGTTTTATGAGTGTTTTACTCATTTTATTTAGGAACTGATGCTACTAGTCGATTCAGCATGTTAAAAAACCCCACTTTCCATAATTTCATGCATTTCCAACGAAAAAAATGTTTCCAAAAAAGTTGATAGTCTATAGCCTTGATTTTAGTCTTCCAAATTCAACAATAACTTGATTTTAATATTGCTTGATAAAAATGGTCTACAACCACTAAATCAACCCCGTAGAACACGAAAATCAAGTTAAAAATGCGAAATTTCCATTAGTTTTACTACTTCTTACCCTATTTCATACCCTATTTACTTGTTTTATTGAGAAACTGATGCCAGCAGTCGATTCAACATTTTATTTCCAAACAAAAGTTGATAAATTTTTAAAATCTATGCGCCACATTTAAAAGTTAGGAAATTCTGCAGCTTTATTTCAATTCTTAGGTTAGGATGTTCAGGTTATTGTTACTCAAAGTAGAAAGAATGGCATGAAAACAACATATTTTTCCCGTCAAGCATCCACTCTGTATCGTCGGAACCCAAGCTCTCTTTAGACTGGTAGTTGTACAGCGCGAAAACAAGTGGGGTACGCACGCGACTTGTTGACGGATTTTAATGGTCCGCTGTATTCTGTTGCGTGCAGGGGTCTGGGTGTATCAGTGTTTGAAAAATGAGGATAACAAAATATCAGATACGGTTATAATAAAGCGAATTAATACCTTAACTAAAAATTCTATTTACACTATTTCTCGTGTTTCGCGGTGACGTTATAGATCATTCGCAGGTGCGGAAAAACAAAAAAGCAAAATTTGCAAATGTTGACGATGCTACAAAAGATGTGATAAAGCGAACGATTTATAATTTATATTAAGAAAATATTGTACTGACTTTAGAAATCGTTCAAAGGAAAATTACGAGATTATCCTGATTATAATTATAAAAGCTTGGAAACTTTACGTGGTATACTATTAGAATGCGCTTTTAATTATAAGAAATTAGATAAACGAATGGTTATGATGGAATCGCGGCGTATTGTTGTACTCCGTGAAGAGTATTTAGATAAAATAACGAAATATCGTGAGTTAAAAAGGCATATAGTTTACCTAGATGAGACTTGGTTTGACACACATGATACTGTTCAGTATGGCTGGGTAGATGTCTCAAAAGTGTAGTTTAAATGCGCCATGTTCGAGAGGAAAGCGTATAATAATTCTTCAAGCCGGAAATGAAAACGGTTTTATACCAAATGCGTTACTACTGTCTGCGAAAAATATTAAGCAATGTACAACCGACTATCATGAGGATATGACTGCAGATTTATATGAAAAATGGTTTCAAAAGCAGCTTCTTCCTAACATTCCTCCAAATTCAGTAGTCGTTATGGACAATGCTTCCTATCATTCGCGGATTCCTCGCGCAGATATTTTAGAATTTATGAAAAATAGGAACATTAGTCCGGAAAATGTAACGACAAAGAAAGAAATTTATGGTACTAACCCTTACTGTGTGAAAATTCATGTTATTCAGAACAATAAACAACTAAAAGGTTGTATTAACTTTCACTATTTATTCTATAATTTGCAATTACAGCTGTTTCGCTTTTTTTTTTTTTTTTTTTTTTTTTATAGCGAAACAGCTGTAATTGCAAATTATAGAATAAATAGTGAAAGTTAATACAACCTTTTAGTTGTTTATTGTTCTGGACAAAGAAAGAATTACTACAAAGTATAAAAGCGCTTAATTTAAAAAAGAGTTATTTGTTAACCTCAGGATAACTTGAAATTGTAAAACCAGCAGTTAGAGAAAGATGTTTGGTAAAACAAAATTTTAACTTCCGGCAATCTGTTTTTGAAACTGATTTTTTAGGTTAAATCGTAAAGAAAATCAATAAATTGTTTTTTAATTTATATACTAAAACGTTTTTTCTTTTCATTAGTAAAACGAAGCTTGAAGTTTATAAATAACAATATTTAAATTTAGTGATTTTCCATATTTTAAAAAGTATCACAATACATTAAAGTAAAATATTTAAAAAATTTTAATCGTGATTTGGTAGCATTTGCCTTGAAAATACTACTACATCATGTAAATTTTATAATTATTTTATAAAGGCACGTTCGTGTTTCTCTGCACTATTTATTGTTCGTAATAATTAAATTTTCATTCAACTTCATGGCTCATCATCAATATGCTTAATGATCCTTTTTTTCGATTGACTCTGTATCGATTTCAATTAAAGTGTGGTTAAAGATATACCGTTGGTTTTTGCTACCATAAATCAATCACAGTTTTAATTCCCATTGTCTAAGGTCCGACCGAGGTTTTTTTTATGTTTTTCTATTGTCTAAAACTATGTAAATAGACCAAATAAAGTAGTAGGTACGTAGGTAAAAATTACATTGGAATTTGATTAAACAAAGAAATTTAAGTTTTCTTATCGTAACGCACGTGTCCCACATAACACTAATGGTACATTCACATTCTAAGAATATGCCCATGAATTACGTTTTCGAACATTCTGAAAGGTATGTGCTAAACAACTCCATTTCACGTTCCTTTTCTTGTAAATTTGTATGTTATTTATGGTACATTCTTAAGATGTTCGTATCATGTAATTTTTAATACCCAAAAATCATTCCACTGAAAGTGATATGATGATATGATAAGAATATGTTGTACAAACGATGAAAGGAATATTCTTTTGGGGACGTGAATATAATGTGCGATATTCATTCCTTTTGTTTGGATGAGCTACTTTTGATATTTGAAGAATATAACTTGGTTATCGAAACTTGCGATAGACAGGAAAAAAGGGTATGTAGTCTAAACTGTGTACAGTAAAAATATATGGTAATACTGAGAATATGCTATTTACGTACTACCAGAACATTTTTATTACATGAACATAATATATTTATCATGCACTGAGATCAAGACATATTCTAAGAACGTTCTTGTTTAGACTAAAATAGAATATTACCATCTAATGCTGAGAATTTGATCTTTACATACTTCAGAACATTCTTTGCATATACATATCAAGTAATTTGGTACGGCCTTTTGAGGTGACTATCACATTCTGATCATGTACCGAATGGTATTTATATACGCATGTTAATAGAACATCCTTGTTCCAAAAATAATGTTCTTATTATGTGCAAAGAATGTAAAATTGTTATCTGGGGTATGTTATAAAATTTCATTACGTGCATGTTATTGTTACATGTAACTTGCAAGGAATGTTGTTAGTGTGATTTTTGACGTTTACAGACTTGGGCGTAGAAAAAAACTATAAATAATTAAATGTAAATTAATTAATTATTATTAATTGTGAAGCAAACTTATGGTGGCCGAGGTTGTTTTAATAAATTAACAATATTAAAATCAGCATATAAAAAGTTGTTTTATTTAATTAACAGATAAGGTGTATTTTTAAATCCCGATATTAGACTACAAAATTATTTCGTATTAGCTGTTATTGACGAACAAGTTAATTTTTCTAATTTGAATATTGGAAGTTTCCTTAAACTGTTCTTATTTTTTTTGTTCTCCATTAAAAATTAACATTTCAGGGAACATGCGTCAAAAAGTTTTTTATTGAGAAATTATATCGAATGAACGCAGCCTTTTTTTCCACTTACGGTGTTTAGCAATTGCTCATCTATTTTTAAACTTGCCTTCATTACTATTCATAAAATAAACCTGATAAAAATTTAATGTGAAAGCATAATGGTTAATCATTATCGAAAAAATATAGTTAAAGTCACGCAATTTATTATCACTAATATATTTTCCTTATGCTGTTTTTTATGCGAATACATGTTTAAACCGTGTAGCCACCGATACACTCATTTTCTGCGTAATTATGAATGCAAATTAAAAATCAATGTTCATATTATAATATGTTCAAAATAGAAACCGTTCTATCTCCTAACAAAAATTGTGTTTTGCAATATATCTGTGGTGATTTGATTGATTTTTAATTTTAAAAATTAAAGATGACAGAAGATTTAAATTTAAATTGCGTGTATTTTATCTTGCCTGTCTATAATCTAATTTATTAAAACATTAATAATCAAGAGCCAGAGAGGAAGTGGATTTACACATAATATTTAATATTTATTTTATTTAGTCACGTTTTCACTTGAGTTAAGGGTGACTTGAGCGACCCTTAGATCTTAAGGGTTGTTTATGAAACACCTAAGTGCCCTTAACCTACTCTTACTCTCACACTCGTACTTAAGGGAGGACTATGAATACCAGCATTATTGACGTTACCCTTCCTATTGATTTAACCTGTACACTAGAAAGTATTGACAGTTGTCGTGAGCACCGTAGAAACACAGTTATAATTTGGATAAATATTTATTTTTATACCTATTCACATAATTATATTAAGAGAAAATTGTCAAAATAAAAATTATTAGACATATCTATTTAAAGTTTACCTACAAGACCACATTTATCTGTAGGTACATACCTATCTGAGTTTTAAATGTATGCAGAACTAGGTTAGTTTTAAAGTACCTACCTATTTGAATTTTTGTTGTTTAGATGAATGTTGATTCATAGTTACTTGTGAGCAAGAAAATTAATTGTTAAATATTGTTATTCAATTTTTGACAGTTCTATGTTATCCATACTGGGAAAACGACTTGTGGTTTTATCAAAGGTAGTACCACGAGTCCTTAAAATTTATCTAGTAAAATTTTACAGGACGAATGGTATTTGAGAAGATTATTTTTTTAACCATTCCCCTAATAGCACATAACATTCCAGGCATGTTCAAAGAACCTAAAACCAGGAACATAAGACTCGTTCCATGAATGTTCTAAAATGTTCTGGGACATTCCAAGGACATTCAGGTAAAAGTCTCTGTCAGCATTTTGAATGTTCTCTTAACGTTTTATTGGAACATACACCGAATGTCCTGGAACGTTCATAGTACATTCAGGGATTTTTATTGTTGAACTCCTTAGAATATTCTAGGAATGTTTGGTTGGCAAATTTAAAAAAAAATATACTATTGTAATTTAATGAATTTTTAATGAAACTGAAATACAATAAATAGTATATTTAGAGGTGGTCCATGGAAAACTTGACAATGGGTTTTTGAGTAACGACATAAAAAAGCTGTGACACGTCGATTTTTGTCAGAAAGGAGCCACTTTTTTGATTGCAGCATCGACACTTTAACCCTCGAGCAGAAGAATGAACCTTCCCTAACACTTGATAGGAAAAGTATAAAAAGTTGCACATTTCTGAAATGGTAATTTCATGAGGAATTCAGCAATATCAATATTGTTTTGTTAAACTACTAAGGAAAAATTACGGGCAATTTTTATTGACAATTCAATTCAATAAATGTTATCCTGAAACCATATTTAACAACTGAAATCGACTAAAAAGGGAAACAAACTTTACAAACATACTTTTGAATTCCATTTGTTTTCACTTATTAAATATTGTTGAATAGCTCAAAAAATTATCTGTTTAAAAATATGCCACTCATGATACTTTCCCTATCTAAATTTGAAGGGTTATTGACCTCCCCACTGAAGGGTTGAAAAGTTGATGATTCAAACATGACAAAAAACGATGTGTCTCAGTGTTTTTAATCATCGGCGATATTTCTAAATAATTAAATGTCACATTTCAGTGGAACACCTTGTGCATTAAAAATACAAACAACAATAACAGTAGAATATTGAACAAAGAACATTAGAATATTGCATAAAGAACAGTAGAATATGGCACAAATAAGTAAAAAATTTTAATTCTTAGACATAACAAAAAATACAATTTAATATAAATAAAAATATTAAATAAAATGTAAAATTTTACTATAATAAAATACTTTTTTTTAATTATCTTAAAAATCGACAATTGGTAATCAAGATTTAAACAATTCCCAAAATAATGTACTGGATGTAATACTCGACTTTTGGACACAAATGTAGAGTCTGTTGAAAACGACTACAGCCTCATTTTCAATAGTAGTAAATTTATGATTTACCTAACAGGTTATAAGATTAAAACAATTTATACTATCAGAGAAATACTGTAAAAATAAAAAAATTATATATATATTATATATACACTAAATCTAGGCCATCAGTCGCCTCTAGTTGTTTCTAAATTTTGCTTTTCGAAGCCAAAGTCCTATGGTAACTTCAGTTTCCTTTCTGTTTTTGGGGATCCCACTTTTCTCAGCAGATTCTGAAAAATGGTTTGAATAAGAACATAAATCAGAAAAAAAAACAAAATATAAAACTAAAATTCATAATTTAATAATATGTATTTACCAAGTATGGCTTTTGAAAGCAGTAAGTCGCAAAATGAAAATAAACCCCAGGTTTTACCTCATCGATTAAAGAACCAGTATTTCGGGGAGTTTTTAAAAGGGTTCTTGGGTCTTTGGGAAGATTATTATCATCCATATTTTCATTGAGAATTACTAAGAGATCAGATAAGGCCTGATGGTTAATGTTATGTGTTATGGCCCAATCTGATAACTGCTAATTCAAAGGCTTTTTAGGTGCCTCTGGTATATTATTTAGCTTCCAATCAATATTTGCTTTTCAATTTGTGTAAAAGCAGTACTAAAGTTTTTGTTGGAATCTGAGACTTCACCTTCAGTCTCTTCCAAATTTGGAGAGTTAATAATGATTTCTAATTGGTTATCTGCACATGCACGACTGTTAAGTATAACTTCATTGCTGCATGATGCAGTAGAAGTAGAAGGTATTTCAGAACAGGCTGTTGATTCTGATCCTGCTTGGTTATTTAATTTAGATCTTTTATACCTTTGGTAAAATTTGTTAATTAATTTCCTCTTTATTTCTTTAGATTCCATTATATAATATTATTACAGATACTTTGGCATACTTACTTGTTGCAATAATTTATAATTTTAAACAGAAAAAAGATTAGTGGTTAGTAAACAATGGTAACACTTTACACAAAGCACAAAGCACAGCACTTTACACAAAGTACAAAGAACAAATGCGAAGTTTTTTTCCACAACGTGCCGACTTGCCGACGTCAAACAGTGTCACCATCATGTCAACTGTCAAACGCACGATCGAGTTCGGTAATTGCAATACTAGAAGCATACGCGATACGTTCCGAAACACAAAACTAAATATGACCGCATAAAAGAGATTTCTTATAACAATAATCGGTCAATATTCAATACAGGATAAAGGCTACTTCTGTTGAAAGTAGAGTAGAAAAAATATTAAAATCATGGAGTGATGGAGACACAATAAAAAGATCGTAATGATTATTTATAGAATGACGTTCTGATATATTTTAGGAACTTATACCTGAAAAACATTCCTCAAACGTTTAATTCACGTCCAGAAAATTTAATCTTTCTCAGAACATTCATAGAATATTATAATAAAATATTCCATAAATATTCCTACAGGAACATTCCAAGAACATCCCTCCAAAGTTCAGAACATTCAAACGTTCATAGGATTTTGGTAGAACATTCACCGAATATTCTGTGCTATTAGGGTCTGTACAAAAACCTCTTTATTTAATAACTTATCGTTATCTTTTTATCAATTTTTACTATTTTACTTTTAACTAGGATACGTGTATTTTGTGTTGCCTACCTATGATCTAATTTATTAAAACATTAATAATTAAGAGAAAGAAAGGAAGTGGGTTTACACAGAATAATATGCAATCTAAAATTAAGATCTGAGATGATGCTCATGTCAACTAGCATGTTGTGTGTGTTCTATGGTAGCTTGTATTGGCGGTAAATGATTTTATGTAAAAGCACACCTTTTGTAACAATTAATTGTAAGAAGCTATTCTTAAGTTGTTTCCACGTTTATTAATAAACAAATTATACCAATACAATCTTTATTTAATATATTATTACTACTACCTATAACTGGGTACACAATAAGCTTGGCTAGCATTTAGCACAGAACATTGAAGATTAAGCGTTTTCATAGGACGAAATTATAAAACTGTGAAATTTTGACAGGTAAAAAGAATAATCATTAAAAATATAATAGCGTTTTCTTTTGAGACCAGAGCAACGCACTGAGTGCACACTGAGAGCGAGTTGTGTGTTCTATTGAAATGTCATTAGGGAGAGCAGTCTGTCACGCATGTTCTTTTGAACAGACTGCTCGCTCTCAATGTGACCTGAGGGCACCAAAAACTGCTCTGACTATTCGACTCAGGGCAATACCATGGTACAACAAATTTACAGGACAGGACAATACGAATAGGTTAGGTTCAACGATTCAAGTTCAAGTTGACTATGGAGGAGGTAAATAGGTCTTAGATTAGGATTGTCTAAGAAATAGGTCTTTGTGCAGAATGTATAAAACGTTTCTTTATTGTACTTATTTTATTTTAGTACGCCTGTAATCTCATATTCATCTTCAGAAGAATATGAAGAAAAGTGAGAATCAAAACCGCTCTATACCTTAAGTTCTCCTTCAACTTATATTCGCCTTCGGTAATTTCAGAAAAAGTTTTCAAGTACTAATAATAACCAAAAAAGTGCACTATATCAAATACATTCTTTTGAAATGTCAAAAACACGTAGTTCGCCCTGAAAACGTCCGTTGCCAGTGCACAGTAAAAACTGGGGTAGTGCAAGAGCAATTTCAGTGCGCACCGAGGGCGCACTCAGTTCACTTTCTACTAATCTCAAAAGAAAACGCTATAAAAATTTTGAATCTGGAACAGTTGGCGAAACTGATACCGAAACAGTTTACAACACTACCACTACACCAACACACACTTTTAAGTGGTAGTGTAAACAATTTCGCCATTATAAATATTATAAAAAATGTAAAATATCCATTATACTTATATAAAATTTAAACATACGAAATAGCGCCAGTTAGTTTCACTATATGTACACAGATCGAATATCTAATTTTCTATAAACTGATTGTAATCAATCAATATCTCTTACGTGATTATACCTATGAAATCATAAACAATGCAAACGAAAATTGACCCTAATTTCAGAAAATATTACCAATCGTAATAGATTGTCATTGAATTCAAACGGAATTGTGGATATACTGCCTTTATCTTGTCTTGGATTGAAATTTGCATAATATCTTTAGTGGAATCTACAAAAATATTAATTTATATATATTAAAATAGCGTTTTCTTACTTATTAAACACTTTTTGTGGTTGTGGGAACTATATACACTATGGCTAACTACGGTATATTTATTATATAAAATAAGTACACACTTAGATTACCTAATTTATATACACCCGGTATATTAATCCTAATTTATTTATACCACTTCGATATAACACTATTTATATACACTTATTTCACTGTTCAATTGCTCTTCGCGCACTAATTGTTCGCTGTTAACTTAGACTGTTCTAGCTGATAACTAGCTAACACGCGTGTATCGCCTTTTATGTAAGCTTTTTTAAACTCAATGGCAGCTGTTTCGCTAAAAACTATCATCGTCATAATATATGGACATATTTTGACATGTTATGTCAATCTGACGATGCTAGTTTTTAGCGAAACAGCTGTCATTAAGTTTAAAAAAGCGATTTTTTTAAATAAATAGTGGAAGTTTTGTTTAAAAAATTCTATTTCTATTGTTCTTAGTAACAAAAATATAATACGAGGGTACATCAAAAAGTTGGCAGATAACTAAAGTTCTTACCGTGTGTCCCGTGACACATTCTACCTTTTTTTCTATATAACACTGGATACGATAGAGAATATTTATATGGTAAATATTGTGCAACACTCTCTACATAGGTACTACAAGTTCTGTGAAACGCACTTTGATGAGCACTGCTTTGTGAAAAAGGGAAAAAGCCAAAAACAAGAATAAAAACCCAAAGTGAAAGACATCACTTTTTTGCTTTGCATATTGAAAATGTTTGAATATAATATTTGTTTTTTTTATGTACTATTGTATATTTATTATTAGCATTATTTATGTCCATAAATATATTTCAATAAATAGATGAATAAATACTTTTCTTTCATTATTTTAAGATTCCATAGATTAGTAAGAAAATGTGGTTGTAATTTCAATTAGCAGAAACAAAAATAAACATGTAGACATCCACACATTTTAATCTTTCTCAGGTATATTTTTTACTTCAAATGTGAAACATTTTCTAGATTAAATGCAGGAAGAATGAAATTTTGTACGGTGACAAAATTGGTATCATAATATATTTTTCCAAAATGCATCCATTTTTCAATAATTTTTAGTATTTTGCTCACAAAAAATTAACTCTGTTATAATTTGGTGAACATAAATTTACCTACCTTCGTTTGAGTAAAAATACTTTTTTTCAGTGTATAGTTTTGTAAATGGTTTTCAAGGTGAAATATTTCGGTCACCACAACATCAAACGGAACACCAGTATGATTCGCTTTTATTACATTGGGCTTAAAATATCGAGTACACAAAGTTAGATTTCAAGATATAGCCTTAAAAGAATTACTCATCGCATACCTATGTGAAATAGTGTCTAGCTATTTATTAATGTACTATCTGCTTCAGAATAGCATATACATTTTCAAACTCAAATCGCTTACAATGAATTAATTTTAAGGACGGCCTATTTATTGTGTATATAACCAATCACGTTTTAAATAATAATAAATTTGAAATCAGTTAAACAGTTGTCCACGCCCACATCTTTAATGTTTGCAGCATAAGGTATTTTATTGACAAATTGCCTGTCCCTCTGTCCCTTGTAAATAAACTTAATCCCCAAAAACCATTTAATGTAGGCGTTTAAAGGGCGTTTTTATAACTTCGGTAGGTAAACGAAATTCACATTTAACATGTATATGTTATTCTAAAGCCGACTGTACATACACATTAAAGTGTAATTGAATAATTTCATTTTAAGGTCTAACTCCAACCATAATTTTATAAAATTACATCGAAAACAAATATTAATCTTTCGCATTTATATTCAGAGTCAGAGTATAGGGCTCTTAATCCTATTTTTACCACTACAATTAATAATAAATGTTAATTACAAGTCATAAGTAGTTGTTGTCGTCTTAATTGGAACACACATTTTTCCAGTATTAATTATGATTGGATAATTTTACTGAACGTCAACTAAGTACCTATTACAGAATGTATATTTTAAACGATTTTTGTACTTGGACGCCCTAATTCGTTATTTTCATTCCATCCTTGAGTGTTGCTTTCCTGAATATTTTAATTTAACACTTACGTGCTGACGATATCGATTATTTTCAAGTTCATGCAGTTAAATATATCTGAAAACTTTTAAATTAGATCTATGTAAATATTTACCCTGCAGTGGTTATCTCTTTAAAAAACTATTTTGAATAAAAAGCAAGTAATGTTTACTGTTTCAATATCATCCTGATTCTTAAATTTAGAGTTATCTTATTTTAAAACTTATTTTCGTCCACCAGGATATACCTATTAGTATTTTATAAAAGACTGTTACCTATTATTACTTTTTGTTTATCCAAATATAAAACTGATGAATATCTTAAGACAAATGCCAACAAACGGTATAAAATTTTAATGTCATGCAAATTACTTTTGACGAGTTGAACATTGTAAACCACTGAAGTTCATTTATTTTAATAAAACACTAAAAATTATCTTTTTTTTTAATAAAATATAAGCACTGAGTCTATAAATACAGTTTATTTATATAAAAACGTTACATGTTTAATTTTAAGACTAAATCAATTTTTGTTGAATGTTTCTCATTATTGACAAGATGTCTGAAGTGTTTAGGATGAGACGTCGAACTTATTGTATAGTAATTTTAATTTATACCTCGCGTTGGACGGCCATTATTATTATAGTAATTTTAATTTATTCTACAAGTTGGTAAGCTAATATTGTAAAGTAATATAATAACAACTATAATTATTTAAAGGAGTTGCAAATTTTTTCTAATTAATAAATATATCGACATTTCTAGATGCATTTGTTTACAATAGTAAAACGTACTTTAAACTAGATAGCTGCAGCTGGACAGAATATAGGTACGAGATTTGTTCTAAAGATTACCGGAAATTTTTATTAGTCAATAACAATTGTTATAAATTATGAAGAAAATAAAAAAAAATCTCTATGCTAACCACAATATATATATTTTCAATTATTATAATGTTTTTGGTTACAATATTGATCAGCTTTTTTACTTCCAACTGGAATCAAAGAACCTATTTTATCCATCAAATCAACAATGTAAAACACCAATGTAGGACCTGATTGCATTTCTTCATCATCTTCTTCTAATAAAGCTACCTCATTCCAGTATATTTGATTTTCTCCTTGAACTAATGAACAGGGTATGCACAATCTATCTGCTATTGCCTTAAAAACGTTAATGATTATTGAAAAATCTTTAAGGACAATGAAACCTATAAAAAATCTTAACTTTTAATGACTATCGCCCGGTTTCACATTCGAAAGTTATCTTCAGGTTAAGATTTAACCCAAAATCCGACCAATAGCAAAGTTTATCAAACATTTTTCTATTGGTCAATTTTCGGGTTAAATTTTAACTTGAAGTTAACTCTCGATTGTGAAACCGAGCGTATAATGTTATATCTATAATAACAAGCCATATATTTTATAAAAGAAAAATTACTAAATTATAATGAAAACAGATTTTATAAATGTAACATGTTCTGTAGTATTATTTTTATGAGGCAATGTGCAAAGTAATTCTAATAATGCTTTTTTTCTTACAGAAATGTTTGACTGGTTCCTCGTACTATTACTTTCTCACTGATTCAAAATATAATTTATATTTACATTCCATTTAAGGTAATATTACATTTTTAGGGATCGTATTCGTATTGAAAATAATATTGAAAAACAATACAGCTGTTTTAATTTAAAAATGATTATTATTAACTACTCCACAAATAAAAATAGGCCCATTTAATACAGTTTTTTGGAACTGTAACTGTTTATTGATCTGATAGGCAACCATATATACTTTAACTACTCCTTTTTATTTAAGTTAAAGAGGGCTACAATTTCTGAAAACTTTATGAAAATGACAGCTTGGCTTTAATGTTACAAGTTACAAATGTAGTTATATTGATATTAATATATTATAATCGATATTGGATATTTAGGGACTGCAAACTTAATGTATAAATTCCTTACAAATGCATTGAGACTTCTCAGAAATAGTAGGTATTGCATAAATTTGCATTGGTATGCAAAGTGAATTTTTTGCAATAAAGTTTTTACAATCGGAAAAACAACATAAGCATTGTATTTTGTCCATCAACTTTACGTTTAATAACTAAAAACTTACTAAAAAATAATTCTATTATCAATAAGACATAATCACCTTGAAAAGCAGAGCCCTCTCGCAATGGAATCCAATTCTAATGTAACCTATCGGAATCATATTTGTTCCCAGCTTCAGTTTCAAACTTTGTATGTGTAAATTGAACGTGTGATATTTTTGGGGAACTTTTAAATGTTCATCTGGTCCACACATTATGGTGTCAACATACGAAGCTAATATTTTTATTTTATCGGTCATCGCATCTCCTTCTTCGAATAATTTGTTGATATTGAAAATATACTTCGGTAAATAGGGATCAGGGGATAAGTCTCCTAATGATACAAATTTTTAAATAAATTTTACGGTTCTTTATGAAAATAATAACCTTAAAATATAGTAAATGTTTGAAACCGATTCAACGACAATAAACTATCACGAACGCATTATAAACACATTATTATATCAATAGACTTGGTTGTTTCGATTCTAAAGGAAAAAAGTGTTGAAAATTATTGGAATAACTATAAATGTTTTTCCTACAATTATTGATTTGTAATGTTATTTATGTAATTTAAAGGTCAAACTCAAGCAAAATAAAAATGTTCCATAGCTATACTTTACATCAAAAGTAAGCAGGTACACTATTTAGGAAAATATGTTGAAAATATTAGAATTACAAAATCCTAAAAAATAAGATTGATATAAGCTCAGATATATTTTCAATTATTAAAAATACATGCTTTCTTTTATAATTTTGTGTTTGATTATTTACCTATGGTACATGTGTAGACTTTGATCAAATAATATTAAAATAATTAAAATTAAATTTTAATTAAAATATTAAATAAGATATGTTTAGAAAAGATCCGATAAAACTCACTGCACTTCTTGCTTACCATTATATTGTGTTCTTTACAGCCTGATGATGGTCTGATCTAGACCGAAACTAGTTGCGATAATTGTAAATTACCTGAATAAAAGTCTGTGGTCTTTGAGTTTTATTGGATCTTTTTTATTGGATTCAACCACATTTGAGATGGATGACCTATCTAATTTAAGATATGTTTAGATATTTCTTTAATATAAAGTATTGCATCTAAGATAATAACTGATACATAAAAAGAGAAAAGAAAATTAAAAAAAAGTAATAAACTGAAGAGCTGACATTGTATAAAAATACAGAATATTCAAAGAGAAAGTGTTATTCTAAGATCACTTATGAACTAAGGAATTTAAAATAGAAGCTTTAATTTAAAAACAAATTGGAGTACTTTCAAAACCTTACTTTTGACCAAAAAAATGGTTATTTAATAAAGTGGCTAGCAAAAAGCAGTTCAAATATTTAAGGTACCTACATATTATGAAATTAGCAAAGAAAATAAATAATGGTGAAATAATGGTTATCTGAGCCATATATAAAAAGTGCATTTAATAAATTATTACTTTTCTCCATTTTTATCACAACAGAAATTTATTAATTCAAACAAACTAAGCAGAAGAAGGGCCCAAACTTTTAATACTTTACAATTGTTAAAAAAGAAAGTGTAGGTAACTAAAAGCAGATAAAGAGAATAGGACAAGAAATATCCAGAATTCGATATTTGCAGACAGCTGTTTCAACTAATCTTCGTCAGCTTGAGTTATGAGGTAAAATGTAAGGGCTCGTGTCCACTAGCAAGTAAATTTGCCTAGAGTACTCTTAAGTCACTTGCAATGCATGTAAACAGCAGCACTAGAAGAAGTTTGCTGAAAGTTTACTCTCGGGCCAAGTAGGTACCTACTTGCCGACTTGTTAGAACTTGTAGTGTACAGGGTTATTCATTATAAATGTCCCAGCCCTTACCATACTTATTGCATGAACAAAAAAATATTTAAAATAAAAGTTGTGTGGTTCTAAATTAATTTTATTATAACATTAACAAAAGTTCAGTGGCATGCTAGTTTAAGGGACACAAAAAAATTATTTGTTTTTTTTAAATGAGACCCTGTATATTATTCTCATTATTCTCATTTAAAAAAACGAATAAATTTTTTGTGTCCCCTAAACTAGCACGCCACTGTACTTTTGGTTAGGTTATAATAAAATTATACTTTTATTTTAAAAATTGTTTTGTTTTAGCAATAATAACTATGGTAAGGGCTGGGACATTTATAATGAATAACCCTGTACACGGTTAATTTAAGCACTTTATTATTTCGAGACTGTTTCGAAATATTTGCAGCAAGTTGTGAGACTTTGTGAACTATTTAAAACTTCTATTTATTTTTTTCGAATCTGAATAGAGAAGAAACTCTTCTGCTAATTGAAAATTTTGAACTGTACCCAGAAATATGGAATGTATATTGCGATATAGATACATGAGAGAATGATAATAGTCACCTGAATGTTTTATGAATAGTCATGCAACCCTTAAAATTATAAACATTATCGTAATTATAAAGAAGTGGTTATTACTATGCTTTAAGGAGCTATGGTAAAATATTTAATTAATCATTTATCGCAGAAACCAGTTTTCGTATAATTATCGACAAACTTCGATAAAAACTGATATAAAAATATTGTTTCCTTAAATTACAAATCATTAAATATAATTGTAATAATGAAACTTAATTGGAATATTTATAAATAACATTAGGTAAAAACTGTTTCAAATGAATAAAAAATACAAACTACTAGAATAAATATAAATATAACAGAAAACCAATTTAACATAGAGTTAACACGCTGTTAAGTAACGGGGGCTTGACAAGCGTTTGTGCAACCGGCCCCTAGTATTCTCAGTAAGATGGACTTCCACTTAGGTCGAGCTTAAAAGAGCAAATCGGCGGATTTTGTGGATAAATGTCTGTGATGGCGAACCCCAGCATCAGAAAATTACATGAGCATTTATACATTGATCTCTGTCCTAAGCCAAATAATTGAATTTAAATATCTGTCTATACTAACCGTAATTAATCTCATAAGCCATTTCCAATTGAAATAAATTATTGGATCTTCGACCGAGGCCCATAGCGTCCGCATCAACTTCTAAATAACTATCGTCATATTCTAATGAATAATTTGCAATAGATTCACTATTCTGTGTTGGCAATTTGACTTCGTAGGTATAATCCACAACGTAAATTGAAACGATAGTCGAAACTTTCTCATATCTGAGTATATCCAAAAATGGAAACTGCTCTTAATCAAACAAAATTATTAATAATAACAATTAAACATTTAGAAGAAGATAAGAAACTTTCTAATGACTATTAAAAAGATCAAAATATGTCAGAGATATAATGTATTATGTTTAAATACAGCTAATGGATATTTCCGAGCAGCACTGTAACTAGCATTTGTGGTAAAACTAAGGATGAACCACGTTGTGATCTACAAGATAATCATTGTATACATTGCAAAACGAATGCCCATAAATCAATTTCTAAATCATGTTCCACTTAAATAAAGCAAGTATTGTTAGTACCTCCAGGGACCCATTACATAAAGCAAAGTTAGGTACCAATTTACAAGTGAATTTCCACACTTTTCTGTAGAAATTGTAGTTACAGGTGTTTTATTAAAGGCAATGTGTAAAATTGTAGGTACAAGTGTATTCTAAAATTCTACTTGCAAATTTCCAGGTGAAAGAGTACACTTGTACAAGTATCTGTAAAAAAAGTTCTAAAACCATTCCAAATAGTGCTATTTTTCAACACATGGTAGACGAAGACCATAGAATAAGTCAAGAAGAGGATTTCACTATTTTGAACAAGGCAAGTACTTATCTGAACTTGACATTAAGGAAGACTTTCAGATTAGTGCAGTCATTGAAGCGAAAAATACGGTCTTACCTCCGAATTTTTTTACTGTGGACCGATTTGCATGAAATTTTGGAATTAGGCTCATCTTACCCTTAACTTCAAAAGTGAAAATGATCTGATCTCCGCCTATTATTTTTAAGGGGTGTAAACAACCACTTAATGGAAAAATTGACATTGAGCCATTTTATCACTAGAAAACATGTCTAATAGTAAGTGGGGAAATTGTAAAGTGTTTTCTAACACAATTACCTCATATTAAAATCATTTTCAACCCCTTGAAAATCTTACAACCCTTGCAAACAACCCGTAAATTGAAAAAATCACAAAAAAATACTTTGGCATGACATAAAAAGATGTTTAGAGAGAGTATAGAGAGTATAGAGAAAGTAGTATTTTATATTCCCTATAATAATTATCAAATTTTTAACCCCCTTTCAACCCTTGAAAACTACCCCTTTTTTATTAGAATGCATAAAATGCATCTGCTCGCCGCTAGATGGCATTGACCACATCGATTAAATTTCAGACAAAATAAATAACGGCTATGATCTTTAATATCTAGCTTAATATTGCACCTAGAATACTTTATAAAAAACAAATTGTTCATTTTTTACCTGCTACAATTTCGTTCTTCATAAAATTTTCGATAAAACCTAAATTTTTGGAGATATTTGCAAAAAACCGATGAAAAACGTGAAAAAATTGGGAATTTTCAATTGCCAATAACTTGAAAAGTATTGGATATTTCGAAAAACGTTATAGATGATTTTTTGCTTAAAATTAGGCCTTTTATCGATATCCGAGGATATTTTGGAAAAAAAATTAACCTCCAAGAAGGGGTGGCTGCGGAGTTCAAATTATTTTCACTTTTGAAGTGAACTCCAAAATTGTATGCAATTCGGTTCACAGTAAAAAAAGCAATAATGCTCTAATGACTGCACTAGATTTATTTTTTGAAATCTAACCTCAACGTTCAACAAGACATGGAGTGTTTCACAGAGAACAACAGGTTGTTAAAGTGACCTCTAATTGCCAACGTCAATATAATGCTGTTAAAACAATAGGTTTGTTCTTTATTGCTGCACTGGTGGAGTACTTTTTAATAATTTTATTAGCAATATTAATTCATAAAATATTGCTGCATAATCAGAGCACTTATTTATTGATATCTTGCTTGCCAATTGTTATTTCTATAAATATTATTATCTTCATAGTATGATCATCTAAATCTAATGTTTCTTCTTCAACACTATTATCTTTTAAAATTTCTCTAACAATATCAAAATACGCCATTTTAACACTCCTTTATTTGTTAAAGCTTTGTTTTAACGGGCCTCTAAATAATACAATTTTAACGGATTGTTTTAACAGAATCCTTTAAAATTTTAACGGAAATTTAGTTAGTGAATACCGAAATATTAATGTCCGTTAAAATATTAACGCCCTCTAAAATTTAACGGAATGGTTACAGAATAGACCCCATATCCAAAAATAACAGGACAATAATGCCTGTATGCACCATTGTACAATTTCTCTGATTAAGACTTTAACCGTGATTACTTTATATTTTTCTTATGCACCAAGCCTTTTTTCTCCTAATCCGCAATTAACTTTTAACCGCCAGATGGCCTGGGATTAAGACTAGATAACCGCGGTTAGTTAATAAGTGAGGTTAGGATGTTTTGTTTGGTTCTGATTTCTGATTTCATTTACATGTATTTTTGTCAATAGTGAGTAGTGAAAAATAATTATGGAAGTGGAAGACCTATTGATGATGAACTAGACATTAATGACATAGTGTTAGATGGGTTTCCTAGGCGTTGGAATGAGAGAGATAATTATTTTGAAGCCCTGGATGACCTTAGTTTCTTTCGTCGCTTCCGCCTCACGAAACCAACAAAGGTAGATCTTCTTGAAGAGGTTGAAGCCCTAACTTATGATAATAGGGTGTAAGTACACCCTATGCAATTTTATGTCTCCATTAACTATGTGGAATTACACTTTTAACTGTATTCTTAAAATAAAAGGAAATAAATTGAAGCTGACATTTATAACTTTGTTGTGTTCTGTAATCGAGCCTTTATTTTATTTTTATTTATATATTTATTGTTGAGATCTAGTAGTTAAGAATGACATGTATCATGAAGATTCGATTTTAAGTTCTGTCATTAATATATTCTTTTAAATAATATGTTATATTAATAAAGGAAAATACCAAAATCAGTGTCACAGGTTTTTATTACATAAAGTAACGTTTACAGGAACAGCAACTAGTTTCGGCCTATAAGCAGGCCATCATCAAGCTATAAAAAACAAATGAGAGAGGTAAAATTATGCAGATTACAAGTTTTAACAGGAGACCTACCTTAAATTAGTTACATAAAATGTTCAACAGATCATATGTACGATCGGACCAACAAAATTATATATTAAATTTTAATTAATGAATGGGGTAAGTTAAACCAGTGACATAGAGAAAAAATATATGTGACATAAAGATTATAAAAATAATATATAAGAGAAATAATGAGGAATCAGTTAAGAATTTAAATATTTTATTCAATTGTATGTGGTACCGTTGAATATGTAAGGAAAAAAGTACCAATATATGGATAGAAAAATTAATGACTACCACTGTTATGTGATAGAAACATAAGGTTGGTAAACCATCAAAAAGAAGCATACCCAAAGTGAGATTAACTGGAGATACCAGTGACTCCGGTATCAGAGAAGGCCCTACATGGACATCAGAGTGAAAGGGCAATCGGAAGTTCATCGTCCACTACGAACTCGTCGACCTCCAAAATATTTAGCTGATTACAACATAAATTAGCCTGGGGAGAATGTACTATATATTTACACTATTTGATTTACCATGTTTTATTCTAGTTAGTAGTTGTTAAGTTGTCATGTAAATTGTCTTTGCTGATTAAAGCCTAAAGTTAGAGGTATATTTATTACAGTAATAAAATTAACATATTAAAAAATTAAATTGTTGACTAGCCAGTAAATTCAAATTACAGTTGCTGTCAACTATAGATAAAGAAGAAGAACTAGGTTAACTATTAAAGTATACAATAATACAAATGATATATGATATAAATCCAAAGAATAAGTACAGCAATAATTGAAATAATAATGAATACCATGAGGAGGAGAAAAGTCATGACAAATGTTTTAAAATTAAAAATTAAAAAGGAAGATTCAAAAAAATGTATGGGTCTTTAGGTTTAAGCTGTTCATTCAAACACAAAAGATCATCTCGCTTGACAGCTTCATTAATCTCCATCATTTCTAAGAGATTCATTCTAGGTCCTTTAAAACATTTATGTAATCTAGAAAAATTAGAATCCGAAAAACTATGATTTTCAGAGATAATGTGGTTGGCAAAAGCTGAATGTGAGGTAAGTGTTTCAAACTCTTTATATTTCTTAATTTGAATACGATGTTCATTAATTCTAGTAATCAGGAGACGGCCTGACTGACCAATTTAAACTGCATTACAATCATTACATTATATTAGTTACAACAAATTTCAAACACCCGAATCCCGAAACAGCCTCTTTGTCCGTAACCTTCACATCAATCAACATCAAATTGTGACAGATATGACGGATTCCTAGAAAAATTGCGATGTTGTCAGCTGGCCATAATTACCAAATCACAATTAGCTAATTTAAGTGCAAACTTCTTTGGTGCATCGAATCGAGTTTTTAACTGTGATTACATACTTAAACGTGGTTAGCTAATTACGAGAAAACGTGAAAATAGTGCATATAGGCATTAACCATTTTGTTTCATATAATCGAACTGATATGGGATGTGGCCCATACGTTTGAATTATTAATGGGCAATGTCAAACGATACATTCAATACTTACACTTTCCTTCCAAACACCCGCCACCAAATAAAATTGATTATTCAACTTATCGGTTATGTTCAAACGATGCGTCTCGAAGAATTTA